>CM053790.1:795408645-796078645 GCA_028749045.1 Cupressus sempervirens
AAGTTAAGAGTGAGCCAAAATTAGATGAATTTTTCTTTAGAGTCTTGATGCTCTCCATATTCTTATTTAATTGATTCAGCAATAGCTTGGTAAAGTTAAAGGATGGGTTGTTCTTTACTACCTTGAAAGCTATATCAACTACCTCACATGAGACACTGTTTAGATGACTAGAGCTCTAGATCTTATGATTGATCACATGAATTCCAAATTTTAGCTCCATATTAGGCACATTTTTTATCTTCATTCCTTTTCCATCCCACTCAACAAGAGTCTTATTTTCTAGTTTTGTCCGACTTAGGGTTTTCATAGTCTTTTCCTTGTTAACCATTAGAAGCCTTGTGATTCTCTTACTCATTTTCTTTGTTATTTTAATAGGCTGCTCCAACCATAATTTCCCATTATGTACATGGATAAGTATAAACATTATTCATTTTATCTAAAATCTATGGGGCATATGCGTAATATGTTTTAAACCCTCAATCTCCAAATGTTGGCGCTTGGGTTTTGACGCACCATTCGCACATAACTTTTCCAGAGTCTCATCCATCTCTAGAGTTCTAATTTCTTGTATCCCAAAAAAATGTGAACTAATGTCATTAATGAGTAATACCTTGGGTGGAATTAGTGATTGACCACCAATTGGGTCAAGTGCCTTTGTAATTGCTAGACTCAATTTGAAGTCTGGTGCCTTCCATTTAACTCTTTGAACCAACATTTCAAATCACTTCCTAATTTTTCTATTGGAAGATACTATGCTCAATATATTTTATGAAAAGATAGAAATATTTCAATAAAAACACAAAGATCACTTCGAAGTATAGAAATTTCCTTTTGTAAATAGCTCTCAAAAATTCATGGTAAAAAATGAATTTGATTTCTTTCCTTTTAACAAATGTTCACTTATCGATTGCCATAAATGCTTGCTACGTTCACTCACTTGATGGAAGATTATCTTCTACTATCTTCTACTAGACTATATTCTAGAGTCATTCATAGCTCGGTGTCCACATAATGTTTTAGTGTATCCCAACCTTGCTCGGTAGGGTCTTATAACTTGACCTAGCTTGGTAAGTTCTTAAAATTCTACAATTATTTAGTAATCCTTTTGCATCTTAAATGCTGATATTGATCATTCCTTCTTACTAGCTAAAACTTATATAAGATGTTTTCTTTAGAGTCTCAGTACTAGTCATCTTATGGGAGATCAAGTTGAAATGTTTGAGTCACCCAATTCTTGAGTGACATCTGCTTCATGATCAGACTAACATTCTCAAAAGATTTTGGAATCCATCCATGCCTCATCTACTTTCTAATATTATTAGCTCTAACTTTCTTTTCATCTTCAACTCTTCTAGTGTTCATACAGTTTTTGACAAGATGTCCAAGTTCTATAGAAATGAAACATCTTCTAGTGGTGTGTCTTTTCCTCATGTTATGTTTTACACAATTTTCTCTAATGTACCCAAATTCTCCATAGTAGTGGCATCTACACCATATGTTGTAGTCCCAACCAAATATAGCTTTCACAATCTATTCTACTAGATTCAATATCTTGGTTTTTCATTTAGAAGATTTATGTCCATGCTTCTTGTACTTGTGATATTTACCTTCAAATTTAGATTTCTTTTTGCATTCACGTTCTCTATGGCCATGCTTATTGAAATTGTAACACTTTCTATTGAAATTTTGTTTTCCATTGCTCAACGATTTTTTTTATGTATGACCTATCTTACCATAATGATTGAAAGTAGGCTTTTGATTCTTTTGAGCTCCTTGCTTGGATGATTCACCTTCTTTTATGTATCCTTTTCCTACTTTTCCCTTCTAAATGTATTGACTTTTCTCATTCAATTGATTCATGCTTTCTTGAGATTTCATCATCCTTTCATTGGTCTATCTTTTAGTGTTTAGATCATTCTATATTCTTTTATTCTCTAATCTTAGATTCACAAGTTCTTCATTAATATTAGTGAGTTGATCAATAAAATACATTTGTTGAATGGATAGTTGATTAATTTCATTGTTTTTTTCTTCTATCTCTTCTATAGCTTTGTCCTTGTGTTCCATGACTCCAAATAGTCTAACTTATTGGATTTCTTGTTCTCTTTTCAGCTTTCTTACTTCTTTTTGGAGAGTAAGATTCTTTTGAAGTAAATATTTGATTACTTCATCAACTTCATTTGAGTTTCTTTCAATACAGATATCTTCAATTCTTCCTTCAATATAGAGATTGTCATTGGTTTGTTCTTCTAGTTCTTTTCTTTTTTATAGAGATTGAGAAAGATAATCCTTTACTTTTGTTAGATTTCTAATAGCCAATTCCAAATCCAACCTATTATTCTCAATAGCTTTTTCTAGCTTGTATTCCTCCATTACCTCTGATCTTTTCTCAAGTTGTTAAACTTCTCTTCTGAGAACCAAATACTCTGATACCAATTGTTGGAAATATTACATAGGTAAGGTTACTAAGAGGGGAGGGGTGAATCAAGAACCAATAAAAATTTAACTTTATTTCACCAATTAATTCTTCATACATATTTTGATTTAATTGGATGCATGAAAGAATGAAAATAGTAAAATATTCATAAAAATTTGACATAAGATATGGTGACCTAGAAACCTTCCAAATAGAAAGTAAAATTGGGGAGGGGATGATACCCACAAGCTTTAGTACTACAGTATAAAGTTGGCCTATTAAGGCTTACAATTGATCACTTCTAATGATCTTTCATGTTAGGAGTAATAAGGACTACTAGGTTCACCTTGCGAAAGGATTTACAAAACATACGATGAAGTATGCACTTAGTAAAGAGATTTGACAAAGACTATTAAGTGTACCTTGTTAAAGGATTTAATTGATACACCTATTAGGATGACTCAATGGTTGATCTCTAATATGCAACTCTAATTTTCTAGTTGAGATTCCTTCCTGTGATAGATAAATCATTTTTGTCCCTTATAATGCTTTTAGCCTTATTAGTTCACACTTCTACTCTTCATATTCATCTCATATCATCACTTCTTGGATATGATATAATTCATTATATATATACTAATACTAATCCAAATTACAATTCATCAAAGTTGGCTACAATATAAGTTTCCATCAAAATCATAAAGTTGGCTCAACTACTAGCACTCAGGTTCTGAAGACAAACTTGGCAATGTTATGATACTGAACAATAATTGTCAATGTCATGCACTTGATAGACATAGAAGCTCAATCTATACTAATCACTTCAAAGTATCTTGAACTCAGTCAACACCAAGTGACTTGGTGAACACTCCAAAACTTAGCATATAAATTGAGTTACTTGGTTAACACTGCATGGCTCGGTCAACACTAGAACTATAAGCTTAGTATAAACTAAATCACTTGGTTGACACACCTTGACTTTTTCAACACTAATACTCCAAGCTTAGCATATAAACTAAATCACTTGATACAAAGAGCTTAGTAGATACTAGAGAGCACAGTTGACACTATGCAACTTAGTTAATACTATGAAGCTCAGTTTGCACTCTCATTGATTAACTTGTTAGATATTGCTCCCTATATAATGAATAGAGATTTTAGGATTTGATAGCAACTATAGAAATTAGTAAAAACTATTTAACTCTATAGTAACTATATAAATCAGTAGCTACTATATACATAGAATGCTTAGCTTGGTAGTAATTGTAGTACTTGGTAGCAATTTAACCATTTGACTAAGTGTGAGTCACTAATAAACAAACTTTAACCTTAATGTCAAAACTTCATGTCTGCCAAAATTTGTTTGAACCAAACAATATTGGAGCAATTAACTATTGTAGCAACATACTATATGTTTTCTATAGACTAAGAAATGCAATTCTACTTCTTGCTTGTCTAAGACACTAGTCTCTTTCTAAGAAAGAATTTCCCACCACTAATGTTTTTTCTATCATCAATGCTTCCTACCCAATCAGCATTAGTGAAGGCTTTTCAAATCAAAGTTTCCTCCATTTTTGTACCATAATCCATAATCTTTAGTATCCTTAAGATACCTCATGATTCTCTTTATTACCATCATGTCATTTTCTCTTGGATTAGTTGAAAATCTTGCCACGATACCAACTACTAATGCAATATTAGGCCTTGTATGCACTACATAATGAAGTTTTCAAATCATAGATATGTATATGGTCTAATCTACCTTGTTGAAATCATCATTTTTGGAAAGTTTATGTCCATCATAGATAGGTGCTCCAACTAGTCTTGAATTTTTCATTACAAACTTCTTTAGTAGATCCTTGACATTCTTAGATTGAGTAATGTAAATACTATTTTTTCTTTGTATAATCTAAAGACCAACAAATAATTTAATCTCTCCAAACATGGAAATTTCAAATTCCTTTCTCATTTTTTTCTAAAAAAGATTTGCAGAAGTCATCATTTTCAATATATAATGTATCATCCAAAAATATTTTTACCAACACAATCTTCTTGTTTGGTCCTTCTTTGATGTATAGACAACTGTAATCACTAGTTCTTTGAAAAAAAATCTTTATTAATTAATTATGCAATATTTCATACCATGCTTTAGGAGCTTGCTTGAGACCATATAATGCTTTGTGCAATTTACAAACCATATCCTTTTTGCTAGGTGTTGGTGTTTTAAAACTACCAAGCAACAAAATACTCAACACTAGGGTTCAGAAGATTAAACAAGTCTAAGGGTTATCTACCTCCTATATTCAACAAGATTTTCTTTGTATAAGGACCAACTTCAATAGAATCATAGGGATTCTTTACACTTTTGTCTCTGCAAGACGAAGGTGGATACACCTTAGGGATGAAATGACTAGATATTTGATATTTTCTTCACACTTTGCTCACTCACTAATATGTTTTCTTCATGTTTATCCCTTATAGCAGATAATGGTCATAATTCTTCTTGGTTTTAAAAATGATTCTTGGTTATAAAAACTAACTATAACATAGAGAACTATTTCAAATAAGTTCTGACTGAAAAATTGTTTCTTCATACATAAAAGTAAAATTTGATTTGATTTAAATTTATGCTTTGTGAAACCATATGAATTCTTCAATATGCATATAAATTGATGATCATATACAAAGTCTACTTAGTAAAACTTTGACCTAGTCTACCCAATAAAACTTTGACTTAATTAATTGCCTTATAATTAATTTTTATCAGTAGTTAATCCTAAATCCCATTCTTATGAATATCCTTCTTATATGAGTGGAAATCCTATCAATTTATTGAAGCACTTACTTAATTTCTTGAATTAAAAGCAATAGAAAATTGATATACAATATATCCTAGTTGCATTAAATTTTATGAACCTTTCTCATTCAATCCCAACATAAGCAACATTGTATCTACAAAACTGTTTGGTTGTTCAATATATACTTCCTCTTCTAAAATTTTGTTCAAGAATGCAGATTTTAGATCCATCTAATGCACTTTAAATCTTGTATGTGCAGCATAAGAAAATAAAGTCCTAACACCTTCTAGTCTTGCAATAGGAGAAAAAGTTTCACCATAATCAATACCTTCCTCTTGAGAATAATTTTTGCATACTAACCTTGCTTTTTTTCTTGAAACCTCTCCATCGTCATTCAACTTATTTCTGAATACCCATTTTGTGCCAATTACATTCTTATCCTTGGGTCTAGAAACAAGAGTCCAATTCTTATTCATTTCTATCTATTATATTTCTTGATTCATTGTTTCAATCCAACTTTCATTATCGAAAGCATCTTTAATAGTTCTAGGCTTAAATTTAGTAAGAAAACATGTACTTTCAATTTGTTTCTAGTCACTGTACCTTTTGAGTTATCTCCAATGATTTTCTCAGGTGCATGATGCTTTCTGACATATCTTGCATGGCACTTTGGATTTAGAGCTCTCACCATGATCTTCTAAATCAAGCTCGGGTCCCTCTATCTATGACCTGGGTCCTTTAATTTTAGATTTGGGTTGTATTGGCTACAACTTAGTAGCTTCTAATTGCAACATGGGTCCTTCAGACTATGACTCATGTTCTTCTAGAGAGTTTGGGGACTCAGGGGGTGAAGTTTGTTGGCTTCCAATTGGATTAGGCAATGTATTAGGTTCATAATACACAAAGCTTCTGTAGTCTTTAGGTTCTTTTTTTATTTCCTCTTCACTTCTTTCTAAAAACTCATCAATCTTCACATTTGCACTTTTTATGATCTAATGAGTGGTTAGATTCATACATTTGTATGCTTTGCTTCTATTGGAGTATCCTAAGAATACACCTTCACTTTTAACATGAAATTTTAGTTTCCTATATTCCTTAAAGATATAACATCTACTACTAAATACTTTTAAGTAACTTATACTGGGTTTATAGCCATACCATAGTTCATAGGGTGTTTAATTTGAGTCTCTCTTCAATTGAACTTTGTTCAAGGTATGCACTATTGTACTGATTGCTTCCTTCTAGTATTTGATTGCAACATTATTTTCTATCATCATGGTTCTTGTAAAATCCATGATGGATCTATTCCTTCTTTTTGATATTCCATTCTATCGAGGCATACTAGTAGCTAATACTTGTCTCTTGATTCCTTATTTAGTTTAGAATTCATTGAATTCATTTGAAATGAATTTACCTTCTGTATCTAACCTTAAACATTTTAGTTTCTTTCCTATCTCTTTCTCCACTCTATCCAGGTACCATTTACATTTTTGAAAAGCTTTAGACTTCTCTTTAAATAAATTACTATCATCATTCTAGAATTATCATCAACAAACAAAATGAAATACTTATCTCCATTATTTTGAGAATTTCAAGATGAGGATGAACTAGAGGTTTAGGATACCCCCTACTTTATTTGATAAGTATCATGATGATTTATCTTTTCTTGTTGATATTTATAATACACTTGTTAAATCTATTCTATCAAGAGTTACATGGATAGAACCAATGGATTATGAAGTAAATATAGATTAAGATACAAATTCCATTGAATCTCTATTGAATAATCATGTAAATAAGGATGCCCCAAGATTTAGTACATATGAAGAAGAAAAGTAAAAGATAAAGGTTGATATTGTTGTTACCAAAGTTGAAAAGAAATCAAAGAAAATGTGAAGTGCATTAGAGAGTAAATTTTTTGATAATGAAATTGATAAATCCTTAATGATCATAGAGGGAAAAGGAGAAGATGAATTAGGAGAAGAGGGGAAGAGAAAAGAAATAGTTATTTCGAAGCTATAGTTATCAAAAAGAAATAAAAGATTTGCTCCTACCCTTACAATCCCCATGACTTCTAGATTAAGAACCTGAGAAATACAAGAAACCATGCTACATTGAAGAATGGTATTTTAAAGATAACAAAACTTGCAACACCATAGGTTAATACATATCAGAAAAGAAAGAAAGTTAACAAGTAATCTAGAAAATAGGCCACGACATCTATAAAGAGGAGAAGAAATCTCATAGTCAAAGATGATGATGATGATGATGTGGATGACACTAAATAAACTAAATATGATAAGGTAACCACACACAAGATACTGCTTACAAAAGGCCTCAAATGGTGGATGAAATTTATATTCTATTAGAGAGATTAGTGGCCAATAAAATTTTAAATATTATAAATATGAAATAATGAGTGATGAAGATAAAATGAAAATTGAAGATGCATTAATTGTTATCATGACTAAATTCAAATATACACCACCGAAAATTGAAAACCAAATTCATAATGAACTTTATTAGAGGATTGACATTTGGTAGAAATATGAATTGAGAACATAGAAAGAGATGAAAAGTAAAGAATTAGAAAACATTATACTCAAATTTGGATTGGAATATATCACTAAAACTCTAGAAAATTACAAGAATGGATTTGTAAAAAAAAAATCTATTTATGTTCTAACTGGGAATTTGGAATAAGTAGATGAAGAATCTTAAATAATATGGAGACAAGATTATAACATAAATGATCCTAATGAAACAATTAATATTGATGATACACAAACTGAGCAAGATGTTGAAATTTATAATAAAGAAGATGATTATGTTAATGTTGTCCCACAAGGTTTTTCTTATTTAGTACACAAAATGGTGGGAGACATAGTTGGGAATAAAGAAAGTGTGAATATTGAAGATCTGGTAGATGTAGTGTGAATATACGCATACCTAGATTTCAGCCATTCATTCAAGAAATCAGACATCTTCACAAGCCTAATGAACAATATGTTATATACTAGTTAGTTCTATACATATGCTAGAAGACACTATAGTGACTATTGAGGGATATCACATGAATGCAAATATTGAGCAAAAAACACATGGGAGAAATATAGTAAGTATTGTAAATGAGAAAACTAATACTAAACATGCTCAAATTGGAGGAGAATTCATGGAGCATAATACATACAATTCTTCTACAGGTGATCTAACACTAGCCCATGGACCTCTGAGTGAGGGAATGCTTGGGAATGACCAACTGGAAATTATAAAAGAACCTAAGAGTAGAGGATTTACATTCTTTATTAATTCATCAATTTGTCCATTGATCCTATATTTTTACAAACTTCAAATTTGAAATTACCTAAGATTAAAGTGCAAGAGATATAAAGTCTTTAGGACAAGTTTAATGAAGAAAAGGATGCAACACAAATAATATGCATGAATGATGATGATATTCCTATGGGAAGAATCCTAGAATTTATGGAGTATTTGGGAGATTGTTAGTATGATTACATGTTGCATTAATGTTAGTGTTTTTCATTGATGTCAACATAATGGATATTCTATGAAGATTGGAAGAGAAGTAGAAAAAGATTGAGATCATGTAGTTAAAGGATTAAAGATGAGTTTATGTGGATTTGATGACATGTTCCATATATTGTCTCAATGACATGGTTAAGTGTGCATGCAAAAAATCAAACACTAGTGATAGTTATTCAACATCTATTGAAGATAGAGTTCCTTAGAAGTAGTTTGTGGTAATTAGATTATATATCTTCATAGATATAGACTCTAGTCAAGCATAGTTAGAGAAAGGTAGAAGACATGATGATGATGATGACATGGTTTCTTATGTTATGTACACATTTTCACATGTGGATATTTTTGAAAAATATGAATAGACAATGTTATGCAATTATGAAAAGATGTAATGTAACATATATTTTATTATCTTAATAAGGTCCTATTGTAATTGTAGATTGAGAATTCTTCAAGGATGAATCAATAATTAATCTAAGGACTTGATATAAAGAAACATTTATTTTCCTTGTGGTTAAGTGTGAGTGAATGTGTGGCAAGTAATTGTGAATTGTAAGTGTGGGTTGCAAATTATAAGTGAGTAAGTGATCTAAGGGATTCTATGTGATTCTAATATGAAAATCTAGTATTGAGATTATAGAAGTGTTATGTGCATTAGAGGTATAGTGAGAGAGTGAAGTGATTGTATTTGGTAGATAGTAGTAGTGATGAGTTGATCATTTGGTATTATTTTGAAAGGAATATGACTAAGGCTAGTTGGATAGTGAGTTTAGTGATCTTTCCCCTAAAGCTCTTTGAATAGTGTGTTCATTTGCCTTCCACAAATATTAATAGGCTTGGAAATAATCCTAATTGGGTTGGAATATCCTCACAAGGGTCCAATGTCTACTAAAAATACTGATATGTATTGATTGTATTTCATTGACTCCTAATAGGGTCCATCCTCTTGCAAGGAGCTTATATATTAGTACATCATTTTGTGGGTACCATCACCACTAAGGTTTCTCCTCTGATCAAGGGTTTCCCTAGTTTAGAAATCTAGTTCTATTATGTATGGTTATGTTTTATGGTTATTGCACTTGCTAATTACATGTTTTGGATTTAATAAGGTTAATAAGAGTTGTTTTAATTGAATAATTGATTCACCCACCCAACCCCCCCCCCCCCCCCCCCCCCCCCCCTCCATTTATCTTGGTGGACTCTATTTTCTAACAATTGGTATTAGGGAATTAGGTCCTTGAAGGAAAATATTAACAACTTAAGGAGATCTATTGTGTATCATTTTAGAAAGGGTAGTCAAAAGTTTTATGGAATCAACTATGATAGTTGGAAATAGAAGATGGAGAGATATTTTCTATGCATGGGTCTATGATATTGGATGGTTACTAAGAATTCATAATAAATAATTAGAGTAGATAAAATTAAAGAATGATCTAAAGCACAAAGAGATCTATTCATGTGTACTATGCCTATGAGGGAAGAACTTTTGGAAACTCTTCTTGAAAATGAGTACAACTAGGTAAAATCTTTAATTTTGGCAAATGAAATTTAGAAAGCTTTGGAATCTAGTTATGAAGGTGACAATAATGCTAAGAGGGTTAAATTGGAGAATTGGATATGTTTATTTCAAGAAGCTAAAATGATGGAAGATGAATATGAAAGAAGTAATTTTGGTAGAATATCAAAGATTTTTGAAAGAATAAATTCTTGTGATGGAAAAAAGGATAAAGATGAAATTGTACGGAAGATCTTGAAAACTTTGACAAATGCATGTAAGCAGATAGCACCAATGATTGAACAAGTTATACCTTGCACATAAAAGTTCATAAGAGAAACTCTTCTTGGAAGATTGGAATTAGCTAAGATAAGTTTGGGATAAAGTGGAGACTTACCTAGAGTTGAAATTGTATTCAATACATTGAGTGTTCGACCTACATTCACAAGGAGCACAAGTAATAGTGGAGATTATGCTAATAGTAGTAAAGGAAGATTAATAGAAGACAAAAAGATTCAAGAAGGAATTAACCTACTTGTTAGAAGAGAACTGTTGATATTTCTATTGCCATTCATGGTGTGTTTTCATGCTAAGGAAAGTGGGTAAGAAGATGAAACATGCCTATGAAGTATGCAATCAAGAGGGTAACCATCACATGATTGCATATCAATTATGCAATATGGAATCATGAGTTGCAAAATTGTGAAATTAACCAAATCAGTTCAAGTTAAGTATCCTTTGTGCATTCACATGGAGTTAAGGGAAAATCATGATAAGAGTTGTGAAGTGGAGAAAACCTCTTGTGTGCATTCTCGCAGGGTTAAAATATAGAACCAGAGTTAAGGTCATGAGCATGTGATAGGTAGACACATTTCATGGTGGGTCAAGCCAATTCTAGTTCTCTTCATCGTATCATTGCAAGGGTTAGTTTTGAAGGAGTGACTTTGTGAATAAAACAAGATCAAATGAATTGAGATCATTCCATAAAAACAATCTTTAAAGTTAAGTTGTGATGGTGTAATAGTCAACAACCTAGTCAATCCAATGCTTTCGCATGGTTGGGTATAGTTAAGAGATGACTAGAGTTTAGGCCATGAAGTGGTGATTCCCTTTCATCCGTGCTATCATAAGGGGTTATAGATCTAATCATAGTTTGGGCTACGAAGCAATGATATACTTTGAGTGCACCATCATAGGGGTAGCCTTGAGGTTTCTCTTTTTCACTACTATTATTGGAAAGAACGTCAGGTAGTGGCAAAGCTACAATCAAGGAGAATAGTTAGCTCCAAAAGGTTTGTGCAACCTCATAGGGTCTAAGCTACAATTAAGAGAAATGGTTGTAATATTGTAAGAGACATCAAATAGTCAAGGAAATGTGGTCTTTGCACCATCATAGGTATCAAAGATGCAATCAAGTTTTAAGTCATAGTGGTGCAAATGACAATGCTAGTATTAAATCCAAGAGTCATGATGGAGTGACAAAGGCTAGGATAGTTGCATTGCAAATTCACATGGTTAATGAAGAGATAATCCCTGACCATGGTGAGGTTGTGTGAAGGATTATTCCATGTTGTGTACAAGGTTGCAATAGTTAAGGAGACAAAATGATAAACAACTACAAAGCAGAGATGAAGTATGAAATGAAATGGTCATGGTTCTACATGAGCATTCAGTTAGAAAATGAGATAAGTCACAAAGCCATGAACTAGGGAAAAATACGAACAACTCAACATAAAGATAGAGGGCTAGTAGGGAAGAGAAACACTTCAACTAGAGAATTGTGCCATGTGGTAGGTTAGATGATTGATTTCAAAAGACATGTTGATTTTATTGATCTAGCACATTGAGAATACTATAAAGAACAACTCTGTAATGGAAAATAGATCTCTTGCATTGTTAGTAACCACTTGTGATGTTCTCCATGCCTACTTAAATGTAGATTTTATTCCTCTACTACCATAACAATCCATCTACTAGCCAGAGCAATAATAGCCACCACTTTTGTCTTGTCCAAACTAGATTTACATGTAAAAGATTAGATTTTCTATGTGGGAATGTTCATCTGCTCACAATTTTCTCTAATTAGTAGTTATTTCTCTCCTCTACATCCAAACTCCACCTAGTTAGTTTTTGAACTCAATGTAATATCTGAGTTATTTTTAAACTCTATAAAAGGAAATTGTATATATGTTTTAGGGGTTCCCCTCCTTTTCTCCTTTGTTTTATCATGTCTACTTGTAGAAGCCTTGTTCTCTACAACCTTATTCCTTTCTTTCCATTAGTGAGATATCTCTTCTTTACCTCTTCTTTCCATTCATGATTTGTGCATGTATCTTGCCTTGTGGTGAATGTTTCTTCTCTATTTTCTTGGTTCATATGTTGGATCAAATTTGCTAGTAGTTTTTGTATAGTGAAGTTCATTTTCCTTTCAACACTACAATTAGTTCCAAACTAACATTTGAATTCCTTGAAGGTAGATTAGAGTCAAGATATGTGTATTTGGTCTTTTCATTGATATGTTATACATCCCTGGGGAGAGTTGTAACTATTTCAATTAGGTGCATTAACCCCTTTAGATTAGATTAGGTAGTTTTCTTTCCTACATCTCCTTCTCCCTTTTCCTTCAAAGAGTAGTTAGGTTCATCCCAATTGTAAGGAAATTGACCTTCTTCAAAGATTCAACTTCAACAATACAAGTCCAAAACTTGGAGGTTCTTTCCATGTTACATGAGGTTTCTTGGGGGTCATACCTTAATCAAGGGTACAAAATTTAGTGTCAAAAAAAACCAAAGGTTGAGAAAATCTTTAAATGTTGGACTTGTTATTAATATGGTCATTATGCTTCTAAGTACCCTACGATAGTAAATAAATATAGAAAAAATTCAAGCCTAGGAAGCATAGAGAATGTCTTTATGAAAATGATGAAGATATGAAAGCTAGTGCATAAATATATTTTAGTGAAAGTGATAATGAGACCGATGAAAGATTATTTGCTACAATTAAGGATAAAAGAACTAAAAAGAAGAAATTAGAGAAGAAAAGAGATTAGTTTCACAAGTTCAAAAGAAGTAATCATATTGGATCATAGATAGGTTCACATTAGATGACTCATTATTTGAATAAAATTGTTGAGTTCAATAGTTGTGATGGAGGAATTGTCAGAGTTGGAAACAATGTAGCTTGTCATATAAAGGGAATATGATCTTAAACATATATTTCTAAGCGTTGGAGAGTTAGTTGACAAGGGATATCAATTAAAGTTCACAAAGAGGACATGTATTATCAAGGATAAATATGGCAAGCTGATTAGCACTAGTACAAGATCAAGAGGTAATGTTTTTTAGTTGAATCCCATTGAGATGACGTGGTTTGTTGCTAAAATTGATAACACTTGGTTATGATAGAAGAGATTTTGTCATCAAATGTTGATAACATTGTAAAAGTAATAATTTCACTTTCTATTAGATATTTTCATTAAACTATAAATCCTACTAACATGGCATGCAAAGAATGTGTTATGGAAAAGAAGAAGAAAATTTCTTTTCCAATCAACATGCTTACTACATAAAAAAGTTAGAGATAGTACACACATCATTGAGTGGTACTATAAAGATAAGAGCATTCTTTGGTTAAAGGTACTTCATGATTCCTTTTGATGATTTTACTACAATGATGTAAGTAGAATTTACAAGAGAGAAATATGAAGCATTTGAAAATTTTAAGGTGTTTAAGAACATAGTTGAAAATGAATCTATATTAAAGGTTAAGTGTTTAAGATCTAATAGAGGTTGGGAGTTTTTTTTGAATGAGTTTAATAATTGTTTTTGAAGTATATGAAATTAAAAGGTATATTTCAACCCCTAAGATACCTAAGTAGAATGGTATATCAAAATGAAGGAATAGATCAATAATAGAGGCAACAAGAGCTATGATTTTGGAGAGAAATAGTTAATCCAACAATATATACAATGAACATAGTATATATTAGATAAGGTACTTATAAGACCCCCTATGAGATTTTGTTTGGACATTCACCCTCAATTAAGTATTCTAGAATTTTTGGAAGTAAGTTTTATATTAAGAGAGAAGATGACATTAGTAAACTTTTGAGACAATAATTGATGAGGTATTTTTCTTGGTTATTAATTAAGAAGTAAATTATACATATGTTTTGATCAAAGAAATAAAAATAGTATTGAGAGAAAAAATGTTAGAGTTGATTAGAAGTTTGAAATTTAGGAATGGATACTTGATTATGATTATGATGAAGAGACTAATCCAAAGGCTAACCAAGAGAATTTTGAGTTGTTTTATGAGATTGACATAGATTTGCAAAATGACATATAGGCTATGGAATAGAGAGAAGAATTAAGGAGTTAACTTAGAGCTGAAGTAAGAGTTGAGATAATGAATCCTAATAATAACCTAATAAAGAATCACCATGTTGATCTTATTATTGGTAGAAAAGATAAAGGAGTTATGTCAAGGAATAATGTACAAAGAAAAGAACTATGTTTGATTTCTAAAGTAAATCCTAAAAGTAAAGATGAAGCTTGTAAAGATGATCTTTAGATTCAATCTATGAGAGAAGAATTAGATTAGATTAAGAAGAATGATGCATGGGAATTGGTTCCTAGACGTAAAGACAAGAATGTTATAGGAATGATACATGGGAATTGGTTCCTAGACCTAAAGACAAGAATGTTATAGGAACTAAATGGGTTCTTAGAAACATAATGAATGAACACAATGAGGTTGTGTGAAATAAATAATGACTAATATGTAAAGGTTATCCATAGGAAGAATGTATTTATTTTTAGGAAACATTTTCACTTGTAACTAGAATAGAAGCAATTAGAAAGTTTTTGGAATATTTGACTAATAACAAATTGAAAGTGTATCATATGGATGTGAAATCAATATTTTTGAATGGACAACTTAAAGAAGAAGTTTACATTGAGAAGCCTAAAGGTTTTCCTTTGACAAAAGAAGGAGATATGATCTATAAGTTAAAGAAAGCATTGTATGGATCAAACCTAGGGCCTGGTATGTGAGGTTGGATAAATATTTGAAAAAATTAGAATTTTCTAAAGGTACTATAGATAGCAACTTGTTTTTAAAGGAGATTAAAAATGGTTTATTGATATTTGATGTATTTTTGGATAACATAATCTTTGAAGGTGATGATGAAGTAAGTGAAGAATTTATTGTTGAATGAAGGATTTTGAGATGAGTATTATTGGTGAGATGAATATTTTCTTGGGTTTGTAGATTCTGTAGAATAGTGATGGTATATTCTTAATACATACTATGTTTTTGAAATCCTTGTTGAAAAGATTTAGTTTTGAAAGTTGTAAACCTATTGATACACCTATGATATCTAGTCATAAGTTATCTAGAAGAGATGAGACACCTACTATTGAGAATAAGAAGTACATATCTATGATTGAAGGTTTATAATATCTAACTCACTCAAGATTGGATATAGCTAATGAATTTGGAATTGTTGCAATAATTCAAGATGATCCTAAAGAATCACATTATCTAGCAATAAAAATAATTTTTGGATATTTGAAGGGAAAAATTAATTTTTATTATGGTGTGATAGATCAAATGACTTTAGCTTATGTTCATATACTAATGTGGATTGAGCATGTAGTATGGATGGAAGAAAGAGTACAAGGGGTGAAGAACTTTTCTTAGGAGGAAGAATAGTTTCTTACCTAATAAAGAAATAAGATTTTGTTTCATAGAGTGCATCATAAGTAGAGCATGTAGTAGCAATGAATAGTTGAAATTAGATCATGTTGATAAAGTAGATATTGAAGGATACTGGAGTTGAGTTTATAGAGCCTATTATCATACATTGTGATAACACAAGTACAAATCGTGTGTCTAAGAATCATGTGTTACATTCTTAGAAACAACACATATCTATTAACTTTTATGTTTTGAAAGAAAATTTTGTAGAGAAAGAGATCACACTAGAGTATATCAGTACACAAGAGAAGATAACGTACATATTTTCAAAGCCTTTCCTAAATGATACATTTCAGTATTTGAGTGGTATTCTTGGGGTTATGACCTTGCCTACTTTTGAGTGAATGATGCAAAGATTAGATTAGTCTAACAATAGAAAGCACTATTATTTATCTAGAATGGATGTTGGATGATTTAATTAGAAATTTGGCTAAGGAAGACATTGGATGTTATCATATATGGATACATATCTTTAGTATGAAAATGAAAAACTTTATTGTCAAGTATCATAGAATTTATCAAGGAGAACATGTAGAGTTTTTGTTGGTGAGCTTCATAGAAGTCATATTGGCATGTGTGCACTTGAGGAAAGCTAGTAAAGATTATGATGATGGCATATGCCAAGGTACATATTAGTATAGACTATACATAATAAGTAATGGGTAATTTACTAGTTATAATAATATACAGGCATAATAGAGCATGACAGGAAATTGTATATTTTGAGCTAAGGAATTATTTTGTTTACTCAAATAATAACTTAACTAATTAGGTATAGAATCCTATATGTTAACCCTAAGAGGAAGAGATTTAGTAATATATTTTTCTAAACATGTAAAAGGTTTTAAGTTGACTACACAACAATATTATAATTGTAGAAGTATAAAGGAAGATTGAAATAAGTGAAGTTAAGTGTAGCATGCTTGTAATTTGTGAGTTGCACAAACTTTGTATGAGATGAAAATTCTAATGTATGATTAGAGGTATGGAAGTTTTGTGATGAGTAGCAAAGGCAATATTAGATATTAAAGATATCAACAATAGAGTAAATAGGTTTTTGTATCTATTTCTTTGTATCAAGAACTACATTCTACATTACATGTTTGGGCAGTGGCTCATCTTGCATACATTTTGTATTTTATTTATCAACTCATAATAGGGTTGAAACAACTCTTAATAGGGTCAAGGATTCTAACAAGGCCTATTCCTTAAACAAGGCTTGGGACACTATATGGATTTCATAGACTCCTAACATGGTCAATATCTTTCACAATATACATTTGATTAATGGATTATTTTGTGGGAACCATCCTTATCAAGGTTTTTCCTTCTCTAGGGTTTCCTTAGTTTTAAAAATATGGTGTTATGAGTTTCTCTATTTCATGTTTGTATGTATAGTTTAGCATAGTTAGTTTAATTTCATATGCATGTTATAAGATTATTTATAATATCCAATTTTGGGCTAAAGTTTGTACAATACCAATTCACCCCCATCTTAGTATTTCCTATTTCTAACAATTAGTATTTGAGAATAGTTACTTAGAGTAGGACTAAAAAATTGAGTAAGATCCCTATGGATTTGGAACAATTATAGAAGAACCTAGAAGAAGTTGTTGAGAAAATTAACATTCTTACTAAAGAAAAAAAAACTTTAAAGGAAAGATATGAAGATGTAAAGGACTAAATTGGAAAGTTTAAAGGTAAGATTGATTATCTCAAATCCAAGAAAGAGTCTATAGATATAATCAAAGATAGTGATGAAGTTTCAAGATTAAAGAAATAAAATGAGATTTTTAAGCATGAACTAAAGATGACTGGTTTGAAATTGAGCCTTAAAAAAGATGAAAGAAAAGTTGAGTTAGATCTAAAATCTAAGAACATAGATCTTAGATCAAATCTTAAAAATGATGTAGGAGCATCCTAGGTTAGTTGGTCATCTTGCATGTTGGAGGGATTTTTGTCAAGTTGTCTTGACCTATTTGGGTCTTGGTTAATTACTTTTAATGTATTTAATAAGTGTTGTAATCCTTTTAAGGAATTTGGTATTTAATTTATGTTGGAGACTGACTTGCGGCTCAACACGTATTTAACGTAAGGGTTATTTAATTTTTAGCTAATTGGGTTGATTTGTGGCTAAGTTGGATATAATGATGGGGACACAACCCAAGCACATAATGGACAAAACAAGAAAGGGAAAATGTTATTAACTATGACAATATGCTAGTACACTTAGTGCAATGAAAATAGACTCCAAAACATGCCCTATGGGCTTACAATAGCATAAATCTAGAGATAATTTCTTCTCACAGTACCTTCTATCAAACTCCACTCTGAACTACCTTTTACAATGCCAGAAATGTTCTTAAATAGACCTCGAAGGGTTAACGATTAGGAATACATTCTAAAAAGTGCTAGTTGGCACCCACCACCCAAATAGAAGGCTCCAAAAGTTGCATTAGAATTCAGCACAAAATTAGAAGAATCCAAAAATGGTAGTCGAACTTCCAGAAGGCATAACTTTTGAACCATAGCTCTGATTGACAAACTGTTTAAATTTTCAAAAAAATCTCGAAGCACTCTATAGACCTATGGATCAGCTTCACTCATCCCTCATTTTTTTTGGCCCTGTTCAAGTTCATTTAATGCCCCTAACCTAACTTTGAAGCACTCTTAGGAGGTCCCCTAGAAGCTGAAAAATTGCAATAACTTTCAAACCATGGGGACTTTTGACTTGATTCTATTTTTGGAATGCTCTAAATTACAATTATATCATTCGACCAATTTACACCTTCTAATTCACCAAAATTATGGCTCAATTACATACTCCTTTTTTTTAGAATTTACACATATCCCAAGGTGCTTAAAAACTCTAAAAAACTCTAACCCAGAACACTAAAAGTGGAACTATGAGAGTTGGAATTTTTATTTGACCCAAATGGGTATCCAGAAATGAAAATACATGAATCAAAAACTATATCTAGGTATATTTTTTGGGTGACACAAGATTGCCCTTATACCTCTGCATGCTCTTGCATCATATAAGTAGGGGTATGATGGAGTACTTAGTCATTATTCATCCATCTTGGAGAAGAGGATGTGGTAGAGGAGCGAACTTTGAGGACAACTAGTAGTTGTGGCTTGGGAAATGAGGAGATTACTTGTTGGGCTTGCAAGAACAAGTTTAGATCTTCCTTGGAGGTTTCTACTAGAGTGTAGATCTAGACTAGCTAGGGTTTGGATTGGATCTTGAGGGATCTTGCATAATAATTATTTTCTTTGTATTTGGTCATAATTAAGAAGGCCTTACAGTCCAACACATTATTTGTAATCAATTATTTTATGAATAAATAGTTATGATTTGGTATCAGATCTTGCATTCTTGTATTGTGTTTCTAGTTTTTGGTTATTTGTTGAGGGATATGACATCTCCTTTGGGGATTCTCTTACCTTGCACTAAGTCAGATGATATCAAAGCATAGTTGTTCCTAAGTGTGTAGACTGAGTGCTAAAGTTGAGGCAATTTTCACTAGGACTTGGGTGGATGTTGGAAGAGAAGGTTGATATTGTGGAGCTAATTGATCTTCTAGATTTGTAAATTTATTGCTTTGGGTTTATGAAAATCTTAGCAGATTCCAACAAGAATATTGGACCCTAGGGAAATCGATGATCTTAGTGATACTATGGAAAAAAAGGATCGTAGAGAAGGTCAAAGAAAATTTTAGATCTAAAATGAAATTGATAAAGAATGATATGATCAATGAGATCATAAGTGTTAGGTCATGTACCTTGGCATGTGGGTACTAAAGATGGTTATGAGGAAGTTACTGAAGACTATGAAGTTGCTACATTGAGTGGTGAGGATATGATGTAGTGCAAGGTAGGAGAATCCCCAAAGGAGATGTCCTAGCCCCCAACAAATAACCATATAGTGGAAACACAATAATAATGCAAGATCTGAAGCCAAGTCACAATAATTTATTAATAGATATAACTGATTATATGCAATATGTCAAGCTATAAGGCCTTCCTAGTTATGAAAAAATATAAAGCTATTAATAGATCTACAAAATCCCTAAAGATCTAATCCAAACCCTAGCTAGTCCAGATCCACAAACTAGTAGAAACTGCCAAGATCTCAACTTGTGCTCGCAAGCCACCAAACAATCCTCCTTGTTTCCCAAGCCTTAGCTACTAGCTCTCTTCAAAATTCACTCCTCTACCACCTCCTCTTCTCCAAGATAGATGAATAATCACAATCCTATTATAAACTACCTCACCTTTAGTGCTTTTTCCACAAACTCAAGAAAAACTCACTTTCTAGCCACTCCTCACACTCACTCCTCTTCTAAATGAATGAATAAAATGACTAAAGACTTCACCACAACCCCTACTTATACCAATCTAAGCCACAAGTCAACCTAGTATACTACAAATTAAATATACCATACATGAACTACTTGAAGAGGCACAAATCAACCTCCAATAGGAACTAAATACCAAATTCCTTTAAAGACTTACAATAATTATTAAATATATAAAAATTAACTACCCAAGACCCAAATATGTCCACTCAACCCCACCAAACTCCCTTAATCATGCAAGATAACTAACTACCCTAGGATGCTCCTACATCAGATTCCCCAGGTGTGAAAAGAAAAGTGTGTCCCACACTTTGGTGCCTAATGAAAAATCCACAACCGTCTTCATCTTCACCAAAGGCTTCCAGGGTATGTGTAGGATCATGGTGTGCCAAAAAGTGGCGATGCAAAAAATATAGATTTTGAACACATCTAAAAGCGCTTCAAAATCCACTCTGACTTTTTTTCACCTATCCAGGTACCAAACTTGGAAAGTAAGCCCAAGCCTTATCAGATATCCAATTTGAGATTGGATATCCAATATGAGATTCGATATCTGATCTCATATCGGATATCAGATCTCATATCAGATATCCGATATGAGATCCAATATCTAAAACTGGTGGCATAAAAATTGGAGGGAAAAGGCACAAAAATTAGAGGGAAAAATGAATTTGTAAGTGATATAAGTAATTTGAATTATTAAATATGTAAAGATTTAATATATAATCTATAAATATAATCTGTATATTATATAATAATATAATATTATATATATATATATATAATAATAATGTAACATAAAGATGTAATATATAATCTATTAATATATAATAATATATTATGTTGTTATTATTATTATTATTTTTACTATATTTTTATTAAATATAATAATGTAATATATTATATATATTTTATTAATACATATTATTATTATCATATATAAATTATAATCTATAATATATTATTTTTATTATCAGATGTAAATTATAATCTATAATATATTATTAATAATATGATTTATGTTATTAATATATAATAATATATTATGTTATTATTATTATAATCTATAAATATTAGTTATATATATATATATATAATTATTTTTACTATATTATTTCTATTGGAGTTGTTTATATGGGTCAAAAGGGCTCACAAGATGACCTATGACCCCTTTCGACACATTCCACGATGACATATTTTCCTAAGGGATCCTAGGAACCCTAGGGACATAGTAGAATAGTTTATATGGGTCAAAGGGGGTCACATGATGACCTATGAAACCTTTCGACATATTACAAGATGACATATGTCCCTAGGGGTCCTAGGACCCCTAGGGACATATTAGAATCATTCATATGGGTTGAAGCGGGTCACGGGGTGACCTATGGCCACCTTCGACACATTCCACAATGACATATGTCTTTAGGGGTCCTAAGACCCCTAGGGACATATTAGAATCATTCATATGGGTTGAAGGGGATTGTAGGCTGACATATGACCCCATTCGACACATTCTACGATGACATATGTCCCTAAGCATCCTAAGACCCCTAGGGACGTATTATAATGTTTCATATAGTTTGAAGGGGGTCATAAGGTGAACTATGACCCCCTTCGACACATTACATGATGACATATGTCCCTAGGGGTCTTAGGACCCCTAGAGACATATCAAAATACTTCATATGGGTCAAAGGGGGTCATAGGTTGAACGATGACTCCCTTTGACCCATTAAATGATGACATATGTCCCTAAGGGTCCTAAGACACCTAGAGACATATTAGAATCATTCTTCTGGGTCAAAGGGACTCATAGCATGACCTATGACCTCCTTCGAACCATTATATGATGACATATCTCCCTAGGGATCCTAGACCGCTAAGGACATATTAGAATCATTCTTATGATCAAAGGGGGTCATACGTTGACTTATGACCCACTTTGACATATTACATGATGACATATGTCCATAGGGGTCCTAGGACACCTAGGGACATATTAGAATGCTTCATATGGGTCAAAGGGTGTCATAGGTTGACCTATGACCGCCTTTGACCCATTAAATGATGACATATGTAACTAGGGGTCCTAGGACCCTTGGGGACATATTAGAATCATTCTTATGGGTCAAAGGGGGTCAAAGGTTGAGCTATAACACCCTCTCACTCATTACATGATGACATATGTCCCTAGGGGTCCTAAGATCCCTAGGGACATATTCGAATGCTTCATATGGGTCAAAGGGGGTCATAGGTTGATCTATGACCTCCATCGACCCATTAAATGATGACATATATCCATAGGGGTCCTACAACCCCTAGGGACATATTAGAATCATTCATATGGGTCAAAGAGGGTCATAGGTTGACCTACGACCCCCTTTGACCCATTACATGACAATGTATGTCTCCAGGGGTCCTAGTATCCCTAGGGACATATTAGAATCATTCAAATGGGTCAAAGGGGGTCATAGGTTAACCTATGACCCCGTTCGACCCATTACATGATGGCATATGTCCCCAAGGGTCCTAGGACCCCTAGGGACATATTAGAAACATTCATACAAGTAAAATGGGGTCATAGGTTGACCAATGACCCCCTTTGACCATTTTAATTATTGACATATGTCCCTACGGGTGCTAGGACACCTAGGGACATATTAGAATCGTTCTTATGGGTCAAAGGGGATCATAGGTTGATCTATGACCCCCTTCAACTCACTAAATGATGACATATGTCCCTAGGGGTCCTAAGACACCTAAGGACATATTAGAATTGTTCTTATGGGTCAAAGGGGGTCATAGGTCCCTTCGACTCATTACATGATGACATATGTCCCTAGGGGTCCTAAGACCCCTAGAGACATATTAGAATCTTTCTAATGGGTCAAAGGGGGTCATAGGGTGACCTATGACCCCCTTTGACCCATTACATGATGACATATGTCCATACGGGTCCTAAGACCCCTAAGGACATATTAGAATGCTTCATATGGGTAAAAAAGGGTCATAGGTTGTCTTATGACCCCCTTCGACCCATTAAATGACAACATATCTCCCTAGGGGTCCTAAGACCCCAAGGGACATATTAGAATCATTCTTATGGCTCAAAAGGGGTCACATGTTACCCTATGACCCCCTTCGACATATTATATGATGGCATATGTCCTCAGGGGTCGTAGGACCCCTAAGAACATATTAGATTCATTCAAATGGGTCAAAGTGGCTCATAGGTTCACTTATGACCCCCTTCAACCCATTAAATGATGACATATGTCCCTAGGGGTCCTAAGTCCCCTAGGGACATATTAAAATCATTCTTATGGGTCAAAGGGGTTCATAGGTTGACCTATGACCTCCTTTAACCAATTACATGACAACATATGTCCCTAGGGGTCCTAGGAGCCCTAGGGAGATGTTAGAATCATTCATGACCCATTACATGACAACATATGTCCCTAGGGGTCCTAGGACCCCTAAGGACATATTAGAATCGTTCATATGAGTCAAAAGGGGTTCATATGTTGACCTATGACCCCCTTCGACCCATTACATGATGACGTATGTCCCTAGGGGTCCTATGACCCCTATGGACATATTAGAATCATTCATATTGGTCGAAAGGGGTCATAGGTAGACCTATGACCTCCTTCGACCCATTAAATGATGATATATGTTCTTAAGGGTCTTAGGACCCCTAAGGACATATTATAATCATTCATATGGGTCAAAGGGAGTACAAAGTTCACCTATGACCACCTTCAACACATTAAATGACGACATACATCCCTAGAGGTCCTAGGACCCCTAGGGACATATTAGAATGCTTCATATGGGTCAAACGGGGTCATAGGTTGACCTATGACCCCTTTGACTCATTAAATGACACCATATGTCTCTAGGGGTCCTAGGACCCCTAGAGACATATTAAAATTATTTTTATGAGTCAAAGGGGGTCGTAAGGTGACCTAGGACCCCTTCTGAACCATTACATAATGACATATATCTCTAGAGGACCTAGGACCCCTACGGACATATTAGAATCATTCATATGGGTCAAAAGGAGTACAAGGTTCACCTATGACCATTTTTGACACATTACATGATGACATATGTCCCTAGGGGTCCTAGGACCCCTAGAGAGATATTAGAATGCTTCATATAGGTCAAACGGGGTCATAGGTTGACCTATGACCCCCTTTGACCCATTAAATGACAATATATGTACCTGGAGGTCCTAGGACCCCTAGGGACATATGAGAATCATTCTTATGGGTGAAAGGGACCTATGATCTCCTTCGACCAACTAAATGATGACATTTGTCCCTAGGGACATATTAGAATCATTCATATGGGTCTAAGGGGGTCATAGGTTGACCTATGACCCCCTTCGACCCATTACATGATGTCATATGTTCCTAAGGATCGTAGGACCCCTAGGGACATGTTAGAATAGTTCATTTGGTTCAAAGGGGCTCATAGGTTGACCTATGACCCCGTTTAACCCATAAGAATGTTTCTAATATGTACTTAGGGGTCCTAAGACCCCTAAGAACATATGTCATCATTTAATAGGTTGAAGGAGGCCCTAGGTCACCCTCTAGCCCCCTTTGACCCATAAGAATGATTGTAATATGTCCCTAGGGTTCCTAGGACCCCTAGGGACATATGTTGTCATGTGATGGGTCAAAAGGGGTCATAGGTCAACCTATGACTCTTTTAGACTCATAACAATGATTATAATATGTCTCTAGAGTTTTTAAGATCCTTAGCGACCTATGTCATCATGTAATGGGTCAAAGTAGGTCATAGGTCAACCTATGACCAACTTTGACCCATAAGAATTATTATAATATGTCCTAGGGGTCCTAGGAAGCCTAGGGACATATGCATCACATAATTGGTCGAAGGGGGTCATAAGTCAACCTGTGACCCCGTTTGACCCATATGAATGATTCTAATTTGTTCATAGGGGTCCTAGGACCCCTAAGGATATATGTCATCATTTAATGGGTCAAAAGGGGTCATAGGTCAACTTATGACCCCCTTTGACCCATATGAAGCATTCTTATATGTCCCTAGGGGTCTTAGGACCCTTAGGGACATATGTCATCATGTAATGGGTCGAAGGGGATCATAGGTCAACCTATGACACCCTTTGATCCATATGAAGAATTCTAATATGTCCATAGGGGTCCTAGGACCCCTAATGACATATGTCATCATGTAATGTGTCAAAGTGGGTCATATGTTAACCTATGACCCCCTTTGACCCATCAGAACGATTCTAGTATGTCCCTAGTGATCTTAGGACCCTTAGGGACATATGTCATCATGTAATGGGTCAAAGGGGGTCATAGGTCACCCTATGAGCCCCTTTGACCAATAAGAACCATTCTAACATATGTCATCATGTAATGGGTCCAAGGGGGTCATAGGTCAACCTATGACCCCCTTTGACCCATAAGAACAATTGTAATATGTTCCTAGGTGTCCTATGACCTATAGAGACATATGTCATCATGTAATGGGTTGAAGGGGTCAACCTATGACCCCCTTTGACCCATAAGAATGATTCTAATATATCCCAAAGTATCTTAGGACCCCTAGGGACATATTAGAATCATTTTTATGGGTCAAAGGGACCTATGACCCCTTTCTACCCATTATATGATGACATATGTCCATAGGGGTCCTAGGAACCCTAGGGACATTTTAGAATCATTCATGACCCATTATAGGATGACATATGTCCGCAGGACCCCTAGGGGCATATTAGAATCGTTCATATGGGTCAAAGGTGGTCAAAGGTTGATCTATGACCCCCTTCGACCTATTACATGATGACATATGTCACTAGGGGTCCTAGGACTCCTAGGGACATATTAGAATCATTCATATGGGTCAAAAGTAGGTAGACCTATGACCCCCTTTAACCCATTAAATGATAACATATGTTCGTAGAGGCCCTAGGAACCCTAGGGACATATTAGAATCGTTTGTATGGGTTAAAGGGAGTCATAGGTTGACCAATGACCACCTTCGACACATTACATGATGACATATGTCCCTAGGGGTCCTAGGAACAGTAGGGACATATTAGAATGTTTCATATGGATGAAACAGTGTCATAGGTTGACCTATGACCCCTTTTGACATATTAAATGACAACATATGTCCCTATGGGTCTTAGGACCCCTAAGGACATATTAGAATCATTTTTATTGGTCAAAGGGGGTCGTAGGGTGAGCTAGGACCCCCTCCAAACTATTACATGATGACATATGTTCCTAGAGGTCCTAAGACCCCTATGAACATATTAGAATGCTTCATATGGGTCAACGAGGGTCACAGGTTGACCTATGACTCCCTTTGACCCATAAGAATGATTCTCATATGTGCTTAGGGGTCCTAGGGACATATGTCATCATGTAATGGGTCAAAGGGGGTCATAGGTCAATCTGTGACCCCCTTTGACACATACGAACAATTCTAATATGTCCCTATGGGTCCTAGGACCCCTAAGGACATATGTCGTGATTTAATGGGTCGAAAGGGATCATAGGCCAACCTATGACCTCCTTCCACCGATATGAATGATTCTAATATGTCCCTCTGGATCCTAGGATGCCTAGGGACATATATCATCATGTAATGTGTCGAAGGGGGTCATAGGTCAAGCTATGACCCACTTTGACCCATAAGAATGATTCTCATATGTCCCTAGGGGTCCTAGGGACATATGTAATCATGTAATAGGTCAAAGCAAGTCATAGGTCAACCTATAACCCCCTTTGACCTATATGAACAATTCTAGTATGTCCCTACGGGTCCTAGGAGACCTAGGGACATATGTCATCATTTAATGGGTCAAAGGAGGTCATATGTAAAACTATGACCCCCTTTGACACATGAACAATTCTAATATGTCCTTAGGGGTCCTAGGACCCCTAGGAAGATATGTCATCATTTAATGGGTCGAAGGGGGTCATAGGTCAACCTATGACCTCCTTTGACCCATATGAACAATTCTTATATGTCCCTAGGTGTCCTATGACTCCTAGGGACATATGTCATCATGTAATGGGTCAAAGGGGGTCGTAGGTTGACCTATGACCCCCTTTGACCCATAAGAATTATTTTAATATGTCCCTAGGGGTCCTAGGACCCCTAGGGACATATGTCACCATGTAATGGGTCGAAGGGTGTCATAGGTCACCCTATGATACCCTTTGACCCATAAGAATGATTCTAATATGTCCTTAAGGTTCCTAGGACCCCTAGGGGCATATGCCATCATGTAATGGGTCAAATGGGGTCATAGGTTCCCTTTGACCCATAAGAATGATTCTAATATGTCCCTAGGGGTCCTAGGACCCCTTTGGACATATGACATCATGTAAGGGGTCAGAGGGGATCATAGGTTGACCTATGACCCCCTTTGACCCATAAGAAGCATTCTAATATTAGGACCCCTAGGGACATATGTCATCATGTAATCGGTCAAAGAGGATAATAGGTGAACCTATGACCTCCTTGAACCCATATGAATGATTCTAATATATCCTTAGAGGTCCTAGGACTCCTAGGGACATATGTCATCATGTAATGTGTCGAAGGGGGTCATAGGCCAACCTATGACCCCATTTGATGCATGAAAATTATTCTCATATGTCCCTAGGGGTCCTAGGGACATATGCCATCATGTAATGGGTCAAAGGTGGTCATAGGTCAACCTATGACTCCCTTTGACCCACATGAATAATTCTAATATGTACCTAGGTGTCCTAGGACCCCTAGGGACATATGTCATCATTTAATGGGTCAAAAGGGGTCATAGGTCAAACTATGACCCCCTTTGACTCATATGAACAATTCTAATATGTCTCCAAGCATCTTAGGACCCCTAGGGACATATGTTATCATTTAATGGGTTGAAGGGGGTTATAGGTCAACCTATGACCCCCTTTGATCCATATGAAGAATTCTAATATGTCCTTAGGTGTCCTATGACCCCTAGTGACATATGTTGTCATGTAATGGATCGAAGGAGGTCATAGGTTGACCTATGACTCTCTTTGGCCCATAAGAATGATTCTAATATGTTGATAGAGGTCTTAGGACCCCTAAGGACATATGCCCTCATATAATGGGTCGAAGGTTGTCATAGGTCACCCTATGACTCCCTTTGACCCATAAGAACGATTCTAATATGTCCTTAAGGGTCCTAAGACCCCTAGGGATATATGTCATCATGTAAAGGGTTAAAGGGAGTCATAATTCAACCTATGAACCCCTTTCACCCATAAGAATGATTCGAATATGTCCCTAGGGGTCTTACGACCCTTTTGGACATATGTAGTCATGTAATGGGTCGAAGGGGGTCATAGGTTAACCTATGACACCCTTTGACCCATAAGAAGCATTCTAATATTTCCCTAGGGGTTCTAGGACCCCTAGGGACATATGTCATTATGTCATCGGTCAAAGGGGGTCATAGGTCAACCTATGACCCCCTTCGACTCATATATATTAATAACATACATATTAATATAATAATATATATTAATAACATATCTATATATATATAATGTTATTAGATTTAATAAAAATATTACGTTATTATATTTAGTGAAAATAATAATAATATAAATTATATTTATAGATTATAATAAGAATAACATAATATATTAATATATTATATGTTATATGTTTACATTATGTTATTATATATATATATATATATATATATACATAGTAATATAACAAAAGTAATTTATAAATCATAAGCTATAACTCTTCAATTCGATTTTCCCTCGTAAATGGGTTCAAATTTCTAATTTCCCACCAAAATCCACTGAGCCATATTGGATATCCAATTTCAAATCAAATATCCCATTTGAAATCGGATATTCAATTAGGCTTGGTATTTACTAAGCCATCCCGGTCAACCCAAATGACATGTTTGAAGAGGGTTTTAGTGATACTCAAACTTCGGGTAGCCGTCTGACAATGTTATTTTGATCAAAATTGAATGAAATGAAAAGGGTTCTTTAATATCACTCTCGAGATTCCATCAATATAATTTCTGTCAAATTCTTAGTTTGATAAGTATTTATTAGTTAATTATCAATGAAGATTATTGTAAAGTGATGATTGACATATTTATTGAAAAATAGCTATAACTTTCAAATGGTATAACATTTTTTTGAATCTAAAAGTTGCGTCACATTCTATGCTTCACCTAGTATAAGCAAAAAAAATTTTTAAAAAAATTTGGTGAAATTTTCTATTAGTTAAGGTGGTCAGACATGGGACTTTTTTTTCCAAAAAAGTTTTGGTAGAAAATTCATATTTAATTATTTATTTGGAATAAAAATACCAAAAAATATGTGTCACATCCAGGCATGAGTCTACTTTTCATATCTATAATTATATTAAAGAAATATTATCATTTGATTTTGATTAAGGTGGTTAGACATACAACTACTTTTTATTTTTACCTTGAAATTTTCATAGTAATGCATTAAAATTCAAACTTTTGACCAATCAATTATTTTTTTCTCCTGATAAGGCCTAATAGCTTAGAAACTACATTCAATTTCTTACAGATTATTTTCTTACAAATTTTTGATATAAAGTCCATAACCACTTTAAAATTATGTGTCAAGTTGACATAACCCTGATTTGTTGATTTTTCACTGCCACTTAAGGCCATAGTTTGGTTGACCATGATCCTGCACATACCCTCCACTCAAATAGAATCAAGAAAACTAACATGAAAATCATCCACATCTACATCACTCTATCAAACACTAGAATCACATCCATCCAATCAACAAGCTCACTCTCAAGAACAAACTAAACATAATGCTTCATCAACAAAACCTCATTCACATCAACAACTAGTGAATCCACACAAGTAGCAAAAAACTCCATATCAGTAGCTATATCTAACTCCTCAGTAACATATTCCAAACTCTCAACACCAGCAACCTCATTGCTAACAAGATGCTCTGCAATACACAACTCATCACCAATAGCAACTGGATCATCCATGACCAAGTGCTCTATAATTTTCATGTCAGATCCAACTAATTGATCATTAAAACCAATGTTTATCCTAACATCAACAAGGTTAGGAATATCTTCGAAAAAAATCTCCAATTGCTCTGCTAGTTTTGTATTAGACTCCACAATCTAATCAATGAAACCAACATCTTCCACCTCAACCTGTCTATGCCATCTTCTCTCATGAACAAGTCTCCTAACTAGCTAGACAAATCTCTTTCAAATTGGTAGACTCCAACTACATAAACATCTATGGAAGGCCTTCCTCGTCCTATCCTTATCTTGATCAACTAAACTAATTTCAAATTGAGCAACCACCTTCTTATTTCAATTAGTCAAACTAGCTTCAACCTAAGTAGACATCTTAGAAAACCTCCTCTCCACCACATCACAAAGATTTGAAATCATCTCAGGGTCCAATCCTCTAAGATCCATCTTCCAAGATATTTGTAAACCCTCTATAACAAATCACCAACAAATCAATCTTCTCAAACAAGATCAACCTTCCATTCTTGTAACCATAGATCTATTTACATGTCCTCCCAAGGTCCTAGTGCAAATTGCCTCAACTTTGGTGATTTGTCTACATGTTTAGGAACAACCTTCACTCTTATACCACTTGATGTAGTGAAAGGTAGGAGAATCCCTAAAGAAGATGTCCTAGCTCTCAACAAACAATCACATAGCAGAAACATAATAACAATGCAAGATCTGAAACCAAGTCATAATAATTTATTCATAGATATGATTGATTACATGCAATATATTAGGTGGTAAAGCCTTTCCATTTACAACCAAATACAAAGAAATTAATATTTATTCAAGATCCCTCAAGATCCATTCCCAACCATAGTTAGTCCAGATCCACACTCTGGTAGAAACTACCATGATCTAAACTTGTGCTCGCAAACCACCAAGCAATCCTCCTTGTTTCCCAAGCCTCAACTACTATCTCTCTTCAAAATTTTCTCCTCTACCACCTCCTCTTCTCCAAGATGGATGAATAATCACAATCCTACTATAAACTACCTCACCTTTGGTGTTGTATCCATAGACTCAAGAAAAAATCACTCTCTAGTTGCTCCCCACACTCACCCCTCTTTTGAATGAATGAATAAAATGACTAAAGACTTCACCATAACCAATGTAACCCACAAGTAAACCTAGTATGCTAAAAATTAAATATCCCATACATTAACTACTTTAAGAGACACAAGTTGGCCTCCAATAGGATTTAAATACCAAATGCCTTTAAAGGCTTGCAAAAATTATTAAATACATCAAAATTAACTATGCAAGACCCAAATAGGTCCACTCAACCCCACCAAAATCCTTTAATCATGAAAGATAGCCAAATACCCTAGGATTATCTTGAATTGGGATAAAATTGATCATGTGGCAAGATCTATGGGAAATATGGTTGGTCAGTTTGCTAGACCTAGATCTTAGTCAAAGTTGAAGCATAAGATGGAGGTTTCTAATTTCTTAGGTACTTTGAATCTTGATAAATAGATTAATTGGAAGACTACTTTGAGCTTTATAATATTGAGGATCAACTCATTATAAGGTTAGCACAAACTATGGTAAAGGGATGTGATTCTCTTTGGTGAAAAGAACTATAAAGAGATAGAGAAGAGGAAGGTGAAATAAAGATCACCAGATGGATGTTGATGGTAACTATGTTTAAGAATAAGTTCATTCTTATTGATTATGATCTTGATTTATTTAAGAGGTTGGAGAATTTGAAGAAGAAGGGTATATCTATGAAATATTATACCAAGGATTTCTACAAGTTGATTGTTTGGTCTCGGCATAGAGAATCATCAAAGGAGAAGGTATCCTTGTACAGTAATGGTTTAAGATTTGATATTTAGGATGAGGTTGGTATGTTTAATATTGATTCAATTGAGGATGCATATCAACATGCTTCAAGACTAGAAGAAAAGATGAAGAGGAAGAATCAAGGTAGTTCCTAAGGGAAGGAGAAGTAAGACTACTTAGGAAAGGGTAAACCAAGTGTAGAAGATGAATCGAAACTCGTTGATCAAAAGGGTAGGAGCATTAGAGGTGAGTTTAAGGGTAATTATTTTAGATGTCATGAAGAAGGATGTAGAGCTTATGAGTGGCCAAAAAAGGTTGGTAATAGAAGAGTTACTATTGTGAATGGGGCTGAAAACCATGAACCTAGGAAAACAGAGAGTTTTCTAGATTGGTGAGTACTAGTTGGTTAGATGACACTGGAATTTTGTCAGAGGAGTAATTTGTTTATGACTCATTGTAAGTCTAGTGGTAAAGTATATAATATGGTTGTGGATGGGGGTAGTAATAATAACCTTGTTGTTGAAGAGATGGTTCATAAACTTGGTTTGAGAAGAACACAACATCCTTATCCTTATAGGATTGGTTATTTCCAAGGTGAGAATTCTTTGGAACTGAAGGAGTAATACTATGTTGATTTCTAGATTGGGTAGTATAAGGATGAAGTGTTGTGTGATATTGTAGACATGAATAGTTGTCAGTTGTTTCTTGGTAGACCTTGGTAGTATAATTCTAAGGTTGTACATGATTGTGTCAAGAATATGTTGACAATTGTGAAAGATGACAATAAAAATTCCCTAATTCCTTTATGGAATGAAGCATTTAGTAGAAGGAATCTGGATATGGGTAGCTAAGTTGAGTTAGAAGATTTTGCAAGGATTAGAGATCAATATGGATAAAAAAACCTATGGAACACCTAGGATGGATGCAAAGAAAAATAAGTGGAATAAGAGAAAGAGTATACAAGTTGAGGAATTGGAGGACATGTATGTGAAGAACCAATTTGGGATTTATGTGTTGAATCCTAGAAGATGTTCTTTTAGCTATTAAGAACATCTTTTCACACCTAGGGAGTCTGATGCAAGAGTATCCTAAGGTAGTGGGCCATCCTATATGTTGGAGGGATTTTGGTGGAGTTGTGTTGACCTATTTAGGTCTTGGTTAATTTTTTGATGTATATAATAAGTGTTTTAAGACTTTTAAGGGATTTGGTATTTAATTTTTGTTGGAGGCTGATTTGTGGCTCAATATGTATTTGATCTAAGGGTTATTTAATTTGTAGCTTGTTGGGATGAAAAATTGCATGCTTCATTTTTAGTTCCATTTTGAAATTTTAAGAAATCAAGCCCTATAAATGCTTGTATGCCTGACTATACCTGTAAAGCCCCAAAGGTGTTCAATGTTTCTAACACCTTTCATTCATCCTGTGCAAGTGTTCCATGATGATAAATTGATATTTTGAGCTGTTTGGCAAAGTCTTGTTTTGAGCCAATGTCTAATTTGCATTTTCACTTAAGTGTTAAATAGCGACAGGAGGTTGTGTTTTCCAGTGAATATCTCACATCTAGAAAATTTTTTGTGACTTTCCATTTTGGGAGTGTCTAGTGTCTATACCTGAGCACCTATTTTTCAGATCTCAAGTCATTTTGAGTCTGTTTGACTAGGTTTTGAATCCCTTGAAGTTGGTCAGTTATTGTTTTCACACATTTGCAAATTGCACACATTTCTAGGAAGCCCCGTTTGACTTGTAATAAATTTTGACTAGTTGATCAAAATGCTGAAATCCCTTTTGTGTTGTATTGTAAACGTCAGAGACCTGTTATGTTTTAATTTTTAAGTCTTGACAAATCCGTCTGATCAGTTTTCAAACATGATTCCAAACGCAATTTTTATCTTTTTACTGGTGCCAGCATTTACAAATTTGTCAATACCCCTGTTCATGCCATTATAACTCCTAATCCATGATTGGTGAGATTGAATGGATTGTACTAATATGTTGTCCTCTAAAAATACTTTAAGTGTGCTAATTTTTAGGTCATGATGAATCCGTTTGCACACTTTTTTAGGCCAGTTCCATTTACAAAAATCACTTTTCTGCCATTGCCTCAATCTACAAAATTAAAGTAGCCTATTTTGAATGTCTGCCATTTGAGCCTAGTTGTTCGTCATGAGCCCCAATCGCAGATTCATAATGTCCTCATGACATAGAACCAATGCCCGAGTTTCATTTTCCCAAGTACTCAGTTGCCTAGTTTTTTGAGCCAAATTCGAGCCTAGTTTATTGTTTTCTGATGTGTTTTATTGCAGGTAAATATGAGAAGGCAACTTTGACAGTCAATATTTTTTGACTAAGAATTCATCATGAGATGAGATCTGACAGGGTGCAAGAATGAGAAATAGAGAATTAGTGTGTTCAATCTCAAGGCCTGGATGGTTGTCCAAATCAGTTTTTAAAGGCAGTCAATAGAACTCTTAGAATGAAATTCATAGTTTGACAGGAAGTGGTAAAATGAGTTTCAAATTGATTGTTCAAAAGTCAAATTTGATGTGAATCAGTATCAAGTCACCGGTGGATTAATCTAAAGATTCAGTTGTTTGGAAACAAATTTTTTTTAGCTGGACCCACTTTGGGGCTCGACTAACTTCACTAGAATGATAGGGTTGGATATGTTTGAAGAAGTTATTATGCTCTTGATTATGTAGGAAAATTGTCAATGATTCCTTTATTGTCATTCTCGATCCTAAGATAACTTTTAGGATGAATGGAATACCAAGTACAAGAACATGTTAATGGGAAATTCTAAGGGGCTGATATTTAGAATAAATTAATGTTTGAAAACATTTTCAAAGTTTCCATTATTTGGATGCATATGTCAGATGTTCATGAACTCTTACTAAAAAAATGGGGAATACTAATTAAAATCTTTTTGAATCATATGTTTCTTCTTGCTAGCTATCCAATTGATTATTGCCAAATCTATTAATGGGTGGCAGAGGCGGTGTTGTAGTTGAAATGAATTGTTCCACCACTAGATACATCTAGAAGAAGAAGATATTGTTGGATGACGTGTTGCCCCTGTGAAGTTTGATCCATGTTTCTAAAAGAAAGCATAGCTGAGATGTGCATAGCAGAGGGTTCATCTCTTATAATGGAGAAAAATTGACCAAAGATGGAGAGCAACATGTTTCTACAATTGAAAGTAACTAGAGCTTGGAATGAGCACTTAAGCCAATGGCCTTCATGTAGCATTTTCATGGCATGAAGAGATGAATTTGTAGCTTGTGAGGAAAGAAAGAGCATCAATGTCCTCCTCGATCTTCCTCCTACAATGCAGTTCTTTGAAGATTATATAAAATGATTATGGACCAAAAATGAGGGCCATTCACCCATGGGTTTGTATTGGGGGTCCACATTTTCAAACAGAGCAGACCATGCAATAGAAGGAAACAAAATGTTAAAAGAAACTCTCCATGCACAAAGTTTTCAACATGCTAATACATAACAAACTATGCCAGTTAAGAACATAGCCACAACCTTATGTAGGTAGGGGAGGCATTTTTTTTAAAGTCAAGGTCATACTCGCATTTCAAAATAGAATAAGTTCACGCCATCTATAATAAGCCGCAGTTTGGAAGACTAATGCCAACATAAGAGAACTCTCAATGCATTTTCAAGGAAGGAACTGATGAGATAGTACAAGGTCTTGTGGAGGAGCTGGAAGAGAAGACTCAGCTCCACGCTAATTAAATAAAAGGCATCTCACACAATCAAACACTAGCTCATAGTATGGAATCAGCAACGCCCAGCATCCAGGAGGAAAATTTGCATTTTTTTTGAAAAAGAAAGAGTAGCCCAACCCAAGAGATAAGCTAGACGTAAAAAGCTGCAGGGGACGTTGCAAGAAGACCCACACACTCCACTCCAAATAAAGGAAATCACACTAAAAGGGGCAGAGAAAATGTCTACAGTCTTAAAAGGCACTATAAGCTGGAGAAAAGAAAGGCCAAGCTCCAGGGATCAAATCACATGGATTGGTCATTTTATGAAGAGCTTGATAAAATCATAAGTTGTGTAAAAAGTGATGGCAAAACTTCAATGACTTTGTCATTAGAATATCATTTGTTTGAGCTTGTGGAGCCCCTAGATTTTGACAAGGGATTCAAGAATGATAATGTTCATCATCAAATTTTATTTTATTTTAAGCCATGCCCATCATAACTAGCTTGACCTGATTGTACCTTATGATCTGGTTACAGATAAGGTCAAGTGTTTGTTGGAGAATACAGATGGATTCTATGAAGTAGTATTGAATGTTATATATTTTCCTACAAATAATAAAGAGGAAGCAAGCCCTTCGAGTGTTGAAGGAGATCACAAATAAAAACCACAGTAGGAGTCTAAGTCATAGCAATAGAATGGAGGATGCCTGTGATTTGTGGAAGAATGGAGGGGGAGCAACATATAAAAAAGAGTTGGTTGACAGTTTAGAGTAAGCCGCAGGAATGCATGAAAGTTGTAAACGCAGAGGCAGTATGTTGACACGACAGGGCGACAAGTAAAAAATAGAAAAAACACAAACATGAACAAAGGAGACTTGCGAATTGGCAAGTTGCAGAGGAGGCCATGAGGGAGATGTTTTAAAACCCTTTTATCCCACATCAAGGCTGTGATACCTCTTTTAACTCTTTAAATATTCTAACACACACTTTGGTTGTTGTCTTCAAAGACAAGCTTTTTCAAAGGCAAAGCCAATGCTCATGTTGTGGGTTCGACATGGACAGCTAGAGGCAAATAGAGTATAATTTTGAATGCAAGCACGCAGACCAAAGTGAGGATGTCAACAAGGGTTGAAGATGTTAAAAAAGTGAAAATCCAACTGGTCGCTATGTCGCTAGCAAAAAAATCTCAAAAATCTAGCTAGCAACATTGCGAGTCATCAGAAAAACCCAAAAATCTAGCAAAGACAGATGAATGGAGATGGAACGAGGTTGCAACATGTGTCTAGATTAGAGGGTCATTGCTAACTTGCCAAGTGGAAGATGCACAAGAGTTAACATTGCAAGATAGTGACGACGATGTGGCAACAGGTCTCAAAGATGGTGACATGGCACTCAAGAGTAGGGTGATGACATGGAGTTCTTGACGAATCATAAGATGTCATATGGCACAGACTTCAAGGTAGATTGTGATGTGGCAATCAAATTTTTGAAGTGCCCCAAATCGTGCCATGTGGTAGATCTGAGGGTTCTCATTAACTCACTATAAGAAAGATGTAGGGAAGTTAGTATGGTGAGTTAGTGAGGGTAGCTGAGATTGTGACACATGGTGCCTAGTTGTATAACCCTATAGCTAATGTGAGACTGCCACGTGGCAGTTGGTCAAACATGAGTTGACCATGGATTGGAAGGATAGGGAAATTTGAAAGTAAGAAAAAATAATAAATTTTTATTATTTTCTCAAAAGGGTACGTGCATTTTTAAATGTAAAATAATTTCTTTCTAAAGAGTAAACTTTAGATATTTAAAAATTTTTGAAATTCAAAAATGCAAGCCAGAGTGCCATGCTAGGGGGGACATTTTCAAATCAACTTTTTGGGGGTTTCTGAGAGGAAAAATATGCACTCCAATATACCGCAGGAACTGGGAGAATCTAAATTTTCCATTTTTCAGGTCAATTTTTTCACAGGTATTCACCAGTTTGAGATATAAGCTAATTTGTGATTTCTGGGGCATTGGTAACAAAACATGCATATTTGATCATGGAGCATTAGAATTGGTTAGAGGATAGTTATAAGGGCTTGTTGAGATTTGAATATGAAGAAAATCATCCTTAAACCATTTTCTTGCATTCTAGAGGTTACATTTCAACTGATTTTCACTTTTTACCATGAATTCATTTTAATGTCTGAATCAGTTATGATCTTTCATCATGACATCTTTGAGATATTTGATGCCTCTAAAAGAAAATTGAAAAGGGATCTGATATGCAGTTTAAGAGAGAGATTAGAGAGAGACTTTTTCATCTTCTTGGGAAGAAATTTTGGGTGGACATTTGTCATTTCCTGATCAGATTTGGGATTTCCTTCTTCCTATTTCAATCTCATTCTTTCTCGTTGTAAGGGTTCCAGTTCTTTGGAGAAAATTGATACATTACTGTGATACCAAGGTTTTTGATCTAGTTCTTGATGCATTCCCATGATTGTGACCACATTCTTCAGCAAATTTCTCTTGTATGAACAATAGTAGGATGGTTAATATAGCAAGTTTTGATATGTTAGGTTTCTCTATGTTTTCATTTCATGCATATGGTTGTATTGTTTCAAAGAGATTAATACAAATAACATCAAGATTTTATCAGTTTCATCTTGAATCTTGTCTCCTTTCTTAGTAAGCTTCAATGTTTTATGATCTTTGAACAAAGAGCCTAGGTCATAGTTGCAGTCCCTTAAGGCTGTATGATGTTTTATTGTTGCTTATAACTCAAGGGGTTGTGTAAATGCTTCAGTAAATTAATAGGGTTGCAAATTTATTAAGGGGATATCAGGTAAGAATGGGTTTATATTGAGCACAGATGTCTATTTACAAGTTAAATAGATAGATTAAATATTTGAATATATGTATAAGTATCAAATATCCACATGTATGCATTTGATTCATGGATTTGCCCAATGGATTAGGCACTAATCAGCTATAGGATCATTAATTTCTTACTGCTGCATATCTGAGGGTTTGTTGAAATCAACATTATTAATCAAATGTTCTTTCCATTTTATGTTGAAGGACCTAAATAAAATGCCCTCACTTAGCTTGTGAATATTCTAGATCTACATTTAGCTATTGCAAATCTGTGTCATTTCATGAGTTACTAGGAGATATAAGGGTTTCATCTGGTTAATAGATTCAGGGATATGTTTTTGCACTAGTACGGTATCAATTGAATTTGAGGTCTAAAAACCTAGGTCTTGTAGAGCCTGAAGAAGAAGAAGGGTCATGCCTTATAGTTGGCTTGGTGTCTGAAATGATTTGTTGATAATGGGAGTTAGCTGCCCCTAGATGTATCATTTTCTCATGGGGGTAATTGAAAACCCTCTAGCATTTTCAAACACCAACATAGCTTATGGGGCCAAATTGTGGCTTATTTAATTTCTATTAGTGACTGATTTGTGGCTCAACATGTATTTAATGTAAGGGTTATTTATTTTTTAGCTTATGGGGCCAAATTATGCCTTAGTTGGGTATAACTAGTGGTATGGTGGAGTCTTTAATCAGTATTCATCCATCTTGAAGAAGAGGATGTGGTAGAGAAGAAAACTTTGAGGAGAGCTAATAGTTGTGTCTTTGAAAAAAAGAAGATTGCTCAGTGGGCTTGTGACCACAAGTTTAGATCTTCCTTGGAGGTTTCTACTAGAGTGTCAATCTAGACAATCTAGGGTTTGGATTGGATCTTGAGGGATATTGCAAAACTAGTAATTGCTTTGTATTTCGATATAACTGAGAAGGCCTTATAGCTCAAAACATTGCATGTAATCAATTATTTTATGAATAAAGAGTTGTTATTTGATATAAGATCTTGCATTCTTGTATTGTGTTTCTATTATGTGGTTATTTTCTAGGGACTAGGACATTTCCTTTGGGGATTATCCTACTTTTCATTGTGCCAAAAAAGTAACATCTAAGCTTAAATATGATAAGTAATAGTATGCAAAACTTGAATAGTATAATATCATTGTGAAAGTAGACTTAACCCATACTAAGCAACAACTTGAGAAGTTATATTCTAGTAGCAAAAATATTGATGAATAAATGTCTATACAAAAACTTACTTATAATAGGATTGGTTTTGGATACTTGTTAAAATGTTAGCTAAGAAATCCAAAGATAGAAAGGAACCAAATCTTAATCCTATGGAAGATGAGGAAGGTTTGAATAAGATTGAATCAATTTAATTTATTGATACACCTAAAGAGATTGAACAAGTTAGTTAACCTAAACAAGTTGATGAACCTAAGCAATCTAAGAAAATTGAATCACCTAAGGAGGTGAGGTATGAATTCAAAGGTAGTTTTTATGCATGTAATGAAGTTGGTCACATGAAGAGGGATTGCACAAGTTGTCTAATTTTTTTATTGATTATTATTGTTATAATTATCATGGTTTTTGTCATAGAGTAGCCAATTGTAGGAAACCTAAAATTGGTAATAGTAGTAGAAGTAGTAGGATGTTTGAAGATACTTGTGTGCTATGGAAAACATTGTACAAGGAACATTAAGAAATTAAAAATAAATTCACAAACTAATCACATACCAACATATATAATATACTAAGAAAATCACGTAAAAGGGAATGAAAGCCACCAAGTAGTACTCCAAGATTCCATTGATGAGTAGATGTGTCCAAGATTGAGATATGTATGCTCAAGTGTGCCTCAAACCTTCAATGGATGAGAACCTTCAAGGGATAAAATATGGTGTATGAGGTGAGTATGGACTCTTCCATGGTTAAGGTATTGTTTAGTGATTTTCCCTCCAAAGGGGGATTATGATTTTTTATAAGAGTTGAAGATAAATTGTGAAGGGATAGGGGTTCATTTATACACCAAGGATTTGAGGATGAAAGGCCTAGATGCAAGTATGGATGAGGGATGAGGAAGGCTAGGATTCAAGGAGATGGAAGCACATGGATTATTCTTTCTCAAATCCATAGCATTGTCACAAGTGTTACAAGGAGATTAGATGTGAGAGGAAGGGAAAAATGGATGGTCAAAGGAGTTATGAGGGAGATAGAGTGTGGAAGAGGGATGTAAGGGGATCTAAATTTTTATGTAAGAGCCTTTAATACATTTGGATAGGAATGTAAGAGGGATGAGATGTGAGTTTGACTTTGCTTTGGCTTAGGAATTCTTAACCCTTTCTTAAAGTTGTGCACATGTTTAGGGAAAGGATTAGGCTTATCTTAGGAGAGGATTTAGGAGGCAAGTGACATATTAGAGAGATGTAAGTAGGCTAGCCACTTGAGTGGGTTTAATTAGGTGGTTAATTGAGGTTATTGTGGGTGAATGAGTTTGATTTAGCTAGTGATAGGGATTTAGGAATAGTTAGAGGTTGGGGATTTGATTTAAATTGACTTATTAAAGAAAGGGGCTTTTAGCATAGATATTATGCATTTATTTAATCTAATAGGATAATAGGAATTTAATTGATAATTAGACTTTTAATTTCCATTTAAATTTATCAAAAGGACTATAGTTAATTAACTAAATTAATGAACTACAAGATGAGATTGAATTAATTAAATATTAAATACTTAATGAATGATGTCTTAGGAGATGACTGAATAGGATTACTTAAATGATGTAATTAGATTTAGGTGTCTATATTTTCCCCTCTTTGACATAGTGTTGGGACAACACTATTTTAAAGAAGCTTAAAGATAAAAAATACAAAGAAGATTTGTTAAAGCAACAAAGTTTCCCCAATCTCAAACAGAAAGAGGAGAGATTGGACTATGTGATGTGTTGGAGTTTTGAAATTCTAGCAAGCAACATAATAATTGACACTAGGGTTTAGAAGACAAAATCTAGCCTAAGGGTTAGCTACCTCCTATATTCACCAAGAATTTGTTTATATCTTGACCAAGTTCAATAGAATCTCAAGAATTTCTCTACTCTTTTGGTTTTGTAGGACCAAGGCGGGTGCACCTTAGGGATGAAATGGCTTGATATTTAATATTTTCTTCACACTTCACTCACTAACTAATATTATTTCTTCCTATTGATCCCCACAGTAGATAATGGTCATAATTATTCTTGGATTTACAAATAATTCTGGGTTACAATAGCTAACTATAACATATAGAGATTCATTGCAAACAAGTTTTGACCAATATTTAAAGTCTTCATATAGTAAAGTAAAGATTGATTTGATTTTAATTTTATGCTTCATGCAACTCCATGCTTTCTTCAATATGCAACTAAATAAATAATCAATGCCCTATCCATTGGTATTCAGAGTCTACCTAGTAAAAATTTGACCTAATTAATTGCCTTACAATTAATTTTATTGGCAATTATCCCTAAACCTCATTTTTATGAATATCCTTCTTCTATAACTGGAAATCCTACTAATCTATTAAAGTAAATACTTAATTCCTTCAATTAAAAGAAACAAAAAATTGGTATACAACCTATCCTAGTTTCATTAAATTGGATGAACCTTGTTCATTCAATCTCAACATAACCAATACATAGTAATGGAGATAGAATTTAGAGAAAATAGATTTGGAAAAACATTCCTTTTGTATTAGCTCTCCTTGAAAATCATAAAATATTGGTATATACTAAAAAATACTTCAAGACTTGACAATTTATGATTCAATGTTCACTTGTATTCTCATATTTTCAAATGAATACATCACAAAAATTGACACAAAACTATGGACCGAATGTCATAACAACATAGCACTAAAAATTACATGAAATTTGTACCTCAACTCCACATCTTGGAAATCCTTTTATAGGAAGGATTGCAACAAGCTTTAGATGGGAGGACACTTGTTAAAAAACTGTTGGAAACAAAATACAAAGATATTTTATCCTATTACATTTGATAGGTTTCTTTAGCATAGTTCCTTTTTTTTTCAACATCTTGTCATTTTCTTTGCCTTTTCCTTGTGTTATTTTCTTTCTACCTCTAACTGCATAACTTATTTACCTAGTCATTATTCACAAATGCTATTGCTTTTGTATCAACAATGACTTCCTAGATGGCAACATCGATGTCTATATTAGGCCAAGTGACATTTCTAATTGCATCCAACTAATCAAGTTATTTTTTCCATTTAACATTTGTTATTGCTCTAACCTCTATAGTTACTTTTGACATCTATGACTATAGCTTGTAGAGCATATCAATTAGATCATAAACCATTGTTACACCTACCTCATTACAACTATGGGCTAGGAATTAGGGATGGTTCATTATACTATCAAATGTTGATGACCATTATACCTAGTTCTTTACTCCTCCATCCTCATTCAAAATTAAAGGAAAAAAAATTGGTGTACCTATAGCAAGTGCAGTAATCTTGTTCTAAATCTACTACAACTTGTCATTGAAGAAACCACTTAGATCCCTTACCTTGGGAATCATTTTTCTAGTATTTATTATTTGTACCTTAGGCAAATCTTCTTCTAGGCCAACAAGGCCACAAGGTTCTCAAAAAATAAAAGGTAAGGGCCCCATGAAGTAAAAAGAGGAGATAACAATGCAATTGCATCTAAACATCTTGATCATGCTCTTTGCAACACAAGATAGTTGCTATGCACATTATATAATACTCATTTTAGTGCACTTATTATGTGGATCATCATATTCCTAATTGTCCTTATTTTTATCTCCTTTCTTGACTCAACATCTTCTTATTCATCCACATCCATTGCATGGCCTAATGCTTCCCCTATTTTAGGTACTTGGCCCTCTATTTGGATGCTATGTTCCTTGGCTTCTATAGTTGATCTAATATTGTCTTTAAGCACTGCTATCTCATTTTCTAGTTTGATGGTATTATGTTCTGAGACATATGTCTTCTCCATTTCTTCCTCATAAATTTTCCTAGTTTTGATAAACATTTGATATGCTCCTTCTAGTTGAGCTTACAAAGTATCCATCTTATTTTTACTTATTAGTGCCACTGAGGTATGCAACCCATAAATCTGGTCACTAGATGTGGAATGAAGATTCTAGAAAATAACATTCCCTCTTGGAGATTCCTTGATCTCCATTAGAATTGGCTTCTAGTCTTCTGGAGTTAAACTCCATATTTTCATTGTCTATGCATCAATGTTGTATCTAGAGCCTTTCACTTCTGCCAATATTTTTTCATCTTCAAATGAGATAGATTTATCTTGTCTCGTCATCTAGTCTAATATAAATGATAAATTAATGTTCCACACTAGGAAGAGAATCATGCCACCTCTTGTCACAAAGTCTCTTTCTTCTTCCATAGTGAGGGTCTCACTAGCAAGATCATATTCTTGTAGCTTCTGAGCTAATCCAAAAACTACCTCATCAAAATCACTTGGTTTCATTTACAAAGCTAATTCATTCTACTTTATCTTGCACAAGAAGCTTTTAAATTCTTCATTTCTAATGAATTTTTCATCACTCATGAACTCTTTTGCTTCAATAATTTTGTCATCTAGCATTTGAGCCTACAACTCTATCTTCTTTTCTCTCTACTTATCTTTTGATGCCTAAGATATTAGATATCCTCTCCTAACATTATCAAAATATGGAGTCACTCTTGGAAAAATTTGTAGGGCCTTTTGCTAAGATTTATTTGGTATCCCTACCATTTTTTGTTTCTTAGTTCTTTGTTCTGCCGATTATGAACTCTCTGGAAGATCGTCATCATCATCAACAACCTCAATAGCTATGTCTTCATTAGAGTAATAAAGGTTTACCTTCTTTCTGATGTTATGAAGGACTTGTGCTGATATCTCATCAATTTTTTCTACACACTTGTCCAACTTTGACTAGTAATCTTCCTCCAAATAAAATAACATGAAGGATGGATCTTCCGTTCTCATTTCAAACCCAAAATTTTCAACATCTCTATACTTTATCATCCTCTCCCTGTAAACATCTTCATTCATCCTATTAGTAATGACATATTCTTCCCATAGAGGTTTTTTGGGAGGTAAATTATACCCCCTCATGTTTTTCAAGGCATGTATAACTACATTACATGGGTCATAGGTTTTGACTAACCTAGTAGGTAAGTTGTTTTTTCTCAAAAATGTATTGGTTTCCTTAATGGCATTTTTGCCTATTTCAAAATCACCTACCTTAGTACATCTACACAAAAATGTTCCTTAAATTTTTTCCCAAGTACTCTGTATTCAAAGAAATTAATTTCCAAAACACTTCTATAAACCCTAGTCTCTTAGGGACATATTTTGGTAGGAAATGTGGTGGCTGAGGGCACCCAAAGATTCTAATAATAGTATAATATTCAAACAAACAAAAACTACCCCAATCACATGTTAAGTGTTTTCCAACATCATAACATAATTTAGGTTTAACAACCTTTCTAACACTCTTAGGAATTCATTCATTTTTTATGTAGGAGCATCTAGTGGCATAAGGACAATCTTGTATCACCCAAAAATATGCTTAGTATTAGTTTTTTTTAAAATCATTTTTATTTTTAGATACCCATTTGGGTCAAATAATGATTCCAACTCTCATAGTTCCACTATTGGTTTTTTGGGTTAAATTTTTTGGGCACCTTGGGGTATGTGTCAATATAAGAACTAGGTTATTTTGTAACTAAGCCATAATTATGGTGATTTAGATGGTTTAAGTTTTAGGGATGATTATATTTGTAATTTAAAGCACTCCAAAAAAAGAATCAGGTCAAAAGGCTTTATGATTTGAAAGTTATTGCAATTTTAAGTTGCCTAAAGGCCTCTTAAGAGTGCTTCAAAGTATGATTTGAGGCACTAAATGGCCTCATACAAGCCCAAAAAATGGGTGACAAGAAAATATAGTCCATAGGGCTTCATAACACTTTGAGAACTTTCTAGAAATGTAAATGGTTCGTCAATTGGAGTCTTGGATCACAAGCTATGCCTCTTGAAATTCAGACTACCATTTCTGGATTCTTCTAATTTTACAGCGACTTCTAACATGACTTCTAGAATCTTCTATTTTGGAGGTGGATGGAAAATGGAATATTATAGAATGTTTTCCTAACCCTAAACTTAATTGGAGTATATTTAATAACATTTTTGGCATTGTAAAGGCAGTTCTTGGTGGAGTTTGGGAGAAGGTATTGGAGGAAGATTTTCTCCAGATTTAGACAACTTGTAAGCCCATAGACCATGTCTTAGAGTCTATTTTTATTGTACTGAATTTAATAGCAAGATCACTTCTAATAATAATATTTCCATTTTCCTATTGTGTTCATTTGGTTTTGGGTTGTGTCCCCATCATGTGGTATTAGAGCAGGTTCTCTTGAGTGTGTAGACAAAGTGCCGACTATGAGGTAGTTTGCACAAGGACTATGTGGTTGTGGGTTTTAATATAGTGAGAAGATGCATCCATAAAGGGAGCATGGTTTAAGGACCAAAGTTGTTACTCTTGAGGTTAGAGCCCTCTAGAGACAAGTTCAAGCATTACAAGAGGAGATTCATAGAGGGATGAATGTAGTCATAGGTGACAAAAGTGACAAAAATAATGAAGAAGGAAATATTGGACAGAACTGGGAAGGAGATGGAGAAGTCCTAAACCAAGTAGAGTAGAGGCTTTATAGGGCCATTTCTAAGCTTGAAAAAAGACCTAAAATTGACATCAACGTGTTTTTGGGAAATCTAAATCTAGATGAGTTGATCGACTGGATCAATGAACTAGAAGAATATTTTAAGTATGAGGATATCGGGGACCCTGATAGGGTTAAGTTTTTGAAGGCCAAAATGAAAGGCCATGCTAAAATCTGGTGGCATGAGATTCAGTTGGAAATAAATAGAAGAGGAAAGGAGAAAATCACAAGATGGGATGGCATGGTGGACAAACTAAAGAAGCAATTCACTCCTGTTGATTATGAGCTTGATTTGTTCAAGAAAATGCAAGGGTTAAAGCAAGTAGTAAAATATGTCCAAGAATATATGGAGTAATTTTAATGAGTTGTTATTAGGGTAGGAAATGAAAAATCAAACAAGGAGAAGGTTGTTTGTTACCATAGTGGGTTAAGACCTAGCATTTAGGAGGAGTTAATCCTAGTTTGAATGACTAGCATTGAAGAGGCATACCAATTTTCCCTACAAGTTAAGGAGAAGCTAAAAAAAAAGTTTTATGGAAGGAAAAGAGGGTGTATTCAAGGAGGAAGGGGCAGTGGTAGGTCATTTGGAGGCTGAAATGAGAACTAGAAGAAAAATGAAGATATGGGTAATAAACAAAGGAATGGGGGTTTCAACCACTCCCATTATTAAAAATTTACAAATTAGAGAGGAAGAGGTAGAGGATGTGGACAAGTTTTAGGAAGAGGAGGGTTCCATGGTACCTATTTTCATTATAATAAAGAAGGCCATTGTGCCTTCGAATGCCCTCAATGCCAAGGAAGGATAGATATGAGAGTAGAAAGAGGAGAGGTTCTAGTTAATGAAAGGGTCTTACAAAGTAGTGTGACTAAACTTGGACAAAGGAGGAGTTTGTTTCATACCAAGTGCAAGTGTGAGGGTAAATGTTGTGGTGTGATTTTTGATGGTGGAAGCAGTGACAACTTGGCATCAAAGGAGATGGCCTCAAAGCTAAAGCTCAAGAGGGAGAAATACCCCCAACCTTATTGGATTTCTTGGGTGAAGGACGATCATAAGGTCTTGATTAGTGAATAATGTCTAATAAAGTTCAAGATTGGGAGTTACAATGATGAGCTTCTCTATGACATCATCCCAATGGATGTCTTCCATTTATTGTTGGGAAGGTCATGGTAGTTTGATAGGCATGTTATACATGATGGTCATGCAAATACATACTCTCTAACAAAGGATGGAGTTTACCACAAATTGAAGCCCTTGATAAAGGAAGGTGAAAAGGTATTCAATAGTTCTAGGGTATGTCTTGTTGATGGAAGAAAATTTCTAGATGGCATGAAACATCAACATATGTGTTATGCTTTGATTCCTAGAAAGGATAAGGAAGGTAGTAGTAAAATCCCACTTGAAGTTTTAGGTCTATTAAAATAGTATGGAGATGTCATCTATGATAATGTTCCAAAAGTGTTGCCATTAGTAAGGAAAATTAGTCATCAAATAAATTTAATCCTTGGAGCTAGTTTTACTAACAAGGCTACTCATTGGATGACTCCTACTAAAACTAAGGAGCTAAATAGACAAGTTAAGGAGTTATTGAGGGAAGGTTTGATTCGAGATAGCTTGAGTCTATGTGTAGTACCTGTAGTTCTAGAACCAAAGAAGGATGGAGAGTGGATAATGTGTATAGAATCTCAAGCTATAAATAGAATAACCATCAAGTATTTGTTCCATTTTCAAGGAATGGATGATCTTATGGACTATTTGAGTGGAGCTTAGTACTTCAAAAAGATAGATCTTAAGAATGGCTATCACCGAATATGGATACTAGAGGGAGATGAGTGAATGACTACATTCAAGACCAAGGAGGGTCAATATGAGTGGTTAGTCATGCCCTTTGGACTAACCAACATGCCAAGCACCTTCATGGGGCTTCTGAATGAGGTACTGAAGAAATTCTTTGGAAAATTTGTTATTGTTAGTCTGGATGATATTTTAATTTTTAGAAAATATTTGGATGAACATTTATTGCACATTCATAGTGTCCTTGAAAGGTTGAGGGAAGAGAAAGTGTTGATTAATTTGAAGAAGTCTAGCTTTGTCAAAAAGGAGTTAGTCTATTTGGGGTTTGTTGTATCAGTAGAGAGTCTTGAAATGGACCCAAAGAAGGTAAAAATCATCTTGGATTGGCCTACTCCAAGATTTTATATTGAGGTGAGGTCATTCCATGGTCTAGCTAGTTTTTATAGGAAGTTCATTAGGAATTTCAGCAACATACGTGCACCCCTAACTAAAACAATGAGGGGGAATAGAAAAGAGTTCAATTGGACTATAGTAGCTACAAGGAATTTTGAATTGTTGAAAAAGAAGGTGACAGAGAAACCTATATTGGCTCTTCATGGATTCAATAAAGTGTTCTAGGTGGATTGTGATGCTAGTGGAAGTGTTATTGGGGCTATATTGAGCCAAGAAGGTAAGCCTATTGCCTATTTTAGTGAAAAACTAAATGATGCAAAGAAGAACTATTCTATTTATGATGAGGAGTTCTATGCAATATTTTTGTCCTTAAAAAAATGGAGGCATTATTTGTTGCCAAAAGAATTTGTCTTGTATACTGATCACCAGGCATTGCAATACCTAAATAGCCAAGGTAAATTGAATCTGAGACATTTGAAATGAGTAGAGTTCTAAATCTATACATTTCTATTGAAACATAGAAGTGGAAGGTCTAATAGGGTTGTAGATGCATTAAGTAGGAGATAGCTATTGTTGATAGTAATGTAGGTTGAAGTGGTTGGGTTTGATGAACTCAAGAATTTTTACCCTAAGGATCTTGATTTTTTAGAAGCATGGAAGGCTTGTAAAGATCCTATTACTTTGGACAAGACTAGTGGCTAGATTACTTGATTCAGGATGGTATGTTGTTCTAGGGCAGTCAATTGTATATTCCAAGGAATTCTATGTAGGAGAACTTGATCAAGGAGAAGCACAATGGAGGGATGGAAGGACATTTTTTTTGGGATAAGACCATTACCATTATTAGAGAACATTATTTTTGGCATCAATTATCATAGGATGTGAAGACGTTTGTGTAGAGTTGTCAAGTATGTCAAACAACCAAAGGACTTAGTCAAAATACTAGACTCTACCAGCCATTGTTTGTTCCATCAAGCCTTGGGAGGACATAAGTATGGATTTTTTCTTGGTTTTCCAAGAACACAATAGGGTAATGACTCAGTATTTTTGGTGGTTGATAGGTTCTCCAAGATGGCACGTTTCATTCCATGCCACAAGACTCATGATGTAGTGCATATTGTAGATTTGTTTTTTAGAGAGGTGGTGATGGTACATGATCTCCCAAAGAGTATTGTTTTTAATAGAGATACTAAATTTTTGGGGTATTTCTAGAGGACATTGTGGATAAAGTTGAGGACATAATTGAAGTTCAGTTCTACACATCATCCATAGATTAATGGAAAAATAGGAGTGGTAAATAGAAGTTTGGGCAATTTTTTGAGGTGTTTAGTAGGAGATAAGCCCAAGGGATGGGATTTGATTCTACCACAAGTAGAATTTTCTTACAATAATTCTATAAACAAGAGTAGTCCAAGGACTACACAAAAACTAAGGAAGATGGAGCAAGGGAAGAGGACAAGTGTTGAGGTAAAAGAGTTAGCTAAACATGTCAAGAACCTACACAAGGAGGTAGATGCACATATTACCAAGATGAACCAATAGTATAAGGCTAAGGAAAATTAAAAGAGGAGACATAAGGAGTTACAAGTAGGGGATCTAGTTATGGTATACTTAAGGAAGGAATGATTTCCAGTGGGTACTTACAAAAAGATGAAGTTGAAGAAATTTGGTCCCTACAAAATTTTGAAGAAACATGACTCAAGAAATGCATATGAGATGGAGTTGCCAGATGGGATTAATATTTCTCCTATTTTCCATAGTGCAAACTTAATAGAATCTCATGATGATGGTGTAGATGAGGGGTTGATGCTAGAGCCATGTCCTATTCCTACTTCTACAAAGGAAGAGATTGAAAAAAAATTGGATAGTCGTATGGGCAAGAGTACCAGAAATAGGTAGTATGAGGAATGCTAGGTGAAGTGGAAAGGATGAACAATAGAAGAATCAACTTGGATATCTACAATAGAGGTTGCCCATTTGGATTTTCCTCTACCAACTATAAAGTGACAAGGTCACTTTTCAATCTATCCAACTTTTTGATGCATGAGCATCCAATGGTGTAAGGGCAATCCTGTATCACCCAAAAATATGATTAGTATTAGTTTCTATTTAAAGTTTTCTCATTTCTAGATACCCATTCGGGTCAAATAAAGATTCCAACTCTCATAGTTCCACTATTGGTTTTTTGGGTTAGAGTTTTTGGGCACCTTGGGATATGTGTCAATGTGGAAAATGGGTTATTTTTTAATTGAGCCACAATTATGATGAATTAGAAAGTGTAAGTTAGAGGGATGATTATATTTTTAATTTAGAGCACTCCATAAGAAGAATCAGGTCAAAACGCTTTATGATTTGAAAGTTGTTGCAGTTTTAAGTTGCTTGAAGACCTCCTAAGAGCACTACAAAGTCAGATTTGAGGCACTAAATGACCTTGTACAGACCTTAAAAATGGGGGATGAGTGGATCTGGTCCATAGGGTTATAGAGAACTTTGAGAGCTTTTTGGAAATGTAAAGAGTTCATCAATCAGAGTCTTGGATCAAAAGTTATGCCTCCCAGAAGTTGGACTACCATTTTTGGATTCTTCTAATTTTACACTAACTTCTAATGTGATTTCTAGAACCTATTTTTTTGGTGGTGGATGCCAAATGGAATATTCTAGAATGTATTCCTAACCCTAAACCTAGTTGGGATTTATTTAAGAACATTTTTGGCATTGTAAAGGCAGTTCTTGGTGGAGTTTGGGAGAAGGTATTGGAGGAAGATTTTCTCCAGATTCAAACAACTTGTAAGCCCATAGGGCATGTCTTAAAGTCTATTTTTAGTGGACTAAATTTAATAGCAAGATCTATTCTAATAATAATATTTCCCTTTTCCTGTTGTGTTCATTTGGTTTTGGGTTGTGTCCCCATCAATTTTCTAACCCTACCATTCTCAAAACTAGATGCACAAAATCATTATAGAAAGAAATAATATTCAAATAGGAGTAAAAAAAATTCCATACCTTTATCCATCTTTGCATTGGTACTCTTCCTCCCCACTCTTCTCTATATTTGAAGAAGCTTTGATCCTATCAATAATATATTCCAAAAAATTGTACCCAACATTATGAACCTAGAGCTTTATTTAGACCAAAAATAATGTTATTAAAGTATCTCAAGAAAAATTGAAAATGCATGAATTTATCAATATCCTTTTTCTTTGGAATGTCTCCCTTGTCTTTATTTGACATAGGGATATATCTAGTCATTATTTTACCCATGTAGAAGCTATTATGATTCTTAAATTTTTTAGTCATTTTCTCTATATCAATTGGAAGTGACATAGGACCTCCCAAGTCAATTGCCTCTATGAATGTCTCTTTGTCTAAGGATAAGAAAATGCTTCTATATTTTCTATGGAATGACTTTATCATTATATTTTAGCATTTAATCAATGGCATTACCAAGTCCACATTGATGAATACTTTAGTCATTATCAACTTGCCTAGGTTTCTAACCCAAGGGTTGCATATTGGAAGCTTCTCTACCCTATTCTTATAAAAGAACCAAAATAATTCATATCCATTTCTACAAAGAACCTTTACATCTCTACATAATGCATATGGGTCTTTGAAAGTGAGATCATTTGCAGCTTCAACATTTGAGGAACCAAGTAAAATATATGTCCACTCCTCTATGAATGTGCTAGGGCCTTTTGGTTGTGTAGAAGGATCTTCAATTATTTCTTGTGCTATCAACTCTCCTTCTCTCTAAGCCATTTCTTTAAATAGTTCTATCAACTTTGTACTATTGAATGCTAAAAATCACTTGAAATCACTCTATAGCTCAAATTATATTGAGAACTTAAGCAATTATGAAACTAGTAATGAAAATCTTCACATCCTTCAGAATTTATCTATCTCTACAAAAGGAGCATGGCTTTTATGGCATATAAGTTAGCACACTTCATAAACTATCAATCTTCAAAAGGCTAAAAAAAATCACTTTTTTACCATTCATATATCTAGGTGAGATATGACCATTTTAAAGTTTGTGTTATGGCTTTAAAGTAGATAGTTGTGACCATGCGAATAGGGTTATCTTTTAATGTTTTTGTAACCTTGTATATTTTCTTTCTAAAGACCAATTCTGCCTCATGATGCTGTGAATACCTTATTTTACACTTAATCACCACTTCACAATTTCATTTTACTTTATCTCTTTGACTGCTATGATCTAGTGATAAAATCTTTATCTAACACCTTGCAAATTTTCCATGATTTAGTCTTGAATACATTTCCTTCATGCAATATTGTGATACTTTATATTTCTACCTTATTGCTCCTTTGCAACCACTAAGTAATATAATCATTTTAACTTTGTGATGTTGTGCTTAAGCAATTTCTTTAATATTTCCTTTACCTTGCAACATTGTAAATCATTACTTTGACTATTTATGAAAGCTTGTGAATGTGCACTAAATAGTTAATCACCACTTTGCAACTTAAGAAGTTAGCATTAATTGAAATCATGTGAAGATGCAATTTCTACTTTAACTTCAACAATTCCTTTGTTTGTATATTCACAACATGATTTCTTTAGTTTGGCTATTGACCTACAAAGGTGTGATCACTATTCTGTTTGACATTTTCTCTTTTCACAGCTTTGCATTTTTTATCTCAATTGTTATATAAAACCTTGCAAACTTGGGCTAAACTTTACATGTAACTATTTTTAACTCAACTTCATATGTTCACAACTCCAAAGAGGTAACTCCAGTTAAACTCTATGAGAGTATGATTATGAGTAATAGACACTTTGTGCTCTTCACTTTGGGTTTACATTAACTCAAGTGATGTGAAATGGTCTAGAAATTTAACCGCATGATCACCTGATCACACCATCACAACTTAATTTAACACTTTACTTGAAACCCTTGTGAATAATTGAATAACATTTCTTTTGACTATTTGATATCCTTCATGATTTCACAACTTAGAATTTAACTTCATGACCATGCTGAGCTCCAAGACCATGTCGAGCAACCAAGACCATGTCGAGCTCCAAGAACATGCTGAGCTCCAATCCTTCTTTGATAGAGTAGTAGTCCAAACACCCTCCAAAGAAACTACTAAACCTCCTCCCATGAACTCTAAAGTAGTCACCAAGTAAATCCAAGATGCTCCTGCACCATCTCACCAATCTCTTTCCTAGAAAGAATGCACCTCCAATTATGTTTTTTCGATCATCAATATTCACTACCTAGTCTAAGTCAATGGAAAAATTTAGTTCAAATCTACCACTCCTCTTGTAGTATAATCCATAGTCTTCTATACCTTTCAAATATTTTGTTATCCTTTTTATAACCATCATGTGATTCTCTTTTGAATTTTTTGAGAATCTAGCAACTATCCCAATAGCCAAGGCAATATCTAGCCTATCATGGATTTTTATAAGGTATAGATCACATCATTAGAATCACCATTCATAGATAGTTTATGTCCTATAGACATAGGTGCACTCACTAGCCTTGAATATTCCATACTAAAAGTCTTCAATATTTCCTTGATGTATTTGGTTTGTTAAATGAAAATACCAAACTATATTTGACATACTTGTAATCCAAAAAAGAACCTAATTTCACAAAACATAGACATTTGAAATTCCTTTTTCATTTCATCAACAAATGATCTACATAATGTTTCTCTTCCTCCAAATATGATATCATCAAAAAAATATTAGATAACAATACTTCATTGTTCTTATCATTCTTCAAATATAGATTACTATTATCATTTTTCTCTCAAAATTAATTTTTACTAAGTAGTTATGTTGTCTTTCATACCATGCCCTTGGTTCTTGCTTCAATCCATAAATAGCTCTATTTAGTTTACACAGCATATTCCTCTCTTCTAGATCTACAAATCCTTTAGGTTGTTCACTATATACTATTAGAAACAATAGTCCACAAAGATAACCAAGAGGGGAGGGTTGTTGGGGAGTGGGGGGGATGGGGTTGAATTAGTTATCCAACAATTAAAACATTTATCTTCCTTAAATAAACTTAACCATTCAACCAAAGTAAACAACAACCATACAAAGATGCACATAGACAATTACACCAGATATGTTAACTAGGGAAACCCTTGATTAGAGGAAAAACCCCAATGCGAATGATACTCACAAGATGATGTACTAATATAAATATTCCTTGTTAGAGGATGGACCTTGTTAGGATTCTATTACAACATTTAGTTCATATGAGTCCCTATTAGAAGATTCCAACCTTGTTAGGAGTTGTGCCAACCATGTTAGGAGTTGTAGTACAATGTATGAAAGATGTACCCACTACCCAAATATGAAATTTCAATTACAAGAAGAGATCATTTCTCAAACATGCAATTTACGATTATGTTCCTCTTTCCTCTATTCCTTCAGCTAAACTAATTATTGTCATACCTTGTAGACTATGTCACAAACCTTGGATCCAAATATCAAACCTTAGATCACTCAAAGAAACCTTGGTAATGAAGTTTCCTTCACTTCTACTCTCTCTACTTATTACAATCACTTTGGATCAATACAATTCCATATTACAAGATAAAGGAAAATATCTATCCTTTATATCGAGTCCATAAAAAAATTCCCTAAGTCAGCTATTAAACCTTCTCAATTAATTATTATAGAACCACATTAAGAACATGTTACACTTAGTGATAACATTAATCTTTCATCATGCAACTTGAATAACTTGTTTTACACATAATATTATGATGAGTGAACTTAGCCAGATCATCACCAACATGTCTTCTTTATATCCTCAACCTTGATTCTCAAAATATTAACTCTTTTAAGAGATATAAGAAGTTTATTAGAACATGCCTCTGTAAACTCTATCTCAAAACAAACATCACCAAAAATTACATAACATCTTCTAGACTTATCATTTCTTAATTTAACATAAATTTCATATAGTAGATACTCAAACATATCTCCCACAACCTTGAATAGTTAGAATTCTCAACTAGCCATCCATATTAGCTTGATCTCTCCACTATTCTTATGTTAGATACCACAGAAAATTGCTAGGTTGACATCAATGAAAAACTCATTCATGAATGTAGGATATCATCATAGTAAAATATCTACAATACTCCTCCATAGGAATATCATTAACATTCATGGTTCCAACAATCTCCCCCTTTGGCATTGATGGCAACATAGATGAAAAACATCTAGTTCAAAGAATACCAACAAAATACTATTCATCTTTCTTTTCAAATCCTCTTCATCAATAATTTTCTCCATTGATAGAGCTAAATGTTCTTTCTTTCAAAATATCATTCCATGTTGTACTTCTTCTAAATTTTTTGTTCTTCCTCATGATATTCTCATGTTGTTTTTAATACAAAACTTCTCCCCCATTGACATCATTGTCAAAGGTTTTAGCAACCATCAAACTCTTCAGCAAATTGATTCTTACTAGCTCAAGTGTCCAAAGACACTATTCAAAACAACATCCAACAAGAGTCCTAGATGATTTTGTCCATCATAGATACTCCCCTATATAGGAAGCATCACCATTCAATCTAGACAAACAATGGTGCTCTATTACACTGGACTAATGAACTCTTGCATCTTCTATTCTGATGTAGGAAGGGGAATAAACCCTAGCATACCTCACAAATACAAAAAAGTCTCTTTGGGAAGAGGCTTAGTGAATATATCTGTAATCTACTCTTTAGTGCTCACATACTCCAATCTAATTTTCTTTTCTACAACTTTCTCTCTCAACATGTGATACATAATAGAAATGTGCTTGCTCTTCAAATGCAACACTAGATTCTTAGACATATTTACTATGCTTGTGTCGTCACAATGTATGACAGTAGGTTCACTAATTTATGTCCTAATATCCTTCAGTGTCTTCTTCATCCAAACAACTTGATTGCAATTGTTTTTTTTCTGCAACATATTCTACTTCTGTTGTACTTTGTGAGGTACAATCTTGCTTCTTGCTTAGCAATGAAACCAATCTTCCAAGAAAGAAGGCTTCACCACACGTGATTTTTCTATTATCCATACTACCTACCCAATCAAAATCATTATAGACACATAAAGTGAAATCATTAGATCTATCATACCATAATCCAAACTCAGATGTTCCTTTCAAATATTTAAATATCCTTTTGATTGCTACATAATGTGCTTCCTTGGGATCAAATTGGAATCTTGCAACAATTCAAAGTAGATTTTCTATATCTAGCCTTGTGTGAGTTAGATATTACAATCCTCCAGTCATAGATCTATACTTCTTTTTCTCAATGGTAGGTGTCTCATCCTTTTTAGATAACTTATGATTAATTACCATAGGTTTTCCAATGGGCTTACATGTTTCCAAACCAAACCCTTTTAGTAAATCTTTCAAATACTTTATTTGAGAAATAAAGATTCCTTCTTTATTCTATACAATATGTAATCCTAGAAAATATTTCATTTCTCCTATCATGCTCATCTCAAATTCTTTGTTCATCTCTTCTAAAAACTTGTCACTTTCATCATCATTTCCTCCAAATATGGTATCATCAACAAATATTACTAAAATCATCAAACCATCATTAGTTTCTTTCTAATATAGATTACCATCTGTCATACCTTTTCTATATCCAAGCTTTGTCAAATGCTTGTCCAACCTTGCATACTAGGTTCTTGGTGCTTGCTTCAAGCTATACAATGCTTTTTTTAATTTATATAATATGTCCTTGTCATCTATCAAAGGACAACCTTTAGACTATTCTATGTACACTTCTTCAAGTTCTCTATTCCTTCTTTCTGTGAGTAACTTGTACATACCTATCTTTCCTTTTTCCTTAGAACTTCACCTTGCTCATTCATCTTGTTCCTGAATACCCATTTAGTTCCTATCACATTCTTGTCTATTGGTTTGGGTACCAATTTCCATGTCTCATTCTTTACTATTTGATCCAATTCCTCTTTCATAGCTTGTTTCCAATAATTATCTTTACATGCTTCATTTGCATTCTTAGGTTCAACTTGGGATATCAAACATAGTTCTTCATGGACTCTGTTTCTTTTCATCACACCTTTATCTTTGCTTCTAATGATCTACTCAAATGGGTGATTATTTATCATATTCTTTCCCAAAGTAGGAGTTGCTATCTCAACTTTTGTCTCTACTGAATGTTCTAAGATTTGTCCCTACCTTGGTTCTTCCTCATTCTACAAATAATTTTTAGTCTCATGAAATACTTCATCATTCCTTGGCTTCGTAACAACATCATCATTTGAATTGTAATCAACTATTCTTTCTTGTATCATGAATTTCTCATCAATTCTCACATTTGCACTTTCCATAATAGTCTTAGTTATACTTCATGATTCCTTGGCTTAGTAACAACATCATCATCTGAATTGTAATTAACTATTCTTTCTTGTATCATGAATTTCTCATCAGTTCTCACATTTGCACTTTCCATAATAGTCTTAGTTCTCAGATTATGAGATCTATAAGCCTTGCTTTTTAGTGAATAACCAAGAAACATGCCTTTATTACTTCTAGCATCAAACTTAGCAATATCATCATCTCTTTTAATAGAACACTTACTACCAAATTTTTTGAAATACTTAATTTTGGGTCAGTGACCAAACCATAATTCATAAAACATCTTATTTGTATCTTTCTTGACTTGCACTTTGTTCATAGTGTAGACTGTTTTATTCATAATGTCTCTCCAAAAAATCTTGGATACATCATTCTCAACTAGAATAGCTCTTGTTTCTTCTATAACTGACCTATTCCTTCTCTCTGTAATTCCATTCTATTTAGGGGTTCTCAAAGATGACAATTTCTTTTTTATTCCATTTAATTCAAAAAACTTGTTAAACTCATTTGAAGTAAACTCTCCTCCTATATCAAATCTTAAACATTTAATCTTCATACTAGATTCATTCTCAACTCTATTCTTGAACATCTTGAACTTATCAAATGTCTCATATTTCTCTTTAAGAAATGCAACCCACATCATTCTAGAAAAATCATCAACTAAAATCATAAAATACCTTTCACCATAGACTCCTTTAGTTTTCTTAGGACCGTTGAGATCTATGTGTACAATCTCCAATTTTGTTGTAGTAGGAAACTTCTTACTAGGAAAAGAAGTCCTATTATGCTTTGAGAACATACACTCCTTGCAAATTGTGTTAGTAGTTTTTACAATATTAGAAAAATATTTGACTGCAAACATACTACTAGTCTTTGATGCAGAGCCACACCTTGGAAAGCTCAGGAGGAATACTCACTCAACTGAGTTACTTCAAGGGGCACGACATCAATCAGCCAGCATCAAACTCGAACCAAACTCAAGATTGGATTAATCAGAATATATAAATCTCCATAGTTTATCTTCACCCACACACCAAGATCTTTAACCCAGAATGTCCTCAAAGAAAATATATTTGCACTTTTACAAGAGAGACCAAGATCGAATTGCTTCCAAACTCCATAGTCAATTATCTATATCCTTTCTAAGGCAAAAACTGAAACTTTCTCTATTACCCAAAGTCGAATCTTCCAAAATTGAAAAAACACACTAAAATTGCAACTTTCTATCTTACTCAAATTCGAATGTTTTCTCTTACATAGTCAACCGGCTTATTTAAAACTGGCTCTCCTTTTCTAATAAAAGGATGAGAAACATTTTTTTTGTCTTCTATCCAAGAAAAGGATAAGAATCCAAAACTGCCTACTACCTATTATTGGAATCTGACAATCATGCAACAGGCCACATTTTAAATATCCACGTTTATTTTCGTCTTCTATCCAAGAAAAGGATAAGAATCTGAAACTGCCTACTACTTATTATTGGAATCTGACAATCATTATCTACGAATTAAAACTATTCTACTTTTAAAAACCTATACCTGGTCCTAGGTGGCTATATCTGGAGAGCTTATCGAACTGCTACTCTAGGTATGCCACCACATGTAGGACATTATTACAAACTTCAAAAACTAAAAGCATTTAAAACATAACATTAAATTCCCTATTACATTTTCAACAATGTTGCCTCCTATAGCATTTCTCTTCTCTGCCACTGTAGCATACTCCCCTGTAGAATGAATCTCAAGTCCTCTTGAGATGATGTGTTGTAGAAATGAATCTCATTCTTCTTTCGAACTTTCCAATTTCTTTGAACTAGGATGAGCATATCTACATTGAACTTAGATGTTCAAATTTTTTTATTTGTTAATTAAAATATAGTTTCGTAAATGTTTATTTAAAAAATAATTATTTTAGATGTTTTGAAATGTATTTAATTTATGTATTTATTACAATGTTGAATGATTAGATTAGATGTAAATTCATTGTTGAAACATGTAATTTTACAAATAAATATAACCTTGACCTAAAACCATATAACCTCGACCTTGTTTTAACTATAACCTCAACCTAAATTCATTGTCTAAACTATAATCTCGAACTAACCATATAAATAAAACCCTAAACATATATAAAGTACTTAATCACATAACGGCCTGCCAAGGGATCCAAACAAAAAATTTATAGTATTTAAAATGATTTTACTTAAATTGTGTTGTACTTTGTTTCATGGATCGAAAAGGGATGATGTAAACTATTTTATAAATGTATATTCTTTCAGCCTTTTATACCCTGTGACATGTACAGTGGATGATTGTGCATTTTGAATTAATTTGCCAAGTGGCATTCAGAACAAATGTATATAAATTATTTAAATGGATTGAATTGAAGTAGTTAATATTCTTTCATGTGGATGTGTTATTTATTTTACTTTTAGTAGTTTATAATTATTTAAAAATGAAATGTAAATGTGCTCATTAAGGAATGCAATCTCTTATGTTTTTTATAAATGTAAATTATTCTATGTATGTTATTGCTTGCTTAGTAAAACTTTTCATTATTTCTTTGGATCCCTTGCTTGGGCGTCATTTAGGATTAACTATAATGTCAATTTGTATTAAATTTAACTCTAATCATAACCCTTACTATCATCTTAACCTTAATCTTAATTTGCTAAAACCTACACCAGGTAATATATAAATAATTAAATAACTTTCCTATCTTACCTTGAGTACTAATTTTATAAATGTCAAACCCTAATATTGAAAGGTAACCTTGGTCCTTAGCTAATTAATATTATACTTATAAACCAAATTGAATTAAACCATGATCATAAACCTAATTATATATCCCAACTTAAGAGCAGAAACCTTGAATTTAACCTTAAAATCCTTTCCCCAACCATTAACCAAATTGAACTATTACCCTAGAAGATTGAACCAAGTTAAATGTTGACCTTAAGACTAAACCAAATCACCCTAAACTAGAACTCAATAATATATTGAACACTTTAAAAAAAAATTCAAACCTAACTTTTTTGAATTAATGTTGGGTTTTAATCTAAAATCTCTAACTATAATTCTATATCTAAAACCAAATTTAGCACTTTAAAACTTAATTCAATTTATTAACTCTTTTCCTAATTGAAACCTAAGCATGTAAACCTAATAAAATAGTACAAACCAAATTGAACCTAATCCTAAAACTAATTAAACATTGATATCAAGGTATCAAAATGATACATCATAAAAGAATTAGAAGAGACTTGAACGAATCAGGCATCTAATTAAGTAACCCTCCCTGACCATCAAGAGGTGGAGGTGTCCACATCAGTGTGAGTATGAGCTCGGACTACACCCTTGGATGCCTAAGAATATATCTAAAGAAGTGAATAACTTGTCTTTCCATTGGATGCCTAAACCTTTATATCTTGAGTGAGTATTCATCATGTAATATCTAATTAGGAGGGTATTGAAGCACTCTAACACCCCAATCCCTAACTAGATAATTATGTTAGGGTGGACTAATTTCTATTTATCTTGGGTTGGAAGTGCCTAAAAGTTTTTTTTGGAGACTGGAGATTCCCCTATTTGTTTCCTATTTTCCTGTATGGGTAGCCTAAATTTTGTATTACCTTTGCAGAATGGAAGGCCACATAACAAAATATTGCCTTATTCTATAAAAAGAAATACCCACGCCCTAGTGATATATATAGTAAGATCTTCTTCCTAATTCTACTATCAATTTTTTTGGTTAGAAGACGATGATAGTTCAAAATAATTTAGAAGATAGGGATAAAATGAGAACCATCATTCCTAGAATGAAGATGCATTATTCCAAGTGATAAACCCATTTCTATCATAAATCAACTCCATCCAAAAAATTAGTAATGAGAAATCCCTATGTCAAGTAATCAATGGAGGGCTCATAAAATTGATCAAGTGATCAACAAAGGGCTCATAAAATCCCTAGGTCAAGTAATCAATTCATCCCCAAGGGGAGATAAGAATCTCATTAAAAATTAGAGACAGGACACTCCTAAATACATATCATACAAAAAAAGTATTGCCAAGGTCTTAGCCTCTAGACTAGAAGATATCCTACCCAAGATCATTAACCCTACACAAAAGTATTTTGTTAAGGATATTTATGCATATTAGAGAACTTGATAACCTATTGGAAGACTTTGGATTGAGAAACATTTCTAGGATAGAGTGTAGGCATGCTCAAGTAATTGATTATGAAAATGTCTACAAAAGGGTGGAATGGAGTTTCACTATGATGATGTTGCAAGCCCTCCATCCAATATTAAATTTCAAATGGTGTCCTCTCTTATGATTGGTGTCGGGGTTTTAGTAAAGAAATTAATGGGGTTAGATCATATTTTTTAGGACTCTCTAGATCAATTATGAAAGGATGTCCTCTTGCATCCTCTTTATTTTTTATTGTTGAACATTGACTCATTAAATTATCTCCTTAGAGATAACCAGTTGTCTCTAAAAGTTAGAGGATCTAATCTCCAAATAATTAATAAGTATCTAACGTACATAGTTTTTTGATAATATATTTGTATTCTTTTTAAGCTAGAAGAGTGCAACACAAGTCATTTAATGATCAAATTGGACCTCCTTTCTTTGTATCGGGTAGTAATATTTATGTCTCTAAATCTATCTTATTGGGGCTAAATATTGAGTCCCCTACCTTGTGTAGTAAATATGGTATTGGATGGAGATTTGATAATTAAGTGGTTAGGTACCTAGGGATTCCATTTTTAGTAAACCCTAACATATAAATGAAATGTGTCTTTATATCAACAAGAAAATATTTGGAAAACTCAATGACTGGAACTCTAATTATCTCACTTTGGTTGGTAGAATTCAAGTATGTTAAAATATTCTCTCCTTGAATATTGGGTGTAAGTTTCTCTTCTTCCTACTCATTTTATTTAAATCAATTTGGTCTTCTATATAAATCTATTAGGAACATTTTGTGGATAGCCAAGGGATTACTCTGGCAATAAAATGGATAGCCAAAGCTTCATAAGGTAATGAATTATGGATTATGATTAGAATTAGGATTATTATATGGTTAGGGATAGGGTTCACATATATTAGTTCATTACCTGACATGATCTACACTTATAGTTTGCATTAAAAAATGGATAATAGTTAGGATTCAAACTACAATCATAAATATTTTTTAATCAAATCATAATTCTATCTCTAAGCTTTCATTAGATAATTGTAACCTTAACTCTCGTCTTAATGCCATCTATTATATATCCTATAAACAATAGGACCATAATAAATATCTAAAACCTAAATATAATTTTAACTAAAACCATAATCCTAGGCAAGTTCCCTAACATTAAAGGACCGCAATCATTATGATAATATTAAGCTTAGCCATCATAAAAATTGTTAACATAATAAAATTGTAAACCATAACCTTGTCATAATCTTAACTTTGTTTCATCCTGAGATGAACATGTATAATCCATAATGAGTTCATAAAATTCCCCAGTGTCACAAAATAAGTGTACATGAAAGAAAAATTAGCTTGGTGGCTCCTATTTCAAGAAAAGAAACCTTGAACTAAACTAAATATATTTTTTTGGACTATTATTTTATGATTAGACTTAAAAATTTAGTATTTGATGTTTAATTTGACTTAAGTGCTTAACTCTATTTATTTAATTGATATGATTTTAATAAAGATATGCGCATTTATATAGATCTAGTTGATAAATTTTAGATTTAAATTTTATTAAATAGTAATTTTGTCATGTATTATGTTGTGATGTATTTTTGTCATGTTTTATGTTTTATGTTGTTTAAATATATATGCAGATTATATTTGATGGACCCACCGCCACCCCCTCCCCCTCCCATACGCCCACCTCCACCCCCTCCATCTCCACCTCCACCTCCACATCCACCTCCACCTCCACCCACACCTCCACCACCCACTGCAGATGAGCTCCACGAGACCATGAGGCATACCCTCAATGACCTCATGAGTGATATAGAGGTTATCTGACATGAGACACCCCCCCCCCCCCCCCTCACCTACTATGTCTTGCAGATAGCATACAAGGTGTGGTTGAATCCATCCATCATTTTGATTTAGTCTTCAATTCATTTAGATCATGGAGGGAAAGCATGCATGCCTTCTACTCCGATGGCTTATTATATAGAGAGGTTTATAACCTACATATAGGTAAAGGGAATTTTCAACATTATTTTGTAAACCCTAAGATAGGTGAACCAATTAGTGATAAGAAGAGTCACATTTCTATTAGGTGGTGTACACATGGGTGCATAGCAGCATATTTTTGGGAGTGGTGGTGGATGGTATTTGACCATCCACCACATGCTAACCATGAGTTTCCCATGTACTTCCTTAGGAATTTATGGGCTGAGTTTGAGTTGGGTTTGAAACCCAACTATTTTGATATGAAAGCATTTCAGGGGGTTGGTAGAGGGATGCCTTAGGATAGGCCTGGGGAAAAGCTGAGTGACAAAATGAGAAATCGCAGATGAGCTGAGCCCCTTGTACCTCTTCCTGCACTTGTTGTGCCTACTCCTCACCATCATCATGCAGTTTCATCTGCTTTTACCCATTTTAGTGCCCTTTCAGGCAATTTAGTATAGTAGTGGACGCAGGCAATACATGCTCCTCCACTTGGACATGTTTGTACTAGCTATGGAGGCATATGCACAGGCCCCCAAGGTGATCCTGGTGTAGCACACAATAGCCATTATGCTGAGGGTACAGATTTTGATGATGATGTATACGCTACCTGTGGTGATGGTAGTGACAAGATAGACGTGTCATCATTTGTTGACCTCATGCAAAAGGGAGAGCTTGGAGAGAGTCAAGAGCAGTAGGTAAAATTTTAATTTCAATATAAATATAAAGTGCACATAATTATTTACTTTCTACATACATGTGTAATTACATTAACTATATTAATTTGTACTTTTCAAATAATAGAGGATGGATGATATTGTTCCTCCTAGGAGGCAGTATAGTCTTTTTTCGAGACCTACAGACGTTGGTGTCCCTTATACGGTATGCACTTTGAATTACACTGTAAAAATGTACATTCAAATTCAAATTTAATAACATGTGCTTATATGTTCTTTTTATTTGATTTTGTAGGGATTGTCTACATCTACACACATTAATGTTAGTACAAGTCCTACTCCAGTTACCACTGAGGCACAACCTCAAATACATGTGGTATGGACTTTTGACTGAAGACAAATAATTTGTATTATTTTTATGTATGTAAATTATTATTAACTTATAATCTGAATAATTTTGACTCACATGTATATATATTTTATGTGTTTTGATTTTATGAATAGGAGCATGGATATCATACTCATCGATATAGGCCTCGGTATAGTCTATTTTTGACTCCATCTTATGATTATCGTGCTAGCATACTTGTAGACACATCTGTGACATTGGTAACCACTCAGGTATGATATATACATTATATATACATGTTAAATTTATAGTGTATAAAAAATGTAGTGTACAAATTATGTACTTTGTAATTATTCATGTATATTTAATTTTGACTAAATGTTTATGTATCCATAATTTTAGGACTACGTCACCATGAGTGTTGTTGAGAGCGTAGGACTTAGCCAGATGGAGGTACCTACATCATCATTTGAGGTCAGTATTGTGATTTATGTACATAATGTATAGTGAATTATGCTCTAAAATCAAATTAAAAAAATGTATGTATTGTAAATTACAGGACCTCACCACTGCTGCATTTGGTAGTTTTGATAGTGCACCTTCTCCCATTACTGAGGGACACCCATCTCATGTGGTATAATTTATTTTACTATGTAGTGAATATTTAATTTATTTGCAAGCTAGATTTTGAGACCCATTCCAATTAAGCATGTACATGATGAGACGTGCCTCATGTTACATAGGGTGATACATCTACCTCATAGGGTGTCTGACATGATGAGACGACTCATATTACACATGATGATCCATCAGATAGATTAGGTCTTGTTGGCACCTATAGATTGTGTTTTTATGATGTATATTATTTATGATGTATACACTTTGTGTTAGGATAGTTAAAACTGTATGTTAGACCATGTATTTTTCACTTCATAGATCATGTTATGATGTATGTTAGACCATGTACTATTTTTTTATGACTTCTTATCATGCTTGTGTATGTAGTACATATATTACTATGTTTCACCATGTTTTAAGTATATTCAAACCATTTTCTTTATTTTGACATATTTTATTCATGAACATATGACACATTTTGTAAGTATATATGCAAGATGAACAATAATTTTAACTATCTATAGAGCATTATTGGATAAATATCACATCAAATTTATGCATTGAGATTCATACAAATAAAATTGACCTACTAGATTAAAAAATGTATTGATAACGTACCTAACAATGTATCATAAGTGATCTTAATGTGTTGTTTGGTAATGTAAGACTCATTATCACCTAATAAGACCTATTATGTGGTAGTAAACATATGAATACCTATCATAACCTATAATAGACATAATGACCTATTAGGACTCCCATGTCCCCTTAAGACACACATGTATAGATAACATACCTAACAATGTATCATAAGTGATCTTAATGTGTTGTTTGGTAATGTAAGATATAATCAATACAATGAATACAATGAGTAATGATGTAACATATAATCAATACAATGAGTAATGATCTTTAAATTATCATGTGCAAGTGACTTGTTTTTAATATTACAATCAATAGTAATTTTAAACTTCAAACAAACATTAATTTAAACATGTTTGAATGTAAAAGTAATGGAACAAAATAGGAGGTCATTACTTAAATTGACAATTATTTTATAATTTATCAAGTGCACATACCTTTAACTTTCAAATAGAAGTAAACTCTCATTTTTGAATTAGTTTGTACAATATATTGCACAATATATGTAAGACAATGTCAATGATATATTTATAGTTCAGTGAACTCATTTAAAACATAAAATTGGTTGAACACATCTCTTCAAATGAGGTCCTATAAAATAAAAATTTAAAACAAAAACACACATGTTAATAAACACATAAATTAATATTCAAGGTATCTGAACTATGTAAATATATATGTGTAATTTGTATGTACTTACTATGTGAAATTGCACAAGATGTTGATGTTTGATCCACTTTAACATTTAAATTTGCATAAATTGTAATTGTAACCTAAATAAGAGGTATATAAGTTCTCTAAATTGGTATTGACAACACAAACATACATGTAATTAAATTATATAAGTACATATATATAAAAATAATACAATAATGAAAAAACTTACATGTGTTTGATTTAAATGTAGTCATCCCACTGCACCATATGCATCCTCTCTCTTTTGCAATGCATCTATGATTGTCTCATTCTTGTCCATTGAAATTGTCCATAATACCTTATTGGTGGGTCTCCCTTTGTATCTTTCTAATTTGGTATTTGTTGCCACAACCAAATGAGAATAGTGTAAAATCTTTTTTTTGATTTGGTAGTCTTCAAATGCTAGTAAACTATTTCTTCTTGTTAGGTATCTATGTAGCCAGGTGCCAGCTACAACAACAGACTCGATTGGATACTCAAAACCATCATCGTCTACTTGATGACATGTCAATTTTTTCTTAGGTTCCACACATCTAGCTAGCCAATACTCAGTTTTTTCATCATTATCACTAGGTGCAATAACAACATAAACATGTCCTACAAGATAAGATAAAATATAGAAATACTTTAATCACATGAGTGTGCATATGCAAATTATATAAATTGAAGCATGAGATTGCTAAAAAATCTAATTAAATTGTGCATACTAGGTTCTATGAGGTCTAAAATATGATCATAGTCTTTTGATGCAAAAGTAACATTCTGGCCTTCATTTACTATATCATCTTCAAAATGCATGTCATTAGGTGCTAATGATCTTTGTTTCCAATCTTCAACCCATTCTCTGTATTCTCACATTCTTTCCATTCACCTGCAAGATAAAATTGACAAAAACAAGCAAGCTCCCTAATCCATATAGTCCAAGTGTTAGAATCTGAACTCCTAAATGAATGCCATTTAGCTGAACCACTAATTGTATCACAATCATATCTTGAAGGGATATTATTTTCTTCAACTAGGTAGAAGAAATTTTTGATTGTAGAGTTTTGACTTGATCCCATGTATAAATATTTGTTACACCATTCGATAATCTCATGTGCATTTTTGAATTTAGCTTTTTCTTCAAATTTTAATTGCTCTCTACTAAGGGCTCTCTTCACACATGCAATAGCACCATCATGTTCTCCTTTACCATGTCCAGCCTAAAAAAAACTCCACACATGTTGGATGTTAGTTTCCTTATGTGTCCTACTCAACCAATAGAACATTCTAGCATTCTTGAATTGTCCTGTACAATTATCTAACCATATCCAATGTTGTGTCATTTGAATTTGTCTCTCTTTTAAATTATCATAAAAGACCTTCAAACAATATTGGACAAACTTAGATGAATGGAGTTTATTATCACTTAAATAAAAATGGTACTCTCTCAATATTTGTTGATCCTCGTCTTTACTATTAGGTGCATGCCTATAAACCATATGAACATAAATTGTTACTTGCATTGAATTTTAATATTGTGGTTGTACCTCTTCTTGAGGTGCAAGCATGTAGTTCTCTGCAAAGTCAACAACTGAAAGTATAGTACCAATTGGAAATGTATTCTTACATATGCAAAATTGTCCATCAAGCCATCTAGAATATTGAGAGTGTTTAACATATTTTGGTATGATCACACTCTTAAACTCATCCATAAATGCATGACAACTAACTTTATCTATAACTAGATCACACCTTCTTCCAATCTTCCCATCCTTTAATGGATATTCAATAGTTTTGAATCTTTTTACCTCAACTAATTGTTGTCCAAAAGTAGTCAAAGCATTTTCATGCAAACATTCATCTAACAAAGAAAGATTGCCGCACATATCACATGTACTAGAAAGGCATGCATTGAAAAGAAAGTATTGATCATTAGGTGGCTTACAAAACAAACCTGATATGAAATATTTTATAGTTTGAGGTGGTATTTTTATACCACATTATTGCAACATTTCTTTACTATGCATGGTACCACGTATAGATTGAAATACATCATAATGGTAACAAAATTGAATATGAGTTTTACAACAACATGTGATTCTTTCCTTGTTAATCCTTACATACCATGGTTTACACTTTTCAAAAGATCTTTGACTAATGGTAATATTTAATACCTTACCATCTACAAATTTTTTAAACAATTCAATTTGAGTCATGTCCAAAAGGTGTTTAGGATGTGGATCACGTATTTTTGACCCAATTCTCAATTTAAGAACATATCTTAAATTAGGTGATACTCTTGTATTATCATGCCAAAAAATTTCAATCAAACTTTTGATTTCACTAGTAAGTTTCATATCACATCTCACGAGTCTACCACTAGAAGTCCATAAAATATTTACTGGATCACATTCAAAGTTAACCCTTCTCTTTACAACTCTTTCTAAAGTCTTACAATTCACATTAAGATATCCACTTATCTTGGTAATCAATCTTTTGTCAGATGTTGATTTGTTAACTAAAGCTATTGTTATTGCTCGTCGTGCTGCATTCTTATCTTTAGACTGACTTCTCTTTCCAATAACATCAAAGGCACTAGCAATAGTGGATACAACTTGTTTTAAAGACTCATTTTTATTCTTGGGTTTTGCATACATTCCCAACCTTCTCATTACTTTTCGCATTTTAGACATTTTAATTAGTTGCAACATTAGCTGACATTAAAACCCAAATTTCTTATTATAAAAAAAATGCCTATACAATCTATTAGCATATGTCCTAATTTGTCTCCATGAAACCAATCCCTCAAGATTATCTAACACATCATTAGGAATATGAAAATTATGTTCAGACACTTTACTATCATCCTGACATGTTTGTTTAGTAGTTGGTGTTTCTATGTCTACATTCATGCAATTTTTATTTTCAGACACTTTACTATTTTCACTGTTATTTGGGATTTGAATATCATTTTCAAATTTTCTTGGTATTTCTTTTAGGGCAGGCCTTTTAGTTGGAGTGTTTTGTGCATGATCATTTGACAATTGCTTCTCATGAAGAAAATCTAAATCGTTTAAATCATAACCTGCTTCTAAAAAATCACCAATTTCATCACGAGAGAAAATTTGAGGGTTTGGAGACACACCTGTATTGAACTCATGATTAGAATGTGCACCTGAACTTTTTTGTATTGGGTTCTCTTCTTTGACCTCTTCATCTATCGTGGTATCCTCAATGTCTTTCTCCTTTGAAACATTGTTCAAGTCTCTAATTCTCTGTCTTCTCTCTCGTTGACATTGTGCTTCATTCTCTTTATTTGTTGCAATCTCCTCATCTGTCAGAACTCTTTCTTTTTTCTTTCTTCATTTTTTTGATCCCATGTTTGCACCAATTTTGAATTTGAATTAGTGGCCTGCAAATTGTATAAGAGGAAAAGAAAATAGAATAAGTGTGACAAAATTCGGTGTTGTAGGTCGAAATTGTTGTTCAATCATTTCAATCATTGAAATTGGGTCAATGGGGCATCTTTTGGGGCCCAATAGGTACATTAGAAATAGGTACCCAATTTCTTAAAAATTGAGCACCCAATTATTTAAAAATTGGGTACCTGTTTATAAATCGAGCACTCGATTTTTAAAAGAATCGGGTACCCAATTTTCAAAAAGTTGGGTACAATGGTTCAAAGCAATCAGGCACCCAATTTTTGAATTACAAATCAGGTGCCTGATTCGTGAGACATGAGAAAGAATTTGGTATGGCTCCCAAATTTTGCATGGGGTTTTGCCTTGGAGAAAGGCATGGCATAGGCTTGGTCCCACCAAGCCATGCCTTTGTGATCCTTTTTTTTTCTAAGGCATTTAATCGACAATTTCTGGTATTGTCATAATTTTTTAATAGTCATTCCTATTGAATTTTTTGACGAGACAAAAACCCATTATAGGTCTTACTGTTTTGATTTCAAAAATGTAAATTTTATAGTGTTATTCGTTTATTTTCTATTTTTCCATTATTTATTAATCAAAACTATCTCCTAAACGTTAAAAAGTGACATTCACTAAAACTTTAATAACTTTTTTATTTTATAATTTTTCTTAAATTAATTTATATGTCATCAATCTACATACATTTCTTTTAATGTTAAATTTTTTTTTTTTGAAAAAAGTGAGATTTTGATCAAATTAGGTGGTCCATACATGAGAGGTTTTAAAATTTACCTTTATAGCCAATTAATAATTAATAATAAAGAAGTTATTCAATAAAAAATTAAGGAAAAATATTTTCATCAATCTTAGGTGTATTAGGTAACTCCCTTTAAAAGGATTTACAAAAAATCATTTATTTGTGCCAAATTATGGTGTCCATACACGAGCATGGTATGGTCCTAAAACAAGCATTTTGAAAAAGTGGTTTTTAAAGATCCATACCAAAAAAAAATCTATCATATGGGTGTACAAATAAATTACATATTAAAACATTAGATTCCAAACACTAAAATTTTTATTTTTGGAGTTTTTTAATATTCAATCTCCAAATACCTCAAATTTTGACATCAATTGACAAAAAAATTCAAAAATAGGAAAAACACTTCCACTTTTTTGCCAAAAGTGAGACCCAACTTCTTGCACTGACCCATATATCAGATTATTCCTTTGGTAGGCCCCTCATGTGTTACATTTTCAAATGCTACAAGTCCCATGATTGGCTTTTAGTTATTCTAAGTCCTTGGCATATGTAGCTATCAAGTTTGCCAATGATGTGTCAAGCTTTGATTCCTACAAATTCACCTCTACTCTAGCATTTTTCATTTGCATCGTCATGTACTTCCAAGGTGATAGGTATATTTGGTTTCATTTCTACCACATCATCCATCTACGGTACTTTCCACATGAGATGGTTGTCATTCTTTGTCTTCTTCTCTCCTCTAATCTTTCAAAGGTATATAAATGATTTCTATTTCATCTGGATTCGTTTCATCATCATCACCCTCAACCTCTTCCAACTACTCATCAGAAGCAACATCAACCATCCACTTGTCAAAGAGGGCATCATTTGGACAGCTAAACTATAGAATATTACTTTTCTTTTTTATCACATATTCTACCTCTTTATCAATATTAGCAAAATCTTGCTTTAAAGAATCAAAGAATAACTGGGCCTTCACTATTTCTTTTGTTGTGGCTACCCATCATGCATGTCCTTTTTAATTTATGACTTCATTCATTCCTAAACAAAATCAATCAACTAATTCTTTAGCCCATTCATCTTTATTTTATAATTTATTTTTCTTATCCAAAGCAAGTGGGAATAAATCAAATTTATTTCTCTTATACTTATCCAAATAGCTAAAAATTCTTCTTTGTAGCTCAACTCTCTTATCATCAAATTTTGGGAGATCATGAGCAAGATCATAAGTTATTTCAATGTGATCATGTGAAGACCTTATGACAGAGTAGCACAAGAATGTGATTTCCTTTCTCCTCTTACTCCACTTATTGACAATAGGTTTGAAGGCCTCATCACTTGATTTTATTTCATCCCATATGTTTATTACTTTTGTTAATTGATCATAAAATAATAGCCATTAATATTTATCAACTAGATACACGACAGCCTTTCTCATTTTTTCTTCATATTGAAAATTCAGCTCTACATGTAGTGCCCATAGTTTTCTCTTTTCTTCTTCAAAATCTTCAGCTATGTAATATTGTGGCCTTTGTGGATATCTAGCATTTCTATGAGAGGAGTGAATTTAAAAGGTTCCACTAGAGGGTGAGGATATGTAGTCCTTGGCTTGGAAGACATCCCCATTACCTTATTTTCAAGTTCAATTCTTTTTTGAACTTCTTTATTATAAGCCTCTAAAACTCTCTCATACTTACTCTGCAGTTCAAACATTGCCTTCTCTTCTTTCTTTACAATAGCTAGAACTAAGTGAGATGTTCCAACATTCATATGTGTAACCTATTCATGGGTGGTATCTACTACCCTTTTGATAATTATATTTCCAATTATCCCAACACTATTTGATTGCAAAGACATTGTTCTAGAGCCTTTCCTAATTAACCAAATAACCAAGGCAGCCTGGTGGTCACCGAATGTAGTACCTTTGAATTATTTCTTTCTTTGATCCTATAGGTCCAATTTATTTGAAACAAGATTAAAAACTAGAGCATCTACTATATCCCAATTGGGTACTAGTAAAATATTTGATGCTTTCACCATCTACATCCCCTCTTCAGGGGTTACACTTTGGAATTACTACATCATCTCTTCTTTTACTTGATTCTACAAGGTTGTGTCCTCTATTCTTAACTTATTACATTTTTCCTCATACTTTCATATGTTTTTTCTCCATGCAAACTTGTAAAAGGCTCCAGACTTAACAAAACTATCATTTGACAAAAATTGATGACTAGCTTGCTCTATCATAGGGTTTAGTTCCCTTTATAATTTTCCACTGTCAAATCTAGGCTTGGCATAGGAATTTCTTGGGGGGTTTCCCTCATCTAATTCTACCAAGGTAATAAAAACTCCTCCTTGGGACCCCAACTGTTCAATTTCCTCTCTAGTAAGTTGTTCTTCTTCAATCCACAAAGGGGATTGTGTAGATGAATATTCCTCAATGTGAGGACCTTGATCTTTTATTTTTTTGGCCTCTTAGGGGAGGAAGGGATCATCAAGTCTCTCTTCACAAAATTAGTGGATCCTATTATTTATTTACCATTATCCATAGTGTCCTTACTTTGTATTAGAGGATAACTTGACCTCTTTTGGACAATCAAATGTCCTGCTCCTATATTGGGAGTAAATGCCAATCTCCTCATAACCTCTTTGGCCTTATTTGAATAAGCATTAATAATTTTTGTTTTTTTTATCATTCATAGTTTCCATTATTTTAGGAAAATTAATCATGAGTTTATTGATTCTATCTACCTCTATGTTGACATTATCCAAAGGACTATAATCTCCATCAAAAGAATGGATAAACTCCAAAACCCTTGAGAAAACCATCCATTTTTATTTCTTGGTTTCTTGCTCCTATAAGGAGAACTCATTTCTTATTATATCCTCAAGGTAATATGGCTCATGTTTTATTTTATCAAGCTTAGCTTTGTGCCTAAGAGCCAAGTCATAGAATCCCTCAGTGTCACAGACATGGGAATGAGACACAACCATCTTATACTAGTCTAGTATTTTATGAAGGGATAACCAACCACCTTTAGTAATTAAAAATTGGTGAGTTGCATTACAACTTGGGAATATTAACCCTCTTCCCCTTTTCACCAAATAATTTTCCTCCAATCCTCCTAGCTGCCACAAAAACTTAGCTACCCCTACATTTAATGGCACCTGGTAGGGTAATACATGAGGAGTTCCTTTGAAACCATAAATCCTAAAAATAGTTGAAACAAAGTATGGAATAATGTCTCCCCAATTATGTGATACTTTCAAATTAGTAAGATTATCCATGGGCCTAATAATATTTAACAGTGTCTTAAGCACTCTAGGATTGTCACTTAATAAAAGGCACCTCAATTTTGAAGCAAAGCACCTATCAAATCTAACAAAACTAGCTTTTTCTACATCCCATGTCATATTTACACTCCATAACTGGATTGGTAGTGCTTCTCCATCTTGTTCTCTGTTCAACTTCATTTCCTTACCAAAATATGCTACTCCTTTGAAAAAAAACATATGCATCAAAAAAGAAGAGTGACCAAAAGTTTTATCTGCCTTGCCTTTTACAATCCCCACCAGCAATTTTTATGAATTTCTTCTGTTAAATAAGAGGAAAAATAAAAAATAACATCAACACCAAAATAAGAAATCAAAATGATTATCTACATAAAACTTATGGGCATAAAATTATGTTCATCTTCACCAAAAACTCTATATAGAGTCCTATATGCCTCCATTGCCCAGTTAGTGAAATACCCCTTTTTGAAAGGTTCCCTAGAGGATATTGTGTGTTGGTGTTTAAAACTACTAAACAAAAAAATTCTCAATACAAACATGGTAATAATCATACAACATAAGGAATAGCCAATTCATATTAGCAATTATATGTGCAAATCATTTGGACCCAACTCCAATAAAACCAAGAATGGTTTTCTACACTTTAGGTTCTGCTAGACCAAGGTGGGTATACCTAGGGGATAATTTACTAGGATATTTTTGTATAAAAATTAATTTAGTTTCATTCTATTTTTCATCTTCTATCCCTATCATGTATGCACTTTATCCATTTTTTGATACTCTCTAATTCATATATATCCCTTTTAAGTAGATTTGGTCACAATTCTCCTTGAGTTTATAAAAATTCTTGGTAATAGAAACTACCTATAACTTAGAAATAATGTATAAATGAGTGTTGACCAGCAATACAACCTTGACTGAAAATGATTTTGAATTTAAAATTGATTTGGCATGTAGAAGCAAGACTTACTCTCAACTATTAATGATTTATATGACCAGTGCCTTATCCATTGGGTAAAAACTTACTATTGGTGGGAGATCTAATTCAAACAACTTGTGAATGAATTTATCAATAGCAATCACCCATTCCCATTCTTATAAAATATCATTTCCATAAACTCATGAATTCTATTGATCTATTGAAAGATTTATACAATTCATTGAATTAAAAGCAACAATAAAACCAATACACAACAAATCTAGACTACATTTAGCAACATGAACCTCATTCAAATGACCTCAAAATAAACAAGCTCATAAAATGGGGACAAGAAGTGATGACACAAAATAATGGTGTAAATACCCTTTTGTATAATCCTTTTGAAATGAGTAATACAATAACCAATATAATTTCAACAAAAGCCCAAAAAATTCAACTGGTTATGTCATATTTCCCTGAGAAAAAGTACACTTGAAAGTATCTAAACTATTGCATGAAATAGGACCGGATATACTATTTCTTGATGATTCCAAAAAGTACATCAGAATTTAGACCATCACATTTTTGAAAACTCATTTATATAGGCATGAGTTGCAACAAGAAAAGGGCAAATGTGATTGATAGGTGTCCTTCAAAAAGATACTTACATACACCTATCAAAAAAAGACAAAACTATGAATAATAGAAAGACTTATACACCAAACATTATCTTGTGGATCCCTTTGCGTTACTCCATTTGGAAAGACAAGGGTACTATGATCTAATTCTTTGATTATTCTAATTCCTTGAAGTAAGTGGCCATCAAGCTTGAAAGTTATGAGTCATCTCTAGTTACCTACAAACTTACTTTAACCTAAGGATTCCCCTTATCTTCATCCTCAACTGTAAGGGTGATAGTTACTCTTGCATCCTCTTCTTCCTCATCATCTTCTACCTCATCACTTTCTACCATCTACTCTATAGTCATGAATTTATCTTTCCACTCATTATAGGTAGTGTCATCCAACCAATCAAAATTTAGGACCTCCTAGTGTATAGTTATTAAAGAATTTGCAACTACCTCTATATCAACAAGATATTTTCTAACATCACTATAAAATAATTGTACCTCTACCAGCTCCTCATTTTTCATTGCCCATAACAAGTGACCAGTTTCATTAATAATTTTATTCATCCTTTCACAAAGATTGCATCCAAATTCCTCTTCCATTCTTCCTTTTCCTTCACTTTATCAATACTCTTTAAAGAACAAGGAAATAAATCAAATTTTTCTACAATATAATTGGAAAAAAAAATTAATCTTTTTTGAAAAGAATCTTTCCTATCATCAAAACCTTGCAATTTATTTAACAAATCAAAGATCTCTTCTATTTGATGACAAGGCAGCTAGATGAAAGATACACACAAAGCTATGATATCATTATTCTTTTATGTCCACTTCTACACAAGGGGTCTGAATGTAACTTCATCTCTCATCAATTCATCCTTATGGCTGCAATCCTTACCAATTGATCAAAAAATGTTGGCCATTCTATTCTATCCACTAAACACATTATACCTTGCCTCGACTTCTCTTCAAATTGATTATTTAATTCTACATGTAGTGCATATAACTTATTCTTCTCTTTCCCAAAATCCTTTATACTATAGAAATAAAGCCTTTCTAGGGTATCTGGTATTCAATAATTGGAGTTGATTTGAAGGGTTCAAGAGGTGGCCATGGGGGGTATGCAATCCTTGGTCTACTAGATTCTCCTACTTTTCTCTTCCCAACTATTTACTCCATCTGAGATACTTTGTTTTCTAATGATTGTAACTACATACCCCTCTCATCATATGCTTTCAAAATATCTTAAAACCTAGCATTGAGTTGTGAAAATTTATCTTCTCCCTGGCTAGACATCACACTATCAAATTTTAACATTTTTAAAAGCCATTCCAATTATTTTCTTACTACCAACCTCACTAGCCCTGAACACTGTTAATACAGTAGTATGCTCTTCACTAGACATTTGTTACATTTTGGTCTTATCCCTTTTCTCAATGGACCAAATAACAAGGGCTTGGTGGTCATCACTAAAATTCACTCATCTATGAGCCTATAATGCCTCTTCTTTAGTCTTAAATTGGACATCCTTTTGTTTCCTTGTTGAATCAGAAACCATCGCATTCACTATATCCCATTCTAGTAAAATGAGGACTCATGATTGTCTAACTATTTTCCTTCTGGCCTTAGGTGTAAATTGAGCAAAATCATTCTAAAATTTAGACTTTACATCTTCCTTAATAGTAGAGTCTAATTTATTAGGTTATTCTTCCTTTATCTTCTCACAAGTTTTCTCAAAATTTTCTATGTTTAATCTCCACAAAAATTGTGCAAAGGCTCTAGACTTGACAAAATTTTCATCATTAATAAACCTCTCCAAGGCTTGGGAAACTATAGGATCTATTTCCTTACCTTGGTAATGAGCAACAGTGAGATCCAAGGAAGGTGCAGGAGGTTCTTGTGGTTCTCCACTCTCCAAATCTGTGGAAGTAATAATTACATTCCCCCTCTCCACCAATTTGTCTAAGCTGCTCCCTTAAAGATGCTTCATCACCTATCTATATTAGGGATTGGATTGTGGGGTATTTTTCTACTTGAGAAGAAGAAGACCCCTGCTCTAAATTTTTCCTTTTTGGAGCACTAGCTGTAGATGTACTTTCTAGCCTTGGTCTTTGATGAAGGGGAACCTATTGCACATTTTGAATCATCACATAACCTTCCCTTCTTTGTAACATATACTAGCCATGAGCTACTATGTTTCTACTATTTATCCTCCTCTACACCTCTACAACCCTGTCTAGATATGTCTCAACATATGTAGCCTTCTTTTCATTGAATGTTTGTATTATAACAATAAAATTATTCATTAATGCTTGCATCTTGGCTCCCCAATATTTTTATCTTTCAATGGATCATAATTGGAGTCAAAATCATTAATGAATTCTAAAGTCTTACTAAATACTATCCATTTTTCTTTTCTCAACTCTTGCTCTTGGACAGAAAAAAATTCCTCATGACATCCTCAAGAAAATAGACCTACTGCACGATGCGGGAAATTTTTGTTCTCTCTCTTAAGAGATCATAAAATCCTTTAGGGTCGATAAATCTAGCATGGGACTCTATGATGTTGTATCTATCTAGAAACAAATGGAAGTGTTTCTACCTTTCCTCATAAAGAAAAAATCATGCACTATAGTAATAACTAGAAAGAAAGTACCCTTCTTAGGAAAATCCCTCTCATCAATAGTGTCTATCTGCCATAACAACTCTACTATTCCTATCTTCAAAGGCACATGAAATGGTAACACATGAGGCTTTCCCAAGAAGCCATACACTCTTATTACTATTGAGACATTATAAGGGATTATATCCCCCCAATTATGACTAACCAATAGCCCTTTTGCATGGTCCTTAGGTCTAACTAATTCTAGTAGTGCTTGTGGAATCCTAGGGTTTTCTCCTATCAATAGTAATCTGAGTTTTGATAAAAAAAATCTATCAAACCTCACAAAATTGGCATCTATAGCCTCTAAGGTCATATCCACACTCCATAACTAAACTAGATTTCTCTCTCCATCCCTAGTTATTTCTAGCTCCATACCCTTGGAGAAGAAATTAAATCCCTTGTACAAGCATACATAAATGAGCAATGAGTACCAATAGGATGGTTTTTCTACTTTCCCTTGGGCTATCCCCACTAAACCGCTATGAATTTATTATGCAAGGAAAGTAGCAAAATCAAGAATAGTGCTTATCCCAAATTGAAGAGTTTGAGCCACAATGAGAACAATGGAGCCTAGGATATGCTCTACTTCATCCATTCCAAATATCTTGCACAAAGAAAAATATAATGCTTGAGCCCTTAGATTAAAATATTCTTCTCATTAATGGCTCGAGTGTGTTGGCACTAATTACAAACAATGTATCTACCTTGGTAGCATGCTCTTGCAATGGCCCTATTCTCAAGTATATCCTTTGGGCATCATTCCTTGCTTGAAGGTCATCCATGTCAACTTTTTCATGGACAACATGGTTAGGTGTTAAGTTGAAAACCTCTCTAATTAATTTAGGGAAAAATTTAAAAAGATTTACCCTAGCATGGTTAATAACCCAATCAGTAATAGGGTCGTACATTTTAGCCAAGTCAACCAATAGATCACTATCAAAGAAAACTATAGGGATTGTTAATTTTCCAATGTCAAATTCCTAGACATTTCTCATGGGGGTATCTAAATTCATTTCTAAGAACCACTTCTTAAACAATTCTAGATCTCCCATAGACACCCAAGCATCTCTTACCCAATTTTCCTTGTCATAGAAACTCGCCACTACAATTTCTCTAGAGTTCTTTGGAATGAGCTCCCTCCCCTTAGTTATTTCATGTATGGATAAAGGGAATTGTTCGAGAAAGTTATCATGTAGAGAGCATTTTAGATAATTATTTTGTCCCATAAATTCCTTTCGTGGAGGAATTTTGAGAAAACCCTAGGAATTATATAATAGAAAACACTTGATTTTGAGGAGTCATAGAGTACTTGCTAAAATTTGCAGTTCTACTTTGTATAATTTTTGCTACAACTCACTAGATTGCTAGATAGAATTTTTGTGCCTTGGCTCTAAAAATTATTTATGCTCTAATAATCTCTTGTAGTTCTGTGGTTCAATAGTGGTGAGATCATGAACTATATTCAAGCATTGAAATCACACGAATGAGCTCTACACCATATTAACTGTCAGTAACTGTTACCTCAGAATTGCACCCAGATTTAAATCTTATGCATAGATTTCACCAGATTGAACAACTCTAATTCAAAAAAAAACAAGGTTTATGACTTTAAAAACATGGCCACATGTCGCATTACCACTTACCTACATTCCTTAAAGTTCTTGCATCTTGAAATTATGGGCAAACACCATTCGTTGATCAAGACAAGATCAACAATTACAAAAATTTATGGTTGGATAAGGCCCACTAGCTATACTAATGAATAGGAAGTCTCAATGTGATTTTGTGCTTGCTGACAACTTCCATGTAAGTAGGCTACATATTATCTTTTGAACAAGCGAGTGCTTGAATTCATTCTTTCCACTTGTCAAGGTGATGCATCCCCACTTTCCTTATCGAATGAGCATCTTCAAACTATGGGCTTTCACTAGCCATTGATCTTAGAAAGACCAATGGTGATACCACTTGAATCCTATACACCTTCTAAGATGGCTATAGTGACATCACCATGGACACATTTCCTCATGGCGCATATCCACTTTCTTTAAATTTTATTCAATTTTTTAATGCAAGAAAGCACCCTTCCTTGATCTTGATTAAGATCAATGGTAGGAAAAATTTTGCACTTTATGGTCACATCATCCACTTGGACCAATGAAATGACTCTTCTGAACCCTCATGGTCTGACCAATTTGACTACTGCATTAATTGTTGAAATTTTTGTGCCCATAACATAAGTACTTCCAGCTAGGCACATGTGGCATACAACAAGGTGTGACTTAGAATTCTCCCCTAATCTTGGCCCCACTATGACACCCAGTGCAAAGGCACATACTCACATTTCATATTTCTCAAGTAGTTCCTTAATGCTGGCTTGTGCCAGCCCTCTATCTTTAAAGGATCTACGATTGACAAAACTTTGATCCTATCTAGTAGATAAACCTTTTTATTGGTACAACTGGTAGTACATATTAGCAATTAGTTCATAGCTTGGCATAATGCAACACACACTAGATATTCTCGACCCACCTTGCTACATGTTGGAATACCACTTGCCTACTTTATTTATCTCTTTTGCAACTTGAAAATGTGAGCATACACTGGCCTTTGCTCTCACATAGATCAATGGTCATAAAATTATGCATCTTAAAAACACCATGTCAGCCAAACTGACGAATAAAATACTACCCTCTATTCCCAAATCATCTAACAACTACCATGGAAGACACCTCAATACTATCCTTGGAAACTATGGGTCCATGTTATCAGACTATGCTACATGTCCTATTTGCACTTCCCCACATTTTTTAATTCTTGAGCATCTTCTAATTGTGGGATAGCACTAGCCCTTGATCTAAATGAGATCAATGGTCAATGAATCTTGGTCATAAAGTGATACCTCTATTAATAGATCAACCAATGACATCAAAAGAATTCCAAAAATGTGCATGAAAGGTATTGACAATTCTACAAAAAGGTTCTTAATTTTTTTGACAAATCATAATCACTGTAGCACACTAAGATTTTAAATAGGCAAGGGCTACATGTCATCAAAGTGCATTTCCCCATTGTTTAAAAGCCTTGCATCTCAACATTGCATGAATATGATACTCATTAATTTGAACAAGATCAATGATCACACAAAAATCTGTATTACGCAAGATACTTTTCAATAAAATAATCGAGCCAAACACAAACAAAGCATGGTCAATAAGGTTTAAACAAGATTTTAATGAAGTCATGCTTGCATAAGCCCAACCTTAGGGTAAAACTGATATGCCTTAAAGTTATTTTGAAATATTATTTTTGAAGGTTTTCAAAACTAAGGTAAAATAAGATAAGGCATTAGGGTTTTTACACACTTAGGGTTTTTCAATGATTGTGCTAATGACAAACCTTGAGAATTTGATAGAATTCCAAAAACACAAAGACCAAGACATGAACTAGGGAAAACTAAGAATTTGAAAAAATACGAGGAACAAAAAGCCTAGTCTGCATGATACAATGTCTTAAATGATTTTTCACTAAAATCTTTAAAATTTCTCTACACTATGAAAAATTAGACCAACAGTGGCTCTGTCTAGGGATGATAGACTACTTGAGTCTATGAAAGAATTTAGAATCTTTGGAAGAGAAAACCACATACTTGGTATAGGAATGACAACTTCTTTAGAGAGCACAAAATAGAACAAAAAAATAGGGATCCAAACTATACAAGGATATTTACAAGGATCTACAAAATATACACAATGTACAAGAACACAAGGAACCCTAAAACTAATGCTCATGGAAAAATAAATAGCTTAAGAAAAGTATCTCTTCAAGAATTGTCCATGAACTAGAAATTCAAGAATATCTCCAATTAAATCTCTCAAGAAATATGAATCTTCCCCATTTGTATCGCAAATGCTATATGGACCCAGCCAAATTTGGTCAAAATTACCATACTTTCCTTTATCTTCCATTCTAGCATTCCACATTAATACCATGTTACCTATTTCAAACTTCCTCTTAGTGGCCCTTTTGTGATATAAATACTTCATTTGTGACTATAACTTAGCATTGTGAACAAAAGATTCTCTCCTTGTTTCTTCTAATTGTAGGATGTCATCCATTCTGAGTTGCATCTCATCAACAATATCATCTTCATAAAGTTGAATAAACTTGTACATCTCCTTTAGGTTATCCTGGGGAAGTCTAGCCTATATACCATAAACCAAATCAAATGGGGCACATCTAATGGCATTTTTCATAGTAACCCTGTCAACCCACAAAGCTAATGGTAATTTGGAATCCCATGCCTTTTTGTTTTCCCCTAGAATTCTTTTGATAATCTTTAGTATACTCTTGTTACTTGATTTTTCTTGACCATTCCCTTGGGATGATAAGGTGAGGATGTGTACTCTGCAATGCCATATTTGCTACAAAAATTCTTATATTCCTTAGACCTAAAACACATAGCATTATCAGTCACAATTTTCTATGGGCATCTGAATCTAGTGACAATGTTATTTAGAATGAAATTAATAACTACTTTACTTGTTGCATTCTTAGTAGGGATTACCTCAACCCACTTGGTAAAGTAATCAATACCTACCAAGATCCAAGAATGCCCACCACTAGATTTGTTTTTAATCTCACCTATAAAATTTATCCCCCATTATTGAAATAGTGTTTATATTTCAACAAGTCTTAATGGTAGATTCCTAGAAAATTTTAACTTTCCACTAAACCTTTGACAAGTATCACAGACCTTTACAAACTCATGAGCATCTTTAAAAGTGTTGGCCACCAAAAACTAGCCCTAAGAATTTTGTGAGGAGTAGTCTTAGCCATATAATGAACACCACATACACCTTCATGCATATCTTTCAAAATCCTTTTAGATTCAATCTCATCTACACACTAAAAAAGTACCCCTTCCATATTTCTCCACCACAATTGACCTTGAACTATAACATATCTTATAGCTTACAATTTAAGGGATCTTTTCTAGTTTTTGGTTAACCTTGATAGGGATCTCATTTTTTGCAAATAATAGATTAGATCCTTGTACTAGTTAGAAATATCCATATCACAAATATTTTCTCTGCAACTATCATCCAATTGGTTGATTTGGTTTGCCTCTAAATTGGCTTCTATCATTAATTTGTCCAAACCTTGATCCCTAACCAATTTAGTGATTTGAATGTCAATATTGAATTCTTGTATTATGTTAATCCATCTACATCTTCTACCAAAGACCTCTTGTTGTGAGAAAATGTCTTTTACAGCAGTAGTAGGAACAAATGCAATAATAGTAGTTTCCATTAAATAACATCTAAAAGCATTTACTCCTTTCACTAGTGCATACACCTACTTCTTAGTTATATCATATTTTAGTTTTGCTGCTTGCAATGACTTGCTAAAAAATACAATGGGCTCCTCATAACCTTCATCATTTTTCTACAACAATACTGTAGCAACAATGTGAAATGAGGCAAAGAAAAATATATGCATTGGTTTATCATAATTTGGGGCTATGAGAATAGGGGCATCTTTAATAGCTTGCTTAATCTTCTAGAATTCAATGATAGGTTCACCATCCCATTTAATCTCAGATCCTTTCTTTAGCATCCTTCATATAGGCCTACTAATCTTTGAAAAATTAGTCACAAATCTCCTAAGAAAGTTGATCTATCCAAAAAATGATTGAAATCCTTTGACTCTTTTGAGTTTTTGAATCTTGTCTATTTCTTCTACTCTTTTAGGGTCAATCCTTACTCCATGCTTACCAACTAGATGTCCTAACAACTTTCCTTTAGTAACATCCAAACTATATTTCCTTGGATTCAAAGAAATACCATACTTAAGAGCTATAATAAATACCTTTTCTAGATGTATGCAATGATCATTATCATCCTTGGAATAAGTAGTGAGATCATCCTAATATACAACTAGAAACTTATCAATAATATTGGCAAAAGCCACATCCATGGCCCTTTGAAAAGTAGCCCTAGCAATAGTAAGCCCAAAAGGCATCTTGACATAAACATAAGTACCCCATGAAGTAGTAAAAGTAGTTTTGAATTGTTCCAATTTTTTTAAAACCATTTGATTATAGCCTAAAAATCAATCCATCATAGATATTAGTTCAAAACTAGTAACCCTTTGCAACATGGCTTCCATATTTGGAAATCCATAATTATCCTTTAATGAAGATATATTAAGATTCCTAAAGTCAACACATAACCTTATGTATCCATTTTTCTTCCTAAAAGGGACTAAATTGGATACCCAAGAGGAATGCCTAATAGGTTTTATAATCCTAGCATCTCCTAACTTGATCAATTCCTCTTGCATTTTGGGAGTTAAGGTAGGATTTATTGGCCTTTATTTTTGTCTAAATGGCTTAGCATCTGGTTTCAAAGGGATCTCAAGCTAAAAAAGATCTTCCCTATAGGTTTTTAGGTCATCATATGACCATGCAAACACATGTTTATACTTCCTTAGTAGGTTTATTAGATATTTCTTAATTTTAGGAGGCAATTTCTTACCAATATATACTTTTTAAGGTGTTTCCTGAGTTCCCAAGTTTACCTCCTCTAGATCTTTGGCATTATGTTCACTAGTATTCTTTTGTGACCTATCGTGGTTGTCAAAAATAGTTTCTAGAATAACTAGACCCTTTCAGATTTTTTTTTTTAACTACACAACTTCCTACCCAAAAATAGTATCCTTTCCATTTATATTTTCTACATAAGCTGCACAATCAATTTCTTGTCTTGACAATATATTCTCACAGCTCAAAAATCTTTGAATATCCTTATCATCTTCAAACACTTACCAATTTTGGACATTATCAGGAACAAAGGTCTAGTTTAAGTCTCAACTTTGGATGTACCAGCAAATATAACATCATCAGGTTTTATTGCTATATTTGCTAACAAGTTTTCCATTTTTTTATTAGTCATATCTTTCCAAAGTATCTGAAATGTATCAAAACATTCAATCATATCCCATACAACATTTTTGTATTGTTTTAATATTTTTTTTTTTGATACATAAGGATTTCTTACTTGGGATACAACCAATTTAGAATCTCCTACAACATATAAACATTTTATCCCATGCTTATGAGCTAGTCTAAGTCCCAACTGTAGGGCCTCATATTCTACTATGTTGTTAGTACAAGGGAAACTTAAAGTAAAGGAGAATTTGTATGTCACCCCTACTGGAGATATCAAAAAAATACCTACACTAGTTCCATCTTTGCAGCAAGCACTATCAAAGAACATGGTCCATAAATCTCCTTTATCTATTTTTGTATCAACTTCTACTTCAATATGAGATTTATGCTTACTCTTCTTCAGAGTTAGAACCTCTGCCCTAAATGAATTGACATTTGTATGCACAAAGTTTGTCATATCATCCTCAATATCTTCTTCTTCTACCATATATATGCTCTTTGGTTCTATATTTATCTTTAACAAATTCCCATCAATGTTAAAAGTAGCAAATGATAGATCACATTGTAAACTTCCTCCCAGGAAACACTTCATTTTCTAGATAATAACATACCATATTGAGGTGGAATATCAACAACCAGCACACTCATAGTTAGTTCTTTGTCTGGACAAGCTATTAGTCTATATGGTAAAGCATTAATAGTACCTATGACTATTATTTCTCTTTTATCCATGGCACAACATCTTCCCTAACTAGTATCAACCTTCAAACCTAATTCCTTTATTATTTCAAAAGAAATAATAGCATTGGAGGCACTAGAATCAATCATGCAATTTTTTAATGTTTTACCATTCACTAAAATACTCAAGAAAAATGGCTCAATAGTTCCCAAGCACTCATTAAAAAAGCTATCCAAAAACTTCTAAGGAACCTGAGATACAACTACTTCAGCTTCTTTTTCTTTTACCTTTTCTTTGCTTCCTTGCTTGGGATCATGAATTTCATTGCAATCTTGTTTTATCTTTATATCAACATTTCCTAACCATGCTATTCCTTTATTCCTATGTTTAGGGATCCTTAATAATTCAGAAAAAGGAACTTTAATAGTCATCTGTGATAGAACATTAAGCATATCTATAGAAGAATCTAGGGGATTATCAATAGTCATATCCTTCTTCTCATGATGTTTATCAGAAGTACCTTGATAATTCTTGTCATTTATAGTGATTACTTTTGATACCTTCTCATCTAATTTCTTGGGAAAATTATTTGAGCATTCTAACTCCTTAAGATTTCCTCCTTTTTTTGGTTCCCACTTTTTACCTAAAATTTTGACCTTCACAACAATAATTTCTTTAGGCTTTACAATTTCCTTTTTCTTAGTGTTAGCTTTCTTGATAAATATACTAGCCACCTTACCATTATCAACATTCTAAGCCATATGTCTAGTTTGTACTTGAGCTACCATGCTAGTAGTAATTTGATCAACCTCTTCTTTGAAAGGCTTCCTTAGTATCACCTCCTCTCTAGTAGATGCCACATTAGATACATTGTCCTTAGCATCACTCTCTTCATCAAAAAATACCTACTATTGCATATGACTTTGAAACTATCTTTGTTCCACTGCATCTCTATTAAGATCATCACTATCATAATGGTCATAATGTGACTCAAACATATTACATCCTACATCATCATTACTTTCATCATGTTCTTGATTTTCTTCTACCATAGTTTGATTTCTAGAAAATGACAAAGCTACTGCACAATACTCAGGAGCATGAGGTAACTAACAAACAAAACACCATGTGGGTTTAGGTTCATCTACCACATTTATGGAATTTTTGGATAAAAGATCAAGAGTAACCTTGTTACTAGTATTTTTAGGAGGAGGAACATTAGGCTGACCATCCTTCCAAGTAGTTTTGTAAGGGAAATTTTGCAATCTATTCTATCTACCAAAGTTGGACTGATAAGGTGCCTTATTTTTAGTGGGCTTCCTATCATGTTTTCCTTGGGGGAGATTCAAATCTTTTATAGCATTCAAGACTTGACTCATCTCACTAGGATCTACTTTTTCCCTCCTATAAATTTGTACTCTTCTTTTCTATTTCCCTTACTCCCAAATAACCTAGGGTCATCTCTTTTGTTCTCCAATATCCCTAAAATCCTCAAATTGTTTTCTATATTGATGGCAATTCTGAAAGCATCTCTTAAAATCCTAGGCTCCTTATCCCTAAGCCGATATGCCATTTTACCATTAAAGGTGTTCAAATAAGTAATCATACATACCTTATTAGCAACTTGCATGAGCATTAGCTTATACATCCTCTTCTAGAACCTAGTGTTGAAGTTAGTAACAGTTTCATTATGGAACTTCTTAATATTATTGAACTCACTTAGAATATAACTTGGTTTTTGTTTGTCATCATATTTTTCCTTAAAAAAATACTCAATATCTTTCCAATCTACAATAGATGATTTAGGGAGCCTTTTGAACCATTTTCTAGCATCTTTAGTTAATGACTAAACAAATAACTTCATGATAACATCTTAAGCCTCAACCTCATAATGACTCATCATGTCAAGAAATTTTTTGAAGTGATCCTCACAAGTGATAGCATTATTTCCAGAACACTTGGGCTATCTTTTCCTCATTTCCTATGGGATAGGGTTAGGGAAACTAGGAATACCTTGAAAATGTATCTTCTTATAGCCTTCTAACTGAATAGGTCTTCTTTGTAAATCAACCTTAGATGCATTGAAAACATTTCTCTCATTGTTGTTAAAAGAATTACTAGTACTAGGATCTGCACTAAATTTGTTGGGATCCATTTTTTGTGATGAAGAAGACAAGAAAGAAGTAGAAAATTTAGCAGTATTCTAATTTGGAATATTTGTTCTATCATTATTTTTAGGAGAAAATACAGAATGTTTCTTAGCATTTTCTAGAAACTTAATCTGGTTATTCATCTGAGTTATGGCTACCTCATTCTCTAATATTTCCAACTTCTTAGCCAAAGCATCCTTCTCTTTCCTCCTTTTTTCTAACTCAACATTAGAAGGTGACAAAGAATCATGGATCTGGATGGGTTTTGTTGATTCATTTATCCTAATACTGGCTTCCTTTCATTTTCCCTTATCTTGGACACTAACATCATGTTCTATATCTTGTTTAACATCTAAGGTCTTATAACTTTTGATTTGTTGTATTTTAGGACCCTCTTGGTTTATATCTTGATCCTTTTGTATCTTTTTCTCTTGTAAATTAAGCTGCTCCACTTGACCCACAATTTTAGGCTACCAAGCACTAGCTACTATCTCATTCTTCTTTTTTAAAGTAGCATTTCTCTTAAGTAATTCTTGCTTTTCCTCATAAGCCTTCATGATCTTTTCCTCTCTTTCCTTCTAAAATTTCCTATCAATAGCCTCTTGCTCAGTGAGCTACATTCTCAACATTTCATTCCTATTAGGTCAGGGATGGTAAACTCAGAATTAGAGGTCTTCTCATCATTGAATCTTTCAAGATCTAAATGTTTTGGTCTTTCCATTTTAGGAGAGTAATCTAACATGAAAGGGTTTGTTCTATGCTAGAAAAGATTATTACTAGTCCTATCCTTTAGACTAAGTGAATGTAGTTGTACAACTTTTTCTTGACATATCATTTCAAGAGTATTCTAAAATCATCATAAAAAAAATAGGGATGAGATCTAGGCTCCTTGTAGAAAGGTTCTTTTTCAACAGAAAGGTAGGCATTATTTTGCCTTGTCATTAGCTCCTAGGAATAATTTCCCTTCTGTATCTGGGCTCCTTTCACAACCTAGCTATTCTTTCCTCTAGGAGGAAGATCAGTCTATAACTTAATAACCATGTTTTTCTTCACACTTGCCAGTGTGTTTTTCACACTTCCCATGATGTAAAATATTCTTAAACTTGACACTGGTTAAAACCTTTCTGAGTCACCACCCACCTAGGGAAAATTAATGCAATATTTTTGTTGGCCTAATAGAATATCATGGAATTATCACAAAAGAAATGGACAAATAGAATGCAACCAATCCGAATTTTTTTTTGGACTATAACTCTTTCTTAGTAGATAAGAAAACTTTGTAAGGACTGTACATGTCACTGGACACCTATGGAGTGGGATTTTTCTTCTCTTCTTTTTAAATTCTCAAGGTTTGTCACTAGAAAAGTCCATAAACACCACAAGTCATTTCAAAGGATTTGACAATTGTAATACAGACACTTGTCCCCAGTAGAGTCACCATTTTGTTGGTGTTTGAAACTACTAAACAACAAAATGCTTAATAGCAACATGGTAATACTCATACAACCTAAGGAATATCCAATTCCTATTAGCAATTATATGTGCAAATCATTTGGACCCAACTTCAACTAAACCAAAGATGGTTTTTCTACTCTTTAGGTTATGCTAGACCAAGGTGGTTATACCTAGGGGATAATTTACCAGGATATTGTTATATGAAACTTAATTTAGTTTCATTTTGATTTTCATCTTCTATCCCTATCACATATGGACTTTATCAAAATTTTGATACTCTTTGATTCATATATATCCCTATTAAGAAAATTTGGTCACAATTCTCTTTGAGTTTATAAAAATCCCTGGTAATAGCAGCTACCTATAACTCAGAAATAATGTATAAATGGTTGCTGACTAGCAATACAACCTTGACTAAAAATGATTTTGAATGTAAAATTGATTTGGCATGCAAAAGAAAAATTTACTCTCAACTATTAATGATTTATATGACCAATGCCTTATCCATTTGGCAAAAACTTACTATTGGTGGGAGATCTAATTCAGACAACTTGTGAATGAATTTATCAACAACAATCACCCATTCCCATTCTTATAAAATATCCTTTCCATAAACTCATGAATTCTATTGATCTATTGAAGCATTTATATAATTCATTGAATTAAAAGGAACAATAAGACCTATACACAACCAATTCAGATTGCATTTAGTCACATGAACCTCATTCAAATGACCTCAAAATAAACAAGCTCATAAAATGTAAATAGGAAGTGATGACACAGAACAATGGTGTAAATACCCTTTTGTATTATCCTTTTGAAATGAGTAATATAGTAACTAATAGAATTTCAAAAAAAGCCTAGAAAATTCAATTGGTTATGTCATATTTCTCTGAGAAAAGTACACTTGAAAGTATCTAAACTATTACATGAAACAAGACCAATTGTACTATTTCTTGATGATTCCAAAAATACATTAGAATTCAAACCATCACATTTCCTTGAAAACTCATTTATATAGGCATGAGTTGTAACAAGAAAAGGGAAAATGTGATTGATAGGTGTCCTTCAAAAAAATACTTACATACACCTATCATAAAAAGACAAAACTATGGATAATAGAAAGAATTATACACCAAACATTCTTTTGTGGGTCCCTCTTTGTTACACCATTTGGAAAGACAAGGGTACTATGATCTAATTCTTTGATTATTTTGATTCCTCAGAGTAAGTGGCCATTAAGCTTGAAAGCAATAAGTTATCTCCAATTACCCGCAAACTTACTTTAACTTGAGGATTCTCCTTGTCTTCGTCCTCAACTGTAAGAGTGATAGTTACTCTTGCATCCTTTTTATCCTCATCATCTTCTACCTCATCACCTTCTAACATCTCCTCTATAGTCGTGAATTTATCTTTCCACTCACTATAGGTAGTGTCATCCAACCAATCAAAATTTAGGACCTCTTTGTGTATAGTTATTAAAGAATTTGCAACTACCTCTAGATCAACAAGATCTTTTTTGACAATACTATAAAATAATAGTACCTTTACCAGCTCCTCATTTGTCATTGCCCTTCATCCTTTCACAAAAAATCTCATCCAGCTCCCTCTTCCATTCTTCCTTTTCCTTCACTTTATTAATAGTCTTTAAAGCACAAGGAAATAAATCAATTTTTTCTATAATATACTTGGAAAAATAGATAATTAATCCTTTTTGAAAAGAATCTTTCCTATCATCAAAACCTTGCAATTTGTTTAACAAATCAAAGAACTTTTCTGTTTGATGACAAGGTAGTTGGATGATAGATATACACATAGTAGTGATATCATTATTCCTTTTTGTCCACTTCTACACAAGAGGTTTGAATGTAACTTCATCTCTCTTCAATTCATCATTAATGGCTACAATCCTTGCCAATTGATCAAAAAATGTTGGCCTTTCTATTCTATCAAATAAATACATTATACCTTTCCTCAACTTCTCTTCAAATTGATTATTTAATTCTAGATGCAATTCATACAAATTATTCTTCTATTCCTCAAAACCCTCTTTAGTGTATAACTGAGGCCTTTCTAGGGTATCTGGTATTTCAATAATTGGAGTTGATTTGAAGGGTTCAATAGGTGGCCATGGGGGGTATGCAATCCTTGGTCTATTCGATTATCTTACTTTTATTTTCCCAAGTATTTTCTCCATTTGAGATACTGTTTTCTAATGACTATATATGCATACCCCTCTCCTCATATGCTTTTGAAACTTCTTCAAACCTAGCATTGAGTTGTGGAAATTTATCTTCTCCCTAGCCAGACACCACACTGCTGAATTTCAGCATTTTTGAAGCCATTCCAATTATTTTCTTACCGCTAACCTCGCCAGCCCTAAACACTATCAATACACTAGTATGCTCTATAGTATAAATTTCCTACATTCTAGTCTTATCCCTTTTCTCAATAGACCAAATAACAAGGTCTCAATGGTCATCACTAAACTTGACTCCTCTATGATCCTGTAATACCTCTTCTTCAGTCTTAAATTGGACATCCTTTTGTTTCCTTACTGAATAAAAAATCGTGGCATTAACTATATCCCATTTTGGTAAAATGAGGACTCCTGACTGTATAACTATTTTTCTTCTGGCCTCAAGTGTAAATTGAGAAAAATCATTCTAAAATTTAGACTTTACCTCTTCCTTAATAGCAAAGTTTGATTTATTAGGTTGTCCCGCCTTCATCTTCTCACAAGTTTTCTCAAATTTTTCTATGTTTAATCTCCAAAAAAGTTGTACAAAGGCTCTATACTTGACAAAATTTTCATCATTAATAAACCTCTTAGAGGCTTGGGAAACTATAGGATCTATTTCCTTACTTTGGTAATCAGCAACAATGAGATCCAAGGAAGGTGCAAGAGGTTCTTGTGGTTCTCCAATCTCCAAATCTATGGAAGTAACAATTACATCCCCCTCTCCACCAATTTTTCTAAGATGCTATCTTAAAGATGCTTCATCATCTATATGGATTGGGGACTAGCTTTGGAGTATTGTTCTACTTGAGAAGAAGAAGACCCCTACTCTAACTTTTGCCTTTTTGGAGCACTAGCTGTAGATGGACTTTTTGACCTTGGTCTTTGATGAAGGGGAACATGATGCACATTTTGAATCATCACATAACCTGCCCTTCTTTCCAAGGTATGCTAGCCAGGAGCTACTATGTTTGTACCATTTATCCTCATCTGCACCTCTATAGCCTTCTCTAGATATGTCATAGAAAAATTATTCATTAATGCTTTCATCTTGGCTCCCCAATATTTTTTATCTTTCAATGGATCATAATTGGAGTCAAAAGCATTAATGAATGCTAAAGTCTTACTAAATACTATCCATTTTAATTCTGAAGTCTTACTAAATTCCTAATGACATCCTTAAGAAAATAGACCTACTACACCATGTGGGAAACTTTTGTTCTCAATCTTAAGAGATCATAAAATCCTTCAAGGTCAATAAATCTAGCATGGGACTCTGTCATATTGTATCTATCTAGGAACACATTGAGGTGCTTCCACCCTTTCCTCACAAAGACAAAATCATGCACTACAATAACAACTAGAAAGAAAGTACCCTTCTTATTCAAATCACTCTCATCAATAGTGCCTATCTACCATAACAACTCTATTATTCCTATCTTCAAAGGCACATGAAATTGTAACAAATGAGACTTTCCCAAGGAAAGATACACTCTTATTATTATTGAGATGTTATAAGGGATTATATCCCCTCAATTATGACTAGCCAATAGCCCTTTTGCATGGTCCTTAGGTATGACCAATTCTAACAGTGCTTGTGGAATCCTAGGGTTGTCTTCTCTCAATAGTAATCTAAGTTTTGATGCAAAAAATTTGTCAAACCTCACAAAAATAGCATCTATAGCCTTTAAGGTCATATCGACACTCCATAAATAAACTAAATTTCTCTCTCCATCCCTTGTTATTTTTAGCTCCATACCCTTGGAGAAGAAAGTTAATCCCTTGTACAAACATACATATGTGAGCAGTGAGTACCAATGGAATGGTTCATCTACTTCCCCCAGGCTATCCCCACTAAACCACTATGAATTTCTTGTGCAAGGAAAGTAGCAAAATCAAGAATAGTGCTCATCCCAAATTGAAGAGTTTGAGCCATAATGAGAACAATGGAGCCTAGGATATGCTCTGCTTCATCCATTCCAAAAATCTTGCACAAAGAAAAATAAAATGCTTGAGCCCTTAGATTAAAATGTCTTCTCAATAATGGCTCAGGTGTGTTGGCAGTGATTACAAATAATGTACCAACCTTGGTAGCATGCTCCTGCAATGGCCCTGTTCTCAAGTATATCCTTTGGGCATCATACCTTGCTTGAAGTTCATCCATGTCTATTTTTTCATGGACAAAATGGTTAGGGTTTAAGTTGGAAAACTTTCTAATTAATTCAAGGAAAATTTCAAAAAGATTTACCCCAGCATGGTCCTTAACCCAATTGGTAATAAGGTCATACTTTTTAGCCAAGTCAACCAACACATCACTATCAAACAAAAATATAGGGCCTATTAATTTTCCCATGTCGAATTCCTAGACATTGCTCATGGGGGTATCTAAATTTCTTTTCGAGAACCACTTCTTAAACAATTCTAGACCTCCTATAAACACTCAAGCATCTCTTACCCAATTTGCTTTGTCATAGAAACCCTCTACTACAATTTCCCTAGAGTGCTTTGGAATGAGCTCCCTCCCCTTATTTATTTCATGTATGAATAGATGGAATTGTTCTAGAAAGTCATCATGTATAGAGCATTTTAGATAATTAGTTTTTCCCATAAATTCCTTTCATGGAGGCATTTTGAGAAAACCCTAGGAATTATATAACAACAAACACTTCATTTTGAGGAGTCACAGAGTACTTACTCACTAAAATTTGCACTTCTACTCTATATAATTTTTGCTACAACTCACTATATTGCTAGATAGAATTTTTGTTCCTTGGCTCTAAAAATTCTTTATGCTTTGATAATCTCTTGCAGTTCTATGGTTCAATAATGGTGAGATCATGAACTATATTTGAGCATTGATATCACATGAATGGGCTCTACACCATATTAACTGTCACTAACTGTTATCTCCAAATTGCACCCAAATTTAAATCTTATCCATAGATTTAACCAAATCAAATGGATTTAATTCAAAATGTAGCAAGTTTTATGGTTTTAAAAATGTGGCCATGTGTTGTATCACCACTTACCTACATTCCTTAAAGTTGTTGCATCTTGAAATTGTCGGCAAGCACCATTTTTTGATCAAGACAAGATCAATAATTACACAAATTTATGGTTGAATAAGGCCAAGTTAGCTATAGTGAGCAATAGGAAACCTTGATGTGAATCCACACCTCCTAACAACTTCTAGGTAAGTGGGTCCCATATTATCTTCTGAGCAAGCGAGTGTTGTATGTCATTCTTTCTATGTGTCAAGCTGGCACATCCTTGCTTTCCTTATCAAATGAGCATCTGTAGATTGTGGGCATGCACTAGCCATTGATCTTGGAAAGATCCATGGTGACACTACTCAAATCCTATAAACCTTCTAAGATGGGTATAGTGACATCACCATGGACACATGTCCTCATGGCACATACCCACTTTCTTTAAATTTCATTCAAGTTCTTAATGGGGGCAAGCACCCTTCATTGATCTTGATTAAGATCAATGATAGGAATAAAATTTCACTTTATGGTCACATCATCCACTTGGACCAATGAAATAACTCTTCTCAACCCTTGTGCTCTAACCAATCTGACTACTACATTAATTCTTGGAACATCTCCACCTGTAACATAAGTACTTCTAGCTAGGCACATGTGGCATACAACAAGATGTGACTCAACATTCTTCCATAATCTTGGACCCACTATGATACCCAATGCAAAGGATCATACCCACATTTCTTACTTCTCTAGTAGTCCTTTAATGCGGGCTTGCACCAGCCCTTAATCTTTAAAGGATCTGTGATTGACATAAATTTGATCCTATCTGGTAGACAAACCTTTTTATTGGTACAACTGGAAATACATATGAGCAATTAATTCACAGCTTGGCACACCGCAACACACACTAGAGATTCTCAACCCCACCTTGCTACATGTCAAAATACCACTTGCTTTCTTTATTTATCTCTCATGCAACTTGAAAATTTAGGCATGAGCTGGCCTTTGATCTCACATAGATCAATGGTCATAAAATTATGCATCTTAAAAACACCACATCAACTGAACTGACGAATAAAATACCACCCTCTAGTCCAACTCATCTGACAACTGCCACAAAAGACACCTCAATACTATCCTTGGAAATTGTGGGCCCATGTTGTCAAACTATGCTACGTGACTTGTTTGCACTTCTCCACTTTTTTTTAACTCTTGATCATCTTCTAATTGCGAGATAGCACTAACCCTTGATCTAAACGAGATCAATGGTCAATGAATCTTGGTCACAAAGTGATACCTCTGTTAATAGATCAACCAATGACATCACAAGAATTCTAGAATGTGCATGAAAGGTACTAACAAGTTTTCAAAAAGGTTTTGAAAATTTCTAACAAATCATAGTCACTACATTGCACTAAGACTTTAAATAGGAAAGTACATGCCTTCATTGTTTAAAAACCTTGCATCTTAACATTGTAGGAATGTGATACCTGTTGATCTGAAAAAGATCAATGTTCACACAAAATCTACATTACACAAGATACTTTTCAAAAAAATAATCAAACCAAATGCAAACAAAGCATGGTCAATAAGGTTTAAACAAGATTTTAATGAAGTCATGCTTGCATAAGCCCAACATTAGGGTAAAAATGATATGTCTTAAAGTCATTTTGAAATATTATTTTTTAAGGTTTTCAAAACTAAGGTAAAATAAGATAAGGCATTACATTTTTTACACACTTAGCATTTTTCAATGATTGTGCTGATGACAAACCTTGAGAATTTGATAGAATTTCAACAACATAGAGAATAGAACATGAGCTAGGGTAACCTAAGAATTTGAAAAATACAAGGAACAAAAACCCTAATCTGCATGATACAATATCTTAAATGATTTTTCACTAAAATCTTCAAAATATCTCTGCACTGTGAAAAACCAACATTGTGATTGCTAGAAAATTTCCAATAATGTCTATATGTGCCCTCAGTACACCCTACCTAATTGCATCCTTCTTTGATAAATATTCTTTTTCTAATTCTTGTAAGTCAATGGGTACATGATATTCTGTTAGTGGCTCTAGGCCAAATACCTCTCAAATTTCCTTAAGGTTGATTATGATTAGAATCTTGTCATCAACTCTTCTCACTACTCTAATTTCCAAATCATAATTTTTTGCAATAGCCTCTAAGAGGTCATAGTCCATAAAGACACTAGGAACCACTAGCTTTCCCAAATCACAATTCTAGACATTTGCATGAGGAGAAAATAAATTCCTTTCTAAAAAACATTTTTTAAACAAAGAAAGCCTAGTTTGAGAAGTTTTTTCATCCCTAACCCAATTCCACTTATCATATAACCCATCTAAAAATTTAATTCTAGGGTTTAATGAGGTTAACTTTTTCACTTTGACAGTTTCGTTTGTGCATTCGAGTAGCAATTCAAGAAGGTCATCATGGATATTCCTAGCCAAATAGTCTTCCTACTTAAAGAAAACCTTTTTTTAAGGCATATTGAATACAATTTATAAAAAACTAGATTAATTCAAAGAGTATGGAGCATAGGAACGAACTTGATTTTCTTCTTATTCTTCTTTGTGATTCTATGATGCTTTGCAAACAAAGGGAAATTGTTTCATGTTTTGATCAAGCCCAACACAAATTCTTAATAACTTCTTCTTTGGAGGCCTAAAAATTTGTTCACATAAGATGGAAATGGAAAATATTTCTACATTATACTCTATTTTCTACTTGTGCAAGAAAGCTTTCATTCCTCACTAATTAACTACAATGAAAATAGAGTGGCACAACCTTCTAGCTTCAAACTTACACCATTGATCCTAAAAAATCCAACAATCTAGGAGTGAAAATAGGAATGACTTGTTTTAAACTCACCACACTAGAAGTCAATTCAATGAAATTCCTCCACATGTGTTTTTCCTTCACTATTGGTAATATAAATTGGACCCACTAGTTGTAGAGGAAATGTGTCACAAAGTCATTACATCAGTATGCATAAATAGTGAGCATGTTTTCTATGTGACATAGTGACAACCATTTATTTCATTTCAATTAGATGACATACATCTCATTCATGGTTTAAATACAATTATTATAGGTCCCTCCTTTTCTCCCTTTGGTCACTATGTCACTACCCTTAAAAAGAGCAACTGTCCATAGTGACTTGGCAATGATTGTTGATTCATCTTTAATCCAATGATCATGAACTTCCATCTACCCTTTCCTTTTGAGTGTAGGTCCATGTCATGTATCACTTGGAAATTTCCTAACAAGTTAGCAAATAATTCAATGTTTTAATCCCTTTTGTGACATCATAGGATTGGGCCCCGTTGTGTTCCATATTTTTAGGTTAGGCACTATGTTAATGCTACCAATAGAAAGCAAGGACTTTCAGGTTGCAACAAAGTGACCTCTCATGTTCTTGAAAGTTTCAGTGCACATGTGTTTCTTTGCAAGATGCCACTATGTCAAGGTGATTATGTGGATTAATTTTGATGAAAGGATTGTTGGGAACCACCTTTTAAATTATTGCCACAAACCCATTTCCCATCAAGGTGCTATGCCACTATTGGTGGGATTCCTTATTTTCCTAGTCATGACATAGCGACCTCTTGAATATTTTTGAAAATCTAGTGCTAGGAAGATATCCATTTTTCAATCATGATTACTATAATCAATGCCTCTAACAAGGTAATAAAAGTGCACAACCATATTATCACCTAAGAACTTTATAGTCACCATCTTTTTCAAAAATTTGTTATTCTTTCTATTCTCTAGTAAAGTGGTATGTTGTTATCAGCATGTCACATTCTTTTTTCTGGTCATGAGATAGCGACTTGCCAAGAAAAAAAAAAGTTTGGTGATGCTGATTTCAACTTTTTCTAAGTTGTCCCTTCTTTGACACTAACAAATCTGACATCAATTATGTCACCAAAAATTTGAAACAATCAAGATTTTTGATGCTGACTCTTAGCTTTATGACACCATTATTCCAATTCATGGTGGTCACTATGTTGCATGGGTTAAAAACCTCACATTTCCTCTATGTGAAATAATGATCATCATAGATCTTATAGAGATCAGACAGTGCAAACAACTTCGATAAAAATCACTAGAAAAGTGGTAATTTAAATAGGCATGGAAGGAATATTCAAAATTCAAAATAGCTTTTCTCCCAATTAAAATTTAAAAAGCACAAGACCTAGGCATAAAGCTTGGGAAAATGTTATTTTGTAAAAATTAGATTGACACTACCTTTGCAACCAAACATGTCATTTTAGTAGGATTCAACTAAAATATATTACCTCTGGATCTAGTTTCTATTCTAATTACCTTTCCATCTATGTCTTTGATTATGCATGTCTTCTCTATGAATTGTAACTAATAACCTCCGTCCACTAGTTGTCCAACACTTAAAAGATTGTGCTTTAAATCATCAATAGCACATACATCCTCAGTATTAGTTTTAACATCAAGAGTTATATATCCAATATCTCTAGCTTGGCATGTTGCATTATTCCCAACTCTAACAATGCCTCCATCGTATTTCATTAGCACTAGCACTTATTGCTTGATCATTAGAATCATTTTCTTCATTTGAATACAAACACTCTCTCTCTCTTCTAGGTTTGTAATTTCCTTTATACTTTTTGTCTCTTTTAGGACTCTTAGATGCATAATGACCATATCCATCACAAGTCCAACATTTAAAGATTTTCTTACCACCTTTTTCTCTTCTTACCAAAAGGGCTATTCCTTCTTCAATCTTTCTATCCTCATTAGATTTTATGCTACTAGCAAAATCTCCTCTAGCAATTGTGCTTCTTGATAAACTAGGTCGAATATTAAAGGAACTAAAAGTTTTTTTAGTTCTAGTTAATTCTTTGGATTGTCTAAGCTCATTCTCAACTACTTCAAGTCTTCCAAGAAATGTCTCCTTTGTGAAATATTTGGCACAAGATATCAAGAACTGTATTATTTGAACTGTTGGCTTAAATGATGGTGTTAAGCTTTTTAATATCTTCCATATAACCTGATCATCTTCTTTGGTTCCTCCTTGAGATCTAATACCTATAGTGATTTCTGATATCCTACCTACATATGTTCATATAGATTCATCTTCCATCATATTAGCATCTTGAAATGCACAAATCCAACTTTGTAGCCTCAACTTCTTAGAATGTCATATCCTTCAAAAATATTTTCCAAAGATTTCCAAAGCAAATGAGAAGTACCAAGTGACTTTACCTAATTGTATTCAATTTTAGGATGTGTAGTCAATAATGCTTCTCTAGCTCTCATGCCACACATAAAAAGATCTCTTTTTTGCTTTGGTACAAGTTTCCAAATTATTTTCAGCAATGATTATCTTTTCTATTTTTGTCAAGATCCAATATCCTAGACCCACACAAAGTAGATGTGTCTTCATCTTTTTTTCCAGCTATCATAATTTGTTCCATCAAACTTCAAACTGTCTTTCTTGAACATGCTCATCATGGTTGTCACAAAGTTGTTAAAATTTATGTTAAGGGACCTAATGCTCTGATACCAATTATTATAAAAAATAGTCCACTAAGATAACTAAGAGGGGGGGGTGAGTTATTTATCCATAAAATAAAACATTTATCTTCCTTAAATAAACTTAACCATTCAACAAAAGTAAATAGAAACCATACAAAGATACACATAGATAATTACACCAAATATGTTAACTAGGGAAAAATCCAGTGGGAATGATACCCACAAGATGATGTACTAATATAAATATTTCTTATTAGTGGATGGACCCTATTTGGAGTCTATTACAACATTTAGTACATATGAATCCCCGCTAGGAGACTTTGAATCCCTATTAGGAGATTCCAACCCCATTAGGAGGTTTAGTAAAATGTATGCAAGATGAGCCCACTACCAAATATGCAATTTTAATTACAAGAAGAGCTTACTACCCAAACATGAAATTTATTATTATGTTCCTCTTTCCTCTATTTCATTAACCAAATCAATCACTTTCAAACCTTGTAGACTAGGTCATGAACCTTAGATCCAAATATCAAACCTCAGGTCAATTAGCAAAACCTCGGTAATGAGGTTTCCTTTGCTTCCACTCTTCTCTACTCAACTTGAAATTCTTCTCTCTTTGCTACATATGATCACTTCAAATCAATACAATTCCATATTACATGATAAAAGAAAATGTCCTTGGTTTATACCGAGTCCATAAAATAATTCCCCAAGTCATCTGTTAAACCATCTCAATTAATTATTAAAGGACCACATTAAGAACATGCTACACTTAGTGATAACATTAATCTTTCATCTCACATCTTGAATATAATTTGTTACATGCAATATTATGAGGAGTTAACTTAGCCACATCATCACCAATATGTCTTCTTCATATGCTCAACCTTAATTCTTAGAATAATAAATCTACTAAGAGATATAACAAGCTTACCAAAGCATGCCTTTATAAACTCTATCTTAGAACAAAAATCACCAAAAATTACATAAATTCTTCCAAACTTATCATTTATTCATCTAATATTAGTTGTGTATACATGATACTTAGACATATCTCCCATTACTTTAGATAGTTAGAATACTCAACTAGTTGTCTATACTGTAGGACCAGAAAAATGGGTTAAATGCATAACATACTATGAGGAAATCACAAAACTCAATCAACATATATTAGCACCCACTAGTCTACCATGAAAGCCAAAGTAAACAAAAGAAAGCAAACATAATCAAAAACTCCCTTTTCCATTTGTAGCTCCCATGTCCTTCTTTCTTCTCCAAATTATTGTAGCTCCAAAGTTTCCTATAGTGCACACAAAATTGAAGCAAAAGTCTATGATGTGGATAACGCCATGAGAATGCTTGAAGTTGTGATTTAATGTGAGAGCAAGGATGCAAAATGCAAAGGGGTAGAGACTTAAAGACTCAAAGATTTTGATTTTCAAAACTTAAGCATTCAAGGATTCAAAGACCCAAAATGAGAGAAAGAGTGTTCATTTTATGATCAACACTCAAAGTGAGGGCATTGGATTTGTCACCCATAGATGTACGATGTGACAAGAGATTCCTATGATGCATATGACAGAATATGCCAATTGTGAGATTCTATGATACATACAAGTCAAACTTGGCTAAATGTGGAAGAGAATCTATGACGCGTCATAAGACACCTCAACCCACTTAAAGCCAAGAATCTATGACAAAGAAGCCAAATAGAGACATGCGTAAGAGATAAGAATATTTGATTATGACAAATCTTAGCCAAGTGTCAAAGGAGAATCCATAGGGTGTCATATCCAAGTGTCATGAGGATGCAATATTTTATGGAATATTTGAATTAAAAATCCTCTTATTACACAAAATAAGAATTAGTAGAAAATGGAATTAATGATGGGAAATGGAACTTAGGAAATTAAAAATTTCCATGGTTTGCAGATAATGAATCAATTAATTAATAAAATTAATTAATTGAGGATGGTAATTAGGAAGAATAATTAGTGAGAATAGGATTAAATTATGGATTATTTAATCCTATAGAGAAAATTAGTAAATTTTTGGCCAAGTTGATTAAATGAATGCGACTGTACCCTTTGATAAAAAATGTAATGATGATGGATATGGAATAAGATGATGACCAGTAGATCAAAGCCATGGTCAGATTGATTGATTTAATTTGATAACATGCCAAGGACACATGACATGAATTGGTTGATATGTAACATTTGACCGACATTGTAAATGCTATAGGATTGAAATTGATTGATAAGGTTTGATCATAATAACACCGACAAACATTGTCAATATTATTAAAATGGTTGATGATGCCATGATCTGACATTGAAAGCCTCAACAATGTCAAAGATTGAATGACATGAATGATAGTTTGACCTAGCACTGAGAGCCATGATAGTACTAAGGTCATATTGATAAGATTGATAGGTTGATAGGTTTCCAAGGCACTGAAAGCCACAACAATACCTAGGAGTTGGATAAATGATGATTGATTTGGGATGTTTGATATGTTTTGGGTTGATTAGGACTGATTTCAAATGATTTTGAGTTGATTTGGGGTGATTTCGAGTTGATATGAAATTGATGTGAAAGGGGATACAAATGATGAAATATGGTCAATCTGGCCAAAAGATCAAAGTTAGTAGAATGAAAAAATGGGACAAATTAGTATGAAGAAGTGATGAGGTTGTAGATGCGAACCATTTTTGAGCATCTACATTTTGCCCCTCTTTGATACAATGTGATTTAGAGCGTTGTATGAAAGAATAACTGATGAGAAAGCCACAACATGCCCCAGTAGGGATGATATATATGGGTGCCCCCTCAAGAAATTGACTAATATAAGAATATGATAAGTCAATTTATTGACAACAAGAAGAAAAAACCATAGTAATTGATGGATCACAAATCAGAGCTAAGATGTGAAAGTTATGAGGTCTAGAGTGCAAAACAGGGTCAATCGGGAGCCCAAGAGTGATTGCATGGGTTACCACTCAAGAAAAAAAAAAAATTATGAAAATGATAGTTCATGTTGTTTTTAATGAAGATATGAATCCAACGCAACTGATGGATTGCAAATCTAAGTTAAAACGCAAAAGTTATGGGCTCTGGAGTGCAACATAGGCGCTCCGGGAGCAGTTCTGGGTATCCTAGGTCCCCAACTGCACCCAAAACTCAACCAAGTGTGTCATTGATGCACTTGGTAAGCCCAAGTGTTCTATGATAGTACCAAGTGCATCAATGACACACTTGAGAAGCCCAAGTGGTCTCAGAAAGTTCAGATTGTGCCCTAAAAGGCTCTAGGCCCAGAATTAGCCCGATTGGACTCAGAATGACTCGAAACTGTGCGTGCATGCCCAAAATGATGGAAATATGTCATAACATGAGGGAAATCATCAAAAATGGTCATATTTGGTCAAATATGATGATAAAAATGTTAGACTGAGTTTGAACTAGGTGGAAAGCCTCATAAAGTTGATTGACAATGTAGGATGATGCAAGAATGTTTGAATGCAAGATGAAGATGATTTCGTGAATCAGAAGACATGATCATGGTGATGGAGAATGAAATGAAGAAGAAAGATGAGATGAGGAGATATGATGGAAAGACTTTTGCTTCTAGAAAGTGCACTATATGTCAAATGGAGCTTTATTTTAAAATGGCAAATGGAATGCAACACATCATGGTGTAAAGGGCCAGAGCACAAATGCAAGCCTTTTGTGTAAACAAGCAGGATGCAAACAGAGAATGACCTTGTCCTTCCTGAGGCATATGTACATGCCCCAGACTCTCAAAGGTGCATTGTAATAGACAAAAATGGAAAAATATGACCATGAACCATCTCGGCCAGTCTCATAGATTAGTTTTATATCATCGAGTAGCATAGGCACATGATCAAAAAACAAACCAAAAATAAATCACTCACTAAACAACATGAGCCAATAGCTATTCTTGTCCATTATTATGTAATTGTTAATTTTTTTAGGTGTGTAGACAGTGTTTGACATGTTGATAATGTGATAGTTTTGGTTGTGGATTTAGTTGATAGGTTCATAGTGATATGTTGGATTGATTGTTGGTCACGTTGCTCAGTATTGTGATTGGCATTGAAGTGTAGTGCTTTGGGTTTTAGTCTGCAATGTGCAAGTGTTTACACAAAAGGGGTGGTTATCTACAATGAACATGTACAAGGTTTATTGCATATTTTTGATGGGTTTTGTGATTTTTAGGGTTTTTGAGAATATTTGATTTTTTTAGTGATTTTTTCAGGATCGTATTTGAATGTTTAGGATTTTTTCAGGACATTATGTGATTTTTAGTGATTTTTTCAAGATCATATTTGAATGTTTAGGATTTTTTCAGGACATTATGCAATTTTTAGTGATTTTCTTAGGACATGTTATGATTTTTAGTGATTTTTTTAGGATCGTATGTGAATGTTTAGGATTTTTTCAGGACATTATGTGAATGTTTAGGATTTTTTTAGGACATTATGTGATTTTTAGTGATTTGCTCAGGACATTTTATGATTTTTAGGGATTTTTTCAGGATCGTATAAGCATAAACAAGTGTTAGCTCCAATCCATTATGCGATAGGTCTAATGGATAAAAAGCACTTAGTAATATGCCCCCAGTTCAAATTCAAACTCATGCACCATGTAGGTAATATGCCCCCAGACAAGATTCAAACTATGTACAAAGGCCAATGATAGAGTGTGTGTGCAGATTGGTGATGCTTAGGCAAGGTAACAAAGAACATTAACCAATTCATGAGCCATGATAAGGGACCAAGGATGTCTTGTAATATGAAGGATATGATCAAGGAATGATAGAGGGGAAAAAGTCTAGATGGAATCCCGATAGATGGAGGAGCAACACTGATTACACATGGCACCTGTTTGCCAGGTTTTCACTTTTGGATGGAATTTTTCTCTTGACTCAAATTTTTGTGCCAAGACGCCTGTTTGCCAAGTTTTCATCGAGGCATCCATTTTTTCATGACTTTTTTCACTTTTTTTTTTTCTTTTTTCATGACTTTTTACTATTTTTTTGATATTTTTTCAGGACTTTTAGATGAAATCAAGAATGTCACTAAAAAATGCTGAGAAGATATCTATTATTGGTGTTGCTAGTTGATGAGCTCTAGATCCATGACTGACCATAACTATGGAGGATTTGTTCCGAGTCTGTAGCTAAAATCAAACCACTAGAAAGGCCTCGAGAGATACCATCGTGTACCGTATGTAAGACAATGTCTATCTCTTGCGAATCAAGATATTTGAGGATAATTGGGTCAATAGATTTATCATGTGGGATGTCACTAATGATGTCATATGCAAAGGCTTGTTGGATAAAGGACTAATTTTTGTTATTGGAAAAATTAGGTAGCTGGATTGGGGGATAAAAAAAGGGATATAAGGGAGGGTTGGGAGGGTTGGGACCAATGACCTTCCGCATGAATGCTGATTGAGAGAGCTCCAAAAGACTTTGTGGCATGTTGAACACTAGAACACTGATATTCATGGCATCATATTTTTCATTTTGTATCAATGGGAGCTGCTTAGCTTTTGATTTTTTATGGTCTAATGGTGTCTTTCAATTTTCACCAAGAGGCCTATGCTTGCTATCTTTTTCTCTTTTTTCTTTGTAACTAGAAGGTGGAGTAGGCTCCCCAAAGTATGCCAATGTGTTCTCTTTAGGAGAAACTGCTTCTTTATGATCTTTAGTCATAATGCTTTCAAATTCTATTATAAGAGTGCCATCATTGTCAAATTGATCAAAAATTGGTGGTCCATGTTGGTCCCAATCCAAAGGTTCAAGATAACTTGAGGAGATGTCATCATCAGTGTTGAATGGGCTTTGGTTGAAGGTAGATAGATGGGTAACTAATTCAACTAGGTCATTGGGGTTATGCTTAGAGGCTAGGGGATTGTTGGTTTCAAGTGGCATATCCTTAGATGCCTTTTCATCATTCGAAACATCGATAGTCTTACATGTAGGTAACGTGGTACTAGGAGGACCTATTTGTAATGGTTTAAATCCAAGCCCCAAACTAGGAGGTTGTCCTTCTGTAGTGATAGGTTCAATAATTCCTTGTTTCTAAGATCCAAGACCACTATAGCCATCATAGCCTTGTTTCTACATGATGGTAAACCCAAGTCCATACTTGCTAGGAGATATCAAAGTGGGTTCTCGTTCTGCTTTTCCTTTCTCAATACATATGGATGTATTCTCATTGATAGAAGTATAATTCTTTGTATTGATGGGAGAAAGTGGTGACTCCCTAATGCGAGAGACTTGAGACATAAAGTACTCTCCACACCCATTGTCTTCAATCTTCATCTTTTCCTTGGCTTTACTGAGCAGTATATCAGCATCCACATACTTAGAGAGATTTTTGGGTTGTGCTTCATTGTTTGTTGGGATTTGGAATGCAGTAGCATCTCTTAGATTAGCACAAAACTGGAAAGGATCTAGATCACCGGGGATTGTAACCTCTATGTTGTGATAGGAAAACTTCAAACATTGATGATATGTAGAAGGGACTACTTTCATAGCATGAAGTCAAGGGCATCCTAGTATCATGTTGCAATTCATTTTGATGTCTAGGGCATGGAACAATGTGTCTTCAGTAGCTAGACCAACTCTGATAGGTAATGTGATGATGCCCCTAGAGAAGCATTCACCATCATCATAAGCTTTTATTGTGATTCTTCGAGAGGGATCCACATCATCTTCAGAATAACCCAAATTCTTGACAACCTTAAGAGTACAGATGTTCAGTCTTGCTCCTCCATCTATTAAGACACGTCTGACTTTGGCATTATGGATGAAGACTTTGAGATAAAGGGGATCATTATGGTTAGGTTTGTCCTTAGGAATATCTCAGGGTGAAAATGTGATATGTTGTGACACAGATAGGTTCCCAACCATGGCTTGGAACTGGGCAACATCCATGTTATCTGGGAGTATTGACTCTTTAAGGGCTTGCTCCAAGATCTTTTGGTGTTGGGGGGATGCACACAGGGGGTCCAAAATGGATATTTGTGTAGTGGTTTTGCCAAGTTGTTCAACAAGGCTATAATCAGCTGAAGTAGGAGCAATAGGTCTAGATGGGGGTACATTTCTAGTAGAAGCAGTAGGTCTAGTTGGGGCTCCAAGTAGGGTAATCTTGCTACGGCATGTAGTGATAGCACAACAAGGGTCTTCAGTCTTCAATGTGAATGTGGATATATGAAAGTCAGACTCGTTAAAGAAATTCATGGTGTAGTCATAGCCGGTGTGTGTGTGATTCACATTACCTTGTGAGTTTGAGTTTGAACTTGAGGGTTTCTCTTTGTCATGAGTACCCAAAGGATCTTTGAAAATAGTGTGATTAGAGTTGGATGCTAACAGTTATGGATCAACTGTGATGACACTATCATCAATAAGGTCTTGTATTGCATGTTTCAATTGGAAGCATGATGAAGTCTTGTGTCCTTTGGTGCGATGGTAATCACAATACTTTTTGTCATCCCACCAATTTTCTTTAGTTAATGGTTCATCTTTGATTGGGGGTAGCTGCAGGAAGTTAGTACTCAGTAACTATTGTAATGTAGTCTCAAGTGGTATTCCCAATGGTGTGAATTTCCTATCTTTGGTTCTAGGATGTCTTTTGTCTTGTGTGGAAGTCCTAGTTTTCAATTGTTGAGGTGTTGTTTGATTAGGAGTTTGTGAATTTTTAGGGTTTACACCTTTCAAAGTCAATTGAGGTTGTGTTGTGCTAATCATGCAGGTGTTTACAATGCCATCACCAGTCACATTCTTGTTTTTGGAGAAAATTTTTGCCTTGTCATTAGACGAGTTGGTGTTTGTGTTTTCTTTGTTTATCTTGAGGATTCCCTTATGGATAAGAGCATCTTCAATACTAGCCCCTTTTTTCATTAGTTTAGAAATGGTGCTTGGACTCTTGATTTTGAGTTCATACATTAAGTCCAGGACTAAGTTTTCAATGCACAAGTGTACTTGTTGTTCTTCAAGGATGTCTAATGAGCATTGACTAACTAAGCTTCTCTAACGTAGTAAGAATGTGATGAATGATTCTCCTATCTTTTGTTTAGTTGAGAACAAATCAAAAAGTGTCACCTCATTTGTGATGTTAAACGAAAAGTGGGAGATAAACTTGTCTGCTAGCTCAGACCAAGATTTGATATTACCAAGAAGTTTGGATTACCACTCAAGTGTAGGCCCACCTAGAGAACGAGGGAACAATCTCATAAGGTAAGTGGGCTCATCACTGAGTTTAGTACATGAAGCACAAAATTCTTATATGTGATCAATAGGGTTTCCTTTTCCTCGGTATTTTTCAAACCTTGGAGCTTCAAATTTTTTTGGGAATGGAGGCATATATGGATTTTTATCGAATGGATTAGGACGTAGGTCCCTTTTTGTATATAGAGCCTATTTCTTTTGGACTCCCAATGCCTTGACTTGCTTGGAAAGTTGTTTTAATTGTTGTAATAATTCTTCATTGGGGTTTTTCATGATGGTCTTTCCTTCAAGTCTTTTGTGTCTGTGAGTAGACCATTTGCTATGGTGAGAACTATGTCTACTTGATTCTGACATTTTTGTGTCTGATGAATCTGATGAAGTGTCGCTAGGTGGTGGAGGTATGTTGGCACTTCGAAGATAGAAAGGTCCCTGTTGTTGGGGAACTTGTTGTGGTATTTGATGTGGAACTTGTTGTGGTATTGACTGTGATTGTTGTACCATGTGTTGTTGTTGTGCCATGTGTTGTGGTTGTTGTTGTAGAGGTATTTGTTGAGGTTGTTGTGGCACATGTTGTCATTGTAACAAATGTTGTTGGTATGTGATTTGTTGCTCAAGGCGTCTTTGGTATTCCAACTATTGCTTGAGTTGCTCTTGTTCTTTAGCAACCATTGCTTGTTGTTGTTGGGATTGCTGCTGAAATTGTTGTTGATAAATTGTGTGTAAGTCAAGTGGGTCAATATGGGATTGCATGTTAGGAATGTTGGATGTTTGCCCTACTTGTGGTTGTTTTTGTTGTGGTTGATGTTGTTGTTGATATGTGGGATGTGTGCTAGGTGGATGTAGACTTGGTTATGCCTTGGAAGTGTGGAGTCCTTGTACCACTATAGGTTGTTGTTGTTGTGGGGGTTGACTAAGTCCTTGAGAATTGAATGTCATGTCTAGATTGTGGTTTTGGTACCTTTGTGTGCTAGATGTTCCTGCTTGTGACATCATATTGACTTGACTATGAGATACATTTCTATTGGGAATGGGTGTAATGTCAATAAGACTTTTCCTTTGTGTGTCCATAGTGATGGTTGCACTTGATGTTTCACATGTTGTATTTATGAGAGGTTCCATAGCATTTGATGTCATAGCACTTGGTAAAGTTAGGAGCAAAGGTGTACTTTGTTGATTTGCCTCCAAAGGAGGTATGTTTGGCATCCCTAGAGCACAAGTCCCTTTAGGTGAATCTTTTTGTTGCATCATGTGACTAAAATCAAGTCTTAATGTCCTTTTGGGGTGTTCAGGGATTGGTGGTATTTCATCAAACAAGGGGTTAACATTGATGTGTTCAAATGTACTTTGGAGGATTTCAATTGTTGGTTCTTGATGGGACCTTATAGGTGCCATTATTGTGTTTGAAAACTCCAAAGGTTGTTTTCCCTTGTCTAAGTCCAAATTTATCATGGGTTGGATGTTTTCAATTGTTTTGTTGGTTTGATTTGTGGACCTAGGACCTTCCATGTTTGGGTTAAATTTGACAATTTCTTGGGCTACCAAATGTTTGAAGTTCTTGTGAAAACTTTTGTCTTGACATGCCCTAGCCATTTCTTCATTAGTGATTCCATAATTAGTGTCAAAGTCATCACTTAGGTGTACAGTACCTTGTTGTATGTTTGATGTGTTAGGTTGGCTGAATTCAAAGGAATGTGATTGTTCATCTTTAGGTGAGGTTGGTACACTTCCTCCTCCTGGTGGCATTGGCACAAATATAGGTTCAAAGTCAGGACTCCATTGAACCATCCCATTTTTGGGGGAATTTTTTGGAGGAAATCTCATGGTAGGTGTAATGTTCAAGGTTTGTTGTGCCATAGCTTGAGGATCTTGCGGATACATGTTCAAGGTGTCTGCTAGTAAGGTTTGTTGGTTTTTCTTGCTCTTTCTTTGTCTTGGATGAGGTTTTGGTTGTGCTTGTGCCTCAAAAAACAAAGGTTGATAGATTTCTTTGGGTCTCTAAGCTGATTGTGTCCTAGTAAGTGCTGGCATGATACCTAAGAATGCAGATACAATGGAAATTTTGAGTGTTTTGAGTGATTTAGAGTGGTGGGTATGCAAGATATGAGTGTTTTTGGGACTTTTTAAATGTTTAGGAATGTTATGCAATGTGAGGAAATACTGTATGAATTATGGTATTGATGTGCAAAGTGCAAACGTCCTAGGGATGTTATGCAAATGCAAATGCAAGGTGATGTTTTGAGGTTTGACTAGAGGGAATGAAAATGACTCTAAAGTATGCAAAATGACAATTAGGGTTATGTTTTGGACTTGTTAAGGGTACTAAAGGTTGATGTATGCAAGCTATATCATGTAAAGGATGATGTTCTAGGGTTTGAAATGACGTTTGGGACATGCAAAATGAGGGTAAATTCTCAAGAAGGTAATTTGATTGATGGACAATTTGATAGGGTTCGGTAGTGAAAACGATGTTAAGGATTTTGATCAATGCAATATGAAGGGAATATACCACTAGGGTAGGTCAAAATAATGTTTTGGGATGCTAGGGATATGATTATGTTATGACAAGGGTATATGGAAAGTTTTGAACTTAGATAAAACCTTTTGAAAGTATTTTGCCTAAGAGTTTAACCTTGTGATAAAGGACTTTGGATCTTGACCAAAAACTGATAAAAGATGAAAAGATCAAATTGATAAAAGATGAAAAGGTCAAATATAACAAGACATAGATAGATTTTGACCAAAGAAAATGATAAGAAAAGAGGTAAAAAGACTAGTCAAGATCCATTGTCCATCAACACTAGGAGATACTCTAAGACTTATACTTTGTCTAGATTTTTGACAAAATTCAAAGGTTTTGGGGGTTCAAAATGACGTTTAGAGGACTCAAAATCATGGTGATGCTGAGAAGATATGTGATATGGAAAATTCCTATCATGAAAAAGGGGATTCTAGGTGCAAGATGCGGTTTTGGGTCAAGTGCAAAACAAGGAGGTCTAGAGGCTCCTAGATGCAGTTTTGGGGTCCTAAAGTGTAGTTCGGAGGCCAAAAATGGTCATGCAGGTACCCAAGTGTGCCCTAATAGTGCCAAGTGCACCCTAACAGTACCAACTATGTCATTGGTGCACTTGGAGCCAGTTTGGGCATAGTTGGTAGTTTCTAGGCGCAGTTGGTAAGCTAGGAAGAATGTTTGCTAATTCTAAGGGGTATGGTTACCAAACTGACATGTCAGGAAGCCAGGATGCTGGGGTTGATGTTAGGATGGGTTAGGAGATGAAAAATGAAGGTTATGATGTATATAATGATTTCCTAAGTGAAGGTGATGAAGATTAGGTTCTGTAGAATGCAGATCTGGGCAAGCTAGTGCAAGGGGAGCTAACTAGGTACCTAAGGACACTGTTGAAGCCCGAAAATGTTATCTGGAACCCAAAAATGGATCTTAGGACCACCAAGTGTACCTAGATAGTGAATAATACATAAATGATGTATTTGGGGCCCAATTGGGCATAGTTGGTAGTTTCTAGGTGCTGTTGGTAAGCTGGGCTGAAACTGAGGCAATTTTGGAAGATATGGTTTCAGGATTGATGTCACAGAGAGGTAAATGGTAGAGGACAGTGTTAGGGCTAGTTTGGATGCTCAAAATGATGATTAGGACACCTATAATGATGGATAAAGTGGTCAAGATGATGAATAGGTATGCAAAGATGCAAGGCGGTGAATGCAAAGTGTTGATTCTAAGATGGGAATGCAAAAACTAAGGAAAGAAAAACTGAACCTAAATGGATGCAATATGAAAAGTAATAGATACTAAATGAGGACTAAAAGGTGCAATATGAAATCTATATGATGCAAGAATGAAGCCTAAACTAGGGTGAACGCAAGTGTGAGATCTACATTTTTCCAAGCACATTTAAGAGCACAAGTCACCATGTTTTCCAAGGTTCGAGTGTGTTGAATCAATGTTTGCAAAGTTTGATAAAGGTTGAAAAGTTTTGGAAATGTGTGAGGTTTTGAAAAATTCAAATGATATCCAAGGTGTAAATTTAAAAGTTTGGCTTTTATCTTGATTATGTTTTACACACACGCAAGACACATTAAGACAAAAATAGTTGTTGTAAAAGTTAACAAACACACCACAACCTAGGCTTTTAGGACTGTATCCACTAAATTCCTACTTGAACTAAAGTTTAGCTATGCTTATCTAGAGAAGACAAGCTAGGATCTTGGCACCACAGGCTCCCCCATACAGTGCACTCACTTCTCGGGGCTACCAAGATCTGCTTGCCAAGGGGCATGACTTCCCAAGGGACTGTTGCCTCTACTAAGGACCACGAGAATGTAGGATGTCTTCATGGGCATGGGTGACCCCTTGAGCTAGTGGATAGAAAGGATTTTGGCCACTAAAACATGGCTTTTAGTAAGGGCATTCTTTTCGGCAAGTTAATGATAAACTTTCATAGAAGGTCTCCCAGCCTCGAGAACTGAGGTTTGACGCACCACAAGGGTATTGGAGGAGAGCTATCACGCAGCAATACCGCTAACACAGCTTTCACCATAATCAAATTTTATATAGTAGCTAGAATGTTCACTTGGCTTTGGCCTGTTACCACTCTAAGGTCATCCCATGGCATACCCAATATCGAGTATCTTGGTCCAAGGCAGGCCTCCTATAGAAGTTACATGGATTTCTCTTACACCCAAGATCCATGAATGGCGAGGGGAGAGGATACGTCCAATGCAACTCCTAGGGATCTAACACCATAGACACACCAAGCTGAAAAGAAAAAGGTTCTTTTTAAGCACCAAAAAAAATATTATCTAATCTATGAAATCCACACACATAGTTTTGAAAGACACACAAAGTCTCGACAACGTCCTGCAAAGCACACACATCAGTAATTTGTTATGATCATATCTTCATCCAACAATCACCACGTGCTACAAATAGATCATAAATAACACAAAATCACCTAATCTATGTCCTAGAGAGAGATAGGAGCTTGAAATGTAGATTTTGATTCGTGCATGTGCTTACTATGAACCTAGGTGTGCTCCAACAGTGCAAATTGCTCCCCAGAAGGCAAAAATGGCTCTGAACATCCCCAAGTGTGATTAGACAGTGAAAAATAAATCAATGACATAGTTGGGGCCTAGTTGGGCACAGTTGGTAGTTTTAGGGCATAGTTGGGAAGTCAGGTGCAGGGCGTGGGGAAATGGGTGCCTAGTCAAGACCCAAAAATTGCAATTTTCAAAGCTACACTCCTAAGTGCACCCAAATAGTGTAGAATATGTCAATGATGTAGTTGGGGCCTAGATGGGTGTAGTTGGTAAGTTGGAAACAACAGAAAGAGGTTTTGGTGGTTTTTGGGCTCCTAAAACTGCTCCTAGGGGTCCCAAGTGCACCCTGATAGAGCAGAGTGCGACCTAGGACAGCAAGCTAATAGAATGCATGAAACAACAGCCTATAAGCATTTTACTAGACCCTCTAATTAATCTAGATTTGAAAAGGAAGAGAAGATAGTCATTATACCCTTCCAAGTGAGCTCCTTCCTTGCACCTACAAGCACAAACAAGAAAACCCAAGTTAGATATGCATGTTTACGTCAGGTTCACCAAATGTAGGACCCAAAAAATGGGTTAAATGCATAAAATACCATGAGAAAATCACAAAACTCAATCAACATATATTAGCACCCACTAGTCTACCATGAAAGCCAAACTAAACAAAAGAAAGCAAACATAATCAAAAACTCCCTTTTCCATTTGTAGCTCTCATGTCCTTCTTTCTTCTCTAAACGATTGTAGCTCCAAAGTTGCCTATAGTGCACACAAAATTGAAGCAAAAGTCTATGATGTGGATAACGCCATGAGAATACTTGAAGTTGTGATTTAATGTGAGAGCAAGGATGCAAAATGCAAAGGAGTAGAGACTCAAAGACTCAAAGATTTGGATTTTCAAAACTTAAGCATTCAATGATTCAAAGACCCAAAATGAGAGAAAGAGTGTTCACTTTATAATCAACACTCAAAGTGAGGGCATTGGATTTGTCACTCATAGATGTGTGATGTGGCAAGAGATTCCTATGACGCATATGACAAAATATTCCAATTGTGATATTCTATGATACATGCAAGTCAAACTTGGCTAAATGTGGAAGAGAATCTATGACGCATCATAAGACACCTCAACCCACTTAAAGCCAAAAATCTATGACAAAGAAGCCAAATAGAGACATGCGTAAGAGATAAGAATATTTGATTATAACAAATCTTAGCCAAGTGTCAAAGGAGAATCCACAGGGTGTCATATCCAAGTGTCATGAGGATGCAATATTTTATGGAATATTTGAATTAAAAATCCTCTTATTCCACAAAATAAGAATTAGGAGAAAATGGAATTAATGATGGGAAATGGAACTTAGGAAATTAAAAATTTCCATGGTTTGCAAATAATGGATCAATTAATTAATAAAATTAATTAATTGAGGATGATAATTAGGAAGAATAATTAGTGAGAATATGATTAAATTATGGGTTATTTAATCCTATAGAGAAAATTAGTAAATTTTTGGCCAAATTGATTAAATGAATGTGATTGTACCCTTTGATAAAAAATGTAATGATGATGGATATGGAATAATATAATGACCAGTAGATCAAAGCCATGGTTAGATTGATTGATTGAAGTTGATAACATGCCAAGGACACATGACATGAATTGGTTGATATGTAACATTTAACTGACATTGTAAATGCTATAGGATTGAAATTGATTGATAAGGTTTGATCATAATAACACCGACAAACATTGTCAATGTTATTAAAATGGTTGATGATGCCATGATATGACATTGAAAGCCTCAAAAATGTCAAAGATTTAATGACATGAATGATAGTTTGACCTAGCACTGAGAGCCATGATAATACTAAGGTCATATTGATAAGATTGATAGGTTGATAGGTTTCCAAGGCACTGAAAGCCACAACAATACCTAGGAGTTGGATAAATGATGATTGATTTGGGATGTTTGATATGTTTTGGGTTGATTAGGACTGATTTCAAATGATTTTGAGTTGATTTGGGGTGATTCTGAGTTGATTTGATATGATTTCGAGTTGATATGGAATTGATGTGAAAGGGGATACAAATGATGAAATATGGTCAATCTGGCCAAAAGATCAAAGTTAGTAGAATGAGAAAATAGGACAAATTAGTATGAAGAAGTGATGAGATCATAGATGTGAACCATTTTTGAGCATCTACATATACTAACTTGATCTCTTTGATGTTCTTCTATTAGATGCCATAGAAAACTACTATGTTGACATCAATGACAAACTCAGTCATGAATGCAATGTATCATCATAGTAACATATCTACAATAGTCCCCCATAGGAATATCATTATCATTCATGCTTCCAACATATACTTCTTCCTCTAGTGTACCATTTAAAAATGTAGATTTGACATCCATTTGATATACCTTAAAATTATTGTAGGCTATGTATACAAGTAGAATTTTGACTACTTCAAGTTTGATCATAGGAGAAAAATATTTTCCATTGTCAACTCATTCTTTTGCATAACCCTTGTATACCAGTCTTACTTTGTTTCTTATTACTTCACCATTTTCATTGAGCTCATTCCTAAAAATCCACTTCATCTCAATGAAATTTTTGTCTTTAGGTCTTAGCACTAGGGTCCAAATATTGTTCTTCTCTTGATTTGGTCAATTTCTTCATTCATTGCTTGTATCTAATCTTCATATTCTAAAGTGTCTTATACTATTTTAGGCTCAAAATTGCATAATAAGCATGTGTCACCTTTGATTTTTCTTCTTATCATAACACTTTATTTAGAAAATCCAATGATTTGATTAGGTTTATGATGTATTCTCACATATTTTTCTAATACTTGTAGCTTTCTTCTTGGTTCTTCTTTAGGTTCATCTAAAAAAACAATCTCAAGCCCATATCTTCTTCCTTGTTTTGTTTTTTGTTTAGGTTATGAATGCTCATTATTCACTATTTGATGTTCAACATTTCTTATTTGTGACTCGACATCTTCAATCTATTGCTTGGCACCTACTCACTACTACTCAACAATTTGCATCCGCACTGCATCATTTCTTGATTGATGGGAACTTGTAGCCTTACTCATCTATTCATATTGAGTTCCAAGAGAATCATCATACACAAAGATGAATGTATTATAGTATTTAGGTTCTTTATTACATGAACCATCACCTCTTTCCACAAACTCATCAACTCTCACATTTGCAGTTTCCACAATATTTTTAGTGTTAGAATTTAAACACTTGTAAGCTTTTCTTTTTGTGAAATAACCTAGGATTATTCCTTCAAAAATATTTAAATCAACCTTTCCATTCCTATTATATTTTAGTATATAGCATCTACTTCCAAAGATTTTGAAATATTTAACATTAGGTGCATAACCATACCATAGTTCAAAAGATTTATCATTTGTACCTTTCATGACTTGAACTCTATTTAGGGTATATACAGTAGTACTAATCACTTCTCTCCAATATTTCTATGATACACTTTTCTCCATCATTAGTGTCCTTACATAGTGTTGGCCAATGTTGGCCAAGTTTTTCACCATATATTTTTCCACACTCTATAGTGAAAAAATCATTAGTCTCATGTTTTAAAATTGTGAAACGTGTCAAAACCCTAGGTAAAATTATTAAAATTTCATCACACCCTTGTTGTGTGCCCTAGTTTTATTTAAATTTTGGAAAATAGTGTTTTAAATATTGGAACAAAAAATTCATTGTCATAAGGTTTTATCTTTTGCATTTTCTTGTATTTATTTTAAGGTTACTTTTTCTAAATTTTAATTATCGTTTATTGTAAACCTCATGCTAACTATGGTCTCAACCTTGGTTGAATTCCTTAGATACTCTATAAAATTTTTAAAACACTACAGTTTATCTTTGTAAATCATTGACCTTTGGAAGATAAAAAATGAGTGCATGTCTGCATTGAGAATATTCTTGGCTTTTAGAAAATGTGGGCAAACATCTATGAGCCACGTAGCACTTCATGACATCAAGCTCTTTAATGCACTAAAAAGAACTGAAGGGTGTTAGAACTTTTCAAAACTGTCAAAGCACATTGAAATTTCCAATAATTTTATTGGTTGAGCTGACCAATGGGGTCATTTTTTGGTATCATATCATTGAGCCATTGATCTTGGGAAGATCTATGGTGGGTGTATTATCACTTCATGAAGATGTGTGAACTTTAACAAATTTAGTAAAGGATCCTCTTTCCATGTGTACTCAATGATATCATGCCTCTTGGTTTAAAAGAATGTTGAAGTAGTTGGTGACTATTGAGATATGCTGGATAAAGTACATCATTTCATTGGTTGACCTTGTTAACATGATTGTAAGAAAGGTAATAAGTATGACACCATTGATCTTTAAAAGATCAATGGAAGACACTTCACCACAATGTGAAAATGACTAAACTTTATGAAATGCAAGAAAGTGTTTGCTTGCCATGTGGACAAGTGGGGCTCATTACTCAGTGAGTTGCCTAGTCATGCCATGGTGGAAAAACATATTGGCATGGTATGTGATGATTGGTGGAATAGTCTATTTTTTCACTAAGTTGGAAAACTGATTGTGTTAGTGGGCTCATAAATCTAAAGTTGGACTTATAAAGTTGTAAGGATTTTTCATGGTCACCAATCTTTGGAAGATCAACAATCGGGGCTTCACCGCTTTGTGAAAGTGCTCAAGAATTATGAAATGTTGGAATTCACCCTAGTAATGAATGGAAATTTCCAAAAAATGTTTAATGTTGCTATTCTTATTTTAAAGTAAGTCATTCAATTCTCCATGATCAACAGGAAAAATTTAAAATTCATGGTATTACACAAAAATTTGATTAGTAAAGCATTAAATCATATCAATGTTTTCTCATGTGAGCTTAATAATGAATCAAAATTCACAATTCTCCATTATTGAGCCACAAAATTATAGAATTCTCACAATGTGAAGATTTTTGGAGCTAAGGGAAAGATTTTTCAAGGGTTTTAACACATAATAGAGAAATTTATAGAAAGAAAAGGTCAAGAAAAGGTAGGTAAGTCATTTGAACTTCTAAAAATTAAGAAATTGTAATTGTACTAGGCTAAACTACAAAAAAGCCTCCACATAAGGATTTTTTTGGAAAATTAGATTACTTAAAGAGGGAAGTTCATGATGATTTTGTGGAACAACTACCATAATTAATAAAGCCCTAGGTTACTGGTTAGTGAGGATATCTATGAAAAAGAAAATTGGTTAAGGGATGCAGAAGTGTTTGTGGGAGGATTAGCACTTTTTAGGAAATGGTTTACAAAAAGGAAATTGGATACTCTAGTAAGCACTATCTAGGAATTTGACATAGGTAAATATATTATCCTTAGAGTCTTCTTTGATGATGACCCACTAGAAAACATGGTGAAGAAGTATGATCCAATTACTAGAGTGGTAAAGAATCATGTAGGAGATAACCTTTTTAGGGTTTTACTTGAACTAATGAGAGAGGTTTTCAAGCTGAACCCTCATCATGTTATTCATGAGAAAATTGACATGGAAGACCTCCAAGCTAGATATGATGCACAAAGGATGTATCTAAGGTGAGGGCCATTATAGTAGCATTTTGTCAAAATTGGATCATTGCCCTTGGTCACAAAAAACACCCTAAACCTCTTATTGAAAAATTACTTTAACCCTCAGGCACATACCTTGTATTTTTCTCTTTGCAAGATTTTTTGTATGGATGAACAAAATCACATTCTAGGCTTTGTTGTCCTTATTATTGCTCAAACTCTTCAATATGGAATGAGTTCAATCCTTGATTTTTCTTCTTTCTTGGCTGAAGAAATTAATAATGGCTTGATTGGAATAGCAAAGGCTAAAGTTGACAAGACATTTTGTTGGTATTCTATATATATATATATATATATATATATATATATATATATATATATATATGCTTATATAAAAGAGTTACCTTTTTCTCCAAGGAGATGAAATTAGAATTAGAAAGAGATGGAAAGGGAATCCCTATTTAATTATGGAGTGTGGACATGACATGGGAGGTAACTGATGCGAGCTTTGTCAAATTTGATAGATACTTTTCCTCTAGACTCAAAATGTTGTTAGTTGGGGATAGCCTTAGAATACAAAAATCTCTATTAGAGTTGATAAGACCTAAGGACCATGCTAAAGGATTATTGGTGAGAAACAATTGGGGTGATACTTTTCCCTATGTTATCTCTACTATTTTCAAAGTTTATGGTTTCTTGGGAAAACAACATGTTTTACCATACCAAATACCTTTAAAAGTAGGGATTGTTGAATTATTATGGAAAATAGGATCAATTGAGGAGAACATTTTGCTAGGAAAATCTAGATGAACTTTCTTTCCAATGATTACTATTATTCATAATTTTGTGTTTGTTAAAAAGGGCTGGAGAAATCAACGGAAATTTTTAGATAAGTATGAGATGACTCAATCTCATGCCCATTTTGTAGACCTAGAAGGATTTCATGACCTCCTCAAACAAAGGAGTAAGGCTAAGGTTCATATGCAAACTATATATTTTCTCAAGGATATAATTAGAAATAAGTTCTCATCACAAAAATAAGAGGTTAGAAAAGAAAAGTGGATATTTTATAGTAAAGTCTTAGATTTTATAAATGTTTTTGAGCCAAAATATGATCTATTAGCATATAACAATTATTGGGGCATGAAAATAGAAATGTTAATAAACAACTTTGCTAGGATTATGTAGACATTGAATGAGAAGAAAGAGATCATAACAAGAGCATACCCAAACAAGGCTATTGAGGTGGAGAGGATGATGGCTAGTAGAATGATTATGACCTTGGGGCAATATACATTGCAAAAACAAGCCAGGTATGTGGTGGCCAAGAATATACAACATGATTCCCCATACAAGAAGCCAAGGTTTGAAAGTCTACCTGATACTAATGCTCTTAGAAAAAAAAGATTAGAGCAAGGATCATCTTCCCATGTTGAAGAATATTCACCCACCTAGACTTCACTTAGGATAGATGATGAAGCATCCCTAAGAGAACAACTAAGACAAATTGGAGGAGAGGGGAATATTGTGGTTACAACTGCTAATATTGAAGGAGGAGAACCTAAAGAGCCTCCTATGCCATCTTTTGATCTTACTATTATAGATTATAGAGGTAAGGAAATAGAGCCTATGATAGCAAAGGCTACCTAAAAATTTGCTGATGATAATTTTTTTATAAAGACTAGAGCATTTGTCTAGTTTTTATGGAGAAAAATATTGGTACTTTTGAAAATAAGTGTAAATTGATAAAATCAGAGCAACCTAATAAGTTGGACTCTAAAATTGAATAAGAAATTAAGGCTAATTTCATGCAGGAATTTATGCAATAAACCCCTTAAGGGGGAGAACAACTATCAAAAGACTCAGGAGTTTTAATTTTTCCTAAATGGGACATAGAAAATGCTATGATTTTTTATTCTATTAGGAAGGAAAAGTATACTTAGTTTTAGACTAAGGAAGAAATCATGCAGGCACATAGAGGATTAAAATACAAAAATGATCACTAGGAATTGGTGATATGGTCTATTGATTTGAGGGTTAAAACTAGGCTACATGAAGTTTCAAGTGCTAAGCATATAGGTAGTCTTGTGGTGCGTAGAGAAGATGACATTGATAGTGAAAAGTATCTAAAATAATAATGAAAATGATGGATTTTGGGGTGGTGGTGGTAGAAAAGGATAAAAACAAGTTCTTGGATCTCAATACCAAGTTTGAAGAAATATTTAAAGCATATGAAGAAAGAGGGAATAGGATACATTAGTTGGAGACTCAAGTAGTCCAGATGTATAAGTAGCTAGGGAAAAGAAAAGTGGGAGATTCAAGCTAGCCTCAAATTACTTATCCATGTCTCCCAGTTGAACCATTCAAGTCAACTCCCTTGGTAGAGTTACCTAATAATTGACAAAGGCATAAATTCTATATTGTTGAAGAATTTGAGGAAGAAAAGAATAAGCTCTTAGCCTTACATGTTGAGTTGAATGATTTGTATGAAGATAATATCAAGAAAATAATCTTATAATTGATAGATAAGATTGAATGACCAACATTTAATGAGAAATTGACAAAAATAATGGAAATGTGGAAAGAAATAAAAGGTGGTGAGGATGCTTTAAAGCCTATTGTTAGCAAATGGGGCAACAGAGATAAGGACACCACCCTCTTATATATTTTAGTTATTATTTTATCTTGTGAATAGATAGAGAAAACCTTTGATATGACTAATGATCTATCTAACTTTGATGAAAAAAGGGTTAAAGTCCAAAAAAGGATAATAATTTTTTTTTTCAAACTATCTTGCTAAAATTTTTAAACTCTTTCTCCATGCACTTAGAAGAATAGATGAATTGAAAGAAAAGGAGGAGTGGGGTAAAGAATTAGATGATTTATTGTGTCTTAGAATAAATGGAATTATAAGTGAAAAAGGGCATGTGCTATGGGCAATGACAGTGGAAGAAATTGTTAAAGTGCAATTATTTTATAGTTCTATTAAAGAGGAATTTGCTGAGATTAATAAAATAGGAGATCAAGTGATCAAGAAGTAGTGAGACGTTTTAAGTTTTGATTGGCCAGATGAAATAGTTTTCAATAAATGGATGGAGGATTGTATGAACTCAAAGAAGATAATGATTGGAGAAACTGATGAAGAAGAAATGGACCAAGATGAGGTGCAAGTAATTGACACATCAGTTCAAGAAAAAGAATACAAAGAAGAACAATTAGCTATAGTGATAAGCAAAATGGTTCAAAATGATGACATGGTACCTAAAGAATCTAATATAATTATTGTTTTACTAGCACATGATGATGTGGATGGGGAGCCTAAAGTTGAAATGAAATTACAAAAATCTAAGCCACATCCATCACAATTAGTTCCATTGGCTACATCTTCCAAGGAGCTACAATAACATCAAATTCAATCATGAAATCCTTAGTAGTAAAAAGTATAGCAAAAAATAGTCCCCACAAAAGAATATTTATGATGTAAAGATTTTTCTATTGCAAAATGTTTTGTCCATCATGACAGTAACAATGTAAATATCTTTCTATCTTAAGGATAGCTATTGGTATTCTTTATGCTTGAAGCTTTTTGCATCTCACACCATATAAGTGAGATTCCAAGGCTGGAGAAAGGGTCTGATTTATTGTATAACTTTTAGTTTTATTAGTCTATTTTGGTCCAATTTTTCTTGATATCAACTCTATGATGTATTTTCTTTGCAAATTTTGAGAATGCATTAATTGTTCATGATCATGATGTCTTATTTTGAGTAGTTTAGAGTATTACCCAATGTTATATAATTTTCAAAGAAGATTAATGCAAATGTGAACTATCCCTATTCTCTTTTCTATCTAATTATTGTCTCCATTTTTAGTGGTTTGTTATTTTGATATTGTATGCGTAAAGCTTGTTTAGTTTAATGCAACTAGGATAAGTTGTATGTCAATAAATTATTTCTTTTGATCCAATTAATTAGGTAAATGCTTCATTGAATGTGATAGGATCTCCAAGCATTAGGAAGGATTTATGTAAGAATGAGTTATAGGGAGAATTGTTGATTACATTGATTGTAATGTAGTCAATTAGGTCAAGATATTAGATAGACTCTAATTCCCAATAGATGAGGCACCAATCAACTATTTTAGCTAGCATATGGAAAAATTATAGATAGATGTCAAGAAAAAATCTAAAAATAAATATCAATTTAACTTCAAATGTTTGAAGAATGTCAAAACTAGTCAACACTTATTTACATATAACATCTGAGTCTTAGTTAGTTGTTATTGCCTTGAATTATCTATAGATCTAAGAAGAATTGTGAGCAATCTACTATAAGGGATCAAATATTGTTATAAAATATCATGGAATGAGTGAAATGTGAATTTAGTATTTGGTTGTGAATCTTTTATCCCTCAGGTGCACCCACCTTGGTTTTGTAGAGCCAAAAGAGTAGAAAATCTTTCATGATTTTGTTGAAGTTAGGTCTAGATTTGAAGGACATTTAGTTGTTTAGAGGAAGTAGCTAATTCTTAGGTTATTGTAATATTATTCATCTTGGTATTAAGTATTTTTTTGCTTAGTAGTGTAAAAACACCAACAAAATGGTGACTCTACTAGGGAGTTGTACAACACATGCTTATGTGTGAAAAAGTATTGCAGTCATCTTTGGTCTTGTTTGTATACGTAGTATTAGTTTCTTATAGTAATTGCTCATGGTTATTTCAGATTTTTCTAGTGATAAACTTTAAGAATTTAAAAGGAAAAGAGAAAACCTTAAGTACCATAGGTGTACACTAATGTATACAACCCTTATAAAGTGTCTAATCTATCAAGGAAGAGTTGCAGTCCTAGGTTCATTGTGATTGGTTTCTTTATGTTTCATATTCATTCATATTGTCTTGTGATATTTTTCCTATGTCAACAAGTTATTGCATTGTATATTTTCCCTAGAATAGGGTAGCGACTCGGTCAAGGTTTTGAAGCTTGTGCTTACTGAAAAATAATTCCCATACATGGTTGACAAAAGGAAAAGTATGAGCACTAAAATAAGGGCCAATCCTAATGTACCATTATATACTGATTTACCTCAAGGTGGTAGGAATAACCAAAACAAAAAGAAAGCAGATATGAATCCTACTTCGAAACCAAGGGGTAGTGTATTAGTAAACTCTCAATACCTGCTAGTGGTAGAGAGATAATCTTCTTCATTAATTTTTGAATCAGAGACCACAAGACTCTTAGGAGGGATGTTTAGTATCCTATTATAAGAAGAACAAGCTTATTATGACAAGAATGTTTCCTCAATGGGAGATACATTGCATAGACTAGATGTGATAGGTTAATGAATCATAGGTTGGGATATAAGAATTTCATGCAGCATCCTTTTAATCCTAGAGAAGTTCCATAGGTGGAAATAAAATTTATAGATATTGATGATCCTATATATTCAAAATTAAATTCTATAGATCCAAAAGAAGTATACTCAGAAATAGGACTCTTGAAGAAATGGGTTATAGAAGAAAAAGGAAAACATGCTCATTTGGAAAAGGAAAAAGAATAATCCACTGTGAATGCTATCATTGAGAGAGATAATTTACTCAGAAGGATGGCTTCTATAAAGGATGAGAGCAAGAAATTGGAGGGAAGGACTAAATTCCTTCATGCTAATTTTTTTGGGGATATAGATAGTTTGAGATCCAAGATTCTAGAACAAGAAAAACTTGTAAGCCAAAGGCAAGAACCTATCATATCTCAAGTTCAACCCTTCAAGCCTCTTCAAATAGACCATGGAAAACCTATTGTGAAACCCATAAACAAATCAAAAGGTAAATTAAATATATAAACCCTCCCATATCCAAATTGAATATGGATCTAGAAAAGGATAGAAAGGAGAAGGAAGATCTTGTAAAAGAGCTTGAGAAAGTTGAAAATGAAGCTCAAGTAGTAGAAACAAAAAAAAAAATTAGTTCATCAACTCTAACTTTTCCTTAGCCTCATGGCCTAATTTTTCCACCCAAGCCAAAATTTTGTACCTACTTGTGGACTAGTAGTCTCAAACCAAAACATGTCTTAGTCTACACTTGTTTCATCATCTATTACTAGTACCCAAATTCCTACTATTCAAATACAACAATCTCAAAATGTTGTCCATAATTAGACCAATGTAGCAAGAACATACAATGTCATTGGTTTTTATAAGAAGCCTATCTACATGGTAAAGTATTGCTAATTTTCCACATCCAATATCATTTGACCTAAGAGACAAGTTTGTTATGTTTTATAGTAATAATGTTGTTACTAGTGAGGAACATTTCAGAATTTTCATAAATATGTTAAATGATTTTGAAATCAAACATGAGGATGTAGTGATGAAATTATTTGTACTTTCATTAACTAAAGATGAAAGAGATTGGTTTAGGAGATTAATAGATGATAGCATTAGTTCATGGAGTGACCTAGAAAAGCTATTTAAAGAGCAATATGGAGATAACACTAATATTTGTTTTATGTTGAATGATTTCAATAACATCAAAAGGAACCCTAATGAATCTACCTTTGATTTCAATGTAAGGTTTTAGAAGGGAATGTATAAGCTATTTAAAGATATGAGGTTGAATGAGGATGTGTGCCTTACAACATATTTCAATGCCTTTGAAAGTAAAATGGCTTATTAGTTGAGAGACAAAGATCCCAAAACTTTAAGAGATACTTAAAAGGTAGTTGTGAATATTGAAAACAATAGGAAAGCATATGGTAATCTAGGAAGGAGAGATGACCCAAAGTTGTTCAATCCCAAGAACAATAAGAAAAAGAATGACAAGTCTCCTACAAGTAAGAAGTTTGAGGAGGCCATAATAGGTCAAGTGTTGGATTTGTTGAAGAAAATGAACCCACCAACTTTCAACACACACAAACCTAATGTGGTGAAAAGACCCCAGTGAACAACAATCATTTCAATAGGCAACCAAGAATGCAAAATTAACCATTTACTACCCAATGGAGAGATGATAAACCTATTTCTAAATAGACTCAAAATGTGAAGGATAAGGGCCCCCCTCATCTTCTAAAAAAAAATTCTATCAACATGAATGATGATATACCATAGTGTATCATATGTTAGTCACCTCACTCCTCAAAATATTGTGTAGTACCCTAGTCATTTGTTGTAGATCAGAATGTGTAGAATGAGGAAGAAGAAGAAGGAAAGAATCATGATGATGTAAGTTGTAATATGGTCAATCTGTGTGATGATTATGTAGATTATGATCTAGAAGAGCATGAGAATGACATGGTTGGTCAGAGAGTTATTTACCAATTGTTAGGAATAAGGTGTCTCAACCTTGTATAATTCCTATTCTTATTATTTGTTTTGTAAAATGTATTTCTTGCAAATAATGTGGATGTGTCGACATCTTGAATTGTGTATAAGGAGATCATGACTAAAATGGTTATGATGGATTCCTGTCATGTGGCAACTAAGATATTTGAGTACTGTACACTCTACTCCAATTGTGGGGTTCAGGAGTAATTCCTATTTTCTTGGAGAATGGTAAAACCCTAATATGGTTTACCTTTGGGAGTAGCCCTAAAGTGAAGCACATGTTATAAGCATTTTTAGGGTTATGAAGAGATGTGATGCGAAAAAGGTGTATTGTTGGTACTGTGAGTAGCTACTGGAGTCTTCTATTGTCGATGTTGAACTTGCATTGCAAGTGTATTCTAACCTTGTGTTGAAGATAATACATTGTGCAGGTTTTGAAAGGGTGGGGTTGTTTTACTGAAAGGTTTTTCCCCACCAGCAAATCCTTGTGTTATGTGTTCCTTTCTTTGTCTATTTTCTATATGCATGGTTGGCTGCAATATTGTTGTTTACATGATATTGAATCTATAAGTGAAGAAGATTTTAATAGGATTTGCATCATACTTTCCTTATGAGATTAGTGTAGGAAGTTGTTTCCGCACCTAAGTTTCCTTACACCAATTACACTATCAGAAAGTATTTTTAGATCATGAAAATTATGATGAATATAAGGTATGTGTTACATATTTTGACATAGGCCATATAAATTTGAGAATGCCTTCTAAAGAGGAGATTGACAAAATTACTTCAGAAATGATTTCTCAAATTCATAGTAATTAAAGTTCGAGAAATAGAATAGTGAATAATGAAACTAGTAAGCCTTCTGGTATTTTTATAAAGGATATTACTCATAAGATGAAGGATGATAATAAGAAAGATAATTTAGAAAAAGAAAAGGTTAAAGATAGTAAGACCAAGAAATGGGAACCCAAAAAGAAAGTCCAGTTTTAGACAAGTGATACACTTAAGGAAATTGTACAAGAGAAGAAGTCAAGATCTGATATTACTAAGTAAATAATAGTGATTTCTATTCAAAAGTCTTTATCTCTAGGTATGCTTGTAAAACCTATTATATTTGAACCAATTGACATGATATCTATGCTATCACAAATAACTATCAAAGTGCCTCTATCTAAATTGTTTAGAATTAATGAACGTAAGAGTAAAGCTTTGTCATAGTTAGGAGGAGTAGGTAACAATAGTAATGATAGTACTAAACAAGATGTCATTCAAAAAACCCTAGTGGTAGTTGAAGATAGTGGCATTATATCCCAAATTCCTCAAGTTTTTTTAGATGATTCATCAATATCTTATTGGGAGGATATTGACCCATTTTTTATTAGCTTAGTCATAAAAGAAAAAAACCTCTAAAAAATTACGTGATAGACTTAGGAGCTTCAAATACTGTTATGCCCTTCAAAGTCTAGGAAATCCTAGGTTTAAAAGTAGAAACCAAACAAGGTAGCTATAGGGGTATGGATGCTAGGGAGGTGCATGTCATAGGTACTAAAAATGCATTACCTTTTAAATTAGCTTCATACCCTAGTGTAGAATTGACAATGTCAATCCTTGTAGTTGATATTCCTCCACATTATGGAATGTTGCTATTTGGAAAATACAGTGCTACTATGCGAGGTACCCTATAATGTGACTTGTCTTATGCAACCGTTCACATAAGTGACAAGGTTATTACAGTAGATAGGGAGCCTAGGGTCAATCATATTTTTGGAGATAAAATTGATAAAATTCCACTTGTTTCCTAGATATTGGTATAAATTCATTCAAGGTAGAACTAATTATCCAAGAAGTTGAGAAATTGCTAGCTATATTTACACATGACGTTGAATTTTGTATGGATTCGTCAATATTGTGGACTATGTATTTTGATGGGGAAAGTTCTAAAGAAGGCTCAAGTGCAGGATTAGTTTTTGTTTCTCCTAAGAAGAACACATTAGGATATTCATTTATCTTGAGTTTCTCTTTTAATAATAACATAGAAGAATATGAAGCACTCTTATTAGGATTAAGAGTAGCAACCCATCATGGAATCAAGAAATTGCATGTTATTGGTGATTCTAAATTAGTGGTTTCTCAAGTTAGAGAAACTTATGCATCAAAAAATAAGAGACTAAAGAAGTATAGAAATGTTATATGGGATAAAATTGAGTTATTGATGCATTTGGTATTTCTTGGGTGGAAAGAAATTATCACAAGATGGTTGATTTTCTAGCAAATGTAGCTATTAAATCGAAGGATATATCATTTTCTAGAATTTCACAGATTGAGGTACAAAATTGGCTATCAATACCTAACAACATAGAACATTGGCAAGTATTTGAAGATGATAGAGATATTTTAAAATTCTTGTCAAGTGAAGATAAATACCATGGCCAAGAGTTAGATTGCAGCGTCATAATTGAAAAAATAGATTGCAAGGAGATAATTTTTGGCCAAGAAATTTTACAGTTGAAAACTAGTAAAGTACCTAAAGGGTTAGTGGTTTTAGAAAATATGTAACTTGATAACTAAGATAGGTTGAAGTCTAGAATTAGAGATCATAAACCCCAAGAATTAGAAGACATAAACCTTGGTACTTCTGAAACCCCAAAGAAAATTTATATTGGTCAAGATGTATCATCTAAAATAAGAAAGCCTTTGATAAATTTTCTTAGAAAGTATAGACATGTTTTTCATGGTCTTATGATGACCTTAAGGCCTACAAAGAAGATTTATTCTAGAATTTCATACCACTCAAAGAAAATGTCAAACCTTTTAGATAAAAGTAAAGACTAGTAAATCCCACCTTAGCTCCTAAAATGCAAGAATAGTTAATGAAGTTGAGGGATAAGGGAATAATTAAACCAATTAAGTACTCCACTTGGCTATCAAAATTGGTACTTGTTAGAAAAAAAAATGGAGACATAAGGCTATGTGTTGAATTTAGGAACTTGAATATTGCCTCCTTGAAAGACACCTATGGATTATCAAACATGGAAACTATGGATTACCAAGTTGTAACAAGTGACTAGTTCTGAATTGATGTCTATGATGGATGGATTCTCAAGATATAATCAGGTCCTTGTAAGTGAAAAGGAATGATTTAAGACAACTTTTACAATTCCATGGGGTGCCTATTTATATGTGAGAATTCCATTTGGGTTAATTAATGCAGGGCCAACTTTTTAGAGGGCTATCGATGTGGCTTTCCATGACTATATTAACAAGTTTATGGTAGTGTATCAAGATGATCTCACAACATATTCAAAGAAGGATGGGGGCCATTGTAAACATCTAGAGAAGATTTTCATTAAGGCCTTAGAATATGGAGTATCCCTAAACCCAAAGAAGTGTACATTTGGAGTAACAAAAGGGAGATTGCTAGGTCATATAGTGTCAAAGGATGGTGTGAAGATTGATCCTAAAAGAGTTTCTTACATTGATAAAGTTCCTAAGCCAAAGAACGTAAAAGGAATACAATCATTCTTTGGGCAAGTAAACTTTTTGAGAACATTTGTTTCAAATTTTTCTAAATTTAGTAGACCTATATCTAAGATGCTCAAGAAAGGAGTTTTTATCAATTGGGATAGTGAACCTTTAGAAGCCTTTCAAGAAATTAACTCATCTATAAAAATTTTTCCATTCCTTAGGACCCCTAAATATACAAACTAATGCACATATTTTCTTTCGCATCTTTTCATACTATGGCAGCAATATTACACAAGAATGAAGAAGGGTATGAACAACCTATTGAATTTTTTAGTAAATCCCTTTAGCCTACTAAGTTGAAGTATGAGATAAATGAGAAATAGGCCTTTGCCTTGGTAAAATTTTTCAAAGCCTTTAGGTGTTATCTTGTAGGTGCTATTGTTGTGGAATTTGTACATAGTGTAGTTGTAAAGGATATATTTTCTCAACAAAAAGTTTTTGGTAGAAGATGTAGATGGACCAATAGGATTCAAGAGTTTAACATTGATATCCAAATTACCAATTTGGTAAGAGGTCAAGGACTAGTAAATCCCATGCCTTAACTAAACTTGGATGCCAATTAGATAAATTTGGTAGTAAATGACTTAAGATTGGGGTTATATGATGTAGATCATTGTGAATGGTACACCAATGTCATATATTACTTTCAACACATGAAAGGTCCCTCCAATTTGACAAATATGAGAAAAGAAGCACAAAATAAAAGCCATCAAATACATTATTTTTAGAAACACTTTATGGTAAAGGAATTTTGAAGGAGTGTTACTAAAATGTATTGATCAAGAGAAATCCAAGGAGAGATTGAATGCGATGCATGCAAGAGTTTGTGGAGGACACTATATGGCTAAAACCATTATGCACAAAGTGATGAGAACTAGATTTTGGTGGCTTTATCTTTCCAAAGATCCTTAAGTGATGGTTAGGAAATGTGATGCTTGTCAAAGATTTGTATGCAAACTAATTTTTTTAAGGAATACCCTTTAAAATCAGTAGAAGTCTAGATACCTTTCTAGAAATGGGGCATGGATTTTAAAGGTGAAATTTCTCACAAGTCTAGTACTAGTTATTCATGGATTCTAGTGGCTACTAACTATTTTACAAAGTGGGTAGAGGATATTCCTACAAGGAATGCTACAAGCAAAGTTGTGAACAATTTTCCTCTAAACAATATCATTTTCAAGTTTGGACGCCCACAGAAGATTGTGACTTATAATGCAATGTGTTTTAGGTTAGAAGAATTCATCAAATTCTATGATAAATATGGTATAACAAGTTCATCATCTTCCCCTTATCATCCACAATGAAATAGACAAGCTAAATCTATAAATAAGAGCTCGTTAAAAGTTATGAAAAGGACTCTGAGTCATAAAAAGAAGGCATGGGATTCCAAACTACACTTGGCAATATGGGTTGATAGGATAACTATAAAGAAGGCAATAGGTGTAGCACCTTTTGATATTGTGTATGGAATTTAGGCAAGAATTCCCCAAATAATCTAGTTGGCCTATATAATTACATTCAAATATATGATGAAGATGTCATTGATGACATGAAAGAAAGAATCGATGAATTGGTAGAGCTAACTAAGACTAGGAAGGAAGGTTCTCTAAGAAATAAAAAAAATTCAATTACAAGTGAAAACACTTTATGATGAAAAAACACTAAGAAATTTGAAATTGAAGATTTAGTCCTCATGTGGATTGCTAGAATTGAGGATAAAGGAAAGCATGGAAAATTTGTTCCTATATGGCTAGGTCCCTATCTAATTGAAGCTATATGGGGGGAAGACTCTTAGATTCTAAAGGATCTATTAGGAAATATTTTTGAACTACTAGTCCATGGATAGTTCTTGAAGAGGTATTGGTGCTAAAATACTTGTTTTTCGTGAACAATAGTTTAGGTTTTTTCTATACATTTTGTAAATTCCTTGTGTCTTTCTCTAGCCCTTGTATATTATTTTATTGTGTTGTTGCTCTCTTAGAGTTATCAAATAAGTTTTTAGTTTAGTTTGTGATATGCTCCTCCTAGAGATTTAGAGTGTTGGAAATATGATTGAAAAATGAATACTATCAAAGAGGGAGATTGTTGCAAAGAAGGAAGATGGTTGATAAAGAATGTTTTCAATCATTTTTTTGTCATTCATGTCAAACCTACTATTTTCTAGAATGACAATTGCTTATAAGATCCAAGTACTATCACTTAGTTGATTGATGAAGAGGATTTAATCAACAAGATGTAACAAGAATACCTAAGAGAAAGGTTGAGTTATGATTTTGTAATGAGGTGCAAGGATTAGTTAAGAAAATAGTAAAATGATGTATTGATAACATACTTGAAGATAAAAAGGCTGGCCACACTTAAAAACACTGGAAGAATAAGTTGCAACAAGTATGTCTAACAAGCTTACCTAAGTTCATTAGTGAGTGCCAAGCATGCTAGTTCGAGCCAAGTAAATTTGTAGTTAGTGCTGAGAAAAAGAAAAATCTAGTGTGTGCTGAGTGATATAGAAGGAGGTGAGTGTGTTAAGGTGCCAAGAAAACTTTAGGTGTTGAGCATCAATAAAACTTAATGGATCTCAAGTGAATCCACAAAAGGTGTCGAGCATCAGTAGAACATAGTTGATGCTGAGTAACATAGTATGTGCTGAGCACCAAAATTTTAATAGTGTCAAGCTATTGCATTATTAGAAAAGTCAATGACTTGCCAAATTTGAGCCAACAAGTTTTTTACCTTGAATTTTATGAACCAGTTGGAGGATAAGGATGATGAGGTAGTGGCATAGAATTTTATGCAAACCATTTTTGAGCGAATTCAAGAGGATTCTTCATGATGTCTCTAGAAGGAACAACATATGGGTTGGATTCATTGAATCCTATATAATCCATTCAAACTAGAATTAAAGGAGAAAAGAATTAAGCTGGAAAAGTAATTCTAGACTTCTATTTAAGGGGCCATAGGGAAGGAAGTAAGTGAAGCTGGGTGCCTAAATGCAAAGTTGTTGAAGGATGTCAAGAAGAAGGTGAAGATAGAATAGAGCACAAAGACTCTTCTTTAATAAGTGGTCAAAAAGAAGATTACACTAGTACATCAAGCATGAAGACTCAATGAGATGAAGCTTGAAAGGAGGACAAGCTAACAGAGCTATAGAGATTGAAAGCCAAGAAAATTGTGAAGAGTTGAACTGTGATCTAAAATTTGCAAGTTAAGGTGTGAGTTGTATCAGGTCAAAATACCTTGTTGTTACTTTCTAAAAATTGTGCAAGCTAGTGTAAAATCCTATGGACTTAGGTTGGTTTAACAACCATTTGTAAATCCTTCAATAGGGTGACATTCCAAATCAATGTTCTAAAGTCCTCTAACTAGGCCCACTTCTAACATGGTGGATAAATCCTTTAACCAAGTCACATTTAATAGTGTGTTGTAGCTTTTAATAGGGTGGGCCTTTCATAGGGCATCACTTTAAAAGAGTGAGAATTGAGTAGCATATTAGTGGTGGTTTTTTGCAAATTGGTTTTCCATGTAAATCATTGTATTATGTGTTGATCTATCATGTGTTATGCTTACATGTAGATTTATAGTAACTTGCTAAGTAGGAAAGTTTAAGCTTGGATACATGAACCATTTTATAGGCTCACTTTACTTGATGAATAAATTTAATTGGACATTTAGACCTTGAATAATTGATTTGCCCCACCACCCTTCCTCTTAGTTATTCTAAAGAATTTATAACAATTGGTATCAGAGCCATTTGACAATTTAGTTTAGAGGTACTGAAAGTAAGAAGATCAAGATGTCCAAGAGAGAAGTTCCCAAGTTAATATAGATAACTTTTTTGCATGGAAAAACCTAATGAAACTACACTTTAGATCAATAGATGATTATGTAAAAACCTCAATTGAAGTAGAACATGTAGATCCAACTGAAGTGCTTACTACAAATGATTTGAACAAAAGGAAGAAACATAATCAGGTAATGCTAGAGATTGCCTCTACACTCAACTATGCTAAATTTGATGATATTAAAAGATGTGATTATGCATTCAAGATGTGGAGAGCCCTATCAAATATCTATGGAGGAGGTCAAAATGTTCAAAGAGAAAAAAGAGAAAGTCTCAGAGGAAAGTTTGATGACATGAAAATGGAGGAAGGTGAGAATGCTACTCAATATGCCTCTGGAATGAAAAACTTGGTAAGTGCAATAAGAAGTTTGGGTGGTCATTTGGAAGATGACACTGTCAATAGAAAATACTTAAGAACTTTTCTCCCCATCTATGCTATTAGAGTTTTAGCCATCCAAGAGCTAAGGTATGTCCCAAGAAATCAACTAACTTTTGAAGGAATAGTAGGAAGACTCACTACTCTTGAGTTTTCCAATTTTGATAATTACAGACCTAAGAATCTTGAATCTTCTTTCAAGGCTAAACTATAATTAAAAGATACTAAGGAGGTGATATGAAAGAAGAAGAGTATAAAAGGAAAACATACATCTAGTGATAGTAGCACAAATGAGGAAGATGTGGAACAATCAGAAGCATTATTGGCCAAAAGATTTCATAGAGGAAAAAGTAAATTCAAAGGTAAGTTGCCTATCATTTGTTTTAATTGCAATGAAGTAGGACATAATTTTGCAAGGTGTACATAGAAAAAGAACTACAAAGAAAGCAACAAGTAAAAGAACAAAAGAGAAGATGATAGTAGAGATTACAAGGACAAAGGCGAAAGATGCTATATTGTTGAAGAAGATTATGATGAGAATGATGATGAAGTAGTTTATGTAGCCATGAAGGATGAATAAGATGAAGATGAAGTAGCAACATTGGTAACCTATGTGAACAAGAATGACAAATGGATCATAGATAGTGGATGCTCACATCACATGATAGGAGGCAAAAGTAAGTTTATTACCTTTACCCAGTATGATGGAAATAGTGTTAGATTTGTGCTCCATGTCAAATCAAAGGAAAAAGTTCTATTAAACTTATAGAGAAAATTTCATGTGATATGCATAGTATGTTGAAGGATTGAAGTACAATTTGTTGAGTGTATCACAATTAGGCAATGTAGGTTGCAAAGTAGATTTTGGAAACAAAACTATCAAAATCTATGACACTAATGGAAATTTGATAGGAAAAAATGAAAAAACTAGGAGTAATTTATTTTACCTAGTTATGGGAGATGGACCTATCTTATTGTTAGACTTGATGATGTTTGGTTATGGTATAAAAGGCTATGTCATGTTAACTTTGACAATTTGATTAGCATCAACAAAAAGAAGAAAGTCAGAGGTTTGCCTAAGCTGAAGAAGCCTAAAAATACAATGTGCAAACAATGTCAACTAAGAAAGATGACCAAGTCAAGTTTCAAAAGCAAAAGCCCATATAGACTTATGTGGCCCAATAGAAGTACAAAGCTACTAAGGAGATAGATACATAATGTTATTTTTAGATGACTACTCTAGGACGATGACCGTCTTGTTCTTAAAGAAAAAATTGATGCATTTCAAATGTGTAAATGGTATTTGGCCAAGGTTGAGAAGGAAATAGGAAAGAGTCTGAAATTCCTAAGATCAGATAGAGGAGGAGAGTTTACATCAAAAGAATTTGAGATATTTTGTAATGACAAAGAATTCAAGAGACAAATGTCAGCACCAATAAGTCCCCCATAGAATGGGATTGTAGAAAGAAAGAATAGATCAGTGATAGACTGTGCTAAAATATTAATAATGGAGAAAAATGTTACTTTAGAGTACTAGAGAGAAGTTGTAAGTACTGTTGTTTGCACCTTGAATCAAGTACAAGTCAAGAAAGGTACAAATGCAACACCTTTTAAATTATGGCACATCTAATGTAAAACATTTCAAAGTGTTTGGTTGCAAATTTTATATTCTTAAAGATATTAGAAATGGAAAGTTTGATGCAAAGAGTGAGGAAGGCATATTCTTTAGATACTCCACTAGAAGTAAAGCATATAAGTGTTTGAATACTAACACTAACAAGATTGTGGAGAGTGAAAATATAAATTTTTATATGCATGTAAAGTCCAAGTTGATGAATCTAAGAAACTAGAAGATTATAGATCTTTTGTATACTTATATGAAGGAATACCAACTAAAGATAATGCTACCAATCAAGTTGTGAATCAACAAAAACTTTTAGTATCAACCAAGTCATAGCTAGTGAATGTCAAGCTACATTCAAAAGATGAGTTATAGAATGAAGAAAATGCACATTCTAATTTTGAAATTAGTACACATGGAAGATATGATGAAATAATTGAAAGTAATGTGCATAGTAACTCTAAAGCTAAAGGACCAAACATGAAAAGAAGGAAAAAACCAAGACTATCTAGGTATGTGAGAAGACATCACCCTACAAAAAAAATCATTGGAGACAAGGAAGAAAGACCAACGACAAGGAATGGACTAAGGAATGAATCATGTCTACTAAGTAAAATTGAGCCCAAAACACTAAAAGATGCACTAAAAGATGATAATTGGCATAAATCTATGGAAGAAGAGATAGATTAGATTGAGAAGAACAAAACTTGGACTCTAGTTTCAAGACGAGCTAATAAAAATGTAATTGGTACCAAATGGGTCTTTAGGAACAAACTTGATGAGAATAGTGAGATAACAAGAAACAAGGTCAGACTAGTTGGTAAAGGTTATGTACAAGAAGAAGGACTGGACTATGGGAAAATATTTTCCCTATTGCAAAAATGGAAGGAGTGATAACACTACTTTCATATGTTGATTACAAAGGTTTCTAAGTCTACCAAGTGGATGTAAAGTCTACCTTTCTAAATGGTATACTGGAAGAGGAAGTCTACATAGAACAACTAGAGGGATTTACTGATGACAACAAGAAGGATATGGTTTGAAGAAAGCACCTAGAGCATGGAATGAGAGACTATATAAATACTTTGTGAAGATAGGATTTGAGAGAACAGATGACAACAATAACCTTTACATCAAGGCAGAAAAACATAAAGACATTTTGATATCTGAAATCTTTGTTGATGATATAATATTTGGAGGAAAAGATGCTCTATTCAAAGATTTTGTAGATCAAATGAAACCTGGGTTTTAGGTGTCAATGTTTGGAGAAATCAAATTCTTTTTTGCATTGCAAGTACACCAACTAAATCATGGCATATTTGTGACCCAATAAAAATACATCAAGGAGATACTCAAGACATTTGGAGTAGAAGACTCAAAACCAATTAGTACATTAATGGTAATAGGACATAAGTTATCAAAGAATGATGATTTAGCTAAAGTGAATCAAAAAATTTATAGATAAATGATTGAAAAGTTATAGTATGTTGTACATAGTAGACCAAACATTGTATTAGTTGTTGGAATAGTGGTAAGATTTTTTACAAATCGAAGAGAAAATCATCTGATGGCAATAAAGAGAATATTGGGGTACATAAAAGGAACTGATGACTTTGGTCTATACTACAAGAGGAGTGAAAAGTTTGAGTTCAAAGCCTACATTGATGCAGATTGGGGAGGTAATATTGAGGATAGAAAAAGCAACAGTGGAGGGCACTTTTCTTAGGAAAAGGATTGGTTACTTGGATCAACAAAAAAAAAAGTTGTACCTCACAGTCCACAATAGAAGTTTAATATGTTGCTACTACTATCAACTACACTAATATTGTATGGATCAAAGATCTATTGCAAGGCATGAAGAAGAGGTGATTGAAACTATGATACTCTATTGTGATAATACAAATGCCATCAACATATCAAAGAACCATGTGATGCATGCCAAAACAGAGCATATTGCAATCAAGTATCACTATGTAAGATAATTAGTGGAAGATAAGCAAATAAGAATGGAATATGTTAGTTCAAATGAATAGATTATTGACATCTTTACAAAAGCACTACCTAAAAATGGTTTTGAATATCTTAGAGGTAAGTTAGGGGTGATACCCCCATTCAAGGTTGTTTGAGAAAAAGAAAGATTGCCCTACATCAAATGAGTTGATTGTTGGCATATAACAAATTGATGTAGAGAATATTTACTTTAGGATCATGCCTAAAGTAATCAAAATGCTAAAGTTCCAAATCAATCACAAGCAAGGTGATAAAGGAAAAATTTGGAGTACCTACAAATGCTATACTTGCATGTTAAGATTCTAAAATAGTACATCTTTGGCATTATTTTCAAAGAGGGAGAAGTAACAAGAAATGGATCAAATCTATAAGATCAAATGGATAGAGAGAGAGAAGTAGCTGATACTAGAACATGATCAATGCAAAGAAACTTATCAAGAGCATTCAATTGGAAGAAGTAGCAAGAAACTAATCAAAATATAGGATCAAATGGATAGAGAGAGAAGTATCTAATACAAGAACATGATCAATGCATGTAGAGGGAGAAATAATGTAAGAGGGAGTTAGGAGTAGCAGAAAGAAAAGAAGTGCAGATATGTAAAAGGAAATAGCAGCTCAGAAGGAGAAAATAGTACATACAAGGTTAGAGGGAGAAAATAGTATAGACAAGAATAAATCAAAGGAATAGTAGAACAAAGAAGGAGAAGACAATTTATAAGCAAACAAATTTAGAGGGATTCATGAGCTAGTTTATGTTGGTAATAGAATGAATAGTTTTGAATAAAGTTTTCTTTTTGGCATTTGTTTTACTATTTTAACCTAGCTAGAATTTTGATAACTTAGTTGATTAGTTTGGTTTCCATCAAAGCCAAAGAGGGAGATTTTTGGAAATCTAATTGAAAAATGAATACTATCAAAGAGGGAGAATGTTGCAATGAAGGAAGATGGTTGACAAAGAATGTTTTCAATCATTGTTTTGTCATTGATGTCAAACTTGCTATTTGTTGGAATGACAATTGCTTATAAGATCTAAGTACTATCACTTAGTTAATCGATGAAGAGGATTTAATCAATAAGATGTAACAAGAGTACCTAAGAAAAAGGTTGATTTATGGTTTTATAATGAAGTGCAAGGGTTAGTTAAGACAATGGTAAAATGATGTATTGATAACATACTTGAAGATATAGAGGCTAGCCACACTTAGAAACACTAGAAGAATAAGTTGTGATAAGGATGTCTATGAAGCTTAACTAAGTTCATCAATGAGTGTGGAGCAAGCTAGTTAGAGCCAAGAAGATTTTTCATTAGTGTCGAGAAAAAGAAAAATCTAGTGAGTGCCAAGTGATACAGAAGGAGTCGAGCATGTTCAAGTGTCAAGAAAATTTTAGGTGCCAAGCATCAATAAAAATTAGTGGATGTTGAGTGAATCCATAGAAGGTGTTGAGCATTAGTAGAATGTAGTTGATGCCAAGTAACATAGTATGTGTCGAGCACCAAAATTTCAATAGTGTCGAGCTACTACATTATTGGAAAAGTCAAAGATTTGCTAGATCTGAGCCAACAAGTTTGTTACCTTGAATTTTGTGAACCAGTTAGAGGATAAGGGTGATGAGCTAGTGACACAAAATTTAATGTAAACCATTTTTGAGAAAATTCAAGAGGATTCTTCATGATGTCTCTAGAAGGAACAACATATGGGTTAGATTCATTGAATCCTACCTAATCCATTCAAACTGGAATTAAAAGAGGGCAGAATTGAATAGGAAAAAAAATTGCAAACTTCTATTTAAGGAGTCATAGGGAAAGAAGTAAGTGAAGTTGGGTGCCTAAATGTGAAGTTGTTGAAGGATGTCAAAAGGAAGGTGAAGGAAGAATAGAGCATAGAGACTCTTCTTTGATAAGTGGTTAGAAAGAAGATTGCATTGGTACATCAAGCATAAAGAGTCAAGGAGACAAAGCTTGAAAGGAGGACAAGCTGATAGAGTTGTAGAGACTAAAGCCAAGAAAATTGTGAAGAGCTAAACTATGATCTAAAATATATATGTTAATTTGGGAGTTGTATTAGGTCAATAACCTTTTTTATAACTTTCTAACAATTGTGCAAGCTAGGGTAAAATCCTATGGACTTAGGTTGGTTTAACAACCATTTATAAATCCTTTAATAGGGTGAAATTCCAAGTGAATGTTCAAAAGTCCTCTAACTAGGCCCACTTCTAATAGGGTGGATAAATCCTTTAACTAGGTCACATTTAATAGTGTGTTGTAGCCTTTAATAGGATAGACCTTTCACAAGGCATCATTTCAGAAGAGTGAGAATTGGGTATCATGTTACTAGTGGTTTTTTTCCAAATTGGGTTTTCATGTAAATTACTATGTTATGTGTTAATATTTCATGTGTTATGCTTACATGTTGATTTACAGTAACTTGCTCAATAGGAAAGTTTAAGCTTGGATGCATGAATAATTTTATAGGCTCACTTTACTTGATGAAAAAGTTTAATTGGACATTAAGACCTTGAATAATTGATTCCCCCACTACTCTCAGTTATTCTAAATCATTTCTAACATTGAGCCCTCATATGAATTTTTCTCATTCATCATCACCAAGAAAAGCCACCGATGACCTAGTTTTTCACCATATATTTTGCCACACTCTATAGTGAAAAAACCAGTAGTCCCATGTTTCAAAATTGTGAAATGTGTCAAAACCCTAGGTGAAATTATTAATATTTTGTAACACCCTTATTATTTTCCCTAGTTCTATCTAAATTTTAAAAAATAGGGTTCTAAATATTGGCGTAGGAAATTTGTTGTCCTAAGGTTTTATCTTTTACATTTTCTTGTATTTATTTTTAGGTTAATTTTCCAAATTTTAATTATCCTTTGTTGTAAATCTTGTCCTAACTATGGTCTCACCCCTGGTTGAATTCTTTAGATACCCTATAAAATGTTTTAACCACTATGATTTACCTTTGTAAACCATTTATATTTGGAAGATCAATGATGAGTGTTGATCTCAGATTGGTTTTGATAATTGAGTGTCAACACACTTAAGAAATTTTCTAAGTTCATCTTGAGTATAATATAGATACTGAGTTGCAATGAGTATCGAGTCACTCATGTGTTGAGTAAATATTAAGCACTGAGTAGATAGACAGAGTCAAGCAAGTTTCATGTGCCAAGTGAACAATAGATGTCGAGAAAGTTCAAGTGCTAAATAGAACAAAATTTTATTATGTGTCAAGCATCAGCATTATTAAGTGTTGAGTAACATAGAATTGATCTAGTTATTTGTGATGGCACAAACAATTATGTAAACCATTTTTGAGCCGACATATGGATAGATCTCAAAGCTTCAAAGATAAGATTGAATCTATTTGGATTTCCTATGCATTCTACATGCAAAAAATGAGAAAAATGGAAGGAATTGAGCGACAAAGTTGAATGAATCTCAATTGTAGATTCATACCTAACCCTAAGCCACCAAAGTCTTTTTAAAGGGAGATGAAGCTCCATAATTCAATAGTGTGTGAAAGAGAATGCATGCGAGGAGGTAATGCTAGCAAAGATTTGAAGGAAGTGAAAGGGGTGAATTGATCAAGTTGAAGGTGACTTAGAAGAAGGATAAAATTATAGAATCAATTAGCAGAACAAAGGATCAAGGTTATAGCATTTTCATATTAGATCAAAGAGAATTGAGATGAATTGAATTAAGATATGAATTCAGCAATATTAGATTATAAGTGTATCAGATCAAACATTCTATTATACTCTCTAACAATTGTTATAGCAGAATGAAATCCTATGGACTTAGGTTGGTTTAACAACCATTGTATAAAGCCTTTAATAGGATGACATTCCATGTGAATATTCTAAATTTCTTTAGTTAGGCACACTTCTAACATGGTAGGATCTAACAATCCTCTGTAATTCTTTCACAGGGTAGATCGTGAGAATGGTCATAACATGTAATCTTAATAAGTGAACTTTATTTCTATTGTAGTGAAGAATTGTGGGTGTCATCCCCACCCTAGTTTTACCCTCTCATTGGAGGGTTTTTGGGTAATGATATTTGGTGTCATGTGTTTATGTGGATGTATTTTCTTGACATGGTATTTCTATATGTTTATGCATGCAATGTTTTGAAGTTGAAAGTTTTAATTGGTTAGAGTTTAGAACATATAATTCACCCCTTCCCCCCAAAAGTATACATTTCCTATTTGTATTTCCAAAAATTGGTATTAGAGCCAAGTTCTCTTTGGGAGAAGCCCTATAGCTTAGAGAAAAGATCTTAAGATAGAAGTCTACAAGTTGGGAAAAATTATTTAGAATCAAGAGATTGAGATATATCTCTTACTGCAACAACTGGATGAAGCTATAGATGCCTTGAGGAGTTTGCTAAAGAGAAGGAAAGAGATTTCCATAGTAGGAAATGGCACTAAATACAAGGAGATTAACACCAAAAAGTTATTTGTAGATGGTAACTCTTGTGAATTTGATGTAGCAATTGTAGATCTCATGGACAAGAATAGAGCACAAGTGAAAGAGATTAGAAATCTCAAGTTGGAGCAAGAATCACAAGCTATACTGCTATGTGAGATGACTAAGAAAAAGAAGAAATCTATAGAGGACAAGGCCATGATTGAATAAGACAAAAGAATCTTGGAAAATAGATTGGAAGAAAAATTAAAAAATTTATCTAGGATCTCCAACATGCAGCTGGATACCCTAAGCCAAATGATGTGTTGGTGTGATTTTTCATAGTACAGGATTTGTTCTGATATTTGGGTGAAAAATCAGCTATGTCTTTGTTCTGTGGTGCCCTCATTTTCATTTTTTTTAAAAAAGAGGTACTTTTTTCAAATATGTTGGCGGGGCTTTTATCCTAAATATTTTTATTTACGTCAAAATGCCTTTTTGAAAACCCTTTGTGTGCATTTAATTGCAATTTTTTGTCTGAGAGGACGCCAAGTTAAAATGTTTTTTAAAATCATTGTTGATCTATCAGAAATCAAGGGTCAGCACATCCCCGCATAATAAACAAACTAGGTTTTTAAGTTATGCGGGGAAGCGCAGTAATGACATGTAGCCCCTGATGTTTTATGAGATCCGGTAGGCTGTAAAAGCTCCTGTATGTCCGATTTGTCAGTAATTTTGCATGTTTTATTTTTCTATTATATCATTGGTGGATTCATTGGCAGAACTATAGAGATTACTTACCAAGCAATATCACCGTTGATCATGTCATGATCAACAGTTGACGCTTCTCTGCATTAAAGATGCAAGTTTTTAAGTAGTGCGGGGAAGCGCAGTGGTGATGCGTGGAAATGTGGGGTCAAATATTTGTATTTCAGTATGCTACACTGGAAACAACTAGTGACATGTAATGCTAGGAATGCACAGAAGATTTTTGGTTGCTTAATGAATGAGAAGTAGTATCACCATTGATCATTTCCTGATCAACGGTTGACGCTTCCCCGCATAATAAACAAACCAGGTTTTTAAGTTATGTGGCAAAGCGTAGTAATGACACGTGGCCATGATGATGTCAAACCCTTGCTTGCTCAAAAGATGATACGGTATCCACTGATGTGAAGTGTTATCTATCAGTATAAGCTAATATGGAAGTTTCCTATTGGTCCGTACAGCTAGCTAGTCATCAATACGAAATGGATTATTCCAATCATCGATCTTGTCTTGATTGATGATTGATGCATCCCTGCATAATAAAGATGAAGGTTTTTAAGTAATGTGAGGAAGCGTGATGATGACACATAGCATGTTTCAAAAAGGACTGTGAAGCCTTGTTATTTTAAATCAAGACCGTGTGATCTTATAAAATCTACGGATGGGATTCAAATTTGAGTGCAAATTGCAGGCAACGGTTACTAAGAGTAAATGTGATCCAGACCTAGTGCGTGCAGTTTTAATTCATAAAAGGAGCCCACAATTTCACCACTAATGAATCACCAAAGTACAGAAAGAAAAGGGCGTTCAAGTTTTCAGAGCTAAGGCACAAAATTTCTTGATTAATACTCCAATAAAATTGCAGAAGACATCATATAGTGTCGAAGTGTGATTTTTGGTGGGTAAGTGCTCCATGACTTTCTGAGTAAAATTTCAAGCATCTGCTATTGTGAATTTTCCAAAGTTTCGATTAAAATGCTGCCCTGAAAAGAGTTTACTGGACAAAAAGATTATCTAAAATGTTCAGTACATGATGATTTTCTTGAACAATTCCCTTTATTAGTGCATGAAATAACAAAGGGAAGGGAGCTTATTCCAAAAAACCCTAGATTGGTTGTGGCAGAAGGATTTTATGACAAAGCTAATTGGATAAGGGATGCCTAGGTTTCCATGGGAGGTTTGGAGTTGTTTAGGAAATGGTTTTCAGAGTGAAAATTGGACATTCCTATGAGCAATGTATGGGAATTTGACATTGGAAAATTAGTAGTCCCCAGTGTCTTCTTTGATAGTGATTTATTGATGGACCTAGCAAAGAGGTATGACCCTATCACAGGGTGGGGAAAAAATCATTTAGGGGTCAACCTTTTTAGGGTTTTCCCTGAATTGTTCAATGAGGTTTTCAACCTAAACCCTAACCACAATGTGCATGAAATCATTGATCTAGATGATTTGCAAGCTAGATATGATGTACAACGAGTGTACTTGAGAATAGGGCCACTACAGGAGCATGCTGCTAGGGTTGGAAGTTTGCCTGTGATCACAGCCAGTACTCCAGAGCCATTGTTAAGAAGACATTTCAATCTAAGAGCTCAGGCACTATATTTTTCTCTTTGCAAGATCTTGGGGATAGATGAGGGTGATCAAATTCCAGGTTTTGTGGTCCTTATAATTGCTCAAACCCTTCAATTTGGAATGAGTACCATTCTGGATTTTGCCACTTTCCTAGCAAAAGAAATTCACAACGGGTTGGTTGGAATAGCAAAGGGGAAAGTAAACAAACCATTCTGTTGGTATTCATTGATGATGCATGTATGCTTATACAAAGGATATTCTTCTCCAAAGGTATGGAGTTAGAAACCACAAAGGATGGAGAAAGGAATCCAGTGCAATTATGGAGTGTGGATATGACTTCAGAGGCCACTGATGCTAGTTATGTAAGATTTGACAGGTATTTTGCATCAAAGCTTAGACTTCTTTTAAGAGGAGATAGCCCTAGAATCCCACAAGCATTATTAGAATTGGTCAGACCCAAGGACCATGCTAAGGGGCTACTTGTCAGTCACAACTAGGGGGATATAATTCCCTACAATGTTTCAACAGTAATAAGAGTTTATGGTTTCTTAGGAAAACCTCATGTGTTACCTTTTCATGTACCTCTGAAGATAGGGATAGTCAAGCTCTTATGGAAGATAGGTACTATAGATGAGAGAGAATTGGTCAAGAAGGGCACTTTCTTTCCAATAGTTACTGTGGTGCATGATTTTGTTTTTGTTAAAAAGGGGTGGAAGTATTTAAATTTATTTTTGAATAAATACAACATGGAAAAATCTCACGCTAGATTCATTGACCTGTTAAGAGAAAGGGTGAGAGCTTCCCATATGGTGCATCGGGTTTACTATCTGAAAGATGTAATAAAAAATGTTTTCACATTGCAGGAGCAAGAATTAATGAAAGAGAAATGGATAGTTTTCAGTAAAAACCTAGAATTCATTAATGCTTTTGACTCCCAATATGATCCATTGAAAGATAAGAAATACTGGGGAGATAAAATAAAAGCATTAATGAATAATTTTGCTACAATAATTTAGACTATGAATGAAAAGAAAGATATACTTATTAAGGCATACCCAGACAAGGCAATAGAAATACAAAGAAGAATGAGTAGTAGAAATATAGTAACTCCTAGACAATATACATTGCAGAAAAGGATAGGTTATGTCATGGTTCAGAGTGTGCAATAGGTACCCACTCATGCGAAGTCAAGGTCAAGAAGTCCATCTGCAGCCAGCTCTCCAAAAGGATGAAAATTGGAGCAGGGGTCTTCTTCTTCTCAAAAAGAACAATACTCCCCAAGCCAGTCTCCAATCCAAATAGATGATGAGGCATCTCTAAACGAATAGCTTAGACAAATGGGAGGAGATGGGGATATGATTGTCACTTCTATAGACCAGAATGTTGGAGAGCCACAAGAACCTCCTACACCTTCCTTGGACCTGACCATTGCTGATTACCAAGGTAAGGAAATTGACCCAATTGTTGCCCAGGCTTCTGAAAGATTTATTAATGATGAAAATTTTGTAAGATCTAGGGCTTTTGCTCAGTTTTTATGGAGATTAAATATAAAGAATTTTGAGAAAACCTGTGAGAAGATCAAGGCTGAGCAACTAAATAAATCTGACCTGGTTATCAAGGAAGAGGTAAAATCAAAGTTCTTGAGTGATTTTTCCCGGTTAACTCCTGAAGTTGGAAGGAAAATAGTTAGACAATTAGGAGGCCTCCTTCTGCCAGAATGGGATATATCGAATGCTATTGTTTTTGATTTAGTAAGGAAGTAGAAGAATGTTCAACTGACAACTGCTAAACAGGTCTTGCAGGTTCATAGAGGGATAAAATTTAGTGATGACCACCAAGCCCTTGTTTTGTGGTCCATAGATAAGAGGGAAAATACCAAGATACATGAGTTTCCCACTGCAAAACATACTAGCACATTGACAGTATACAGGCCTGATGAGGTAAGTAGCAAACAAGTAATAGGAATGGCTACAGAAATGCTAAAATTGGGTGGTGTTGTATCTGGACAAGAAGAAGATAAGTTTTCCCAACTCAATACTAGGTTTGAAGAAGTTTTGAAGGCATGTGAGGAAAGGGGTATATGGATACAATCATTGGAAAACAAAATGTCTCAAATGGAGAGGATACTGGGGAAGAGAAAAATGGGAGAATCTAGTGCACCCACAATTGCATACCCTTCACAGCCATTGGTTGGATCTGGATCAACCCCTATTATTGAAATACCTGACACCCCTGAAAGGCCACAATTCTATATTGCAGAGGAATTTGAAGAATAAAAAATAAAATTGCATGAGTTGCAGATAGAATTGAGAAATCAATATGAAGAAAAGTTAAAGCAGGGTGTAATATATTTGAGGGATAAAATACAATGGTCAAATTTCTTTGATCAGTTGGCAAGAATTGTAGCCCTCATGGATGAGTTGAACAGGGATAAGGATAAGCTGACTCTTCTTGCACAGAAATGGAGGGAGAGAAATAATGATATTACAATCATATGTATATCTACAGTCCAAATGCCTTATCATCAAGTTGAGAAGATTTTTTATTTATTAAATAAGCTAGATAATTTTGATGATGAAAGGGATTCTTTATAGAGAATATTAACACTCTATTTTTCCCAATACATCACTAAAAAATTCACACTATTTCCTTGTGCTTTAGAATCTGTTGATATACTAAAAGAAAAAGAAAACTAGAAAAGGGGGATGGATGAATTATTAAATGAAAGAATGATAAACATCATGAGTGAAACTAGCCACTGGTTCTGGGCAAAGACAAATGAGGAACTAGTAAAAGTACAGTTATTTTATACTGCTATGGGGAGAGAATTTGATGTTTTAGAAGAAAATGCAAATTCTTTAATAATGATACAAAGAGAAGCTCTAAGCTTTGATTGGCCAGATGATGGTGCTTTTAATAAATGGAAAAATTAGTTTCTAGAACAAATATCAGAAGATGATGAGGAAGAAAATGAAAAATTAACAGTCACCCTCGAAGTTAATAATAAGGACATGGAAAATCCCCAAGTTGAAGTAAATTTATAGGTAACTGAAGACAATATATCACTTTCAAACCTCATGGCTACTTACTCTAAGGATGAAGAATAATTGGAGAATCAGATCCTATCTTCTTGTTAAAACAAATGAGAAGTATAACAGAAAGGGACCCACCCAGGATGTTTTGATGTGTTAGCTTTTCTATTATTTTTTTTTTGTCTTTTATTGCAGACATTCATCAGTGTCTTTTAAGGGACACATGTCACTCTCTTTAGCCCTAAGCTTGTTGCATCTCACATTATTTAAGTGAGATCCCAAGGCTAAAGAAGGGTTCAAATTCTTTTTCTTCTAAGTATTGTGCTTAGTCTAGTTTTTGGTCCAAATTTTGAAGGCAAGTTTGTAATGTATTTTTCTGTCAAATTTTCTGAAAATACATGAAGATAGAATGAACTGTGTTTCTTTCTGAAGGCTATTCTGAGTTTATTGTAAAAGATATACCATTTTCAAAGGAAATGAATACAAACTATGAACTGTCCCCATATCAGTTCTTTCTGAATTTTGTCTCCTTCTCAATACTTAGCTACCTTGATGTTGTATGAGTAAAAGCTTGTACTATTGAATGCAATCTAGTTAGGTTGTATATCCATCTACCATTGCTATTAATTCAATGGATTAAATAAAAGATTTGATGAATGTGATAAGATTCCTTAAGTATTGAAAAGGATTTTGAATGATAAATTCTGATAAGAATTGCTGATAAAATTTGTTGTAAGGCAACAAATTAGATCTTAGATTTTGCTATAGACTCTAAACCCCAATGGATTAGGCACTGATCAAGTTATTTCAGCTGAAGGAGAAATATCTTACAAATGGTTTTTTCAAATGCATCATCAAATCAAATTTTACTTTTATTTCTTGTAGATCTTCAAAGTTGGCCAGCACTTGTTTGCATGGATTTTTTTTTAGCTTCAGTTAGCCATTGTTGTTGAAAACGTATGCAGATCTATAGAAGACTTCTTGGCCATATCTGTTTATGAGATGTGTTTACCAAGTTAGTAAGAATTATGTATATATTTGAGGATCTTGAAATGAGAATTAGAATGAAACTAAGAATAATCCTCATATAGTCATTTCAGTTTTGAACCATCCCTGGGTATACCCACCCTGGTTGTGTAGAGCCAAAAGAGTAGGAAACCATTTGTGGTTTTGTTGAAGTTGGGTCCAAATACCTTACATATGCAATTTTTGATAAGAATAGGCTAGTCTTTAGATTATGTATATACTTTCATTCTAGTATTAAGCATTTTGTCACTTAGTAGTTTTAGTACCATAATAAACTCCAACAAAATGGCGACTTTGCTGGGGAGTTGTCCAACACCTCTGTGAAAAGTACTACAATTTCTTTGGTCCTGCTGTATACGTGTGTGTCATGTGATCTATGTCTTGACCATGGTTATAAGGGAATATTTTACTGTCAAACCTTGAGAATTTAAAGAAGATAGAGCCCAAGTACCATTGCTACACACTAACATATCCAGCCTATCCAAGTGTCTTATCTAACAAGCAAGAGTTGCAGTCTTACGACATCAATGATTGGTCTATCTGTGCCATTTATTTTTGTTCCTACTTGTGTATCATTTTCTTTTGATTAGCTAAAAGTGTCATTATATATTTTCCCAAAATAGGGTGGCAACTCAGTCAAGGTTTTGAAGCTAGTGCTTATTGTAACAAAAGGTGAATATGGCTGAAAAGAGAAAAAAAAACAAGAGCTTACATGAGAGCCAATCCCGATGTATCAATGTATATTGATTTACCCCAAGGTGGTAGGAAGAACCAAAATAAGAAAAAGACAGACTCAAATCCCACTTGGAAACCCAGAGGTAATGCATCTGTCAATTCCCATTATCAACCAGTAATAGGAAGAGAGTCTTCTTTGCTTAGCTCTAAATCTGAAACTACAAGGCTCTTAGGAGGCATTTTCAGTACCCCATTACTAGATGAGAGAGTTTTTCAAGACAAGGACGTGTCTACTATGGGAATTGCTTCATTAAGACCAGATCCTGTAGCCGATATAAATTATAGGCTAGGATTTAGGAGTTCATCTGATAATCCTTTTAATCCCAGAGTAGCCCCATACGTAGAACCAAACCTTATAGATTTGGATGACCCTGTTGATTCTGAGGCAACTTCTACAGATCCTAAAGAAGTGCACTTTGAGATAGAATTTTTGAAGAAATGGATTGCTGAGGAAGAAGCTAAACACATTTTTCTTGAAAAAGAGAAGGAGAAAGCCACCTTAGATGCCATAATAGAAAGAGATGCTCTGTTAAGAAGGATGGCTACTTTGAAAGAGAAAAATAAAAAATTAGAAGAGAATACCACAACTCTCCATAAGGATATTTTTGGAGATGTTGATAATCTGAGAGCTAAAGTGTAAGAACAGGAGAAACACCTAAATCGAAGGCAAGAACCAGTTATTGCTCAAGTTCAAGCCTATAAACCTGTTCAAGTTGATCCTATAGAGCTTCAGAAGGTTGAGAATGAATCTCAAGCTGTAGAAACTAGAAGGAAAATCCAATTCATAAAGTCTAATTCTGCATTGGCTTCATGGCCCAATTTGTTTATCCCACCTACAAATACTGCACCAGTTAGTGCTCCCACAATTTCAACTCAGGGAATACCCCAATCTGCCCATACCTCATCCTCCCATATTGGCACCCAAGTCCCATTTGTCCCACTACAACAGTCCCAAGCCGCTCCACTGAGTCAAGCTAATATAGCTAGTACCTCAAATGTTCCTGGTTTCCAGAAGAAATCTATATACTTGGAAAAATATAGACAGATATCATTTGCTGGTATTCCTGGTGCCCCCCATCCCATATCTTTTGATTTAAGGGATAAAGTGGTTAAGTTTTCTAGAAATAATGATGTTACTGGTGAAGAGCATTTGAGGATTTTCATTGACATGTTGAATGATTATGAAGTTGAACACAAAGACATGGTAATGAAATTTTTTGTGTATTCACTAACAGAGGATGCAAGGGATTGGTTCAGGAGGTTGCTTGATGACAGTATTACCTCATGGAGTGATCTGGAAAAGTTGTTTAAAGAGCAGTATGGGGACAATACCAATACAGGATTCATGTTGAACGAGTTCAACAATATCAAGAAGAATCTAAATGAGTCCACATTTGATTTCAATGTGAGATTCCAAAAATGTATGTACAAAATTTTTCAATTCATGAGGTTAAATGAAGACGTCTGTCTCACAACCTATTTCAATGCTTTTGATAGCAAAATGGCTTATCAATTGAGGGATAAAGATCCTAAAAATTTGAGAGATGCCTATAGAGTTGTAGTAAATATAAAGAATAATAGAAAGGCATCTAGAAAACTAGGTAGGAGGGATGATCCTAAAATTTTTAATTCTAAAAACAATAATAAAAGGGAGGGTGACAAAACTCCTATAGGAAAAAAGCCTAAAGAACCTACTATAGGCCAGGTTTTAGAAATGCTCAAGAAGATGAATCCCACTAGTTTCAATAAGCCAAATGTTGCTGAAAGACCCCCTGTGAATAACAACAACTTCAATAGACAACCTAGGATGCAGAATTACCCTTATACCACTCAGTGGAAAGATGGTAAACCAATTCCCAACCAGACCCAAAATGTGAAGGATAAGGGTACTCCAGAGCCCCTGCAAAGGAACATTGTAAATATGAATGATGATGTACCATGGTGCATTATATGCCAATCACCTCATTCTGCTGATTATTGTGATGTTGCTTAGTCATTTGCCCAAGCCCAAGGAGTGCAAGCTGAAGAAGAAACTGAAGAGAAAAGCCATGACGATATAAGCTGCAATATGGTGAGCATGTGTGATGATTTGATAGATTCTGATTCAGAAGAGCCTGAAAATGATGTCACTAGCCAAAGAATTGCTTACCAGCTATATCATCAGCAAGTACTCTCAGATGATGAAGGGTATGATATAGATAAGGTATGTAGTACATTTTATGATGTAGGTATCACAAGTCTAAGAATGCCCTCCAAGGAGGAAATTGACAGAATTACAACCGAAATGATTTCACAAGTCCATAGTAATTATAATTTGAGAAATAGAGCAATAAATAATGATGCAGGAAAGCCATCTAGTGTCTTCATCAAGGACATCACTCATAAGATAAAGGATCAAGACAAGAAAGTCCATGTAGATGTGCCTAAAATCAAGGAGAACAAGGGTAAGAAATGGGAACCAAAGAAGAAGGTTCAATTTTAGATAAGTGAAGCAACAAAACTAGTTGTGCAACCAAAGAAGTCACAACCAGATGTTGTCAAGCAAAATGTGGTGCCTACTGCTCAAAAGACTCTAACTCTAGGTACCTTTGTAAAACCTACTGTGGTTGAACCTATTGATATGATATCCATGTTATCTCAAATTACTGTAAAAGTGCCCTTGTCTGAACTTTTTAGAATTAAAGAACATAAGAATAAGGCTTTGTCATGGTTGGGTGGAATAGCAAACAATAATATTATTGTTGACCAAACTATGCCCCAACAGACCCCATTAGTAATAGAGGATAGTGGTATCATATCTTAGATTCCTCAAATGTTTCTAGATGATTCCTTAGTGGCATTCATAGAAGATATTGATCCTTTTTTCCTTAGTCTAATCATAAAAGGGAAGACCCTAAAAAATTGCATGATAGACTCGGGAGCTTCCAACACTATAATGCCTTTCAAGGTAATGAAAGCCTTAGGATTGAAGGTAGATACCAAGCAAGGTAGATGCAGAGGGATAGATGCTAGAGAAGTCCCAGTCATAGGTACTATAAATGCCCTACCATTCAAATTGGTTGCATATCTTGAAGTAGAATTGACCATGTCTAGCCTTATGGTAGACATACCTCCACACTACGAAATGTTACTCTCCAGAAAATGGAGTGTTGCCATGGGGGGAAGCCTACAATGTGATCTTACTTATGCCACTTTTCATATAGGGGACAAATTTGTTAGGGTAAATAGGGAACCAAGGGTTAACCACATCTTAGGTGAAGAAATTGACAAAGATACCACTTGTTTCCTAGATACTGGGATTAATCCTTTCAGGGCTAAATTAATTATTCAGGAAGTTGAAAATTTATTTGCTATCATCGAAAATGAAGTTGAATGTTGCATGAATTCACCAAAATTATGGACAATGTTCTTTGATGGGGCTAGTTCTAAAGAGGGTACAGGGGCAGGTGTAGTCTTTGTGTCCCCTGAAAATAACACTTTTAGGTATTCATTCACCTTGAAGTTTTCCTGCACTAATAATATTGTAGAGTATGAAGCATTGTTGCTAGGGCTCAAAGTTTTCATACATCATAAAATTAAGAAATTATATGTCATAGGGGATTCTGAACTAATTATCTCTCAGATCAAAGGAACCTACTCATCCAAAAATAGGAGATTGAAACAATATAGAAACGCAGTCTAGGATCAAATAGAACTCTTTGATGCATTTGGGATCTCATGGAGAGATAGGACCCAAAATAAGATGGCTAATCTGTTGGTAAATGTATCCATCAAGCCAAAAGAAATATCATTTGCAGGAATCTCCCAGATTGAGGTGCAAAATAGGCCTTCCATACCTGACAACATTGAAAATTGGTAGGTTTTTGAAGATGACAAAGATATTACAAATTTTTTGTTAAATGAAGACAAGTATCACTGTCAGGAGATGGATTGTAGTGGACTGATTGAAACCATAAATGGGAAGGAAACCATTTTTGGTCAAGAAATAATGCAATTGAAAACAAATAAGATGCCAAAGGGGTTAGTAGTCTTGGAAATTTTTTTTGATAATCAAGACAGAGTAAAATCCGAAGTAAATGATCCCAAACCCCAGGAGTTAGAAGAAATAAACTTGGGTACTGATGAAGTTCCTAAAAGGGTTTATCTTGGCCATATCTATTTATGGGATGTGTTTAGAAAGTGAGTAAGAATTATGTATATATTTGAGGATCTTGAAATTAGAATTAGAATGAAACTAAGAATAATCCTCATATAGTCGTTTTAGTTTTGAACCATCCTTGGGTATACCCACCCTGGTTGTGCAGAGCCAAAAGAGTAGGAAACCATTTGTGGTTTTGTTGAAGTTGGGTCCAAATACCTTACATATGCAATTGTTGATAAGAATAGGCTAGTCTTTAAATTATGTATATACTATCATTCTGGTATTAAGCATTTTGTCGCTTAGTAGTTTTAGTACCATAATAAACTCCAACATGATGAATGCCCATCATGAGTCGAATGTCAAGGACATTGAGATCATAAGTGTGGCCACAATGTTGTAATTATAGAAGCTAATGTTTGATGGTATCATTGGTCATGCCCCTTTTGTTCCACTTAGCCCCTATATTCTTCTCAATATCTTCTTTTGAGTCACTTCTTAGGCTTTTAGATTGTTCTAGGGCTAGAAACCCTATAACCTTGTACCTATAAATTGAACCAAATTTGCATTGCGCAACTTTTGATCTCCTTATTGCTCCTAGGTTCTCCATGATTTGTTGTAACTATAGCTTGGCTAGATCATAAGTGTGATCTTTCTTCACAATATTGTACCCTACATCGACTGCAATTGGTACAAGGTGGCCACACAAGAAACATCCCCTTCCATCCCTATAGCTACAACTGGAAAACCTCAAGAGAAAGCATCAAAAGATTCATCAGCTAAGGTTGATTTCATAGTTAAAGTTGCTATAACTGCTAAAAGAGCCAATAAGGGAACAAATAGGATAGATATATACTTATGTTCCTACTATACAAGTATAAGGTGCATCACAAATAATAGTGATTGATCAAAGAAAATCAGAGGTAGAGAATGAGATTCCAAAGGAAAAGGAGCAAGAAGCATTTCAACTTTGGTAAATCTACCAACTACTAGGACTCCTACAAGAATGCATTAGAAGTTGAGCACTGAAGAAATGCCATTCCAAATTTCAGCACCATGCTCGAGCTCCATAAAGGTTTCAAGGGTAATTCACTATGGAGATTTTACATTAGATGAAGAAATATTCATTCCAAAGTATGACTATGCAACCATGAACATAGACCAAATCAATGAGATGTGGAAGGCATTGGAAAGAAAGAAAAACCAAGAGATACTCAAAAAAGAGTATAAGAAAAGGAAAGCACTAATTCAGATAAAAAGACATCTTTCTAGATGCATTAAGCTTGTAGGAACTTGATAAAACTAAGCCAATATTGGAACAACTATCAAAAATTGTTGAACAGGTGACCAATAAAGACTAGGAGACAAATGTAAAACTCATGGAATAGCCTAAGAAAAAGTTTCAAGGAAAGGTGAATGAGAAAATATCTTGTGGGATAGCACTGTCAGAAGTAGATTTGGCTACTAAGATAGAAAAATTAAAGAAGATACTTGAGAATATATTCTCACTATACACTAAATTGTATTACCCCACACTCTTCACACAAGAATCTAGTCAAAGAATAATGAGCTTGGAAAGAAATCTGAAAGTATTAGGTATGCAATTTCCAAAAGATCTAGCTCAAAGTGAGAAGCACTTTCATACAATGCTTCACACACAAAAGGAACTAGTTGTATTAACAATAGAAGAGGCTAATACTAGAGCCAAATTAGTTCAAATTCAAGCCTCTCTAACCCCTCACATGGAGATATTATAGAAAGAACTAGCCTATTCAAAAAATGTATTGAATAAAAATCCTAATCTTTCAATACTAGATGGCTTAGTTCACCTTGCAGTTGAGACAACAATCCAAATCAAGTCCCTAGATGTTGCAATAGACAACTGGGATGCTGCTCTCAAGATTGTAATGGAAGTAAATCAAAACTTCTTGGAAAAATACACACTTAGTGTACAAACCCTTTGACATTAGTGCCAAAATGGGGAGATAAAATATCAAAAGAAGGGAGATATATGCAAGGGGAGACATGTGAAAGTGGGAGTTACAAAAAAAATAGAGAACATAAAGGGGGAGAGCAGACAATAGGAAACAAGGCATAACAAGACATAACAAGACACATTAGATTAATAGTATCAAAATTTAGAATAAAGACAAGGAGTATTAGCAAAGGAAAATCACCCTACTCAGAGTAGATTTTGGATACAAAAAAGGAACATTAACAAGGGGAGAGTTATAAAGTTTTGAGGTATATAGTTCTTTATAAAATTTTGAACAAATTTTGAAGTTTTGTAAATAAGCCAAAAAAAATGTATATTATACTCGAGGAGATTAGATTCATCATGTCTAGTTAAGTGTTTCTGCCACTCATGTCAAAGGGTGAGATTGTTGATCTCGGATTGGTTTTGAAAATTTAGTGTCAACACACTTAAGAAATTTTCTAAGTTCATGTCGAGTATAATATAGATGTCAAGTTACAATGAGTGCTAAGTCACTCATGTGCCAAGTAAACAATAAGTGCTAAGTAGATAGACAAAGCTGAGCAAGTTTCAAGTGTTGAGTGGACAATAGATGCCAAGCAAGTTCAAGTGCCAAGACAAAAAAAAGTTTAGTATGTGTTGAGCATCATTATTATTAAGTGTTGAGTAACACAAAATTGATCTAATTGTTTTTGATGGCACAAACAACTATGTAAACTATTTTTGAGTCAACATATGGATAGATCTCTAAGCTTTAAATATAAGAAAAAATCTATTTGGATTCCCTATGCAATCTACGTGCAAAAAATGAGAAAAATGGAAGGAATTGAGTGGGAAAGTTTATTGAATCTCAATCATAGATTCATACCTAACCCTAAGCCACCAAAGTCTTTTTAAAGGGAGATGAAGCCCCATAATTCAATAGTATGTGAAAGAAAATGCATGCGAGGAGGTAATGCTAGAAAAGATTTGAAGGAAGTGAAAGGGGTGAATTGATCAAGTTGAAGGTGACTTAGAAGAAGGAAAAAATTGTAGAATTAGTTAGTAGAACATAGGATCAAGGTTACAACATTTTCATATAAGATTAGAGAGGATCAAGATGAATTGAACTAGGATTTGAAATTAACAATATCAGATTGTAAGTGTATCAAATCAAACATTCTATTGTACTCTCTAACAATTGTTATAGTAGAATGAAATCCTATGGACTTAGATTGGTTTTAAATCCATTGTACAAAGCCTATAATAGGGTGACATTCCAAGTGAGTGTTCTAAAGTCCTTTAGTCAGACACACTTCTAACAAGGTGTTAAAATCCTTTAACAAGGTAGGATCTATTTTCTAAATATGGGGGGTGAACCACGAAACCAAGAACCTAAAAGGTGTTATGAATAGAAGGCTTGGAAGGAAGTTTGGAAAATATTACAAAAAGGGAATGTCACCAGCTACTTAGAGAGATTGCATGGTTTTAAACCCCATATCATGATTGCCTTTTTCAATAACTGGTCCATTGACAAGGTCCTTCTTCATGGAGTCACTATGAATTTAATGGAGCACTTTATTGCTGAGATCATGGGGCTCCCCATGGCTAGCATTAAGTTCACCAAATAGACTAGTATCTCCAATGTTTCCTACAAATTTCTTTTGAAGTTGGATGTTGAGGAGAAACAACTAGGAAAGAATGGAGATTTCCTTGATGTGGAGTAGATAAAAGAAATTTGGCAGGATGTGCTTTGATGTATTCGTGAGTGCTTCATCCTTGATGATAGAAATAAAAGGGTTCATAAATTTCATTTTGTTTTTCTCATTCATTTCAGGCATAAGGATAGACTTTCTTTCCCTTTCTATTTGCAGTTTTCTTTGCTTCAAAGTTTGCATGCTCATAGGAAGAAGAAGTCTCATCCTATTATGTGTGAAGGTATAATTCTTCTCATAGAGGGTTATTGTAAAAATAATTCTATATCCTCTACCCCTTCTAAAAAAGATAAGGGTTCTCACTCAAAAAATATTAAGAAGGAGAGCAGTGTAAAAGAAAAAGAAAAGGACCCCAAATGTAAACCCTCTAATACTCAGAAACAAGTTGTGGAAGAGGTTTTTGAGTCTAAGAATACTATTAGCTTAGAGAATGATATCTATGAGGAAGAGGATGGTACAAATGTTGGGGATTTTAGCTCAAATTTGGAAGGATATCTAGAGAACAAAGGAAACTTTGAGAAAGGGAATGAGAAAGACATAAGTGAAGGAAATTTAGAATAGAGCAACCCTGAGAAGAAGGACATTTAGACTATTTCTACTGGAGGGGTTAAAGAGAAAGATATTCGTATTATGAATCCTATTGAGGTGAGAGAGGAGGATCAAATGGTTAATCCTACCTTACCCACTATAGAGACTAGAGGTCATGACAAGGAGGACCTTGTTCAGAATGAGAATCCTATTGAGACTAGGGAGGAGGAACAAAGGAATAGGGAGGAACATGTAGATATGATTGGCTCCCCTCCTCATGAGTTTTTAGATGGTACCACTAATTCTCTGTAGAGGGAAACCAAGCCCTCCTTCCTACATTCTACCAATCTTAAAGATGACTTCATTATGTATGTTGATTCTTGGATTTATAATGAATTGGTGGGGCTGAAGAAGAAAGTGGAAACTCTACAACACATCCAAGATACCAACCATGCCAAAATCAGCCATTTGGAAGAGCAAATGGGAGATATCCCTAATAAACTCAAAAATAGTCAATGAAGAAATTATATCTCCTGAGGGTCCAAGCAAAAGAACAAGGCAGAGTTCGAAGAAGAAAGCCCTGAAAGATGCTACTACTTTGACTATTGATTCCATCCAGGATACTACTATGAGAGGCTATCAAGATGATTACAGAGCTACAATAATTGCCTTGGGTTTTTGTTCTTTGGTTTTTTCATTTTTTGGTCCTATTTTCTAGATGTGGTACTTGGTACTGGTTTTTGGTCCTATGTACTAGTTTTTGGTCTAAACTATTTTAGTTGTTCCAGGTCCCTCTAAAACCTAGGTTCTCTTTTTTTGGACTATGTTTGTGGTTTTGGGTGCTTGTAAAACCTGACTTTGTTGTTGGTTTTAGGACTTCTTTCCTAGTGTTTTTATTGCTTTATCTTTTCTCTAGTTGTTAAAGGGTTTTGTGGGCCCTTCAAAACCTACTTTTATCGTAATCTAAAACAATCCTTTATAAACCTTTAATAGAGCAGACCTTTCATAGGGTAGGTCATGAGAATGGTCAAAACACGTAATCTCAATAGGTGAACTTTATTGTCATAGTAGTGAAGAATTGTGGGTGTCACCCCTACCCCAATTTTACCTTCTCATTAGAGGGCTTTTGGGTAATCATATCTTTTGTCAATTGTTTATGTGGATATATTTGCTTTACATGTTATTTCTATATGTATATGCAAGCAATGTTTTGAAGTTGAAAGTTTTAATTGGTTAGAGTTTAGTACTTCTGATTCACCCCCCTCTCAAAAGTATACATTTCACATTTGTATTTCCAACAAGCACATGCCCGCATTGAGAATTGCTTGACTTTTAGAAAATGTGGGGAAGTGCCTATGTGCCACACAAAACTTCATGATGCCAAGCTCTTTAATGTGCCACAAAGAATTGGAGGGTGTCATAACTTTTAAGAATTGTTAGAGGACATTGGAATTTCTAGCAGTTTCATTGGTCAAGCTGAGTAGTGGGGTCATTTTTTGGTATCATATCATTCAAGCATTATTCTTGGGAAGATCTACAATGGGCATATTATCACTTCATGAAGTTGTATAAAATTTAACCACTATAGTAAAGTGCCCACTTGCCACATGTACTCAATGATGTCATGCCTCTCAATTTAAAAGAATGTTAAAGTAGTTGGCGACTATTAGGACACACTGGATAAAGTACATCATGTCATTGGTTGACCTTGCTAACATGATAGTAAAAAAGGTAATAAGTATGACACCATAAATCTTTAAAATATTAATGTAAGGAACTTCAACACAATGTGAAAATGACTAAACTTTATGAAATGTTGGAATGTACCTACTTGCCATGTAGACAAGTGAGGCCAGTTACTTAGCAGGTTTCCTAGTCACACTAGGCTAGAAAAGCATATTGGCATAGTATGTAATGATTGGTGGAATAGTCTATGTGTTCACTAAGTTGGAAAAATGATTGTGCTAGTGGGCCCATAAATCTAAAGCTAGAATTATAAATTTGTAAGGATTTTTCATGATTGTTGATCTTTGGAAGATTGATGATTGGTGCTTCACTACTTCATGAAAGTGCTCAAAAATTATGAAATGTGGTAGTGTGTCCTATTGACATGTGTTAATTTCAAGAAATGGTTTAATGTTGTTATTCTATTCTTAAACTAAGCTATCCAATTCTCCATGATCAATGGTGGAAATTTAAAGTTCACAATGCAACATAAAAATTTGACTGTTGAAGCATTAAATTATATCAATGTTGTCTCATGTGAGCTTACTGCTGAAATAAAATTCACAATTCTCCATTATTGAGCAATAAAATTATAGAATTCTCATAGTGTGAAGATTTCCAAAGCTAAGGGTATGATTTTTCAAGGGTCTTAACACATCACAAAGTGATTTGAAGAATGAAAAGGGCAAGAAAAGGTGGGTAAGTTTTTGAAATTTTGAAAATTAAGAAATTATAATTGCACTAGGGTAAACTATAAAAAATGCCTCGACATAAGGATTTTTCTATAAAAGTAGACTAATTAAAGAGGGCATTTCATGATAATTTTCTGAAACAACTACCATAATCAATAAATGAATTGGCTAAAGGTAGAGAACTTATTCCAAAGAGCCCTTGGTTACTAGTTAGTGAGGGTTTCTATGACAAAGAAATTTAGATAAGGGATGTAAAAGTGTTAGTGGGAGGATTAAATATTTTTAGGAAATGGTTTGTAGAAAGGAAATTGGATACTCTAGTAAGCAATGTTTATGAATTTGACATAGGTAAATTGATTATCCCTAGAGTCTTCTTTGATGATGACCTACTAGTAGACATGGTGAAGAAGTATGATCCAATTACTAGAGTGGTAAAAAATCATGTAGGAGATAACCTTTTAGGGTTTCACTTGAACTAATTAGAGATTTTTTGAAGTTGGACCCTAATCATGTTGTTCATGAGAAAATTGACATGTAAAACCTCCAAGCTAGATATGATGTACAAAGATTCATCTAAGGGGAGGGCCATTACAACAACAATTTGTTAAAATTGGATAATTCCCCTTGGTCACACAAAACACCCTTGAGCCCTTATTGAAAAAGTACTTTAGCCCTAGGGCACAAACTTTGTATTTTTCTCTTTGCAAGATTTTTGGTATGGATGAACAAGATCACATTCTAGGCTCTATTGTCCTTATTAGTGCTCAAACTCTTCAATATGGGATGAGTTTAATCCTTGATTTTTCTTCTTTCTTGGCTGAATAAATTCATATTCGCTTGATTAGAATAGCAAAGGCTAAAGTTGACAAGCCCTTTTGCGGGTATTCTATGTTAATGTATATATGCTTATATAAAGTAGTTACCTTTTTCTTGAAGGAGATGAAATTGGAATTAGAAAGTGATGGAGAGAGACTCCCTATTCAGTTATGGAGTGCAAGCATGACATGGGAGGAAGTTGATGCCAACTTTGTTGATTTGATAGATACTTTGCATTTAGGCTCTTAATGTTTTTATAGGGGATGGCCCTAGAATACCATAGTCTCTATTAGAGCTGATAAGACCTAAGGACCATGCTAAAGGACTATTGGTGAGCCACAATTGGGGTGATAATTTTCCCTAAGACATCTTTATTATTTTTAGAGTTTATGGTTTCTTGGGAAAACTGCATGTGTTACTTTGTATGTGAATTATGGGTCTCAGAGTCTCACATACTTCAACATGGTCTTTACTTGAGAGATCATTCTAGAATAAACATTGATTTGTTCATTTGAGTAACCTAATTAATGTGACCTATTGCCTTATAATTGGAAGGATTTTACCTTTTCTCTCAAACCAAGAAGTAGGAAACCAGACCTTTTAGTATGAAGGATTCATGCAACTATATGATAGTGCAACTAATCTAAATGACAATGCAATTTAATCTAATAATGAATAAAAGAAAATTAAGATATATGAGTGCATTTTTATCTATATGATATTAATGCTAAGAAAAGAACATTATGAAAATATTAAGCAAGTGAGTAAATATTTTGATAGTAATTTGATGCAATTCAATTCCAACTTCTATAATGAGAAATCAGAAGCTTCTTAAATAGAATTCACAAAATCAATCAACGGTTGAGATCAGCTTGAATGAATGGTCAGGATTAAAGCTAAGGTCTCATCAAGATGGAAGATTCCCAATATAGTTGAGGTTAACCAACTCAAATCCTGAGTATAATGAAGAGTTGACTAAAATTGACCTGATGTGAGAGTGAGTTGATTAAGTCAATTTCAATTCTATAGATAGATCACTTAGGATTCCCATTCCTAAACTAAAGATAAGGATTTGGAAGGTTATTTTAATTTAATAAAATGAGATATGACCTCATAAATGCATATTTCTAATAAATTGAGTAATTAAAATCAATAATTAAATCAAAGAGATTATCTCATTAAATTAAATATGCTTAATTCCCTTGCACATTAGCTTTAAGAGATAATCTAATTCAACCAAAGTAAAAATACTTTAAATCAAATTAAATCTAATCAATAGGTTTAATGTAGCTAATTGGAGTTGATACTTAGGAATTAAATAAAGAATGTGATTAATGTAGCTTAGGGTTTTCTACATCTAATAATTAAGTCAAATAGTGATAACCATAATATGAATTTCCTAGTAAAAAAAGACTTAGGGTTGATCAAAATAGACTAGAATTGGTTAACATGGCAATGTACTAATTTTGGGGTATTACATTTGCCCCTCTTTGAATGAAATTGTGACTGGCACGTTCAATTCAAAGAAATTAGAAGCATGATGTGAAGATCAAGAAATGAGATTCACTCTGCAATTGATGATACAAAGACCAATTGATAAGATTTTAAAGGTTATCTCCAGAATGAAGCTTAACCTTAGGGAATCTAGATAAAACACTTAGATACATAGATCAATAAGATTTTAAAGATTATATCCAAAATGGAGCTTAACCTTAAGGGATCCAGATAGAACACCTAGATACCTAGCTATAAAAGATAGAAATATCCCATCATGAGTCATAGAATCATCCCAAAATGAGGCTTGACCCTTAGGAGTCAGGGTTTAGACTCTCCCAATACCTATCCATCAAACTCTAATAAGATCTTCTTATAAGATGTGATCAATTGATCAAAAGATGAGATAGATGACATAGATGTCAGATAGAAAGGGGACAAGATTCCCTAACTGATAACATGCCCTGGGAGATGAGGACATAAAATTCAGATTGAGTTAAAATTTAAAGTGAATGATATAATCATCCCATCCCTTCAGGAGCTAAACTAGAAGATGACACTAGAGAAATATGTTGTGGAGTAGTATATAGAGAAATATAGAAGAAATCAAAGATTTAAAAGAATATAGAAGAGATCAGAATGATGATAAGAAAATTTGGTGTCAATTTGAAGTGTTTTTGAGGTCCAGAAGACCAAGTTTGACTAGAGTTGACTTGAGTTGACTTTTAACAGAATTTTGGAAAATTTGAAGAAATTATGAGTTGAAAAGATTCAAAGATTAACAAAGTATTAGAAAAAGCTAGACTACACAAGCATTTGACCATGTCAGTCCCAAAATTTTAAAATGTATTTTTGGGTTGCTTAAGTGTGTTGGATTTCAAATTTGATCCTGAAAATGGATTCAAAGTGGTCAAATTAGTAGGGGTGATTTTCACAAAAATTGAAGCACTTTGAAAAATTAGGATGAAACCTACATCAGGGCCCAAAGGGTTATTTTCAAATCATTTGCACTTTTGTCTTTAGTGGAGAATAGAGCTTTGAGGCAAAAATGGTGGTCCCCTTGTCTATACATTGATTTAAGTGCTCCTGATGACACAACTAGCTAATGGACTATGGGCATCTGATGAGTAGTTGATAACCTTGCTTCACATTAAGTTTTACATGCATTTTGAGGTTATTTTAGCATGTTTAGGGCTTTTGAATTGTTAGCGTGTCAGTTTTCATGTAAGGATGTCTCTCCTTGCATGAAACCAATCTATTCTCACACAAAGAAGTACCAGGCATGTACTTCTTCACATATTTTAGTGGATTTTCTTGCATGGGAGATGTCCATGTGTCATATGAGAAGCCCTAAATTTGCTTCATTTTTTACTGAGTGGTTGATCACTCCTCATGTGAAGAGTTGTATCCTTGTGCAAAGATGTGCAATCTCATGTAAGGACATGAGATTTTGAATGAGATTTTTGTGTTAATTGGAAGTTTAAAAGTTTGAAATTTGATTTTTCATTGCAATTTTTTGAACTTTCTATCATCATGTTATTTAGCAAAGATTGATCATTTTCCTATTATGTTTGTGTGTGTGCAAGTTACCTTTGAGGATATTGAGTTTTGAACCTATTATTGGCCATATGGAGCTTTGTTGTGGTAGCTTGATGATGTTGATATGGCACATATTGATAGATTGGGTTTATCATATCTTTGTTGGATTCCATGAGTGTTGGTGAATCATGGCTTGCTAACAACACTAGTGGAGTATTTCCATTTAGAGACAAACACTTTCTACTTGCCACATGGAGAGATGATAGTGATAGAAAAGGACATCTATAGGATTATCTTCATACCATTCCATGGACTATAAGTGATTTGTGACATAGTTCCCTGAGTACATATATAGGCATTGAGGTCCATTTTCTAGTAGGACTTAGTTATGGGTAGAGCAATCATATCGGGTGAGCTTGTACATAACTATGGTCCTATGCATATGTTGGCATTTTTTTGGGTGATATTTATCACTATTTCTTGATGTTGGATAGAGGCTAGCACAGATTAGAGTGCAGATGGGGTAAGATGCTTCAGTTGATATTGAAGACCCTAGAGAGACATAGGTGGGATCAGTGCATGCTCACACATATGTACCATGAGATGCATGAGATAGTGTATGGAGCCATATATATGTAGATATAGAGGCCATCTTACATAGACAACTCAAGGGAAGACTAGTAATTGGAGGGCTCATCTCTATGATTTGGTGTCTATAGTATGGAGACCCTAGTGAGAGACAGAGGACTTGGATAATGTACCCTGGGAGCTAAGTGATATGTTTACTTCATGACCACTGGTAGGTAAATCTATATAGATGGTGGAGAGATTCCCACATACATGTGTGTGGTGATAGTATGGGAGGCCTTAGGATATCTCATAGGAGTACTACTCCTATGTGCGGTTAGTGAAAGATGTGAACCATGAATGGTTCTTGAGATTGGATCTAGGGAAATCAATGATATATGTGCACAACTTGGTTGTAAAATAGTGGGACTACCTACTAGTAGTAGTAGATGGATGGATGACTCCCACATATTAGGTATATTTTACAAGTCATCCCTTTCCATAGTTTATAGATCTAGTAGGGATCATGGCTCCCAAATAGCTAGTGTAGGCACCCCTAGCACCACCACATTAGCTAGAGTAGCCACAAGATTAGACAGGTCTTGATCTTGGCTTGGTAGATGGGATAGACCCAAGTGCAGGTGGTAGTAGTATAGAGTAGAGTAGGAAATGAGGTAATATGGGAGGCCTAGGAGCCATTGGCAAGGATGCATAGAGGCAGCAAGTTGAGTAGGAGTAGCTAACTGAGTAGCCTGAGGCCACAGTTTGTAGTGAGCAGATGCAGGACCAACTTGCTATAGGAGGCTAGGGTGAAGACATCTTAGTGTAGACCTAGGAGGCCCTTAGGAATTTTAGGGATTGAAAGCATATTACACAGTGGTAGTTAGTAGAATTGCATATTTAGGTTGTGGTTAGAGATACCTAGATTGTAGAGCTAGATCGAGAGATCCACACATTAGAGGAGCAACTAGAGTTAGTACAACAAAGACCTGAGAAATTGTAGGATGAGGTATGACTATAGTCAACTAAGGAAACCTATTTTTTTTTGCATATGTAGTGTTTTTACTAGATAAGGATAAGTAAGTCCTTCAATTTTCTTAGTATGCATGGGCATGAGGGGGAGCAAGGCCTTTAGGGAGACCAAACATGCCTCCTCCTCCTCTTCCTTTACAACTTGGGGTAGGTGAGGGGGAAGGAGGGAGTTAAATTCTTTTGTGACCCCAATTTTGATCTAGCTTTGTATCCATTGGTGTGCTAGCACCATTTTGCACCATTTTTTGATTGACAATGCTCAAGTAGCATACATTTTTGTAGAGATGCACACTTTTTGATATATAAATAAGATTTTGATTGGAGTACCACTTGCATTTGTCACTTTCTATCTTTATAGCTTGTTGCACATGAGATGTGTTATGTTATGATTATGAAATATAAATATGATGTTATTTATGAATCTAAATTTGATTTGATGTATGAATGTAGTGTAGATGAGATGGATTATGAAATTCTATATGAAATGCAAAATGTGAATGGACTAATATCTCATGTAGTTTTCCATGTTTTTGTTAATAGTGATAGGTATCTCTTGAGGAGTGAGAGGACAAAGCAAAGAACCAAACACTTGTTTAGCTATGAAGAAATATGATACTTTGAAGAAGCAAAAATCCCTCATCACAATGGATGCAAGTGAATTAGTCATCGAACCATGTACTTATGCAATGCAAGCCAATAGTATATGCAATTCCTAGACTAGATGCAACCCTATGTCTGGTTACCAGACTTTGATAAATATCATCATTGAGCCTATAGAAAAATCCCACATGTCATAGAATTCCCACTAACATTGCAATTATAGAAATATTAATATGACACATGTTCTAGTTTTATTAGGATTAAATGTAAGCATTTGAGGCACAAGAAGCCAAAATGACTAGAACATTTGTACCTTTTAACATAGCAAGTTAACATAAGCATTAGAGCATAAATGCTAGGATTACTAGAATGTTTATTGCATGTAGACACACTAGACATAGGAGAGATCCTTCTTATACTAAGTAGTCAATAATTTTTATGTCCACAATGACCCTTGCATTCGTAACTTGAGACAAAAGTGTGTTATGTATACTCATAGTGACTTGTACATTCACTTAGTAGGACAAGTATTAGTATTTACTATAGCATGAATAGTTCACTCCAACAAGCAAGCAGAAGGACCAATGTCAATGAAGAGTCCATATTAGAGGAGTTGAGGTACACACAACCATCCAATATGAGATGGAGCCTCTTATAGTAGACACCCCTCTTAAATGGATGCTTTAGATCATTGGAACTAAACCACAAACATAAAACAAAGAAAATATCATGCCACAATTCCTTGCTTCTCTAGTCAAGAGAGATATCATTGAGTTGCTCCAAGGGACATAACAAAGGGAAAGAAAAAAAACAAAGAAAAGTTCAACATAACAAAACAAGTTTATGATTTTGAGTTCATTTTCTATGTTATAGGATTGATGTCAAATTTCAATGTCTAGAACATGGATGAAAGAAATCTATTCAGTAGGGTGACAAAAATAGACATCCATAGTTAGAACAATTAGTGACTGAAGTAAAAGAGGAATCTTTAGTAAGAAGAACCTTAGGAGGAAACTAAGTGATAATAGACAGATATAGTGGGAACCACTGGTGATTGGCACAAGAGATCTTCTGTGAGAGGAATCTTAAAAAGTGACACTAACAATAGTAGGAAGACATAGTTAGAATAGCTGGTGAATAGTGTGAGAGAGAATATCCATGAGAGGAATCTCAAAAAGTGACACTAGCAATGGTAGGTAGACACAATTAGAACAATTGGTGACTATCACGAAAGAGAATATCCATGAGAGGAATCTTGAAAAGTGACACTAACAACAATAGGTAGATGTAGTTAGAAAAATTGTTGAATATTAAAAAGGAGATTATCCATGAGAGGAATCTTGCAAAGTGATACTAACAATAGTAGGCAATCGTAGTTAGAACAACTGGTGACTATAGTGAAAGAGATTATCCATGAGAGCAATCTTTAAAAAGTGACACTAGCAACAATAGGCAAATGTAGTTAGAAAAACTAGTGATTGTTGTAAAAGAAATTCCTATGACACTATAGGGTGTTGCCCCCTGAGTTATGACAAGATTCAATCCATGGATACATGAGAGAAAGCAATAAACTAAAGAAGGAAAGCAACTATACATGAGCCAAAAGATGTGCTGTGAGATATAGCATTTGAAACAAGAGGTGCCTATTTAAAAAGTTTTCACCTTCTTGGTAGATATTCTTTTTTTCTACCATGATGCCTACTTGGCAAGTTTTCATCAATGACACTTTTTTTTTTCTTTTTTTCAATTTTTTTGTTTTTTTCTCTTTTTTTTTAGTTTTCAACTTTTCAATTTTTTTGGTATTACCAAGGTGCCTATTGCTATTTTTTCACCAAGGTAATAATTTCTTTTTTCAGGACTTTTTTCATTTTTTTATTTTTTTTTCCAAGAAATTTAGGTATATATAGAGAGCTTTTGAAAACATATTAGTTGTAAAACTGCTTTAGATGGAGAATATTGATAGGCTCTTTGAACACCTCTCTGTCGGTTGTAGAAAGCTAGTAAGCACCAGATCCAAATAGTGTAGTAATTATGTAGGGACCAAGAAAATTAGGTTTGAACTTCCCTTTTTGTACCCTTTGTTGTTGATTCTAAGGGTTTTCTCTTAGAACAAGATCACCCAGTTGGAAGTCACATGGCTTAACTTTCTTATTTTAAGTTTTGGACATACACTACTGATAAGCTTGAAGATGATCACATGCCACTTGCTAATGTTCATCTAACAATACTAGCTCTTGAAGTCGAGATATTCTATAGTCATCTTTAGTAATGAGGTCCTTCATGGAGATTCATAGAGTAGGAATCTCATCCTCAATTGGAAGCACAACATCCACCACATAGACCAAAGCAAAGGGCATTGTACTTGTTGGAGTTCTAATTCTTGTTTTATATGCCCATAAAACTAGATTAATCTAAAGGTGCCAATACCTTCTAGATTTGCTAACTATGCAATGAAGGATCTTAAGGATTGCCTTGTTGGATGCCTCTACTTGACCATTACCCTAGGGGTCTTACATAGAAGAACAATGTTGCATTATTCTAAACTTTTTGCATAACTCCTCAAGATCTTTATTTTTGAACTATCCTCCATTGTCAATAATAATGGAGGAAGGTACACCATACTTGCATATAATGTATTTCATGATGAACAAAGCTACAATTTTGCCATTTTCTATAGAGAGAGGGACTACCTCTACCCACTTAGTGAAGCAGTCTATAGTTGTAATAATGAACTTATGTCCATTTAAAGAAGATGGTAAATCTAACCCATAAGATCGAAGGCCCATTGTTGGAATGGCCACAGTGATAGATGGAATTAGCTCCCTGGTTGGAGCATGAATTGGATTACCATGGAGCTGGGATAGGTTGTAGGACTTGGCATATTCGATTGCCTCTTGATCCATATTTGGCCAATAGTAACCAATTCTAATAATTTTACAAGCTAGTGTCAAGCTGTTTGAGTGAGATCTACAAATGTCCTCATGGATATTGATTAAAGTGCATTTGGACTTGTTAGGTTCTAGACACCTAATGAGTGTTCCATTGAGACCTATCCTAAACAAGTCATCAATAATAATGACATACTATGAAACATTATGGATAAGGTGACATTTTTTATTCTAGGTTAGACCATCTATAATGGTTTGGTCATGTAGATAAGAGTATATGTGGTGGTAGCATGATGAATCATGTTCTAAAATAGAATAGATCATCTGAGATTTAGGGGTATCATAGGTAGGGTAGAGTAATGTTTTCACTAGGAACTCATGTCAGAGATCATTCTCTGGCATCTATAACAAGGAAGCAAGAGTATCCATGGAATTAACTAATTTTTTGTTTGCTTGAGGATCCTATTGAAAAATGATATGAGGAAAGTATTTCTTCATGTCATCCACCATGCATTTATAAGGGATCAATTTCCCATCTTTTTTTTGATATACATCATTGATCTGGTTGATTATGAGTTGTGAATCACTAAAGATATTCATATGATCTACTCTCCATTCAACTACATTCTTCATGCCATTAATAAGAGCTTCATACTCTACAATATTGTTCATATAAGGAAACAAAATTTTATATTCCTTAGGCAGTGAATACTTCTATGGTGTTATGAGAAGTGACCCAACACCGGATCCCTATTGTGTAAGGAACTATCAATGTTTAGTGGAAGAAGACTCTACATCAATGCGTCTTATAGTTAATCAATAATCGGTTGTCCCTTGATAGCCTTTTGTTCAACATATTGAATGTCAAACTCACTTAGTATCACAACCAACTTAGCCAACATTCCTTTTAGAGCTTCTTTGTTCAGTAAGTAATTTAGTGGATCAATTTCAGCAACAATTCATGTAGTATGGAAAACCATGTAGTGTCTCAAATTTTGGGAAGCAAAGATGATTGCCAAGCAAGCGTTCTCAATGTTACTATAATTCTTTTCATAGTTAATCTATGTGTGACTTAGATAGTAAATGGATCTTCCTTGTTATCATCATCCTCTTGAGCTAGCAAGATACCCAAATAAATCTCTATTGCTGAGATGTATAGAATAAGAGGCTTCCCATGAATAGGAGGCATCAAGATTGGTGGATTAGCAAGGTATTGCTTTATCTATGTTAGACTCTAGTCGTAATCTTGGCTCTATTTTTATTTCACACCTTTATGTAGAGTCTTGGGAAAGGTTGTGACCTATCTAATAGCTATGATATGAATCTAAAAATGGATTGTAGTCTTCCTTGTAAGCCCCTTATCTGACTAATAATATGAGGTGGAGACATTTCCATGATTACTTAAACTTTCTCTAGATTGAACTTAATTCCTTTTGTAGACATGACGTAGCCAAGTAATTTCCTAGATGTTACACCAAATACACATCTCTTAGGATTAAGTCTTAGACTAAATTTCTCCATGTGATCTAGGATGGGCCCCAAATCTTGAAGGTGAGTGTGGCATTTCACACTCTTAACTAGAGTGTCATTGACATAGTCTTCCATTGTTTTATGCATCATGTCATGAAAAATTGTAGTGACTAACCTCTAATATATAGCACCAATATTTTTTAGACCAAATGGCATCACATTCCAATAGAAAGTTCCCCATGCACAAGTGAAAGTCATCTTTTCTTGATCTTCTAATGCAATTTTGATTTGATTATAACCAAAAAAACCATACATGAGTGAGTACATCTCATATTTTGACATCATGTCCACTATAATATCAATGTTAGGAAGTAGAAAATAATCCTTTGGACATGTTAAGTTCAAATCTTGGAAATTTGTATAGCCTTTGATAGATTTTTCATCCTTGGAAACTTGAACAATGTTTGATATCCATTAAGCATAATCAATAGTATGGATGAAACCAATTTTCAAAAGTGTCTCTAGTTCAACTTTGACAAGCAATGCAACATGAGGATGCATTTTCCTAAGTTTTTGTTTGACTAGTTTAACTCCTAATGCAATAGATAAGTGATACATAATGAGATCAGGATCTAGTCTTGGCATGTCTAAATATATCCATGCAATGTTTATCTTTATCTCCTATAAGAAAGTAATGAATTCCTCTTTTTCTTTTGGAGATAGTGATTGTGCAAGATGTATCATGTGGGATTGTTCCTTTGTTCCCAAGTTGATTGGTTGTGTTGCTTCTATCAACACTGATGATCTTTCCTAAAAATAACTAGGAAGTGCATCACATATCTCATCCCCAGGTATCTCAGAGAGGTTTTCACCCTTGGATATGTCTTTTATTTTTAATTTTGTAGGTTTTAACACTACCACAATGTGGTTTTCACCATAATACCTTTTATTTCTTTTCTTTTTTATTATATGACTAAGATATTTGATGTCAGCTTCAGTCATGTTGATGCTTTGTTCATTGGTGGAAGACATTACTGGTTTGATAGTGTTTAAGTAGTAGGAAAGAGTATAGTCATTTTGGAACATAAGGACTTCACTAGATGCATTAGAATTCTAGTCTATGAGCTTGAGATAGGTGAGTGAAAGATATGTGGTGGGTTCAATTTTTTTATATAGTATAATCATTAAATTCTTGGATGAGAAATTCAAGACCTAGAGCAAGTTCATACACAAGTATTTTTGAGTGCCTCTGAGTATTGATGTCATTAATTGAAGACTTGAGGACACTAGTTGGATAGGACTCATTTGACTAAAATCTAGATGATTACCCTACTTTGAGGAGGTTTTCATCGACATAAACTTGATCTATGTCTTTTTTCTTTAGTTACTTCTAAGAGAGAGTCAAATTCATACTCTCAAGAATCTGTACTACATGGAGACAGATTGTAGAATTCTCCAATAGTGATAGGAACAAATTCTCCTTTGTCATCTAAATTTTTACAAAGGTACTCAATGTGTAAGGCATGACTAGAGTCTCCTTGTTCTTGTTGGGTATGATGTGAACTAGTAGTATTGTCAGAAGAATCGCTATCACCATCCATGGCACTGATATGTGGTATAGAGTCCTCTTGTTCTACAAATAATTTAAACAAATCATCAAGAATTGGATAAGGATAAGGATCCTCATCATTATCATTGTCTTCATCATCATTAGACTTAGATTGTGACTCATGTTCAGATGACCTCTTAGGTTCTAGTATGAATTTGTTGCTCCCTAGATGGAAGGGAATCTTCTTGAATCGTAGACTAGATTTTTCTTGATTCCTTCTAGCTATCACTTTGATGAGATCAATCAGACCATTTTTGTTGCATCTAATAGGACCAATTCCCTTGTAGCTAAAATTTTTCACAAGTCTAGGATTGGGGCCATACTTCTTAGGAGGATTTCATGAGATTGTTTAGTGAGATCAACTAGAGTTTCCTCTTTATAGATCCATGTAGCAATAACTCTATTTTTAGCTTCCTCCTTGAGAGGAATATTAGCTTTGAAAAAAGTACCATCATACTTAGTTTGAGGTGTCAACATGAAAGGTCACTTTGCTTCAGATGGTCTCCCATAGTGACTGGGAGACTCATAAAGAGATGTCGTTAGAAATAATAGTCCACTAATATAACTAAGAGGGTGGGGAGGTAAATCTATTATGTCATAGTTAAAACATTTATCCTCTTTAAACAATCTTGATCAATCAACCAAAGTAAACAATAACCACAAAGAGATGCTCATACACAATTACACTAGATATGTTGACTAGGGAAACCCTTGATCAGAGAGAAAACCTCGGTGAGAATGATGCCCATAAAATGATGTACTAATATGAATATTCCTTAGTAGAGGATGGACTCTATTAGGAATCTATTACAACATTTAGTAGAAAGAGTCCTTGTTAGGAGACTTTGAATCCTTGTTAGGAGTTATGCCAACCTTGTTAGGAGTTGCGAAAGGTAGCTGAGCCCACTATCTAAATAGCTTTAGGATTAGATAAATGAATCCATTATCCAATTGACCTCAGTAATATTCCTTTCAGAGTAATAAATGTGTAATAGGCTTTTACTTCTTCCTCTATCTAGTACATCATACTTCTTCAACTTCAGATCATGAAATTAGATCTGGAACTCTATGATTAGTAATAGTAGGCCTTAAGGTCATTAGTATTGCTTTTGGATTAGTATTTTTTTGTAGCTCTTTCTCTCTTATGCTGATGATGAATCATGTAGTGTGATTCAAAACATTGATTAAAAATAAATAAAAAATTCCAACACAATCTAATCCAGACGCAATACTAACAATTTTAATGGATTGTGGAAATCTAATCTCTTTGATTGAGCCCTTAAGGTCACTTACATGGATTAGAATGTCACTCTACTTTTTGGCTTAGTAATTTGAAATACTTCTTCACTTTACTCTATCTAAAAAATGGAAAACATTTTTGCTTTATACTACACTTAATTAACAAAACCTTGTGTTGGATTTATACTTCATTATCATATATGTTAATTAAATAAAACACACATTTAATTAGTGCTATCAACTTACATTTATACACAAACTTTCACATGTGTGACTTTCATGCATGTGCACTATTTGACATCATCAACGGGTCACTAAATTGTCTCTAGTTCATTGCACAACCCTTCACTGCAACTATAACAAGCTATAGCAATCATGCATTAGGAATTTCTTTCTTGATACTTTATTTATATATAGTTCTTTTTAAATCAATCATATCTTCCATACATTGTTGATTCAGGTTCGATACAATTGCCTATGTGGCAAATACACAGTATAGTATGTGCTAGTAATTGTGCATCATCAGATAAGTAATATAATGTTCTCAATATAGAAATCATAGTGTGTTGTTCTGTTAGTCTTTTACAAACTTATTACTCTATTATCATCAATGACAAACATAATTATAAATATATCATAACAATGTTCTACAATGCTCCCCCATACCATCAACATTTATGCTAATAGATGTAAGAGACACAACTCATTCTATATGATGTTCATCCATTCTAGTTTCTTTAATCTTGAATGACTTGTCAATTTGATTTAGCTTGTTATCATGATAGTCTTTAGATTCCATATTAGTAGGCATAGAAGTTTTAGCAAATTTCAACATGTTACAGATATAGCTAGTACTTGCAAGTATGTTGACTTCAGAGCCATGAAATGGGAACTTTACACATTGGTGGTAGGTGGATGACACAATGTGCATCTCATGCATCTATGGTCTTCCTAATAGAATATTATAAGCCAAAGGAATGTCGAGGACTTGACAAGTGATATCCCTTTCTATAGGACCAACATGGAGAGCCAACACCACAAGACCTAAAGATTTTCACTCAACTTCCTCATACACTTTGATAGATATCTTGTGGAGGGAATCAATGAACTCTTCAAAATAGTCCAATTGTCTAAGAAAAATAGTAGAGACAATGTTTAAACTAGCTCCATTATCGATGATCACATGACAGACATGTTTCTAATGTATCATGACCTTAATGTGTAGAGGTTGATTATGGTGATGACTTGGTAAATTATCATCCTCCTTAGAGAAAGACATATAGTAAGGTGAGGTCAAATGACTTACCACTGATTGGAACCACTTGAGATCAAGATCTTGAGGGATGTTTGCCTTAGTGAGGGATTTGTCAAGAATTTGGCTATGAGCAGGCAAGATTTTGAGTAGCTCAAAGATTGTGATTTGAGCATTAGTTTGTTGTAACTGATCAAGGATACTATAGCTAGTAGCCATAGAAGTATTTGCAAGTTTTTTTTCTTTACTAGAAGGACCTACAAGAGGTTTCTCTTTGTGTTGTTCAAGATTAGGAGTAGAAGGCATAGGGCCTTTGAGTACCAACTTGGCACAAGAATGTGTAATAGTGTTGGCACAAGATTGCAATGGTTCGTTGTCAAGTGTATTGGAAGAAGGGCCCCTTAAGAAAATGGTGTCTTAGGTTTTTTTTTTCTTGATTTCCCTTGATGGTGATGACACCATAGTACTCGACATCCACAAGTTTAACCATGTAGACTATCTCATCATCATCATTAGAGTATGTGTAGTTGATCTTGTTATGAGATTTTTGTTTTGAGGCAATTTTATGTAGTTGCTAGTTTTGTGACCTTTGTTTTGGTGACATTCACAAAATGTGATTTCATTCTACCATGGTGGTTGCAATTTCAAATCATAAGGATGAGAGTTGTTCAATGGAGAAATGAGCTTGTTTTGTAGCAAGGTCTTATAGACCATATCCAAAGGTTCACCAAGAGGTGTATATTCTTGTTTTGGGTGTGAGACCTAAGAGGTGTTCTTCAATTTTTTTCTAGATGTCTTATTGTTAGAAGGAGGTATCTCAACATTCTTGGATGCTTTGGGATTGTCTATAAGATTAAAGGTTGCCTTAGCAGGTTTAGGAGTAATTTTGTCAACAACTGCATCATGCATAACCTCTCAATTTTTGTTCACATATTTGGTTGTCTTTATTAGAGGTGGATCCTTGTTTTGTGTGCTTTTGAAGGGTTAGTTCATCCTTTTTTACCATGAATTTTTCTATTTGAATAGCTTATGTGGCCATGTCTTCAAAGATGTGTGGACCTTGAAGTTGAATTTTGTACCCAAATCAGGTAGGAGGTTATCAGTGAAGATATCAAGCTTTTCCATTTTAGGAATCTTTTGTGAATATTTGGTGTAATTTTGTCTCCATATTTGAAGGAATGTAAGGAAAGGTTCGCCAACTTACTATTCAAGGTTACACTAGTCTCAAATGTTAACTGAGTGTTGGATGTTGTGAGACTACTATTGGACAAACAAGTTAGAAATCTCATCAAATATTTTGATACCAGGAGACAAGTGTGAAAACCACTCCATAGCATGACCATCTAGACTTCTTGGGAATAGATGCATGAGATATGTATGATTATGCATAGATTCCATAGATAAGGCCCTAAATTCCCACAAATGATCTTGGGGGTCAATAGTTCCAAAGTATTTATCATACTTAGGTAATTCAACTCATCTTGGAAAAGGAGACATATCTATACTCTTGTCAAATGGGAATGGACAAAGAGCATCTAAGGTGTATGTTTTTATAGGTTTGTCTTTATCATGTATCATCTAATCTAGTTTTTATTGCATAATTTTCAATTATTTTTACAATTTGGAAGTTTTAGTTTCCTCTTCAAGTGTAATGATAGTTTTAATGTTAATGTGATGAGTTATCTTAGCTCCCTCTTGGGCAAGTTTGAGAAAGTTTTTCTCTTTCTCTTTGTTAAGCAAGATTTCCATAACTTTCTAGAAGTTTTTGTCCTTATGAAACTTTTTGATGTGTTTAGGGAGTATTTATACCTCTTCTTCATTCTCATTAGTAAAGAGAGGTTCCTTATGCTATTTTGTTTTGTTTTGATCCTAGTCTCTACTATGTTCTCCCTATTTAGGTCCTTGGTCAACCATTATAGAGATGCGAATGGTTTTACTATATTTTGGTTGGAAAGGTCCTCTGAATAAGAATTCCATTGTGTTGTTTGGAGATGTATAGCCTCTTCTAGTTTTGGGATCCTCTTGATACAAGAGGTTCCTAGTTTGTTATAAATTGATAAAGAACATTCTTTAAACATAAGGTGATTTGATAAGTGAAGGAGATCATGAAGACTATTCACTAGATGAGCTAGACATAGACTATTTATGAACTAGAAAGTGACCTCTATCATGATTATGAGCCCTAGCTCTACCTTGTCTAAGTCTAAGGAGATAAAATATATTTCCACTTCTGATTACCATAGTCATAGACAAGGACAAGAAGCGGAAACCTAGACAAGGACCATACTAGAATGTAGTCTCAAAGAAACAAGATAAGAGTGATGTATATTAAGGTATGAGTCACCTAAGTAATGGTTAGAACAACCAAAGATTATGACTATCATGACACATAATATGACAAGCACTAAAGGACAAGAACAAGATAACTAAAAGACAAGACTAGGTTGAGTGTAGGTCACAAGTTGTTAGCTAAGAAAGATGTCATTTTTTGACATTATTTATAGACACAAAAGTGGTAAAATATAGTATTTAATAGACTAGACTTAGAGCATAGATAACTCTGATAGATAGTTTCAACAATTTTAAGGTAAGATCTTACATGAAGATTCCTAGGGAAACACATAAGAAAGTACAAAGAACCAAGAGAAGACTTAGGACAAATTTTTTTGGATCATATGAGGACTTGTTTAAAGCCACACAAGCATGTGCTAGTTTGACAAAGGACAATAATTTGACATAAAAGAGTAGACTTGCAATATCTCATGTAGAGATTTGCATAAGGCCAAGTGAAGACCCAAATAGGGCCATGGGAAGAAGTGCCAACTCAAAAGGTGCTCATGCAAAATTTCACAAAATTGGGCACAAACATAGGGACCAGACTGACAAATGAGACTAAATTTTGAACAGATTTACAAGGTTCAAATAGTCCTAGATAGATTTGTTGGCCATTTTGACTGATTTCAAATAGATAGCTAGATGATTTTCAAGTTGTTAAACAACATTTTAGTTTTGAACAAGACAGTTGTTTTTTAGAAAGACAGAAGAAGCAATTAGTATTCACAAACAATCCAACCAAGGACAAAGCAACTTTGAGGGATGGGGGAGTCTTGAATTTCATTTTGTTTTGATAGGTTTGGACAAGTTTAAGACTCAATAATAAACATGCTTTATCCCTAAAACTAGAAAAATGGAAGAGGAAGAAAAACCTTTGTCCCACAATCTATGTGCATGTTTTCACCTCACATAGCCATGTCACCCCACTAGAGGGCACCCATGTTTTTGGTGTATTCTAAAGGGTCAATAACATATATATTGAATGAACACCCTTGTGGTAGAAGTCAAGCACATATACCACCTTCCAATGCCTAGGTACATGCCTATGGTAAGTTCTATAGAAGAGATTCTTCTCCCTCCTTGCACAAAGATTATGATCCCTTTTGGAGGTGAAAAGGGTAGAAACTAACTAAGAAGTTTTTACTTGGCTTCTTTTCATATTAATCCCTTGTGGCTTCATAGGTGAAGTTAAGACCAATAACCCACACCAATATCTAAAAGTTTACACACTTGACTAGCAAGACTGGGGTTGATGCCAGTTAGTGCAATAGATAGAGCCTCCTCTTGATATGTGATATCAAGAATCAAGAGGAAGAATTAACATGGCTTTAGATTCTTTCACTCTACAAATATTATTTATTATAGTGAGTTGAAATCTTTAGCAAAAGGAGTGTGCTCACTTGGGTCATTCTTGAAGGTTGGATTTCTCTCGCAAGCCCTCTAAGGGTTAACTTAGACTACTGGGCTAGATCTAAGGGTCCAAGTTTTTTATTTCCTTCAAGGGGAAAGAGCATACTCATGTACCTCATCACCTCTCCCAAACATGAAAGACGTGTTAATCACTGAGTTAGCTTAATCAATCCAAACTTATCCTTTCTCAAGATTTTTATTCCCTAAAAAGAAATCATCATCCCCTTCATAGAAGAGGATTCATACTAGAGAACCACTGACTTGCTTGCCTCCCTTAGATGTTGTCTTTCAAAGGCTTCTATGTTTCTAATTTAACCTTGTTCCTGACTTTCAAGTGGTAAAGAGCATACTCCTCTATTCCCCTATCTTGCACCCTACAAAGTTCACAAGCCCTAATTATAGAATGTGTGAAAAGAAAAAATAAGACATGACCTTTAAAGTGGGTATGAAATTGATCTTTGATATGCATTTCTTTGGAAATCATCCTGCAATCACACAATTACTACATGTTTCAAGTTATTTTGATAAAGGTATCTCAATCAAGCATCCTACAAACTACTGTTATGTTGCAAAAAACCAAAAATCTAAAAGAGAAATGCTTTAGAGAAAACTCGTTAGTTGAACGTAATGAAAAATTGAATTCTGGATGACTATATTTTGCATGTTGTTCCAAAATTTCACATGACATCTTGCAAAAGCCCATGCAAGAAAATGTTATGCACCACCCAAGAAATTGCACAATTATGCACTTTTTTGTGTGAGGAAGTGAAATGAAAGAGGAAAAATCTTCAAATCTTCACATGAAAATTAGATTTTTTATGCAAAAATCTAGAAATCTAAAGAACAAATATGAAATAACCATTAAAATAACAAAAAGACAAAGCACATGAGGCCAAAAAAATTTATTTCTTGGCCCTATAGTGGGAGCCAGAAATGTATATGTGAATTTTGGGTCTCAGATTCTCACACACACTTCAACATGATCTTTACCTGAGAGATCATCCCAAAATAAGCATTGATTTGTTTATCCAAGTAACCTAATCAATGTAACATACTGCCTTCTAACTAGATGATTTTTTCTTTTCCTCTTAGACCTAGAAGTAGGCAACCAAACCTTTTAGTATGAAGGATTTATGTAGCTATATGATAGTGCAATTAATCTAAATGAGAGTGAAATTTAATATAATAATAGATAAAAGTAGATTAAGCTATATGAGTGCATTTTAATCTATATGATATTAATGCTAAAAAAAAAACTTTATGAAAATATTAAGCGAGTAAGTATTTTGACAATATTTTAGTGTAATTTGATTCTAACCTCTGTAATGAGGAATTAGATGCTCCTTAAATAGAATTCTTGAAATCAATCAACAATTGTGATGCAGGAGCATCTTGCAAAAAAATTATTGTATAAAATAAAATTTATAATAAAAAAAAATTGTGGAGGAGAGAGAAAGTGACAAAAATAGAAGGAAAACAATTTTTTTTAAAATAAGGGAAAAAGGAGAAAAGAAGAATAAAAAAAGGAATTTCTATTTTCAAGGTGCACGGGTGGCATAAATAGGAAAATAGTTCTCATTCCATTTATATAAGTGTGTAGGTGGCATCTTAGAAGTTTGTGGAAAGTTCCTTTAATCATGCATTTAATATTTGTTGTGATCCATAAAGGAAATGTAATTTTCTAATTGGGCCACATGGTGGTGCTTAGTTGTATTTAGGTGAAAATTCTAGAAACTTTTAGATATTTTAGAAGGTTGTGGATGAGTTGTGCATTAGGTGTCAAGTGTTGTACCACTCATTAATAAATTTACATGCATGCCCTAGCTGTACTGTAACCCAAGATATCTCTATTGCTAAGGTCAAGCCATATTTTGACATCTATCTGTCAAGAGACTTTACCACCCAAATAGGTGGTTTCATATCCTCCAATTGGTCATATATGTCTTTTAAGATGAGATATGGAGCCAATGCTTTGATCAGAGTAGAGCCTCAAGCCCTCCATCATACTAAATCTTACACCCCCAACCCCATCAACATGAATTGCCCTATCCTAGAGATGGATGAGAGTGACATAGTGAATGAGCTCACCACTCCCCTAGTAGAGGTACATAATTTTTTCTTGGATAAATGGGCTAATGCATACCAGTTTGACCCTATGTTAGAAACCCTTGAGATAGGTCTCAGTACATATAGTATATTGGAGAAAGATTCTCTAGTTCCATATCTTATGGAGACTAAAGAAGATATGAGTGGGATATGGAGTATGACTTTGATGGATCAAGGAATAAAAATGGATCAAGGGCTGGTGTGATGTTAATTTCTCCTGCACAAGTAAGATACTACTTCTCCTTTAGGCTCTAGTTCAATTGCACTAATAATGTGGCTGAGTATGAATTCTTGATTCAAGGTCTCCTACTTGCTCAAAAAAGAGGAATCCAAGCCTTAAGGGTGTATGGAGACAGTGAGTTGGTGGTTAATAAGTGAGAAATTAGAATACCACCAAGAATGGTTTTCTCAAGTCTTATAAAAATAGGGTATGGGATTTTCTTGAAGGTTTCAATGCATTTAATATTCAAAGCATCCCTAGAAAAGAAAATAGACATGTTGATAGACTTGCAGCAATAGGTGCATCTTATGATGTGCTAGGGAATCTTGAGGAGGAGAAGAAGCAACAAATCAAAGTGGTAGTAAGGCCTGCCATCCTTGATAACAACATCCATTAGCAAGTGTTTGAGTCTGATGAGCAAATTGTGAGCTTCTTACAAAATGAAGTAGATTTTTTAGGTAGGAACTAGTTGAGACTGCAGGATCGGTATGGTGATCAGATCATTCATCTTAGTTCTAACAAATTGCCTAAGGGTCTCATCACTCTAGAGAGTATTTTTAATCTCGATGAGCAAGCAAGAGGTAGGGCCATGAACCTAGCTACTAATGAAGATGACTACACTTTAGTCATGGTTGCTAATCGAAAATCCTTGAACATGGGGAAGGTATGTTCTGAAATTGAACAAGAGAATTTTATTTATCTATGTCAAGAATTTAATGATGTATTTTCTTGGACATATGATGACTTAAAGGGATTTGACCCAAGGTTGTTTCAGCATACCATAGATTTAATTAATGATGTAAAACCAGTAAGACAACAAAAATAGAGACCAGTGAATCCTAAAATTGAACCCTTAATGAGGAAGGAGCTATCCAAATTGATTGAGGCCCACATAATTTTCCCTATCAAACACTCATCATGGGTAGCAAACCTTGTCCCTGTTAGGAAGAAGAATGGAGAAATTAGATTGTGTGTAGACTTTAGGGACCTTAACCAAGATTCCCTTAAAGATCACCATCCTCTCCCTTCTATGGAGCAGATTTTGTCTAAGGTCAGTGGTTCAAAGAGATTTTCATTTCTTGATGGATTTTCTGGCTACAATCAAGTGCTAGTTAAAGAGTCTAATAGGTACAAGACTGCATTTACCACTAAATGGGGCACCTATGCTTATTGTAAGATGCCATTTGGGCTAACCAATGTAGGTGCTACATTTTAGAGGGAAATGGAGATGGCATTCAAAAGATTGATTGACAAGTTTGTCTTAGTTTACCTTGATGATATCACTATGTATTCAAAGGATGTAGAAGATCATTTTGATCATCTAAGACAGGTATTCCTAAGATGTAGAGAGTTTGGGTTTTCCCTTAACCCAAGCAAGTGTGTCTTTGCTACTAACGAAGGAAAATTATTAGGACATATTGTATATGAGGATGGCTTAACCATTCATCCAGAAAAAAAAAAAAAAGCAATACTTGCCCTCCCTCTTCCTAAACACAAAAAAGGGCTGCAAAGTTTCTTAGGTAGGATAAATTTTGTGATAAGATTTATCCCTAATCTTGCTACCATGGTGAAACCTCTTACAACTATGCTCAAGAAAGGTATGGTCTTTGCATGGACCAAGGAAGGGAAGGAAAGTTTTGAAGAGATCAAGACAGCCCTAGCCTCAGCCCCTACTCTCATGAATCCAAATTTTGAGAAAGATTTCATCCTTTATACCCTAGGTGGTGAGTCAAGAATCTCTATTGTCTTGACTCAAACAAATAACAAGAATGAAGAGAAGCCCATAGCTTTCTTTAGTGAAGGGCTTAAGGTGTATGAAGATAAGTACAGTTATGTAGAGAAGCAAGCCCTTGCAGTCATCAGAGCTTTAAAGAAATTTAGACACCTCTTGTCTCATAGTAAGATTCATTTGTTAGTACCCCATGCCAGTGTGAAGGATTTCCTTTTGAGAAAATATATTAGTGAGAAAAGAGCTAGCTGGATTACTAAAGTGATGGAATATGATATTGACATTCAGATTACCAAGCTGGTAAGAGGGAGGGGGTTGTGTTAATAGATATTATCATCTCAAGAACTTGATTAGGAAGCTTCTACGATACTGACAGAGCAACAAGAGGTAAGAAATAGCGACCCAAGGAGTTGGATGGGTGATATGATGAATTTCTTATTAGGCAATGGATACCCTCAATGATTAGATAGAACTAAAAGGAGATATTGTAGATTACAGTCAATTCCTTATGTCATAGTTGATGATGTCCTCTTTAGAAAAGATTTTAATGGAGCCTTATTAAGATGCCTTGATACAGACCAGCCTAAAAGAATGATCAAAGAACTTCATGATGGTCTTGATGGTGGTCATTTCTCAGTAAGGACAACTGCAACGAAGATCATGAGGGCTGCTTATTATTGGTCATCCCTATTTCATGACTATCATAGGTATGTAAGGAAGTGTGAAAAATGTGCCTTCTTCTCTGGCAAACAGAAGCTTACAGCTCTTCCCCTTCATCCTATTCATCTGGACTAGCCTTTTTCTCAATGGGGATTAGATTTTATATGCCCTATCAATCCCCCTTCTAATTGAGGTCACAAATGGATTTTAGCTACTACAGGTTACTTCACTAGATGGATAGAGGAAGTTGCATCGAAGGATGCCACTAAATCTTTAGTTTTTGAGTTCCTTGATGGAATTGTGACTAGGTTTGGTGCCCCTTCAACCATTATTTTAGATAATGCAAAGTCTTTTGTTGGAGCTCAGATTTGTGCATGGGCAGTGGATCATAATATCTATTTGAGCACATCCTCAAATTACTATCCTCAGGGTAATGGTTTTGTTGAGTCCTCCAACAAGAACCTGATCAAAATCATGAAAAGGACAATAGAAGATAACCAGAGGTGTTGGCATAAAAAATTGAAGACTACACTATGGGCTGATAGAATAACACCTAAAAGATCAATATAGAACTCACCATTCATGTTGGTATATCATAGAGAGGCAAGGCTTCCAATTTCATTGGAGTTCCCACCCCTAGAGCTAGCTCATCAAATGGAGTTGATTGAAGATGATTCCATGACAATAAGAATGGAAGAGCTGATGGAGCTAGAAGAGAAGAGAAATAAAGCCATGTAGACCCTAGTGACACACTAGTAGCAAGTAAAAAGGAGTTTTGATAGGAAGACTAGGGTCAGAATCTTCAGGGAGGGAGATTTGGTTCTGAAATGGGATATAGATAGGGTAAAACCAGGAAGACACTCAAAGTTTAACACACTATGGAGTGGCCCCTATCTGATTATTAGTAGCAAATAGGCCAATGCTTTTCAGTTAAGCAGGCCTAGTGGTCAAATTTTGCCCATCCCATGCAATGGGATTTATCTCAAACCATGATTCTGATGAAGGTTGAAGGTTTCATGTATATAAGTAGAGTAGTTTCTTTTTTTAGCTCTCCTATTTTCCAAGAAGTGCATGAGCACAACTATCTCTCTATGAGATAGCTAGTTTTCTTGAAGTTTTGTGGTTGCAGAAAAGAGTTTTTGGTCTTTGGTTCCCATTGCAGAGACAAGGGTTTCAGGGTTTTCCTCACAGAGGTAGGGTTAGGGTTTCATAGTATACGCAGGATCCACATATTTTTGACTATGTAGCCCAATGGATGCATGAGGTCACTGGTCTACACATAGGTAGCTTGCATCCCCTCTGAGTTACCAGATTTGTTGGTGATTTTTGCCTTCCTGCTAGAATCACCACATTTGAATTCAACATAGTAATGTTCACAAGTTTTAAATATTCAAATATTCAAAAGAGGTACAAAATACTTTATGCTAACCTAATAATATTTCTTTCCCTATGCATTTTAATGTTTTTGTAGGCCTCCAAGTCCCCATCGTCGGATCAAGATGGATCAATGGTTGGTGCTTTCTTGCTATGGAAAGTTACACATTGTTTTTCCATAGCGACACAATGCTTTTTGGCTACATGTCAGGTGGGTCCTCCCTTTCCTTATTTTTTCTTCAGTTTTGAGCTTTGATAGATCCTTGGAGGGTGCTATGGCACTATCGAAAAATTTGTGTTCCTCGTCATTAGCGACATAGTGCCCAGATGGAAAGTGTTACTATGGCGAAGTCAGAAGGCAGGTGGGACCCCAGGCAATGTGGAAGGATGACTATGCTTGGAATGAGATTTTGATTCATCGCCAACTATGTAGATCTTTTGATGTTAGTAGTAGCTTGGACCCACACCCCTTTCAAATGCACAAAGATTTCCTCACCCTTGGATCACTCTGTATCAACGGTAGGTGCTATCATGCTATGGAAAGCTATGAGGATATTATCCATAGCAACATAGCACCTCAGTGACATGTGGCACAAATGATGGAATGGGCCCGCCCTTCTCCAAAGTGATATTATGGCTCATCCTTGGTGGTAGTTATTCGGTGGGTCATAGTACAGTGATGATATTTCATTGGTCCATTCAGCCAACTCAGTGTGCAATTGTACAATTTTTTTGATCACCATAGATCTAAGGAAATTGATGATAGGCACTATCTCGCTATGGAAAGCTACCAGGATATTACCCAGAATCACATAGCACCATTGTGCCATGTGAATCAGTGGGGCTAGGTCACCCCATGATGAAGATGCTAGGTTACGCCATGATGAGGATGCTAGGTTGTGCTAGGTGGTTGCCAAGTGTTTTGTGGGCCTAGAAGTTTTAAGGAGATAGCATAGTAATATGGCGAGTCTTCACAATCGTCAGATTAGTCTAAATCCACAGTGGGCACTATCTCACTATGGGAAATTTCTCAGAGGATACCCATAGCGACATAGCACCTCAGTGAAACATGTCCCAATAGGTCTAGTGGAGGTAGTAACAGTTAGATGTGCTGGCAGTTAATGTGACTGTCGTGGTCAAGGTTGCAAGGTGGCATCATTAGTAAAGAAAGATTGGTCAACCTCAGGAAGACCTTGTAGGTGGCAAATAGAAATGAATTTATTGGTCCACATAGCCTATTTCACTTACAGTGTTCAGCTGGCTCACTGACTCTGCTGATTAATGCACCAAAAATGATAAGAAATTCACGTTTTACATGAATTTGATCTTCATGATCAATTCCAACCACCCAAAGTGAATGTGAAGCATGCAGAGACACCCTACCACCTTGATCTAATCTATCTACTTGGTCAAAGCATAGTTATAGCACCACCTCTATCTTCTCAAGGCCTTGTTTTAGTTAACACTCAGATTTTGTGGTACCAAAAGTTATACTTAGATCAGATTTCTTTAGATCCCCATGATTGTTCTTGGCAGAGCCTTGATGGCGGTGGTTGCAAGATAGTTTTGGAGGGAAAATCTCAGTTATGCCTAAACTATAAAGGCAATTTTTGTGAATTTTGTAAGGGTCAACCTTTCTTTGTTCTCTCTGTTACTGCTCTGTAGATTCTTAGTGTAAATTCCCCTGTGCCTCTAAACTACATGATTTTCTATCTTATCTCCTTTAGCCATTGGTATGAAAGTGCAAGAACTCTTTGCCTCTTACTGGTGTTTTGTAGAGATCTATGATCTGCATGACTGTATCTCCTTGGCCTACGAATGATAATATAAGTGAATCTCTCTTTCCTTGTGTCATTCATCTTTGTCTTCTAATCTGCATGTAATTATTAGATTAAAGCAAGTTTGAATGTGTATATCCTTCATTTTATTCTGATTCAATAGTGCATATATGGGCAAAAATTGGTCTGAACACTCTATTTTGGTGCACCACCTCTTTATATTAGATTAGGTAGATTTTATTTCATGCTCTCCTTCTCCCTTTTCCTCTCCAAGAGTAGTTAGGTGCACCCTCATAGTAAGAGGAAGCCAGCCTTCTCTAGAGACTCAACCTCATAGTTCAAGTCCCACAGCTTGGAAGTTGTTTCCATGTTTCACTAAGTTGTCTTCATGCATAGGCTTTGGACAAGGGTACAAACCTAAGTGACAACAGTAAATTAGGTCAAGAAATTGGATAGACTCTAAATCCCAATGGATGAGGCACTAATCAACTATTTCAGCTAGCATATGGAAAGATCATAGATAGATGTCAAGAAAACATCTAAATCAATATCAATTTTACTTTAAATGTTTGAAGAATGTCAAATCTAGTTAACACTTGTTTACATTTAACCACTGAGTCTTAGTTAGCTACTATTGCCTAGAACTATCTACAGATCTAAGAAGTATTATGACCAATTTTCTATAAGGGATGAAATATTATTGTAAAATTTCATGGAATGAGTTAAATGTAAATGTAGTATCAGGTTGTGAATCTTTTATCCCTCAAGTGCACTTGCCTTGGTTTTGTAGAGCCAAAAGAGTAGAAAATCTTTCATGATTTTGTTGGAGTTGGGTTTAGATCTAAAGAACATATAGTTGTTTATAGGAAGTAGCTAATCCTTCAGTTATTTTAATCTTTATCATCTTGGTATTAAGTATTTTGTTTCTTAGTAGTGTAAAAACACCAACACATAGTCCATTACATTAGAATATATAGTCTACCAATATAATTGAGAGTGGGGGAGGGGGTGTGAATCAATTATCCAAATATTATGAAAAATATAATCCTTAGTAAGTCTTAACCATATGAACAATATAATCAAAAACCATGACAAGTTACTCATGCACAATAACACCAGATATGTTAACTAGGGAAACCCTTGATCAAAGGGAAATCCCTAGTAGGGATGGTACCCATAATATGATGTACTAATATAAAAGTTCCTTGTTAGAGGATGGACTCTATTAAGATTCTAGAAATATATTTAGTACGTATCAATCTCTATTACGAGACTTTGAATCCCTACTAGGAGATTCCAACCCTGTTAGAAGTTGTGGAAGAGAAATGGACCCACTATCCAAATAGCTTTAGGGTGAGATCAATGAACCCAATATCCAAAAGGTCTTTGTATTATTCCTTGTAGAATAATATAAATGAATTATAATTCCTTCCTCTATCTCTATCCTACTAATTAGACCTTTGCTCCTTTGGATCTTGTAATTAGATCACAAATCTTGCATCCAATAATGCCATGGATTGCTCACTTGCATTTACTAAACACTCTTCTCTTTTTTGCACTTCATTGAACACTTCATGATTGATAGATTTATAAACAAGGAAAATATATTTCCTTTATACCCTATCTTTAAAATAATTTCATGAGTTGGCATTTAGGCTTTCCAAACTAATTATAATAAGATAATTAATTAATTCACAATTACAATCACACTATTGGGTCATATTCTATATACTTTTTCATGCATATGACACTAGGGCTTGCATATTTTCTAACATCACCATCATACTTTCTTCTATCACCAGTTGACCATGTATCTCTAGATTATATCTTTGCTAAAAGATATAAAGTAAACATCAAAAACTACTTATCAATTACTCTATCTCTGTACTACTCTATAATTTAAGTGTATCTTCCTTACATTTTCAACTTATGTTAAGTGCACTTAACCACATCATTAACACATAGTGTAGAATATATCCTAGATTGTGCAACACCAAAAAATCACAACAATATTCATAGAACTAAGATATTTGTCTGCTAATCTGCTAGTCTTCATCGACTTGCTACTATGTTGACATCAATGATAAACATAGTCATGATTGCAACATGTCAATACTCTCAAATGCTTAGGATACTCCCCGAAAGTAGTATCATCAACATTCATGCTAAAAATCCCCACCTTTGGCATTGATGGCAACATAGATGAAAAACATCTAGGTTCCAAGAATACCAAATAGTACTTTGCTAATACTACTATTGTTCTCACCTTTTCTAGGATTGACAATAGTTTTTTGCACTAAACAACTCTCTATACCTTTAAAACTCTTCATGATGCATATCTCTCACATAGAGATCTTACTTATTCTTACTTACATGAATATTTATAAATCTCCCTACTGAAATAGAGTTTTTCATGGACACTTCTCTCCCGTACAAAGTTATGATATAATTTTCATGAATACTCCTCATCATTGACATCAATGAAAAAATCCTCATTATTTTAATTTATTTCTTTAATGTACAACTACATCAAGTGTCTAAAGACACTATTCAATACCTATTATCAAGAGTCCTTAATGTCTCAACTCATCATAGATACTCTCCCACACAAGAAGCATCATCATTTAGTCCAGTCTAACAATAGTACTCTATACCACTAGACTAATGTAATCTCCACATCATCTACTGTAAAGTAGGTAGGGGCATACCTCTTCAGTACTCAAATGTATCTTTAGGCCAAGGATTTGTAAAGATACATGCAATCTGATCTTTTTTACTCACATATTTTAATTTGATCTCCTTTTTTGTTATCTTTTCTCTCAAAACATGATATTTAATGGATATATGCTTAGAATTTATAATGCAATAAAATATTCTTATATATACTTACTATACTTGTGTTATCATAGTATATGATAATAGGTTCTACAAAATCAATCCCAATATCTTTCAATATTTGTGTCATCTAGATAACTTAATTACAATTTTTTTTCTATTACATGCTCTACCTTAGTTGTCTTATAAGAAATAAAATCTTGTTTTTTGCTTAGCCAAGAGACCAATCTTCCTCCAAGAAAGAATTTCCCACCATTGGTGGTCTTTCTATCATCCATACTGCCTAACCCCTCCACATCAATATAAACACATAAAGTGAAATCAATTGATCTATCATACCATATCCCATAGTTAGATGTTTCTTTCAAATATATGAATATCCTCTTTACTGCTATGTAGTGATGCTCCTTAGGATCAACTTGAAATCTAGCTACAATCCCAACTAGATTTATCATATCTAGTCTATTGTGAGTCAGATATTGAAATCCTTCAATCATGGATCTATACTTTTTCTCCTCAATTGTAGGTGTCTCATCTTTGCTAGATAACTACATGACTAGTTATCATTGGTATATCAACAAGCTTACAACTTTCCAAGCCAAATATTTTCAACAAAATTTTAAAATACTTAGCTTGTGAGATGAAAATACCATCACTATTTTGCATAATTTACAAATCTAGGAAAACTTCATTTCTCCTATCATACTTATTTCAAATTAATTTTTCATTTCTTAAGAAAACTTATCACTTGATTCATCATTACCTCCAAATATTATGTCATGAATAAATATTACTATTATTAGCAATCCATTCTCAATAGCTTTCAAATATAAGTTACTATCTATTGTACCTTTAGCAAATCCAAGTTTTTCCAAATGCTTATCCAACCTTACATACTAGGTTCTAGGTGCTTGCCTAAGATGATATAGAGCTTTCTTTAGTTTTTATACCATATCCTTTCCTCCTATTAGAGGGAATCCTTTAGGCTTTTCAATGTCAACTTCTTCTTCAAGTTCTCCATTTAGGAAGGTTGATTTAACATTAATATGATATACCTTGAATTTCTTATTTTTTGCATAAGCCAAAAACATTCTTACTGCTTCCATTCTTTCTATAGGTGCATATGTCTCCTTATAGTATATTCCTTCTTGTTGTGAATATCATTTGCACACAAGTATAGTCTTGTTTCTTACAACTTCACCTTGTTAATTCATCTTGTTTCTGAATTTCCATTTGGTTCCTATAATATTTTTTCTTTAGGCCTTGGAATTAGCTCCCAAGTGTCATTCTTAATTATCTAATCTAATTCTTCCTTCATTTCTTGAATCCAATAATCACAATTACAAGTTTCATTAGCACTCTTTGGTTCCACTTGAGAAATCAAACATAATTCCTCATTAACCATGTTTCTTGTCATCACACCTCTATATTTACTTCCAATTATCTTCTTTGGTGGGTGATTCTTTGTCATGTTCTTGTTAGAGGTAGGAATTTCTATCTCAACTCTTATCTCATTTCTTGGTTTAGAACTATGTTCTCTTCTTTGCTCAACATCATTCTACAAAACATTTTTAGTCTCAATGAAAGTTTCAACATTCCTTCTAATAATTTCAGTATTATCTTCTTCTTCATCAAAATTGTAGTCCAACATCTTTTCCTTAGTTCCAAAATTTTCATCAATCCTTACATCTGTGCTTTTAACTATTGTCTTGGTTCTATGATGAAATCATCTGTATGCTTTTCTTTTCAATGAATAGCAAAGAAACATACCTTCACCACTTCTTCGATCAAACTTACCAATATCATCATTTCTCTTAATGTAACACCGGCTTCCAAATATTCTAAAATACTTAACTAATGGTGATTGACCAAACCATAATTCATAAGGTGTCTTGTTCATACCTTTTCTATTCTTTACTCTATTCATAGTGTATGTTGGTGTTTTTAAACTACCAAGAAGAAAAACACTTGATACCAAGATGATAGAGAAAAACTTACTATAAGGGTTAGCTATTTCCTATGTTTAACTAAGGGATTCTCAAATCTAGACCCAACTTCAAGAAAATCACAAGGATTTTCTACTCTTTATGTTCTACAAAAGCAAGGTGGGTGCACCTGAGGGATAATATTATTCAAAACTTGAAACCATATTCACCTATAATACTCATCCCCTATAGTAGATGTTTTTTTCATAATTCTTCTCAAATTTACATGTAACTTTGGGTAAAAATAGATAAATAAAGCACAAAGATTAAATGCAATCAAGTACTGATGAGCTATCAAACTCTTCAACATTTAAAGTAAAATTGATTTTTATTTTAAGATTTTTCTTGATGCTTATTCATGGTCTCTTCATATGCAAGCTAAAATAATTGACTAGTGCCTCATCCATTGGGATTTAGAGTCTACCCAACTATTTTGACCAAATTGATTAATTTACATTCAATATTATCAATAATTTTCCCTAAAACTCATTCTTATGCATATCCTTTTTACTTCCTAAAAATCCTATCATATCACTAAAACATTTACTTAATTCACTGAATTAAGAGCAATAATGAATTGATATACAACCTATCTGAGTTGCATTAAATTGAACAAGCTTTGCCCATACAACCTCAAGATAACTAATCAATAATAGTAGAGACAAGATTTAAAGAAAATAGATATGTTGATTTTTCATATTTGTATTAATTTTCTTTGAAAATTATATAACATTGGAATAAAACTTGGAAAAACTTAGGAAAAGACAACATGATCCTTGAATGTTAATGTATTCTCAAATTGGTAAAGAAAATACATCACAAAATTGAAATCAAGGAAATTGGACCAAATGTAAACCTAGCAAAAACTAGATATTACATTAAAAAAATTGACCCTTTCTCTATCCTTGGGATTTCATCTATATAGCATGAGATGCAAAAATCTTCAAGCCTAGAAAGAAATGAAAGTTGTCCTTAAGAAAGAGTGAAATTTACAAAAGTTACTATCACAAAAGACAAAATTTGGTGCAATAGAATGATTTACATCATGAATATTCTTTTGTGGGACCACTTTTGCTATTGCTTCTTTTCTCTTGAACAATTTATAATTGGTACTAATTATGATGCTTGTGATGGACCTAGTTCTGATACTTGAAAACTACTCTTAACTTGTGGTTCTCCATATAGGTCATTATGTAATGATAAACTAACAGTTACACTTGATTCTCTAGCTGCCAATTCATCAATTTGAAACTCTGTGCTTGTTACTATAGTTGATTATTTATCTTTATCTTCTTCTACTATAACTAATGCATTAGTTGTTTGTAACTCATCTTCGTTCATCTCATCTTCATCAGTTTCACCAAGCACTAACTATTTTGAATACAAAAAATCTATGATCCACATGTTAAAAAGTGTGTCATCTACCAATAAAAATTCAATACTTGATGTTGCTTCTTCAAAAAAAAAATCTCCTAATTTATTTCAACAAATTCTTCCCTAAGAGAATCATAGAATATTTGAACTCTAATAACTTCCTTAATTTTTTTTCCCATAATGCACGTCCATTTTCATTTATGACCTTGCTAATTCTAAGGCATAACAAATCGTCTAATTCTTTGGCCCATTCTTCCTTGTCCTTTAATTTATCTATTTTTCTAAGTGCATGGGGAAAAGTTCAAATTTTTCAAGAAGATACTTTGAGAAATAGATTATGATTCTCTTCTACACTACAACCCTCTTATAATAGAAAATAGAGAGATCATTAGTCATGTCAAACATTTTTTCTATCTATTCACAAGATAGACTAATGATGAAAACAAATAAAAGGGTGACATCTTTATCCTTGCTATACCATTTACTCATAATTGGCTTCAAAGAATCCTCACTACCTTTTATCTCATTCCACATGTCCATTATTTTTACCAATTGTTCATAAAATTTAGGCTAGTCAATCTTATCTACCAAATATAAGATTGTTTTTCTAATTATGTCCTCATATTGGTCATTTAATGACACATGTAATGACCAAAGTTTGTTAGAAATAGGAATTATAGAGAGGGGGGTGAATCAGTAACCTACAAAATTTAGTCACCAACTAGATATTATACTAGTGTGTGTATGTATGTATGTATGTATGTATGTATATACATATATATATATATATACATATATATATACATACATATATATATACATATGTATATACATACATATATATGTATATACATACATATATATGTATATACATACATATATATGTATATACATACATATATATATATATACATACATATATATATATATATATATATATACATATATATACATATATATATATATATATATATATATATATATATATATATATATATATATATATATATATATATATATATATATTCTGTGTTAGAGGATGGACCTTATTAGGAGAGTCCAACTTTGTTAGGAGTTGTAGTATAGTAGATGCAAGATGAGATCACTACCCAAACAAGTAATCAAACTTCTAGATGTAGGTACTTTAACTTCTTCCTTAACTTATCTCTAATCTTTAGCTTGATCTCAGATCACAAAAATAGCTTTTCCCAACTTCACATATATTGCTCTCACAAAAGTTCACATATAATTACTCAACAGAACTACTATACTTGCACACACATCTTATCACAAGATGTCCTTTTCATAAATACCATGCCTTTACACAAATTGTTGCTAGGTTTGTTAAGACATTAATACACTTTTCCAACTTAGAGTAAACATCTAGGATGTTAGTCCTAATTAGACAAGTAATTATTTTGTTAACAAAATAATTCCTTTCCTTTAATTTTGTTATCCTATTACATTGATATAACATGAATATCTCTTTTTCTTGTACACTCTGTACTAACTTCTAAGGTTATACACATCATCTTCAACATGTATACTAACTCCATCTAACTTCAATAGTCATAATATGGTATTAGTAACAAGTTACATATAAAACAATACACTATTGTATATCAAATACATAATTAGACAATTTCTAAGTACCAAAAGCTAAGTATTTTTATTTATGAGGTTTCCTATAAGTATTTACATCATGTGTTGCCCTAAATGAAAAAAAAACATATATCTTCATTAGAAATTTTCAAAAATCTCCCCCTTTGGCATTAATGACAACAAAATAGGGAAAATCGGCTAAGTATCAAAAACTTAAAACATATAACACATTAACATTGCATCTATTACAACTTGTTCATCTTAGATATGCTCCCCCTTACAATATGATTTCATAACTTACAATATTATTTTCTCCTCTTGACCTAATTTACAATTTTCTTTTGTACTTCTTCGCCTTTGACATCAATGACAAAGGTTAAAATGTCAAAAACTATCCATCTGCTATCAAAATATCTATGAACATTTACCTTAAACTGACAATATCTTCATGCAATCATCAAAACTTTCCTTAAGATTGTTCATACCTTTAGTCCATGTATCCTTGGCTGATTTAGTAGAGGTTTGAATTTCTCATAAGGCATATGATGCAATCTCAACTGAATTAATGTTAGAGTATAAAAAGTTAGAATAGGTGTCCTTGGCCTTGACACATTCCTCCAACTATTTCTTAATAATCGATATTTTGAGAGCAATAGACTCTTTGAAATCTGATACTCTCTTCAAAATTTGTTCTTTCCAAAGTTCCAATTTCTCGATATCACCATGAATACTTGCCACTTGTCCTTGAAAATCATCAATTTTACTAGAAGGGTGTTCTATTTTGCTAGATAGAGCCTCAAGCTCACTCATCCTTCCTCCTATCTGACTTTCAATGCCCTTAGTCAAATTGTGATATAGAGTAGAATTTATGTACAATATCTTGCCATCGCCTTGACATTTTTGAAGTTCTTTGATACAAGTATCAAGACTTATCAAATCATTCTTAATATTTTGATAAATAGTGCTAAACAAGTTAGCATCATGTGAGATTTATACCTTTATTTCTAAAACATTCAATAAATGTGTGAATTCCTCATCAAAATATTTTAACACTACTTGAGAATTCTATTCAAGATTTACTTCTATATGCTACACTACCAGAGTACTATGTAATCTACCAGTAATGTCCATCAAGGTTCTCTATAGGTTCTTCACTATCTTTTTCTTCTAAATAAGTTTTAAGAAAGATGAGATCAAGTTAGTTTGATCATCATCATCAATTCTTAGGCTAGCAAATGAAAGTGGAGTAGATTAACTGGAAGGTTTAGTGTCATCCTCCCTTTGCTTTGTTTTAGTAGTCTCTTTGACTCTTCTTGCTTTTTCCTCTTTCTCTTTTCTTTCCTTTCTTGCTTTACCTCGCTTTTCTTCCTCTATTTTCCTTATCATTTCTTCTTAAACTAATCTTTTATTTTCTTCCTCTACCTTTCTTTAATCTCATCTTCAAGAAATTTTCTACTTGGCCTCTTCTATTTTCCTTTTCTCCTCCTATAATAACCTCCTCTCCTCTTCGATTTGTTTCAGTTGTTCTTCAATATCTTCAATGTGAGGTTCATTCTATTTGGAACTCTCAATTTGGTTTGTGTCATCAATGTTAATGGTAACATTGGTCTAATCTATCTGCATTGTGTCACCACTCATTGATACTTCTAAGCTTTTGGGTGTTGATGAACATGTTGCCTTGGACTCTATCATCATCTAACTTATAGCTATTGTAGTCTCACTTCTTATCTTATCTGTCTCACCCACCATAAATAGAAATGGTATTTCCTTTCTTCTCAAGTGGTGTAGGAGCACCTCAAGCATTTAGTTTAGATTTAGAGATAAAAAAGGCCTCAAAGTAATCTAAAGAAAATTAGAGGGATGGAATACATAAATAGGTTTTTCAAATCAATTGGGAAGTATTGAACCATATAATGGCTTTTGATTCTAGAAATCCTAGAAATGGTTAAAAGTCATAAATGGATCAAATTTTTCTTTGTAAGGGGGACCAATAGAGTCCTTGAGTTAAATTGAAATATTTGGAGTTTAGGAGAGTTTAATAATGATAAGAAATCCAAACTAGTGGGTTTAGTAGAATTCAATAAATTGAGTTTAGAGTCTTAAATTATTTTTAGAAGTCTAGAATAGGCTAGTGTGAAAGAGTTCAAACAAAGTTTTTGTTATTTAAAACTTAAATAGTTGAATAAGAAACATCTAGTTAAAAATGAGAGGGGAGTTTAGTTTATGTTGGTTTTAAACCCAAATATTCAACTCAATGATGAAGTTGGTTGAATTAGTTATATTGGGGAGTCTTACATATTTGAAGGAATATCTATTATGAAAGAGAGGGAGTCAGGTATATGGACTAGTGAAGGAGGTAACAAGCAATAAAATTCTAACTTCTACAAATATCCTTCATCTTTTAGAATCTCAAAACATTTTGTTTGGTATTTTTCTTAATTACAAGGTTTACATTATTCACTCACTATTGTTATTGAATGAAATCAATATTACTTCAAGACTGTTGTCATGCTAGTTAATATAAAACAAAATTTTCTTACTTTAACATTACCATCACAATAAGGATTTAGTAGGAATGGAGATCATTCCATTAATTTAGAAGGCCTAACTTTCATGGAATGATATCATCTAACCTATATTATAGGTTATTAACATTGCATATGCAGATTCATGGGAGAATAGTGTGATCACAACCAAAAGAGTGGAAAAATAGATTGAAAAGGAAGGCTAAAGGTATAGTAGTGACTAATCTAGACAAATAAAGGTTAGATTTTGTGTTTTGGAACATTGCATAATGTTTATTTTATGGTGAATCCATCACCAATTCGGTTCATAAGTGTGTGGAACTGAGAGATTGAGGAAGCCCTAAAAAATAATGGTTTGAAAACAAATTTGGGGGTTTTACATCTATAGTGTACTAGAGTCTAATTGCTCTGAGATTTGGTCAACTTAAGACATATCTAGGCATTGCCCAAGAGTTGGTATTGATAGGAGATCATTAGAGGGTACTTCCTTTTTTGAATTAGCTAATTTTGTGCATTAAAATAGGGCATCTGTTATAGATAGTGGATTTGGTCCAAAGAAGTCATATAAAAACTTTTGATATGTTGAAGAACTCCATAAAAGGTATCTAAAAATATCATTTTTTTATTTAGTTCCTTCAAAAAAGAAAGAGTTATTCCCATTTCAAGTATGCAACATGGTTAGTACAAAAAATATTAGGCTTTTGGGTTCAATTTGAAGAGATTTTGTGAAGTGTGGGATATGGAATTTTAATAGAATCTGAGTTGTGAGTCTATGAGACCAAATCCACCATTGTGTAATATTGTGAAAGTCATGATAAGTCATCAGTAGAGGGTGTTGATAGGCTAGAGTACCTAAAACCTCTAAACTTACAAACTCTTGTGTTTTTTGAATACCACCACCTTACTCTGCTACATCAAGTGGTATCAGAGCAGGAAAAAGGTCTTGTGGAAGTTGTAGTGGTCTTGTAAAATTATAGGAGATTCTTATACCAATTTCATCAAACAACCATGTTTGATGGAGAATTGCCTACCGGGATGACTAACATGGAGTTGGAAAAAATTGTAAAGGAGTAATTGGATGATAACAATAAGCTTAATGCATCCCTAGATCAAAGAGACAAGGAGAGCCAAGAGAAGGGTAGGTTGTTGAGAAAGATGATGGAGAGGATAGCAAAATTGGAGAATAGGGATAAGAGCATCAAGCAAGATGAAGCAGTAATGGAAGAAGAAGAAGAAGAAGAAGAAACCCAAGTAAAGGAACTGGTAGACCTAGAAGATGCAAGGATGGCTAAACTAGTGAAGGCCAAAAAGTGGGGAGATGTAAGGGTAAGGATAGAATTACTATGTATGGAGGGAAGATGGATGATGAAGAACTAATAGATTGGTTTAGTGTAATTGAAAATTTCTTTGAGTGTGAAGGGATAGAAGAGAAGGACAAAGTGAAGATAGCAAAGTCTAGGTTGAAGGGACATGCTTTGTTGTGGTGGGATTGTATCAAGGCATATAAATGGAAGAATGGTAGACCCAAGATCACACATTGGTATACTATGGTAGACAAAATGAAGGCAAAATTCTTGCCAAAGGATTGAGTACAATTGTACAAGAAGATGAGGGATTTTAGGAAAAAGGAGTTGGATGTACAAAAGTACACTAAGGAATTTCACAAGCTTGATATTAGATTGGATCATGATGAAAATATGGAAGAAAAGATTGCAAGGTATATGGGGGGCTAAGGTTCAATATCTAGGATGAACTTATTCTTTCTACTTTGAGGTTGGTTGATGAATGCTATTAGTTAGCCATGAAGGCTAAAGAGAAGATAAAAAGGAGACAAGAGAAGCAAAGTAACTCAAGAGGAGGATCTTCCACAAGGGGAAGAGGTGGAAGAACAAGCTCTAATTTTCAAAGCAGTAATGACAAGGATAAGGAAAAAACATTTTCAAAATCAAGAGGAGGTTATAGAGGTAGAACAAGTGGAGGAAGAGGAGTATTCCTAGGAAGATGCTTCAACTAAAATGAAGTAGGCCATTAGTCCTTTAGGTGTCCTAAATGACAAGGAAAAGGGAGAGATAGAAGACAGAACTTGGTTGACAAAGAATCAAGAAAAGATGAGTAGAGAGAACCCATTCAAATTCATCCAAAAGAAGGTGAATGTTTGTTGGTAGGAAGAGGATAGATAGTACAAGGAACAAAAATTTTCAAAACTAAATGTTTGATCCAATGTAAGATTTGTAGTCTTCTTATTGATTTAGGGTCTTCACATAATTTGGTTTCAAGGGAGGTCATTAATAAGTTGCATCTACAACTTTTCCACACCCCAATCTATACTATGCCACTTGGGTGAGTAAGGATAACAATTTACTTGTAAATGAGCAAGTTATACTACATTTCTTGACTAGGCAATATTCTAATAATATTTTGTGTGATGTGTTGGATATGAGTTATGGGCATGTCATCTTATGTAGGCCTTGGTAGCGGTCTAGGAGGACTATACATGATGTTTTTACAAACACTTATATAGTGCATAAAGGTAGGGTCACCTATAAGTTGGTTCCACTTATTGATAATGGAATGAAGAATGTAGTTATGTGCTTTGGCAGAGATCTATTAGTGTAGGTTAAGAGTAACTTCCATCATGAAACTTGTTTGTGTTTAAAATAGTGGAAGATTAAAGGGAAAGACAATCCAAGGAAGACAAGACTAATTGGGGAATCTTTTGGGATAATCAAGTGTACTTTGGGAGGATAGGTAGGTGAAGGTGTAAGGGAAATAGGGTAGATATAAATGAGGACCTTTTAGTAGTCTAGATTACAACAACAACACTATCATGAATCAGGATAGTCAAATGCATCTATGTTTTTATCTAACTCTTTGTGTATGAATGCATGGAGTCTAGGAAAATAGTAGGTCTCTTTTGGAGAGTGTGTCATCCCTAAATATTAGACTTCTATGAAAAAATTTAGTGGGTACAAACCCAATAACTCTCAGGGCAAGAGTATTCTTCATGGGGGGAGTATGGTGCAGGAGCACCTCAAGCATTTAGTTTAGAGTCAGAGATAAAGAAGGCCTCAAAGTCATCCAAAGAAAATCAGAGGGATGAAATACATAAATAGGGTTTTCAAATCAATTGGGAAGTATTGAAGCCTATACTGGATTTTCATTCTACAAATCCTAGAAATGGTTAAAAGTCCTAAATGGATTGAATTATGCTTTGTAAGGAGGACCAATAGAGTCCTTGGGTTAAATTTAAATATTTGGAGTTTAGGAGAGTTTAATAATGATAAGAAATCCAAATTAGTGGATTTAATGGAATTCAATAAATTGAGTTAAGAGTCTTAAATTATGTTTGAAATTCTAGAAAAGGCTAGTGTGAAAGAGTTTAAATAAAGTTTGTTTTTTTTTAAATTCAAATATTTGAATAAGTAACGGCTAGTTCAAAATGAGAGGGAAGTTTAGTTTATGATGGTTTTAAACCCAAATATTCAACTCAATGATGAAGTTGGTTGAATCAGTTACATTGGGAAGTCTTACATATTTGAAGGAATCTCTGTTATGAAAGAGATGGAGTTGGGTGTATGGATTGGTGAAGGAGGCAGCAAGCAATAAAATTCTAACTTCTACAGATTTCCTTGATCTTTTAGAATTTTCAAAACATTTTGTATAGTATTTTTCTGAATTACAAGGTTTTTATTATTCACTCACTATTTTTATTGAATGAAATCAACATTATTTTGGGACTTTTGTCATGCTAGTTAATATAAAACAACATTTTCTTACTTTACCATTACCATCATAGTAAGGTTTCAATAGGAATGGAGGTCATTCCATGAATGTAGAAGGCCTAACCCTCATGGAATTCCATCAATGTAACCTATATTATAGGTTATTAACATTTCATATGTAGATTCATGGGAGAATAGTTTGATCATACCTAAAATAGTGGAAAAATACATTGAAAAGGAAGGCTAAGGTATAGCAGTGGCTAATCTAGTCAAGTAAAGGTTACATTTTATGTTTAGGAACATTGTATAATGTTCAATTTATGGTGAATCCATCATCAATTTGGTTCAGAAGTGTGTAGAACTAGGAGATTGAGGAAGCCCTAAAAAATAAAGGTTTGAAGACAAATTTGGGGGTTTTGTATCTATAGGGAACTAGAATCTAACTCCTTAGGGATTTGGTTAATTTAAGACATAACTAGGCACTAGCCAAGAGTTGGTATTGATAGAAGATCATTAGAGGGTACTTCCTTTGTTAAATTGGCTAATTTTGTCCATTAAAATAGGGCATCTATTATAGATAGTGGGGTTGGTCCAAAGAAGTCATATAAAAACTTTTGATATGTTGAAGAACTCTATAAAGGGTATCTAAAAATATCATTGTTTTACTTAATTCCTTTAGATAAGAAAGATTTATTCCCATTTCAAGTATGCAGTAGGTTTAATAGGTAGAATATTGAGCTTTTGGGTTCAATTTGAGGAGATTTTGTGAAGTGGGGGGTATGAAATTGTAATAGAATCTTAGCTATGAGTCTATGAAACCAAATCCACCATTGTGTAATATTATGAAAATTTTGACAAGTCAACATTAGAGGGTGTTGATAGGCTAGAGTACCTAAAACCTCTGAAATTACAAACTCTTATTGTGTTTTTTGAATACCACCACCTTACTCTATTGCATCATCAAGTAAGGTGCTAGATTGTTCAACAATATCTTGACTTCTTCTTCATCAGCAGTCTTGCATATTGTTCTTATCATAGACTTCTAAATTTCTATGTCCTCTTCAAGTGTTGGTGCCTTCATTTCAATGAGTCTATCATAGAATTTCTAGTTTACTGTGCCTTCAATATCCTTAAGTTTCATATTATTGGCTATAATGTATCTTACAATATAGATATCAATTTGATCTTTTTCAAAATTATTATACAAATCATAAAATTCATTCATCTAAAAAAAGTTGCCTTCATTAGCAATAGTTGAGATAATCTTTTCTATCTTTGGCTTCTAAGGTTGCATAGCTTTTCCTACTAACTACTTAGAAGTAGTTACCTTCTCTAATTTTTTATCTTCTTGTTCTTCTTTTTCTTCTTGGCTAGATTCAACAATTGTCAATAATGTCTTTTGTCTCTTCCCTAAACAAGTGGCTTGTTGCTTGACCCTTTTTATCTTTGTGGTCACAACTTCCACTAATCTCTCTAATTTCCTCTTCGGATCACTTTTTTGTACATTTGATACTGCTACATAAAGAATGTTATAGTTTAAAGATGTCTCTACAATAGACACTGAGAAAGGTTGCACATATGTTACACCTTACTTCATGGTCTATCTAATTTCCTCTGACTCACTCTTAGTCATACCAACTTTTGTTAAGGCTTTCTTCATTATTGTTTCTATCTTATTATGAGATACCTTCTCCAAGGATGCCTGATGAGCTAATTGGGTAATCTCATCATAGGTTCCAAATTTATATTCAACTTGGCCCTTCTCTAATTTCAACAATAAATCAATGTATCCAACTACTATTTCATCATTTAATTCATAACCTAAGGGATCAAGAAATGTTTCCTCAGGTTCTACTACTTGAATATAAGTAAAATCTATATCAAAAATAGAATAAATATCTTCTTTAAATCTATATACAATTGTTGGTGCAATTATGAATATTTGCCTCATTTTATTCTAAATTGTTTTCATTATTAAGTTTCCACTATCTAATGTTTTATCTATTGAATGTCTTCTATATACATCTATGATTTTCTCCATTTTAGACCTCTAACTACTCATGATCTCTATGACTAACAAATATGGAAATATCTTAAGTACATGAAAGAATATGTGATTGATCAGTGACTAAAATCTAAACATACCATTCTTAGTCCTTTTGATCTTTTCTAAGTTCTCAAGAAGTTTCATTCTTAGAATTTCAATAAGATTAACTTTTTCCTTCTCAACACATATCTTATATGCTAAATAGATGAATATGGCTAACAATTCATCAATCTTGTAACTTGCACATATAGAGAAGGCAATGATTCTACTTAGGAATCTTACATCATTTTGTTTAATGGTGTTGATCACAATGGCCTTTCCATTATACACTGCCTTTTTGTAGCTCTCAACTTTCTTTGATGTAGGAGCATCTTGGGTTCACTTGAAATCTTGCATGTTTGATATTTTGGTTAAGGGTTATGGAGCTTGGTGAATACTAGGAGCTCGGCATGGTCTATGGAGCTCAGCATGGTCTGGGAGCTCAGCATGGTCTAGGGAGCTCAGCATGGTCTATGGAGCTCGGCATGGTCTTGGGAGCTCAACATGGTCTAGGGAGCTTGGCATGGTATAGGGAGCTCAGAATTTTCTATGGAGCTTGGCATGGTCTATGGAGCTCAACATGGTATAGGGAGCTCAACATGGTCTATGGAGCTCAACATGGTCTTGGTTGCTTAGCATGGTCTGGGAATTTTGTGTTTGTTTTAGGCTATATATCTAATATTCCATAATGATTTAAAGGATGAAAATTTTAGAGATTGAAGGGGGCCTAGATTTCTACCTACAATTCAAAGCTTGAGCTCTAATTCATTTGGAGCTAGAAGATATCGCAATTTTACTAAGACATCAATTTTGGGAATTTAATTGTTGTAAGAGGCCAACTTGTGGCATTTAATTTATGTATTTGTATTTAATTTGTGTTCTAGACTGACTTTTGGTTTATATTGGTATAAGTAGGGGTTGAGGGGGGGGGGAGGAGTCTTTAGGAAATTAATCACCCATGGTGGAGAAGTAGAGCAGATTGGGAGAGCAAATTTGAAGAAGAGCTAGTAGTTGTGGCTTGGAAAATAAGGAGATTGCTTGGTGGGCTTGAGAGAAAAAGTTGAGATCTTCCTTGGAGGTTTCTACTAGAGTGTGGATTTGAACTAGCTAGGGTTTGGGTTTGGATCTTGAAGGATCTTTCAGAGCTATTACTTGCTTTGTATCTGGCTATAACCAGGAAGGTCTTCCAGCCTAACACATTGCATGTAATTAGTTATATTTTATGAATATATTATAATGATTTGGTATCAGATCTTGCATTATTTCTCCTTGTTATTGTGTTTCTACTATGTGGTCGTATTGCACTGCATCATTCCTCTTAACCAATTTCTCACCTATAGGTACATAGCCTTGTTTACAAAAACTAGTTACTTCATGAATAAGGACAGCTGAAATATCAACTACACTATATTGCATCCATAGTTTTCCATCATGTATTCTACTTAGTATGATCTATGTCCAATTCTTGGTAGAAATGATATTTGAATAGGTCTAGTTCCTTCAAGTGTTCAATCTAGGTTTCATATTCATGTTGTGATTAAAGAATAATTCCATGTCCTTGTTCATATACTCACTCCCACTAGATTCAAACTTATTAGTAAGATGACTTCCTATATCTTCCAAATAAACTACATTGTTTAGAGTGATGGATAATGCTAAGTTAGGGTTTCTTTCTATGGGTTTCATGGAAACAACCTTCAATTTTAGTTTCTCCTCATTCTCAACATTGTGAACTACTAACATATTCATAATTCTATCAAATATGAACTTTTATCAAATAAATTCTATAGAAAAATGATAAAAATACCATTTTTAAAAATAGGGTTTTCTTTGAAATTGCCTTGTAAAGTAACTTCTAAGTGCTCTATGCTTCTGATATGATTAGAATGAAGTGAAAATCAAGTATGTACTCCATTTATTCCTTCAACTCAAACTTTCATTAATTGTGTACTTTGCAAACACAAAAAAGTTGGCAATTAAATTTTGAAATCAAATATTTCTCAAGATCTTCTATCTAATCTTTAGATGATACCTAAGGTTTACTATAGCTTCCTTCCATCATGAAAATGCTCCAAAAAGCCTCGCTTCATGAATTCTCTACAAAAACAAATTTTTCATCTTCTTCTCTAGAATTAACTTTCTCTATAATAATAGTAACTCTTAATTCATTTTTCACTAGTTTAGATAAGCTTCAAATTACAAGCAAGCTTAAGTACCATCTAAACATATCTCTATTCACCTTTTCCCAGGTTTTCTACCCATAACTTGATCTTTGACTGAAGCTTTTAAATTTTGGTGTTGTGAACAAGCTTAATTAAACTTAATTAAATCAAACTTTATTACTAACTTTAATCTTCTTGTCTTGCCATCATCTAACTTATCTTTTGAGATGTCTAATTCTTTTACAAATGCATCATTGAGTTCTTCTCAAAGTTCACTAACTACATTTCTTTGTTTCTCATTACCTTTCTTAGTTTTGGAGTTCCTCTCATGGTTCCTTCTATCATTTCAAACATTTCTTCCATCATTCCTTATATTTCTGAAGTTTCTTCCATTCTTCTATCTCTGAAGTTTCTATCCATTCTACAATATTTTGTTGTATGTTTGTAGTTGTTGCATAATTGATATACTAGTATTTTCTTCTTCTAAGATTCTGTTGATCATTAGTGCATGACAATTTTGAGCTATGTGTCCAAATTTGTTACACTTATAGCACATGATCTATCTTCTCTCTTCATAAGCTCTTCCTTCTCTCAATTTCCTTTCATTAAATCTTCTTCAATATGTAGGGTTAGTATTTCTAGTCATTCTACTATTCCCTCTATCATTATCATATTTAGGTTTCCTACAATAATTTTCTCTATGACCCATACCATGACAATTGTAACAATAAAAATCTATAACATGATTAAATGACTAATTTTTACAATCTCTTTTCATCTGACCTATTCCATTACATGAAAAAATCTTACCTCTAAATTCATACCTTGTTTCCTTAGGAGATTCCACTTGTTTTGGTTTGTCCTTAATCTCAACTTCCTTGTCTTGTCCAACTTATTTAAGTTTATCAAAATATTGACTAGACTCAATCTGATCTAATCTTAGGTTTCTTTGCAAACATATTAAATAGATAACCAAGACTAGTCTTATCATGAGTAGGTCTCTATATTGACATTGAAACATGAATATTTTCTCTACTAGAATAAAGCTTCTCAAGTTGTTGCTTGTATTGAGTTAATTCACCTTTCACAATAGTATTTTATTTTGAAGTTCTTCATGATCTTCTTTCAATGTTTCAAGCTCAGATGTCTTCTTTATATGACTTTCTCTAAGATCTACATTCTCACTCTTCAAATAATTTTCAACTTTGCTAGGATCACTCCTCAATGTTAACTTTAGATTTTTAATCTTCAATTCATGCTTCAAGATCTTTTACTCTATATTTAACTTTAAATAATCATCATCACTAGTTTCATATTTAGTAGATTCAAGCTTGGATTTGAGATGTTCAATCTTTTTCTTCAATTGTCCGATGTATAATTTGGAGTCTTCATATCTTTCCTTTAGCTTATCTATTTCTTTAGTAAGGAGATCAATCTATTCAATTGCCTCTTCAAGGTTCTTCATCAGTTGTTCCATATCCATAGGGATCTTACTCAATCTATTAAGCCTCTTCTAAGTAACTATGTTGTGAACCAGTAATCTAAAAACATTAGTGGCCAACTGGATATTATTTGTTACATTAAACTATTAGAATCTGAAAAGATTAATAACCCAAAAAACTAGTGCAAAGAATAAATATCTAAACTATGAATGCAAATGATACAAAATCAAAATAGCATCATAGAGTTAGTCTCCAAGAGAGTAATGCAAATGCTGGAAGAAAAATAGCATTAAGAGGATGCAAAAACAAGAGATGCAAATACGAGCCAGGTAGCATGCTTATATAGGCTAGGAAGAGGGAGGAGGTGGCAACACCAACCAATGAGGAGCAACCATCTATTGGACTAAAGATAGCAAAGTATCTTCCCAAGATAGCTAATGGATGCTCACATGTAGGAAGGTGACACCTCACAACCATTCACCTAATAAGACATGCTTTATTAACCTAAGAGAGATTATTAAAAGTGTAGGAAAAACCTAGAAAAATAGGAAAAATAAAAAAACTATACTAACACCCCCCCCCATAAGCGAAGCTTAGGTGGATGTAGAAATGGGTCCGGACAAGTCAAGCCTGATGAGGTACCCATGTACATAAAATTCCCCCAAAAGAGAGAGAAAAGAGACTCCCCAAAGAAAATTAGGACTCCAAGTGAGAGGAAGAGGCCCCCCCAAAAGATGTAGCATCTCACACCTCCAACAAAGCTTGCAAATTTTGTCTGGTAGATCCACTTACATCGAACAATTTTTCTTCCCTTAGAAAAAGGGACAAGATCCCAAGTGTGGTTCCTCATCAAGGAACTATACTCTTCCTGAATAGTTGTATCCCACTCAAAAATACCAGAAGCCTCACGAAAGGACTATGGATTTGAGGTAGTAGCAATGAAGATATGTAGAGCATCCTAGAATTGTGAACGAGTCTGCTTGGTGTCTGATGGATCCCCCACCCAATCACCTACAAACTGCAAGGTTTGTCTAGCCCAAAGTGGACCAGAAGATGGAGAATCTAGAGGAGAATCATCAACCTATAAATGATGACTAGGAGAGGAAGGAGGTGAGTCCTCTAAATTACTCTCTACATTAGAAGTGGAAGTAGAATACTGCTCAAGTGAATCTGACCCATCAGAAGATCTATCATGTATTCCAAGTGACTCCAATGTCAAAGTAGAAGGCAACCCTATGACCATGCTCTGCTAGTTAAGCTAATGCAAGTAGTGAAAGTTAAGATGGCCAAACCACTCATGCCATAATCTGCTCACATCATTAAATAGAGTGAGCAAAATAGTCAAAGGAGGATCAGGAACAAAGTGAGAAAACATATAAAGTCATGACTGATGATCTGCTCTCCCAACTACAACTGTAAAATCATTGTGCAACTCACGTATCTCCACTGAATCAGGAGTGAACTCAACCCACTTGCCTAAACCTATGTGAGTGATCTGGTGTACCGATAGAAGATTAGTTGACAATGAGGGTACATAAGGAACATCATGGAATGTTCCATCCCCCACATCAACAAACCCTCTCCCACACACCTCAACAAGAGTGTTATCACCCATCAAAATAGAAGGCATAGTACATGGCTCCAAGGATGCAAGTTCTTCCTTAGATGAATCCATGTGGTGTGAAGCACCCGAATCAAGAACCCAAGTGGATGGTGAGGAAGCAACTGCAAAAAGGGCCTTGCCCTTTCCTTTCCCCTTGTTATTTTCTTTTTCTTTGTTAGACCCTTCATTAGAACTTTGTTTCATAGACTCAGGAACACTGATATTATTCTTCTCAAGAATGTATGTTAAGTGATCAAGTTGTTTCTGCAAACATTTATGTTCATCATGATCAGGTCTTTTACAATAGGCACATTTGACCTTTTCTTTCTTAGGCTTATCACCCTTGGAAGATGGTGTATCAATAGTTGCTTTTGAAGAAATCAGCATCTGATCCTTCTTCTCCTCGCTATTCTTTTGTTTCTTGTCCTTACTATTGTTGTTACTACTTTATCCTTGTTTTTATTTTGTGCCTTGGTTGGCAGCCAAGGCATGTGACTTAGAGGACTTAAGAATGCCCATCTAGATTAGCTTGTCCTATTCTTGAGTGAGATTGATAGCAAAATCATCTAGAGATGGCATGGTGAATTGAGTACCAAGTGCACCCTTAGTAGCATAGAAGGTAGAGACAAACACAGAATATTCTGAACTTAGCTTAGAGAGAATACTGAGAATCAGTTGTTCATCTTTCTTTTCAATTCCAAATTGTTTTAACTTTAGCCTTAGTGATTTCAATTTGGTGAAGAAATCTTGGATTGTGTTGAAATTGCCTAGACTCAAACTTATTAATTCATTTTCCAACATATGACCCCTCATTGAATCTTGTGTGTCAAATAGTGTTTCTAGCTTTGTCCATACTTCATTTGGTGTATCCAAAGACTCAATGTGAAATAGCAAGTCAGGAGAAACAGACAAACACAATGTTCCAAATGCCTCATCACATTTGTTAAACCACTTAGGCTTATCTTCATCTTTAGCAGGTTCAGTTTCAAGTCCCATAGTTATCCTATTTAATCTAGCTTTCCTTAAGTGAATTTTCATGCATGATTTCCACTCAAAGTAATTGTATGGAGTTAGGATGGGCATATTTGTTTGATCCATGATGAAGAAATGCAGAGAAGAAATGCTAGAAAGAAGAGAACCCAGCCACGACAATGCCCCACCCCCCCCCCCCCCTCTCTTTACTCAATCAAAGAACCCCACCAAAGAAATATGATTTGGCACTTTATTTTAGTGCATTTACAACTACTACTAGAAAGAGATACTTAGTGGTCTTGATTTCAATGCATTACAAACCCTCATGAAGAGCATATGCTAAAAGTGAAACTTGGGCACAATAATCAAGGAAAAAAATAGCACCACTGTGATCTACTCAAAAAATCATGCACTTTCAAAAAAAGAATCACCTCGATACGAGGTCGTATGAGAAAGTTATGATCCTCTGAAGTTTCCAAAATGAGAATTGTGCATAGTCACGGCTGAGAATCTGCAATTTCTAAAGAATTCATGCATGAAAATCAAAAAATAACTCCACTAGTGGATAGAGCAATGAAAAATAGTCAAGTTCATAACAAGAATCATCAAAATCAGAGTTTGTATGAGCAAGAATGAGACATTTGAAAACTGCATTCAAATCTGTGACTACCAACCAAGAGGGGTATGGCTATAGCTTTGCATGCTCGATTCTAAAAAATATACAACTTGCATGCAAAATCTAAAAGATACCCAGATGGTTTTTTGGGGCTGTGAACAAAACTCAAAAAGCAATTTTCTTGCTGATGTACAGAAGATGTTGTTGTAGTGTAAATCAAACGCCTTTAACAGTAAAAAATGGCTCCAAAAATTAAAAAAAGACCGCAGCAACCAAAATATAACATGCAAATGCTGGATCAGCTTCTTAAGTCCATCAATGGCATGCTGGAACCTACAAAACTGATTGAAAACTCTAAATATGCAAGTTGGTTTTCAAATTTGAGATTGAAACCCCAGAGAAAAACTATTTTTGTCAAAACTTTTCTGATTCTCAAGATCATCCAAAGATGCAAGAGAAGAGCATACTTAATTTTTCAAAAAACTACAATAAACTTTATTTGCGCCCCCCGAATCTCTCAAATAAGGAAACTAAAATTTATTCTTTCACATAGAAAAGCTCTGATACCATGTTAGAATCTGAAAAGATTAATAACCCAAAAAATTAGTGCAAAGAATAAATATCTAAACTATGAATGCAAATGATACAAAATCAAAATAGCATCATAGAGTTAGTCTCCAAGAGAGTAATGCAAATGCTGGAAGCAAAATAGAATTAAGAGGATGCAAAAACAAGAGATGCAAATACAAGCTAGGTAGCATGCTTATATAGGCTAGGAAGAGGGAGGAGGTGGCAACACCAACCAATGAGGAGCAACCATCTATTGTACTAAAGATAGCAAAGTATCTTCCCAAGATAGCTAATGGATGCTCACATGTAGGAAGGTGACACCTCACAACCATTCACCTAATAAGACATGCTTTATTAACCTAAGCGAGATTATTAAAAGTGTAGGAAAAACCTAGCAAAATAGGAAAAATAAAAAACTATACTAACATAAACCATACATAAAAAAGTAATAAAGTAATGCTAAATATTAATAGTAACCATGCACAAAGATAACTCATTACACCATATTTTTGTAACTAGGGAAACCCTGGCTAAGGGAAAACCCTAGTGGGGATGATACCCACTATATAATGTACCGATATATATGTTCCTTGTCAGAGGATGGACCCTATTAGGAGTCAATGAGAAAATTTAGTATAGAGAGTACCTATTAGAAGAATTTGAATCCCTATTAAGAGATTCCAACTTTGTTAGGAGTTGTAGTACAATAGATGCAAGATGAGCCCACTATCCAAACATGCACTTCCAATTACAAGAAGAGCTCACTTTCCAAACAAGTAATCAAACTTGTAGGATGTAGGTACTATAACTTCTTCCTTAACTAATCTTTGATCTTCAGCTTGATCTTGGATCAAAAAAATAGCTTTAGAAAACTTTGTATATATCACTTTCACAAAAGTTCACATATAATTGCTCAACACAACTACTACACTTGCACACACATCTTATTGTAGGGTGTCCTTTGCATAAATACCATGCCTTTACACAACTTTTTGCTAGGTTGTCTATGAGCATAATATACATTTTTAACTTAGAGTAAACATCTAGGATGTCGGCCCTACTTGGACAAATAATTTTTTTGTAAGCAAAATAATTCCTTTCCTTTAATTTTGCTATCCTGTTACATTACTAAAACACAAATATCTCTTTTTCATATAGTTTGTGCTAACTTCTAAGGTTATACGCATAATCATCAACATGTATACTAACTCCATATGACTTTTCTAATCATAATATGACATTAGTAACAAGTTACATAAAAAAAACAATACACTATTGTATACCAAATTCATACTTAGACAATTTTTGAGTACCAACATCTAAGTAAATTTATTTTTAAGGTTTTTTGTAAGTATGTACAACATGTATTACCATAAATGACAATAATTACATAACTTTATTAGCCAATTGTCAACAAAGTTTATTCTTCTCCTCTTCAAATTCCTTAGTTGTATAAAATTGTGGTTTCTGTGGAGTATTTGGTAGCTCTACAAGGGGAGTTGAATTAAAGGGCTCAATTGGATGATGAGGATAAGCAATCTTGGGCTAGCTCAATTTTCCCACTTTTTTTTTTTTAATTTTTTAATCCATTTGGGACACCTAAGCCTCTAGTTGATGTATCATATTTCCTCTTTCTTCATATGATTTCAGCATCTCTTCAAATCTAGCATTGATATCCAATAATTTATTCTTGTCTTTTATAGCAACAACAACTCAAAAATATACCATTTCTTTAGTCATTATAGATACATTTTCACTATCTACCTCTTCTACCCTGTAGACCATGAGACTTCTTGTACGTTCAACATTTGAAGCTTCTTAGATCTTGGTCTTATCCCTTTTCTCAATAGACCATATCACCAATGCCTGATGATCATCACTATATTTTAATCCCTTATGGGCATCTGAGACTTCTTTAGTTTTAAACTGAGTATCTTTTGTTTTTCTCACAATATCAAAAATCATGGCATTTGCAATGTCCCATTTAGGTAAAACCAAAATTATTGAATCTTTCAACAATTGTCTCCTACCTTCAGGGGTTATCTATGCAAACTCTTCCATGAAACTAGCTTTGACTTCTTCTTCAATTTTAAAACCCCTTTTTTCAGGTTTCTCTACTTTGATTATTTTACACTTGGCCTTAAAATTGTCAATATTTATTCTACAAAAAAAATGAGAAAATGTTCTAGACTTGACAAAACTCTCATCATCAATATTTTTAGAAGCTTGTGCTAATACAGGATCTATTTCCTTACCTCAGTAATCTCCCAGAGTGAGCTAGTGTTGGCATAGGAGGTTCCTTAGGTACTCCTTCTATATCTGTAGTAGTAACTACAATATCCCTCTCCCCTTTCATTTGTCTCAAATTTCCTCTCAAAGATACTTCATCATCTATCTTGAGTGGAGTCTACATAGGTGAATACTCTTCAACCCTAGAAGATAATCCCTATGCCAATTTTTTTCTTAGGTGCATGTATAGCAAGTGGGCTTTTAGAACTTGGCTTTTTATATAGAGTAACAGGTTGTACACTACTAGCCACTATGTAGCCAACTCTTTTTCGTAATGTTTACTACCCTAGGTTCAAAATCATTTTACTTGCTAATTTCTTCTCCACCTCAATGGCCTTGTCAGGGTATGCTTGTGTCAAAATTTCCTTCTTTTCATTTGAGGTTTGCATAATCCCTATAAATTTATCCATCAACATATCTACTTTCATACCCCAATATTTTCTATCAGCTAGGGGATCATAGTCTAGCTTAAAAGCATTTATAAAATCTAGGACTTTGTTGTATACTTTCCATTTCTCCTTCCTAAGTTTGAGCTCTTGTAATGAGAATTTATTTCTAACTATATCCGCTGGAAAGTATACCATTTGTTTAGGAGCTTTAGCCTTAGTTATTTCTTTGAATAGATCATAAAATCCCTCCAAGTCTATAAAAAGGGCATGGGATTGAGCCATTTGATATTTGTTTAAAAGTTTCTCCAAGTGCCTCCATCCCTTCTTGAACAAAACAAAGTTGTGCACAATAGCAATTAGGGGAAAGAAAGTACCTTTAGATATTCCCAAAAATTCTCTTTCTTCCACTAATCCTATTTTCTACAGAAGCTCAATCGTCCCTACTTTCAAAGGCACCTGATAGGGTAGCACGTGTGGTTTTCCATGTAAACCATAAACTCTGAAAATAGTAGACATTGCATATGGGATGATGTCTCCCCAATTGTGACTCACTATCAACCCTTTAGCATTACCCTTTGGTCTACTTAACTTTGGTAGAGGATATGGTATTCTAGGGCTATCCCCTATTAACAACATTCTAAGCTTGGAAGCAAAATACCTATCAAATCTAACAAAACTAGCATTAGTCACCTCCCATGTCATATCTACACTCTACAATTGTACATGGAGCTTTTCTCCATCTCTCTCCAATTACAACTTCATTTCTCTAGAGAAAAAGGTAACTCCCTTGTACAAACATATGTACATTAGCATAGAGCACCAATAGGGGGGCTTATTAACTTTAGCTTTTTCAATACCTATTAACCCAGTATGAATTTCTTCTACTAAGAGAGTAGCAAATTCAAAAATAGAAATCATACCATATTGAAAGGTTTGGGCAATGATGAAGACAATGGAGCCTAGGATGTGGTCCTACTCATCCATGCAAAAGATTTTGTAAAGAGAGAAATACAATGCCTATGTTATAGGGTTGAAATACTTTTTCAACAAAGTCTTTGTAGTGTTTGTTGTAACTAGAGGCAATGATCCTATTCTGAAAAAAAGCTCTTGTAATAGTCCTCCCCTTAGATATACTCTTTATGCATCATACCTAGCCTAGAGGTCCTCTATGTGTATCTTCTCATGCACTATATGGTTAGGGTTTAATTTAAAAATCTCACTAATCAATTCTATGAAACCCTAAAAATAATATCTCTAGCATCATTCTTCACAATCTTGGTAATTGGATCATATTTCTTCAACATTATTGTAAGAAAATCATCTTTAAAGAAAACTCCCAAGATAATTAATTTGCCTATGTCAAATTCCCATACATTATTCAAGGGGGTGTCTAATCTTCTTTCTACAAACCATTTTTGGAAAAGCTCTAACCCTATAAAAAATACTTCAACATCCCTCAACTAGTTTTATTTTTTCATAAAAACCCTCACTAACCAATAACCTAGGGTTCTTCAAAATAAACTCTTTTCCCCTAGCAAGCTCATTCATGGATTGTGGCATTTTCTCTAGGAAATAATCATGCACAATTCTTCTTAAATAATCTACCCTCCCTAAAAAATCCCTTCATGGAGGAATGTTTGATAATTATCCTACTACAAATATAACTTCTCACTTTTCCATAAACCCAAAAGACTCACCTAATTTTCTTATTTTTTCTTCTAAAAATCATTTAGTAGTAAACAAAAAATCTTGGAAATTTTTTCCCTTAGCTCTAAAAATTCTTGCTCTATGAGAATTCAATAGCCTTACTATTCAATAATGGATAATTGAAATTCTTACTACAATATTAACCTTGCACGAAATAGCATTGATTAAAATTAATGCTCCAACAATCATATTTTTTGTTGTACCATGGAGTTTAAAATTTGACTATCAATCTTCAAGAATCAAATGGCTTATCTTGAAACCCAAATAAATGCATTAACCTTTTGTGAAACTCGCCATGCATCAACAAGGCATTTTCCCACATTTGCTAAAGTTCAAGCAATTTCAAATTGTAGGAAAGCATTGATTGTTGATCTTTTAGAGATCATTGATCATGAAAACCTTTGGAATTTTCTAAATCCACTTTTAATATTTTGAGCCCACTTACACATTCATCCTCCAACTCAATGAACATGTAGACTACTTAACAAATTGGTATAAGACATTTCAACATGCATTCCAACTCAGCATGACTAGGAAACCCTTTGAACAACTTGTACAACCTATCCACATATCAATCAGGCAATTCCCCACTTTTAGTAAACAATAGACATCTCTATAAAGTGGGAAAGAAATCTCCATTGATCTTCAATTGATCAATGGTCCTATAAGACTTCCACTTTTTAAAATCTAGTTAGCAACAGTGACCAATGAAATGGCTCAAATTTTCCACCATGTCCTGATGACCATCCAATAACCTTGAACTTTTTTTGATGCATCCAACCTTTGGGGCTCATTAAGGAACTCACATCATCATGGGCTATGTGTCATGCAGGTACTTCCCCACATTTGCTAAAGTTCAAGCAAGTTCAAATTGTGGGAAAGTTCTCATCGCTGATCCTTCTTTGATCAATGGTTTGTAAAAGTAAACCCTACCATGGTTAAAAATATTTTTAAAGAACACTAAAGAATCAACACAAGTTTAAAACCATGGTTTAAGACAAGGGTTAATGAAAAAAACAATTTTTGGGAATGTAATTTAAAAATAACCATGGAAAAAGGAAAAAAAACAATTTCCTAAAATAAAAAAGCTCCCATGTAATTTTCAAAATAAAGAAATACTTTCCAAATTCTTGGTAACTAGGGAAAAAATATAAGGGTTTCATGAAACTTATAATTTTATCTAAGGTTTTTAACAGGCCTTATTTAAAAAAAATAAAAATCCACTAGTTTTTCACTATGAAATGCAACAAAATTATAAAAGGTGAAAAACTAGGCCAACATTGTAGATTGTTGTATTCATTGCTTCTCTCCAAAATGTCTTAGAGACATCAATCTCAAATAACATTTCTCTTAGCTTCTACTATTGATCTATTTCTTCTTTCTACAATCGCATTTTATTCAGGTGTTCTTGGTGAGGATAACTATCTTTTAATGTCATTTTCTTCACAAAACTTGTTAAATCCTCTAGAGGTGAACTCTCCTCCTCCATCTTATCTTAGACATTTTATCTTAACACTAGATTTATTCTCAACTATATTCTTAAATATCTTAAACTTCTCAAATGCTTCAGAATTCTCTTTAAGAAATGATACCCACATCATTCTAGTAAAATAATCAACAAAAATCATAAAATGCCTTTCATCATAGAATCCTCTTTTTCTTGAGGGACCACTTAGATCTATGCGAACAATTTCTAGCTTCTCTATGGTTGTGAACTTCTTGCTAGGAAATGATACTTTCTTCTATTTAGCCATAATACAGTCATTGCAAATAATATAAGTTGGATTTTCTATCTTAGGAAAGTATCTAACTACAATGAGGTGCTAACTTTCATAGTATTATCAAAATTTATATGAAATTTTTTTTTGTGCCATAACCAACTATTATCAACTTTAGCTACTAAATATATCATTTTAGTAGGATTCAATTGCAATATATTACCTTTGGATCTTGTTCTAGTTCCAATAAGCTTATCATCTATATCTTTGATAACGCAAGTCTTCTCTATGAACCTAATATCCCTTGTCTACCAACTATCTAATACTCAACAAGTTATGCTTTAATCCATAATAAAGTAAATATCGTCAGTGTTAGTCTTATCATCAAGAGTAATGGATCCTATCCCTATTATATGATAAGTTGCATTGTTACAAACTCCAAAATTATCTCCATCATGATTCTTAAACTTAAAAAAAATATTCATGTCACCAGTCATGTCATGTGAACATCCACTATCAATTATCCAATTAGATTAATTTTTAACTTGAAAAACTAGAGCCCTTTCTTCTCCAATTTCTCTATCAAAATCTTCTTCTTTGATATCTACAAATCCTAACTCATCATTATTTCCACTTTGACTATTTCCATTAGGTTCCTCATCTTCATTAGCATACAAATAGTTTCTAGGTCTTCTAGGTTTAAATTCTCCTTAATACTATTTCTCTCTTTTAGGATATTTAGATGCATAATGACCAAATTCATTACAAGTCCAACATTTAAACATATTAATGCCATATTTTTCTCTTCTCATAAGAAGGGCTATACCTTCTTAAATTTTCTTATCTTCATCATATCTACTACCACTATCAAAGTATCCATGTCTACTTGCACTTTGAGACACACTTGGCTGAATATTAAGGGCACTTAAGGCTCTCTCTCCACTCTTGTTATTTCTCTAGATTTTCATAGATCTAATTTTGTTGCTTTCAATCTACCAAGCAATGATTCTCTGGTAAATTCCTTAATGTAGGATATTAGTAGCTAAATCATCTGAGCTACTTGCTTGAATGGTGGTGTTAAACTCTTGAGCATCTTCCATACAACCTCATCTTCTTCCTCAGTGTATCTTCATAAAATTGAAGAACTTCCATCTTGATATGTTTAGCACCCTCTTTTCATACATTTATCATGATAGACTTGCATTTAGGATGCACTTTCTCTCAATTCCTTCATTCTAGATGAAATTAGGGTTAGGATATTGAGTATTCTCATTGATTTCACTTCTCTATGACTCTATTTTCTAGGTAGGATCTAGGAATAGGTCCTCCTAACCTTCATCATATGTTTCATAAGACTTTGTGCCCTTCTTTGGAACTCTACCCTATTTTGTCATCATTTCCAAGTGTTGGTGTAAATATATATTTACTATTTACACTTTACTTAAGTTTACTTAGGTTAATGCATTATTTTATTATTTCTTTGGTGAGACACTTATGAGTTTGTATACTTTTATGAATTTTCATGTTGACAACATAGAAATAAGAAACTCTAATTCAACACATGGTGTCTACAACACTAGAGTTTACATAATTAACTAAGTTGTCATGTAGAAAACACATTTATTCACACTCCTATTTTAGCACATGGTATCTTCAACATTATTTTTCATGCTACACCTTTGTAGGCTTATCCTCTCATCATTGCACTTTCTCCCGTGTTTAATGGAGGATAATCCATACTTAGTGGACATGTGCCTAGTTGTATAACTTGTCACGTTGCTAATTCCTATGCATTCTAGAATCATTCTAGAGGCCTTTAGATAGAGGCACTCTTATTGTACTTTTAGATTGAATTGAATACATATCAATATTCTGATCATACTCTTTCTAGTCTATTATTGTGCTTGTGTTTGAGTTCCATGATTTTGGGTGAATTTTGTCCTAAGGAAAATTCTTACATGGTATCAGAGCTTGGAGAATTTCTCTTCAAATATTCATTCAAGACCATTTTTGCTTTAGCACCTTGACCTAGATCTAGAGTATCACTGTCATTGGGAGTATCTAGTACCAAAACAAACCTCATCATTGCATTTGAAATGTTGATTTGGTGAAAATCAACTATAACTTTGCCTATTTTGAGGCAAAGTCAATTTTGTGGCAATTTTTTTTTGCAAATTGACACATGAACATCCAATTTGCAATTTTGGGTATGATTTACTAGATCTAAAAATTTTATTTTTAGATTTACAATTTTATTTGTCTCTACAATTATTTTTGAATTTGGGTATTTTTTGAAAAAAAATCACCCCGTATGTCCTACAGAGAATTTTTTTTTCAGGAACCAAGTAGTGCCATCTTAGCCCCTATAGAGAATATTCATGGAATATTATTTATTTGGTACTTTAATTATAGATCAACCACACCATATATTTTCTAGCTTAAATCTAGCAAGCAAATAAAAAACTAACCAAATTACCAATCTGGCAGCCCAATGACTTTGTTTTTTATCCACCACAAGCTTCAACATTTAAATTGCATATATTTTCTCACTCTCACCAATGTAGGATTAATCCTATCCAAAAAAAAAAAAAAAACCTAGCATGATGTTTTGACCCCTAGAGGCCATTCATCAATCACACACTAACCATCTTCATTCTCTGATTCTCGCAAATAGGTTTTTGACCCATCCATTCAGTTTCTGCTGACGCTGCATGAATTTTGGCCCACTTCTCATCTGATTGATTTCTTCTCCAATGCACCACATGGTCAAAGCTCTAGGATAAACAGTCACACACAATTGGTGCATAATTCACTTAGTACAATCAGTAATCTAACTAGTCAATGGTGGTGACTCAACAACTCTATCAATCCCTTGCCACCTCATCAGTTAAACAGTGACTCATCCACTACATCAGTAGTCTGCCACATGGCCTATACCTTTCCCAATTAGTACTAAGTTAGAGTTGTACATTACAACATGTTAGATCAATACACCTCATTGGCAAGACATGTCATCTACCACATCACCCAAGTGACCTTTTTTTGCTAACATCAACATTTCATGGTATTAAATTTAACAACCATCTGACTATCATTTCCAGGAACTTTTGAACTATTGTGATAATTGTTTGACCATCAAATTTAACCTCATAGTTTTTTCCTAGACCCCTCTCGAGATTTAGTTTTAATTTGATAGTCCAAATTTGTGAGGCCATAACTTAGTCATCTTGACTCCAAATCAGGTGTAATTTTTTAAAATTTTGGATAGAATTCCCTAAAAAATTTAGTGGTGCAATTCTTTTCTAGTTTTGGTGCATGGATTTGTTTGAAATTTCACCTTTTGGTGATTGTACGTATCTAATCTTGCATTTTTCAAATTAAAACACTTCATATGGGCTCATTTGGACACATTTGAAGGGTTCATTTTTTTAAAGTGCTTGATTTTTCATCTACTTTCTAGATTTGCAACCAGATTATAGGGTTGTGTAGACAAAAATATCACTTTCAGATATAAGGCTTTTTTTCTGTATTTTATTGCTTTGATTACTTTTCAAAAATGTTGTACATCTAAGCTATAGTGCTTAATGATAGATTTGCCTCAAAAGGTAGTTGTAAAAAGAAAAATCATAAGTTCACTTTGCACATTTTGACAAGTGGCCTATTGTACATGCAATACATATAAAGCTCCAAAAGCATCTTTTTCTTTATGGGGCAGTGGCGAGGGGGGGGATGTTCTTTGATTGAGTGAAAAGAGAGTGGGTGTATTATGTTTTTGTAGCTCTCTTTTGTGCTCTTTAACTTTTTTACATCATGGGCTCACCTAAAGGTCCACTTCTAACTTCAAAAAATTATTCTACATGGAAAGATATTGTTTGGAGTAGATTAATGGAAAAAGCTTTAAATCTTTATGTTGATGGTACAATCCCTAAACCCACTGATGCTACAATACTCTCTAATTGGAAAATTAAAGACCAACAAGCTTTAAGAATTATCAACACTTATGTACATAGAGATCTCCTCTTCCACATTTCCAATTTTTAGGAAGCCCAACCTACTTGGGACAAACTTGAATTATTGTATGGTAAGGTGGATAAGGAAAAGGGATACCAGATTGAGGATGACCTCCTTCTCTTGGATCCTAAGAATTTTGACACAATTCAAGATTATATCAACAAATCCAATGAGTTTAGAGCACTACTTAAAGATTGTAGTAATCCCATGAAGGATGATAGGTTGATTCATCACATCCTGAAGAGGCTACCTTCAGAGTATGCTTCCTTTGTTTCAAGTTATAATACTCACAGGTTAACCATGGGAAGTGCTTTACAAAAGCCTACATTTGATGCTTTTTTAGAAATGTTGATGTTTGAACAAGCTAAGTTGATAGATATGGGAATTCTCATGTCATCAAAGATCAAATAATTGGTGGCTAATGATGAGAACCAATCAAGTCTATTGACGCTCAAAATTGCATGGTCAATTTTGAGCACCATTGAAATTTAATGCCATATAAACGCTTTGTGAAGCCTATGTACCCCACTGTTAAGTTAATACATAAATGGTATTTAATGTTTCTAACACCCTTCATTTAGCCCTTTCACATATTTTGTAATGATAAATTGATATTCTAAGCTATTTGGCGAAGTCTTGTTTTGAGTTGCTATCATTTCTGCATTTTCACCAAGTGTCAAACATCGATAGGAAGCCATGTTTGCAAGTGAATATCTCATGCCTAGAAATGTTTTGTGACTTGCCACTTTGATAATGTCTAATTTCCATATCTAAGAATGTATGTTTCAGATTTCAAGCTATTTTGAGTTCATTTGAGTAGGTTTTGAATCCCTCAAAGTTGGTCAGTTACTGTTTTCATGCTTTTGCAATTAAATCAAAATTTTGGGAAGTCATGTTTGATGTCATATAACTTTTGACCAGTTGACCCCAATGCTAAAATTCCTTTTGCGTTACATTTTAGATGTTAGAGACTTGTTATGTTTCAAGTTTCAGCTTATGAAGAATCCATTTGATCAGTTTTCAAATGTGATTCCAAATGCAATTTCTATCCTTTTACTAGTGTCAGCATTTGCAGATTTGTCAGTACCCCTATTCATGGCGTTATAACTCCTAATCTGTGATTGGTGAGATTGAATGGATTGTACCATTGTATTTTCCTCTAAAGATACTCCAAGTGTGTCAGTTTGCAAGTCATGACAAATCCATATGCACACTTTTCCAGGACAATTTTGTTTGCCAAAATCAATTTTCAGTCAGTGTTTCTAGTTGCAAAATTTTGAGTAGCCTACTTGGAACGTCCAAAATTTTTGTCCTGTTATTCATCATGAGCCCAAATCCAAGATATATATTCACCTCATGACATAGTACCATTGCCCTAGATTTCATTTTCCCATGTGCTCATTTGCCCAATTTTCAAAGCCAAATCTGAACCCAGTTTGTTGTTTTTTGATATGTTTTCTTGCAGGTAATTTTGAGAAGGCAAATTTGACAGTTAATATCTTTTGACTAGGAATTCTTCATGAGACGAGATTTGATAGGGTACAAGAATGCAGAACAAAGAGTCAGTGTGCCAGTTTTTAGAGCTCGGTTAGAGGATTGGGTCAGTTTTTAAGGCCAATCAACGGACCATCTGGCACCAATTTGACAGTATGCAAAAACTAGGATGGCAACATTTATTTGCCAAGAAGGTAAAATTAGATGAAGGCATCTTTTCCACATAAAGATTTCTTGTTCCCATGACATCAAGAAGGAAGGAGGTCTGCATTGGAGCTTGACAGTGTTTTAAATTTATAAATGTTTTTGCAAATTACGGTAAAAATGACACATTTACAATGTGTCTATCCATTATGAAAGTATTATTCTTATGAGGAAAGGAAAGCTTAGTCAAAGTTTAAAAGGGGACATCTAGGGTAGATATGAATGATCATGTTTTGACTTTAGGTCAGAAGTCAAAAAAATGTCAAATATAAAAAATAATACATTAGTCTTTCTTTGTAAAGATGCATATTGATTTTGACATAGAGATAAATAAAGATTACAATGGGCAGCCACTTTTAGAATTTGGAGGTTCTTTGGGTGTAATAAGTGTATGGAATCTTGAAAAGAAAAGGTTGCATTCAGTTATAAAAGATGCTCATTATTCATCCATTTGTTCTCTCTACTTCTTTACAAATGAGCATATCCTGATGTGTTCTTCAACTGACAACTCTATCAATTGGTGAAAAGGATGAGAGCCCTAGCTTCTTGGTGTGATTTTGCATTTGCTACTAATGGATGTGACATAGTGGTTTTTAAGCGAGCCCATCAAGTGGCTGCAGGAGTGTAAGGAATCTCCATGCATACAAAAAGTAGTGGCATTTCAAAAAGAAAAGGTGATAGTTGGAAGAAGCTCGCAGGTTGGTTTTAATGAGAGAAAAGTTCCTTGCCTAGAGTGGTAGTGTATCTGATGTCTTAAAGGAGGAGCAAATTGCTTCAGCACCCAAGAAACCAAAGTATGATACGAAAAAGAAAAAAGTGTGGTCCTGCTACTACTGATTCTGCAGCTTCTTAGCAAGATGTGATAACAAAAGACCATTATATACAAGATGAAATTCCTTAAGAAGCAATGATAGCCAAAGCCACAGCCACAACATATTCAAAGGAAGGCCCATGTATTTTAAAAAGAGTTCATGCATTCTAAGAACAAAGAATGCAAGAAAGCACAGTCAAAGACATGTTTAAGGAAACATTCACATGCAAGTAAATGGAATTCCCACACGGCTATGATAAAGCCATTCTAGTTGAAAGGGAGCCAAGGACCCAACAAATACAACCCAAGATAGGGGAGTCTCAATGCCTAGGGAGCAGTTCATGGCTCAGTGCAGAGTGTTCCACATCAAATCACAACAGAGAGCACCCACAAAGAAGACAGGGAAGCCGTTAATAGAGGATGTGCCTAAGATAGAGTAGCCTCATGATAAAACCAACAAGCTTATGCATCACACGAGAGAAGATAACAAGGGAGGTTGACATCTTTCAAGCAACTCATGCAATCTCATGCAGAACAAAGGCCACAGCTAATAACAGTTACACTAAATCAATTAAAAGCCATCACTTTAACAAGAAGGAGCTCTAGCATTGAGGCAACACCCACACAAAGTATAGATCATGACAAAAGGAAATGGAGCCTCACACAGGAAAGAGGGATGTACGGTAGCAATCAATGGAAGGGATTCACAGAGCATTGGTGGAAATTGAAGACATTTTGATACGGGACTAGTAGGTATGTACTGCTTAATAGATCCAAGAACCAATAGGTATTGCACATGAATGAGAGCGTTTGTCTACAACAAAGAAGATGAGATCCATTTTATCCCATATGCATTGCTTAGGTGGGATTAGAGGTTTTCAAAAATTCTTAGGTAGTCCAACCTAAAATGTCTAGAAGACAAGGCTAATTGGAAGTTGCATGCAATGGGAGGGACCCATGGGGCTAGTTGGACGTGGATAAGAGTGTAAGTTTTAAACAAACTAACTCATGCAATGATGTGACATCAAAAAATCCCAAGCACTGAGATTGCAACAAGTGTCCAAATCTGGCAGTGCCCACTTGCCTGCATTTCCAAGATGCATGACAGATAAATATTGTGGGAAAGCGAGCAAGGTGACGGGTCTCGGGTGTAATGATGTGGAAATTCCATTAGTGTGTTGAGGTGGAAGTGCAAGCAGCAAATGAAAGGTTTCCATGTGGCAAGTATGATGACATGGCACCAAAGATGTAGATGTGACCAAATTGCAATAACTGTCCCGATCCGATGATGCCCACAATCTCACATTTCTAAGTTGCGCCCGAGATAAATAATGCGGGAAAGCAGGCAAGCAACGCGTGGCATGGGTCAAGGTGGCATTGATGTGGTAGATAATGCAAATAGGAAACCAATCAAATAATGCCACATGGCAGTCAGTCAACTAAAGGTTGACCCCAGATTCAAAGGGTCAAAGCAATATTGAAGAATTAAAAATAATAATAATTTATTATTATTTTTGTTAAAAATGCATGTTCAAATTTTAAAGGGTTGATAATTCTAAAGTTTTAACTTTAGAATCTTTTAAATTTTTCAAAATTTAAAAAATCAAATACGCAGACCTGAGCATTTATAGCAGAGGAAGACATTTTCAAATAGACTTTTAGGGAGTTTTTGAGATGTGAAATAGGCGATGTTATATATCGCTAGAATCATGAGAATCTTAATTTTCCAATTCTGGTGTTAGTTTTTGCACAAAATGCAACCAATTCTTGCTACAAGGGGATTTGTCTTAGGTACCTAAATTGTAATTGTATTCAGGTATGAAAGTTTAGAATTGTTTCCTAGCATGGTGATGACCTGAATTTGGTTAAAAGGCATTAAAAATTTAGTTTGGGTCAAAATTTGTTCAGATTCTTTTAGTAAAAATTGAAATGTCACCAGCATTTCAATGGGAAAATTAGATATTTTGGATGCAAAAGGAGTTTTCGTTATTAGATAGAGGACATTTGCAAATTAGTTACAAGAAATGATGAAAACAAAGATTAGATAAGACAAGTAAAGAAATCAAAGAGGCTTGCAGTTACAAAAGATTGAATTCCCAGTGGATAGATGTCAGTTGCATATTCAATCTGAGATTTTTTTCTTGTCTATGCCTTTCTTTCTCTGACCCATTGTAAGGGTTCCAGTTCTTTGGAGAAAATTGGCACATTACTATGATACCAAGGTTTTGGATCCAGTTCTTGATGCATTCCCATGACTATGACCACATTCTTCAGCAAATTCTTCTTGTATGAACATCAATAAGAAGATTAACATAGATAGTTTAGATCTGTTAGGTTGTTTCATGTCTTTCATTTCATGAATATGATTGTATAATTTCAAGGAAATAATACAAAGAGCAGTAGATGATTGAGCTTTAGTTGAATCCTATCTCCTTTATCAGCTAATTTGCAATGTTTTACAGTCTTTGACATAGAGCTTAGGTTATGATTGTAGTCCCTTAAGGCTGTATGTTATTCATTGTTGCTTATAGCCCAAGAGGTTGTGTAAATGCTTCAGGGAATCAATAGGGTTGCAGGTTTACTAATGGGGATATCATGTAAGAATGGGGTTTAATTTGAGCATTGATATCTATTTACAAGTTAAATAGATAGATCAGATATTTGAAGATGCATATAAGTCTCAAATATTCATATGTATGTTTGTGATTCATGGGACTACCCTATGGTGAAGGCACTGATCAATTATAGGATCATTAGGTCTTATTACTGCATACCTGAGGTTTTCTTGAAATTCAACATTATTTAATCAAACGATCTTTACATTATATGTTGAAGAGCTATAATAGAATGCCCTCACTTAGCTTGTGAATATTCTAGATCTACATTTAGCTACCATAGATCTGTGTCATTTCATGAGTCTTTAGGAGAAATAAGGGGTTAGAATCTACTTAATAGATTCAGGGATATGTTTTTGCACTGGTACAGTATCATTTGAATCTGAGGTCCACCCACCTAGGTTTAGTAGAGCCTAAAGTAGAAGAAGGGTCATGCCTTATAGTTGGCCTATTGTCAGAAATGATATGTTGAAAATGGGAGTTAGCTGCCCCTAGATATGTCACTTTCTTAGTGGAATAATTGAAAACCCTCCAACATTTTCAAACACCAACAAAATGGCGACTCTACTGGGGAGGTTCATACAGAAAGAACCAATATCTCTAGCATGAAATAGATTGAATACAGCAAATATATAGCAAGAGGTGTTTCTTATTTCCTTGCTGAAGTTTCATGTCCCCCAGTGTTCTTATTCATTGATAGCAGAAGTTTGACTGAATTGATTAATTTGTAGTATCAAAATCACTTGAAGTTTTGATAAAGTTGCTGTCATGGTTTAGAGTCAGTGTCAAGTGCTTTCACATTGTCAAGAATATGAAATTCCCATGTCGTTGAATAAAGTTCTCAAATACCTATTGTAAATTCTAGACCAGCTTGTTATGTTTTGCAAGTTTGGTAAAATTTTTCTCACTAAGTGAGTGGTGACTCTAAGTATATCTCTCCACTAGTGCTTCAAAATGTGAAGGTATTCTAAAGGAAACAACAGTGGGAAGACAGATTTGAATAATTCATTTCAAGTTCTTGACATTGTGTAAAAGAATCAAACGAGATGCAGTGCAAGTGTTAATAAATCTAGTTAAGATTTGAATCTGTTGTTATTTGTAGCATTGAAGTAGTTGTAGGCATCCATATTGAAAGGTATTTTCTACTTTCATGTGTTCTCATTTACATGAAAGTAAGATTTTGAAAGTTTCTCCATCAAATGGTTTATAGCATTAAATAGGAGATTGGTTCAGTACAGTTCAACATGCTTTGTGGAAAGTAGATTCAGCAAAAGTGTTTTATATGTCAAAGTATGTTTGAAGTTTTGAATTGGTAGAAAGAACTCCTGATCTGCTACAATTAATAAATTTTGAAAGTGTCTAATGGTGAATGAGTCTTGAGTTTTAAGAATGTTGAGTTTCATCTCATCTATTATGCAACCTATTCATGAAGTTCCTAGATCCATTTCTACCAAGCGGTATATGCCATTGAATTTCAATGGTATTCATGGTTTCCCAAATTTTATTCCTAATGATGTTCGAAATAAATTGCCTAAGTTTAGAGGAGACCATCATGTTTCAGCCAATCATCATATTCAGATATTCAGTGATTTAATGAGTGACTATAAAATTGCTCATGAGGACGTGCACATGAAGTTATTCATTCAAACCTTGGAAGGTGATGCTAGAGACTAGTTTTCTTTTATGCCAGCATGTTCTATTTCATCTTGGAGTCAATTGCATTCAACCTTCATGGAGCAATTTGGAGAGTGGGTAAGCATATCTGATTCTTATGAAAAGTTCTTGAAGATTCACATTTAGATTGATGAACTTCTCCCTCAATTTAATATCATATTTGCAAGAATTTTGAATGAAATCCCTGAGAGTTATAGACCTGATGATCAAATGTCTTTAGCTATTTATTTTGATGCATTTGATAAGAAAATGAATTATCTACTAAGGGATAAGGAACCCCAGACATTATATCAGGCTTTTATGACTACTAGAGATATTGAGAATAATATGAAGTATGGATTGACTAGAGGTCATTTTGCCTTGAATGATTGCCAATATAATGTGTTTGAAAGAAAAGTGGAACATAGTGTTGATGTTTCAGTTTCAAAATAGAATATCAACACCCCTGCTGTAAGATATAATCAGATTGAGAATTCAAATCAGAATGTGTGTATGAGAAAGTTTAGTCCAGTTGCAAATAGAAACACACATGCTCATGATGCTACATCAGTGAGCAATTTTTTAGACTCTGATAGGTTTCAGCAATATGTTGATTTTATAGATCAAACATTAGTTACAGTAGCAAGTTCTCCTCATGACAGTTATGTGTATGATGATGTTACTAATGTTTCCAATTTTGAAGTTGCTGAACCTAGATCTCAATCTTGTGCAAGTGAGAAGGCTAAAAGTTATCTCTCTGATCATGAGTTTGATGTTGTTAATCCAACATGCCATGGAGAGATAACACAAAGTGAAGAGCATGAATCACAATCATCTCAGCCACAATCAAAAGAATAGAATGCACATGTTGATAATGTTTTAGCAGTAAATGGTAAGATGTATTCTTTTAATCAGTCGGATAGGCAAGAATTGAATTCCCTTATTGAGAGGTTGCATTATGTTAATAATGAATTAGAAAGATATGAATCTCAATGTGGGTATGAAGAAGTTGTAAGTCATCTTCCAAATGATGACAATGAAGTTGTTCATCTGATGTACAATGAAGAAGCATCATATGAAGGAGATGATGAGAGTGGTTGCTCAAATAGTAGTGAGGAAAATGACACTATATGTTTGCCTTCATATGAATCTAATTTTGATTGGGAAGAAGAAAGAAATGATGGAAGTGAACATTCATCCAAAGGTGAAGGTATGATTTCTTCTTCTGATTCTGAAAAGGAAAGTGCATCTCAGTTTTTGTGTCATACAAATCAGTTAGCCAATGAAGATTTTATGAGTGATTTGTCCTCTAAATATGAAGATAAGAAAATGTTGAGTCTAGTTAATGAATCTAAATTTGAATATTCCAATGAAGAGTTGTCAAATTATTTTATATCAGACAATAAAGATCGAACATATTGTGAAGCATTTAGGAATGAATCACAATCTATTCATAATGGTTATCCTAAACAAGCTAATGAAGAGGATGTAAATATAGACACTATATGTTTGGTAGAAGAAATAGAAAAAGATTCTTCATACAATTCTGACTTTTCTTCATACGCTGAAAGTTTCCATGAGGATAGGGTGGGTAATGAATTTCAAGTCTATGATAATGTTTTATATGATGATGCTTGTGAGGATGAGTAACCCATATTTTGTCCTAATGTTCAGAAAGCATCACTGCATGGAGTCATTAACCCATTTTTTTGTGACTTGCCACTTTGATAATATCTAATGTCAATATTCGAGAACCTATATTTCAGATTTCAAGCTATTTTGAGTTCATTTGACTAGGTTTTGAATCCCTCAAAGTTGGTCAGTTACTATTTTCATGCTTTTGCAATTAAATCAAAATTCTAGGAAGACCTGTTTGATATGTTATAACTTTTGACAAGCTGACCTGAATGCTAAAATTTCTTTTTTGTTGCATTGTAGATGTTAGAGACTTGTTATGTTTCAAGTTTCAGCTTATGAAAAATCCATTTGATTAGTTTTCAAACGTGATTCCAAATGCATTTTCTATCCTTTTACTGGTGTCAGCATTTGCAGATTTGTCAATGCCCCTGTTCGTGGCGTTATAACTCCTAATATGTAATTGGTGAGATTGAATGGATTTTACCATTGTATTTTCCTCTGAAGATACTCCAAGTGTGTCAGTTTGCAAGTCATGATGAATCCATATGCACACTTTTCCAGGACAATTCTGTTTGCCAAAATCAATTTTCAGTCAGTGTTCCTAGTTGCAAAATTTTGAGTAGCCTACTTTGAACGTCTGCCATTTGTGTCCTATTATTTTTCATGAGCTCAAATCATAGATATATACTCACCTCATGACATAGTACCAATGCCCTAGATTTCATTTCCCCATGTGCTCATTTGCCCAATTTTCCAAGCCAAATCTGAACCTAGTTTATTGTTTTTTGACGTGTTTTCTTGTAGGTAATTTTGAGAAGGTGACTTTGACAGTTAAACTCTTTTAATTGGGAATTCTTCATGAGACAAGATTCGACAAGGTGCAAGAATGTAGAACAAAGAGTTAGTGTGCTAGTTTTCAAAGCCCAGTCAAAGGTTTGGGTCAGTTTTTAAGGCCAGTCACCAGACAATCTGGCACCAATTTGACAGTTTGCAAAAAATGGGATGGCAACATTTATCTGCCAAGAAGGTAAAATTAGATGAAGGCATCTTTTCCACATAAAGATTTCTTGTCCCCATGGCATCAAGAAGGAAGGAGGTCTGCATTGGAGCTTGAAAGTGTTTTAAATTTATAAATGTTTTTGCAAATTGTGGTAAAAATGACACGTTTACAATGTGTCTATCCATTATGAAAGTATTGTTCTTATGAGGAAAGGAAAGCTTAGTCAAAGTTTAAAATGGGACATCTAGGGTAGATATGAATGGATCATGTTCTGACTTCACGTTAGAAGTCAAAAAATGTCAAATATAAAAAATAATACATAAGTCTTTCTTTGTAAAGATGCATATTGATTTTGACATCAAGATAAATAAAGATTACAATGGCCAGCCACTTTTAGCATTTGGAGGTTCTTCGGGTGTAATAAGTGTATGGAATCTTGAAAAGAAAAGGCTACATTCAGTGATAAAAGATGCTCATTATTCATCCATTTTCTCTTTCTACTTCTTCACAAATGAGCATGTCTTGATGTGTTCTTCAGCTGACAACTCTATCAATTGGTGAAAAGGATGAGAGCCCTGGCTTCTTGGTGTGATTTTGCATTCGCTACTAATGGATGTGATATAGTGGTTTTTAAGCGAGCCCATCAGGTGGCTATAGGAGTGTAAGGAATCTCCATGGATATGGAAAGTAGCAGCATTTCCAAAAGAAAAGGCGACAGTTGGAAGAAGCTCGTAGGTTGGTTTTAATGAGAGAGTAGTTCCTCACCTAGAGTGGTGGTGTATCTGATGTCTCAAAGGAGGAGCAAATTGCTTTAGCACCCAAGAAACCAAAGTATGATATGAAAAAGAAAAAAGCGTGGTCCATCTACTACTAATTCTACAGCTTCTCAACAAGCTGTGATAACAAAAGACCATTATATACAAGATGGAATTCCTTAAGAAGTAATGATAGCCAAAGTCACAGCCACAACCTATTCAAAGGAAGCCCCATGTATTTTAAAAAGAGTTCACACATTCTGAGAATAGAGAATGCAAGAAAGCATAGTCAAAGACATGTTTAAGGAAACATTCACATGTAGGTAAATGGAATTCCCACACGGCTATGATAAAGCCATTCTAGTTGAAAGGGAGCCGAGCACCCAACAAATACAACCCGAGATAGGGGAGTCTCAATGTGCAAGGAGCAGCTCATGGCTCAGTGCAGTGTGTTCCACATCAAATCATAGCAGAGAGCACCCACAAAAAAGGCAGGGAAGTCGTTAATAGAGGATGTGCCTAAGACAAAGTAGCCTCATGATAAAACCAACAAGCTTATGCATCATGCGAGAGAATATAACAAGGGAGGTTCGCATCCATCAAGTAGCTCGTGCAATCTCATGCAAAATAGAGCCCACAGCTAATAACAGTCACACTAAATTGATTAAAAGTGATTTCTTTAACAAGAAGGAGTTCCAGCATTGAGGCAACACCCACACAAAGTATAGATCATGACAACAAGAAATGGAGCCTCATGCAGGAAAGAGAGATGTGCACCAACAATCAATGGAAGGGATTCATAGAGCAAGTAGTCCAACCTGAAATGTCTAGAAGACAAGGCTAATTGGAAGCCGCATGCAGTGGGAGGGACCCATGGGGCCAGTTGGACATGGATAAGAGTGTAAGTTTTAAACAAAACAACTCATGCAATGATGTGACATCGATTGCAACAAGTGTCCAAATCTGGCAGTGCTCGCTTGCCCACATTTCCAAGATACATGACAGATAAATATTGCGGGAAAGCAAGCAAGGTGGCAGGTCTTGGGTGCAATGACATGAAAATTCCATCAGTGTGTTAAGGTGGTAGTGCAGGAAGCAAATGAAAGGTTGCCACGTGGCAAGGATGATGATGTGGTGCCAAAGATGCAGATGCGACCAAATTGCAACAATTGTCCTGATCCAACAATGCCCGCAATCTCACATTTCTAAGTTATGCCCGAGATAAATAATGCAGGAAAGTGAGCAAGTGACGCATGGCACGGGTCACGGTGGCACTGATGTGGCAGATAATGCAAATAGGAAGCCAATCAAATACTGCCACGTGGTAGTCAGTCAACTGAAGGTTGACCTTGGATTCAAAGGGTCAGGGAAATATTGAAGAATTAGAAATAATAATAATTTTTTATTATTTTTGTTAAAAATGCATGTTCAAATTTTAAAGGGTTGATAATTCTAAAGTTTTAACTTTAGAATCTTTTAAATTTTTCAAAATTTAAAAAATCAAATATGAAGACCTAAGCATTTCTAATAGAGGAAGACATTTTCAAACAAACATTCAAGGGGTTTCTGTGACGCAAAATAGGCAATGTTATATATCACCAAAATCGTGAGAATCTGACTTTTTTTTATTCTAGTGTTAGTTTTTGCACAGAGTGCCACCGGTTCTTGCTACAAGGGGATTTGTCTTAGGTACCTAAATCACAATTGTACTTAGGTATGAAATTTTAGAATTGTTTCCTAGCATGGTGATGACCTGAATTTGGTTAAAAGGTAGTACAAATTTAGTTTGGGTAGAAATTTGTTCAGATTCTTTCAGTAAAAACTGAAATTTCACCAGCATTTCAATGGGTAAATTAGATATTTTGGATGCAAAAGGAGTTTTCATCATTAAATAGAGGACATTTGCAAATCAATTACAAGAAATGATGAAAACAAACATCAGATCAGATGGGTAAAGAAATGAAAGAGGCTTTCAGTTGCAAAAGATTGAATTCCTAATGGACAAATGTCGGTTGCAGATTCAATCTAGGAATTTTTTCTTGTATATACCTTTCTTTCTCTGACCAATTGTAAGGGTTCCACTTCTTTGGAGAAAATTGGCACATTACTATGATACCAAGGTTTTGGATCTAGTTCTTGATGCATTCCCATGACTATGACCACATTCTTCATCAAATTCTTCTTGTATGAGTAGCAATAGGAAGATTAACACAAATAGTTCAGATCTGTTACGTTGTTTCATGTCTTTCATTTCATGCATATGATTATATAATTTCAAGGAAATAATACAAAGAGCAGTAGATGATTGAGTTTTATTTGAATCCTATCTCCTTTATCAGCTAATTTGCAATGTTTTACAATCTTTGACATAGAGCTTAGGTTGTGATTGGAGTCCCTTAAGCCTGTCTGTTATTCATTGTTGCTTATAGCCCAAGAGGTTGTGTAAATGCTTTAGGGAATCAACAGGGTTGCAGGTTTACTAATGGGGATATCATGTAAGAATGGGATTTAATTTGAGCATTGATGTCAATTTACAAGTTAACTAGATAGATTAGATATTTGAAGATGCATATATCTCTTAGATATTCATATGTATGTTTGTGATTCATGGGACTACCCAATGGTTAAGGAACTGATCAATTATAGGATCATTAGGTCTTATTACTACATACCTGAGGTTTTGTTGAAATTCAACATTATTAAATCAAATGATCTTTACATTATATGTTGAATAGCTATAATAGAATGCCCTCACTCAGCTTGTGAATATTCTAGATCTACATTTAGCTACCATAGATCTGTGTCATTTCATGAGTCTTTAGGAGAAATAAGGGGTTAGAATTTGCTTAATAGATTTAGGGATATGTTTTTTGCATTGGTATGATATCATTTGAATCTGAGGTCCACCCTCCTAGGTTTAGCAGAGCTTGAAGTAGAAGAAGGGTCATGCCTTATAGTTGGCCTATTGTCAGAAATGATATGTTGAAAATGGGAGTTAGCTGCCCCTAGATATGTCACTTTCTCAGTGGGATAATTGAAAACCCTCCAGTGTTTTCAAACACCAACAAATTAAAAGTTGAAAAAGTTCTAACAACAAGAGGAAAAAGTAGTTGAAGAAAATATCACAATCTAAGACAGAAAAATCCTCCTCATAGCAAGGCAATTCTTCTTCCAACAAGAAGGGAAGTATTGAAAATGAGGAAAAACTTTTCTGTGCATATTGCAAGAATTCGAAGCATGATGAGCATCATTCCAAGACTAAGAGAATCGATGAGTTGGAAAACCTACTCAAGAAGAACAATATTAAAGTGCCAAATGCTTCCAAGGATTCAACTCCAACCTCTTCATAGGGAAAAGGGCAAGCACTTATGGCTAGTTCAAGTTCTTCATTGGAATTTATTCTTAACTTAGGTGCCTCATATCACATGGGTTTTTCAAAGGGAGACTTTTCTTCATTAAAGTAGTCATAGGTACTGTACATCTTTGTGGGAGATGATACAAAAATGGAAATTGAAGGTAAAGGACATGTGGAGATGGAATATGGGGAATTCAAAGATGTTCTCTATGTTCCACAACTAAGCTCTAATCTCCTCTCAATTTACCAAATCACTCACCTTGGAGATGACAAAAAAGTAAAGTTCCTTTCAAATTCAATAATGCTATGAAGTCCCAAAGATGATTCATTGGTTGCAGTGGAGAAAGTCAATCAGGATAATAGGTTTTATTCCTTCTCCCACTTTGTGCCTAAGTATCCTTCACAAGCCTTGTTGACTCAATCACATTCACAAATCAAATTATGGCATGAGTAGTATGGTCATCTTGCCTTCTACTATCTTTAGCAACTTTTCTCAAAAACTATGGTCAACGGTCTACCTATAGTTAACTTTTCTAAGGGTGAATGTTCAACATATTTAGTGAATATGCATCTAGAGGAGAAGTTTCATAAAGGAAAGTCTTCAAGAGCACCAATTGTTTTTCAGTTGGTTCACATGGTTTTAGCAAGTCCTTTTGTAGTGACATCAATTAGCTAGGGTCACTATATCCTTACTTTCATTGATGAAATTTCACACTACACATGGGTCTACTTTCTTCATGACAAGAATTAAGTGGTTGATAAGCTTCAAGTCTTCAATAGTCATGTTGACCACCAATCAAGGAAAGCCATCAAGGTTCTTTGTATGGACAATGAAAATAGATATGTTAACATAACACTTAAAATTTTATGAAAACTTGAGGGAATTGATCTTCAGAATCCACCTAAATTTAGTCTACACAAGATAGATGTTATAGCACTGAGGATATGAACTCTCAAGTCCATGGAAAGTTGCATGACACAAGCCAAGTCTCTTGATTTGACACTTGAAGTTGAATCTATAAGCAGTGCCAATCACCTACTTAATAGGTCTCCTCATAATTCCTTAGATGGAAAGACTCCTTTTGAGGCATGGTGTGATAGAAAACTAATTATGAAACACTTTAGAGTCTTTGGTTGTCTAGCATAGGCAAACATATCTTCTAGGGGATGCAAGGTACCACCACCTAGGCTTTGTACTTTCATCAAATATGAAGATGGTGTTAAGGCATACAGACCTACGGATCCAAAGACACATGAGATCTTTGTGGAAAAGGATGTTTACTTTGAGGAAAGTTCACCTAGCTTATCCTCTAATCCTATTCACACTTCATAGAATATAGAAATTGATAGTGACACCACTGATAGTGACTCAATAGACTCAAATTTTCGGGATCCTATTGATAGATGCAGAGAGAGGTCACAACATCAACAAATTCCACATGCATATATTTCCACAATGATAAGTCCAACATAGTAGGGTATACCTTGTCTTCTAGCTCCAATATCATTGAATGACTTCTTGACAGATATTTTAGGTTTATTTGTGGAGTCATACATAGTAGATTTGGGAGACATCATTAATGATTTACATCTTCTCTTTGATTAAGAAGATCCTTCTTCAATTGTTATGAGGGCTCACTCTGACCCTCATGTCCATTCTCTACATGATTTATCTTCATAGGTTTATGTGATTGTGGATCCTTCTGTATAGTAGTTGCAAGAGGTCTCTTTATCATTTGAGGAAATAGTTTGTTCTTTGGGAAAGGTTCTATACCCATCCTTGCTAGATTAGCACTTGTTCTTTTCAACAGTCTTGGAAGGCACAACCATTAGCATTGACACAAGGACAGTTCAACAGGTTTTAGAGGTTCCGTTCATCAATGAGATTCTTTGTACACAAAGGGGAAGCACCTCACTTGTACCTCTACCATTGTTTCTTCCAAAGGGGAGGAACATTATTTAGTATTCATAGACCAGCTTCTATCTTGAAGCAACTATCACCAATAAAAACTCTAGAATAGGGGGGAACTACCTTATCTCTCTTCTTCTTCTCTCTTATGGGAGTGACCTTTTCCTATTTTGGGGTTTTTTTCTTCTCATACTTCTCTTTTGTATATACTTGATGTATGTTGTAATAGGAGGTGGGGGGGGGGGGTCTTGATTACTCCATCCATCCATGCATCTTGTCTTTTAATCTCTCTTTTTGGGGGAGGGTTTTTCCCACGAGGTTTTACCTCTTTCTCCACTTTATGAGAGATTGCATTTCATTATGTACATGGGTACCTAACATAAACTAGTAGCTGGGACACATTATGCATTTAATCTTAGCTTTCATAAGCTTAATAGCATTCCCCTAAGTTTCACTTAAGGGGTGGTGTTGGTGTAAATACATATTTACTATTTATACTTTACTTAAGTTTACTTAGGTTAATGAATTATTTTATTATATTGCATTATTTTATTATTTCTTTGGTGAGACACTTAGAAGTTTGAATACTTTTATGAGTTTTTATGTTGACAACATAGAAGTAAGCAACTCTAATTTAGCACATGGTTTCTACAACACTAGAGTTTGCATAATTAATTGAGTTGTCATGTAGACAACATAGTTATTTGCACTCCTATTTTAGCACATGGTGTCTACAACATTATTTTGTGTGCTACACCTTTGTAGGCTTATCTTCTCATCATCTCACTTACTCCTATACTTAATGGAGGATAATCCACACCTAGTGGACATGAGTCTAGTTGTATGACTTATGATGTTGCTAATTCCTATGAATTATAGAAGCATTCTAGAGTCTTTTATATACTCCTAGTGTACTTTTACATTGAATCAAATACATATCGATAATCTGATCATAGTCTTTCTAGTCTACTATTGTGCTTGTGTTTAAGTTCCTTGATATTGCATGAATTCTTCCCTAAGAAAAATTCTTACACCAAGTCTTTGGGCATCCCTAGGATCTCTTGTTTTCACACTAGCTAGATTTGGACCCCTAGGTCAAGGTTGGGGTTGACTTTGACCTAGGTCAAAGTCAAGATCTTCCTTGATCTCTCTTAAGATTTGATCCCTCTTTTCAAATTTTGGTCCTATAGGACCTCAAAATCAATTTCAGGCTACTAGATTTGAATGGGAGAGGGTTTTAATCTGAAATTCATTTAATTATTTTCCCACCTTAGTTTTAATTTTTATTGGATCCTAATTTGAGGTGAGATTTAAATTATGGGCCCTTACATTATCAGAGGAGCCTCACCTTGAAATAGCTATAGAAGGACTCTCTTTTGCCTTCATTTTCACATGAGAAGACCAAGGATCCATCAATTGGAGACATGATCAATCCAAGGATGAAAGTGATGGTGAAATGATGATGCAAGATTGCAATAGGATGATATCGAAGATCAAGTTCTTTAATATCAAGCATTTTTGGAAAAACTGTTGTGGATATCTCTTTGGAGCAAGAAATATCTCTTCTTCCATGATCCATTATTTACAACATTCAAGCATTCAAAGATACAATCATAGGGTAGAAATTATGGATTATGAGTTTGGTAAGAGTACTTTAACCTTGGGGTCTTGGTATTCTTTCTTTATCATATTCAAATCTATGCATTGCTCTCTCATATCAATTCATGCTAGGGTTTTAAATCTAGAGGATTAGATCTTGGCATTACAAATTTAATACACACACGCATTATATTATATGCAACTATTTGTGGAGATGAAGATAGCAAAAATGTGTGTTTAACTAAGGAAAACCCCTTTATAGCCACCCCAAAATACAATTTTCAGATATCTATAGTCTTTGTTTTTGGAGATGTAGAGAATATTTGAGTACCCTTTTGGCCAAACTTCTAGGATCCAAGAATAGAATTTTTGTCAGAGTAGTGTAGGTCAAGATTAGAAAATAAAGGTGTAAGATTGTACCCTAGGGTAAGATCTTACCCTAGCTTTGGCTCAAGTTTGACCTTCTTTAGAAAGGAAAAATATTTGTAGGTTTTCTCTATTTCAGAGTTTTTATGAAAGATCTAGTTGCAGAATTTCCTAAAACTAAACATAGATACCAAAAAATTCATATTTCTAAATCAGCTTTATAGTGAGGTAAGAATTTAATCTTGTCTAATTTTAAGCATTTCCATATTTACTTTATTGATTCATATGTATAATATAAAATGTGGACTTACTATCTCCATTAGGTACATTTTTTAAAACCCTACCTATAACCATATTTCATATCCTAAATTATGGTGAACCTGTTTATGAAATCTCTTCCTTTTTGGTGTTAGATTTGCATCTTGTGTTGGATCTTTCATGTTTATAAAAATATATTTATTTAATATTCTTGAATTTATATTTCAAAAATACAAAAAAATTATAAGATTTATTTTAAAATACAAAAAATATTTACATCTTTCATGCTTGTAGTGTTACTTTGTGTTCAACATGTATGATTCTTGTTTTGAATATTTTGATGAACCTTTTATTATACAAGAGGATAGATCCCTTAATAAGGTACATGGAAATGAGGTTGAAAATTGTTTGAATGAGATCTCTATTGATCCTATTCCTATTTCAGTCTCCTCTACAACAAATAAAAGAAACTACACAAAAATTTCCTTCAAAACATAACAATTTTATTCATGTTTTGATGGATAATTACATTCCTTCACACTCCTCTACATTGATAGATACATAAGATCCCCCTTAAATATACATTTACATCTATACAATTTTCCTCTACATAATAACATAATACTCCCCCTTTGACATAAATAGCAAAGGTGTCAAAATTTGTATTGCAAAAATTTGTTGCCTATTGTTGATTAGCTCGTCATTCTAGATATGCAATCTACAAAATCAATCTTTAGTTTGTCAAGGTCCTTCTTCCATTTTCTTTTTACTATATCTAATACATTCATGAGTACATAAAGTGCATAAGATGCCACTTCAACTCTGCTCAAGTCAGTATAGGAAAATTTGGCATAGAAATTCTTTACTAAAAGACATTCCTTCAATTGCCTCTACAAAGTGACAACTTTGGGTGACCGATATTCTCTAGGAATAGAGAATCTTATTATTACCTTCTCCTTGTCCAATTCTATGATTCTAATAGCATTGTAGATTTTTCCAATCTCATTCTTAGAATCTTCAATTTTTATCTTTGATTGCTATAATCTTGTAGTGAGTAACTGAAGCTCACTCATATGGCCTTTTATCTTTGCACCAAAATTAGATAAGTGTAAGACATTGCAAACTATCGATAAAACTTCTTACCTTCAACAATACACTTTCTAAGTTCCTTGATGTATACATAAAGTTCCTTCAAATCACTACATAGATTGGTGCATATTGTGTTGAATAGGGCTGCATCATGATTACTCTATCCTTGTGTTGCTACTACTTTAGATAAGGTTGTGAATTCCCCATCAAAAGTCTTCACCAACTCTTTTTCCTTGGCCTACAAGTCTAGATTTTCTATATTTGTGGAAACTATCTTCTGTATGCACTCGAAGACTTTAGCAAGAGTCTTCTCCAAAGACTTTACATATTTGTTTTTCTCAAATAATTTTCTCAAGGTTCCCATTACATCTTTATGATCTTCATCATTAGATGAAATTAGTATTGCTGATGTTCCATCTTCTATTACTATTGAAGATATAGTAGTTTTATCTTTTGTTGATTTTCTTTCTTATTTTCTTTAGACTCTTTCTTTGCATCTTCTTCTTTCTTCTTCTTTTCCTCTTCTTCTTTCTTCTTCTTCTCCTCTTATTGTTTATTTTTCTTCTCCTCTTCTTGTTTATTTTTCTTCTCCTCTTCTTGTTTCTTTTTCTTCTTCTACTCTTCTTTTCTTTTCTTTTCTTTTCCTCTTCTTCTTTTCTCTTATTTTCTTCTTCTTCTTGTTCCCTCTTTTCTTCTTGTTCCTTCTTTTTCTCTTCCTCCTCCTTCTTTTCCTCTTCTTCCTCATTATCAAAACTAGTATAGGTAGTGATATTGCTGATATTGTCAAAAATATTTGTTTCGTATGCTGCAAATGGATTCTCCTTTGTATCCACAGTTATGTGTGTACTATCCACTTGCATAGATTTAGTACCCATAACAATGTGAGGTGTTGATAGTGCTTGTTGTGTCTCCTCTATCTCTTCCTCTTCCTTGGAAGGTGTGTGTACTTCCACATATATTGGACTCTCATCTTTTTTTTGTGCACTTTCCTAAGGTAATGAGGTCATATAGTTTACTATAGCTTCCTTTGTTTCTTGCCTAACCTCCACATAATTGCCACCCATTAGAAGAGTTTCTCTTCTTTTATTCCTCAACAAGGGCTCACTACCCTTCAAAATTTTGTCAGATTCTTCCTTTCATCCAACATCACACAATTTATTGTTGGCAATATGGCCAATCAGTCAAATAAGAAGAGATATGTAGTTGTCATTTATGGAAACATAGGTTTTATAGTATAGCTATGATTGTTTGTGATGGAAAATTGTTTAAGTATTGGACAAAGTTATAGCAGCTGATCAAATTTACTAATGATAGAATATTCCTTTGGAATATTCACTTGGACAATTAACTAAAATTGCATGATGTCATCCTGATGATGTAGACAAGTGTGCATGTCCATATAGTCAACCAAGTTCAAGTCATGATGTCGATACTTCACTAAGTAGAACAAAGCATGTTAGCAAATTGAGTTGTACAACTTGCAAAATTATTTTAATTATTAAGTCTTGATGAGCCTATTCTAAGGATAATATGGGAGCTGACTAAGGATTTATTAATATCATTGATATAAGTAAAGGACATCATTTGCAAGGTTATATGTGAAAGATATGTATGCAAATATAGGTATAAGTGCAAGATTAAGTGATATATGTGAGATATGATACAAATTAATATATGCACAAATACTCCTTACTTATGACATTGAGTAAATAGGAAGGAATATTGTCTATAGTCTACCAAAGGCTTGTATGAAGACCTATAAATCAGAAGAACTATGAAGAACAATAAGTGATCTAGTTTTGTATGTATATCTATTCTCTTGAAGAACTCAATTGTATAGTTTCATATTAGGGTAGTGGGATTTTCTTGCACACATTTTTATATGATCCACCAACTCCTAATAGGGTTGAAGCAACTCCTAACATGGTCGAGGCTTCTAACAAGGCCTAGTCTCCTAATAGTGACTTGAGATACTATACATTTATCATAGACTCCTAATAGGGTCAATATTCTTAACCATATTCTTTATATAGTGAATCATCTTGTGGGTTTCATCGCCATTGGGGTTTTCCCTTGGCTAGGGTTTCCCTAGTTAACCAAATATGGTGTTATAAGCTCTCTTTATGTATGAATTTTTATACTATTTAGCATTATTGGTTTACTTTCTTATGCACGTATCAAAGTAATTAATAATATCCAGTTGTGGAAAAAGAGGTTGAAAATACTGATTCACCCCCTCTCCTTAGTATTATATATTTCTAACAATTAGTATCAGAGCCTAGTTATTTAGAAGAGGCTTAATAGCTTGAATAAGATCCCTATATTGAGAGAAAAGAACCTATTTATGATAAGACCTATTTATGATAAGACTAGACTTGGATTCTTCCTTGGACAATCTGACAAGAAATCTATTGAGAGAAAAGAACTTGATACTCCTAAAGTCAAAAAGGATCTAAACATGCAAAAATCATATACATCTAAATACAAAGAGAATGTTACTCACTCTAAGAAATGTAAAGAATCTAATCAAGATGAGGGTAATAGAAGAAAGGAATCTCATGCCAGATGTAATGAACCTGAACATAGTGGAGATGATTGAAAAGGTTAGTCTTTTAAACTTATTTCAATTTTTTATTGCCATAGTTGTCATGGATATGGACATCATGTAGTATATTGTAAGAAACCTAAATTTGATAATGATAATGCAAATAGTAGAATATTTAGAAACACTAACTGTGTAGGCAACAGAAGAAGATCTCATAGCATTGAAAGTGGAGAAAGAAGACAAATTGTTTGTTATAGATGCAACAATCTTGGACACGTTGAAAATAATTGTAGAGCACTTGACAACCAAAATAATGAACAAAGAAGAAATGTACCTATATGTCAATTATGTAGTAACTTTGGACACACCACAAAGTTCTATAGAATTGATAGAAAAAACCTTAACAAGAATTAGAACTATAGAAGGAATAATAGAAGAAATGATGATAGTCTAAAGGAAGAAATGAAGGAGCTAATAGAATAATTTAAGGAAACACTTGTAAAGTCAAAAGAAATTTGAAGTTCTCATATAGTTCTAGAAGAAGCACATCCTAATGTGCCTGATTAGATAGTAAAGTCACTTATTGTCTGTGACCCATCCTACCTGCATGAAGCATTCTCAATAAAACAATGTGTCAGTTAATAAAAATTGATGTTAGAGATAATACCACAAGTGAATATTTAATAGTATACACTAGATGTTGAGAAAAGTCTATAGTGAAGTTTGCATTGTTTGATATGATCATTATGAGGATATATAGAAATTGATCTCTCTATTACATAGAGAGTATTTTAATCTGTGGTAGATACAAATTTCAATTAAAGTATAGATTATAAAACATTTAAAGGATATAAATTGATTTATGAACATCTTTTTCTTGTATGAAATATTAAGTACAAGATTGGAGAGATATTTGAAGTACTAAAGAAGTTTTCAAATATGTGTGATCATTGAAAACCCTAAATGAAAAATTGAGGTATTTTTTGAATTGGTTAAGCATATTTTTAGTAATCGCAACATAAGGAGTGTTTGATATTAGTGATAGACCTAGATATAACATTAAGAAATAGCCATTAATCTCTCTACTTGATGAACCCATTGGAGCATTTTTGCAAGTACTGAAAAATATTCTTCATGTTGAGGACATAAGAAGTTACATTCACTATCAAATAGAAAGCATAGGAGATATTGAGATCCATAAAGAATTGGAGAAAATGTGCAACACTAATTTATGATTGAAACAAAAACATGCATACCTAGAACAACTTAACCTAGTTAAATACATGTTCTATCCAAACTTGATAAGCATGAATGGATAGAAATCATTTTGAGAAGAATTCATGATGACCTTCTATGGTTGGGAGATTCACTTAAATGCATCAATAATGACCTAATTCACAAGGTCATTGGTTTGAGTAATGAAGGATGCAATCCTATAAACATAAAGAATGTGCACATATCAGTTGAAACAAATCTCAACACAAGTTTTGATGGCAGAAGCATGAAGATTAACACCATTCAAGATGATGGAGTAAGACTCCTAAGAAAAATTATTTGCTATAAATTCAACCATGGATCTAGGATAGATTTAGTCCTAGCCAAATTTATTCACTGAGCTTATATGATGGTTGCAAAGGGTGAAAAGAAAAGAAGTTTCCTAATATTTCAAATTGGGATGTAAGCAAGTGTGCAATGCAAACTATCACTCATGCTTACAAATCTAGAGCAGAAACAATTAGGGATAATGATATTGATAGAATGATGAAATCATTCCAAGATGAAATGAACCAAAGGTATAGGATATCACTTGTGCTAATATAAAAATATAAGGATGAACTATGTTTCATGGTAGAAATAGATTTGACATACATGAAGGTAGTAGTTCCTTGAGTGAAGTTCATTGAGCCTATGGGTTATGAAATGAGTATTGAACTAATTGAAGGCTATGTTCAAATAATTCTACACTAAGAAATAAAAAGAGTAGAGTAATTGAGGAAGATTAAAAAAATAAGAATACATATGGTAAAAAGAGCTATGTATAGTAAGCAATGAGGAAGATTTAAATTTTTTTTTGAAAGGTATAACACCCTTGCAGAGAAATAAGAAGAGACCCATTCTTCTTATGGGAAGAAATTATGAAGAGGAAAATATGGAAACTCAAAAGCAAATAGTCACATATATGTCTACTATGCCTAAGGAGACTAAGAAGAGTGCATAGTTAGAGAAGTCAAGTCCTACTATGGCAACAATAAATCCACCTCACAGTTCTAAGCAACCAACTAAAACTTCAATTCCAAGTGATTCACCACACATTACCATTGATAATGAATCCATCCAAGTAGATAACACAAATGTAATAGTAGATAGAACTAGAGATCTGTTTAAAGATTTTGGTTCTATCATTGTTGGTAATATTGTTGACTATAGTAGCTCTTCTAATGAAGAATAAGAGTAGGAGAAAAAGAAATAAAATGTATCCTCTAAGAAGAAATTTGAAACTATGTCAACTAGCATTGAGGTAGCTATTGCAAGTGCACCCTTAGTGATAGTAATAGTGAAATATTCTACACCTCCTACACAAGTGGTAGTGGTCACCTTAGTAGTATAGTCAGATGATGAAGATGAAGCACAAAATCTTATGTCTTCTTTAAGTAAATTTTTTGAAAAGAAGAAATTAGTTAAGTCAATTGAGAAGACTTTAACTTCAGTTTTGGATAGACTAGAGAAGACAATTAGTTTTGTTGATACATTTGTAGGTATTTAGCAAAGAGCATCAATTGTATGCAAAAATTTTGATAATGAGTTTACAACACTTACTAATGTTGCTAAAATTCAAGCGCAGACTAAGCATGATGGTAAACTTCTTAATACTATGTGTACAAATATAACAAATGATATAGAAACATTAAATATATGCATTAAAATATTAAGATAGAGTATGGAGGAAGGTAAGTAGATATGCTAAATGCAACATGGCATTCCTTCACCTTCATAGTTTTGACGAATAGGTCAAAGGGAGGATAATATAGCTATAGACACTAAAAACTTTCTAAAACAAGATCAAAATTTAGAAAACTTTAAGCATTCAATGGAAGCAATTCATCATAGCATTCAAGAAAAAAAAGAGAAAGCCCTAAAATTATTTACTCTTTTAAAAGATCATTTATCTCTGAAGATTATATTGTTACAAAATTAGTTGGAGGAATGCTTGGCAGCTAAAAAAATTCATATGACAAATTTTTCGCTAGAAACTTGAATGCAGTAGAGTTAGCCATATATGCCCTATGTGTGCTAATAAGTGTGTCAGATGCACTAAAAGAGAGCTAGAAGAAACATCTTGCATAGTTGAAGATTGACTTCAATGATTATTTCTCTAGATTTTGATGCAGCTTTCAGATTTTGATAGGATTTTCTTTTTGTTGACACCTTTTTCATTGATGTCAAATGGGGAGAAATAAGGAAACTTATAATTGTAAGTTATATAGTTGTACTTTGATGTATAGTAGCAAGCTTTTCTTTAAGAAAGCTTTGTAATCAAAGTTATAAGGATGTAATGTTTTTCTCAAAACATGAATATAATGATTTTACTATGTTATGTATGGATATTTACTTTGATTGGTATGACAACATTTTTGGGACTTAGCCAATTTTCCCAAAATGTTGCCATCAATGCCAAAGGGGGAGATTGTTGGCAATATGGCCAAATAGTCAAATATGTGGTTTTCATTTATGGAAACATATGTTTTACATTATAGCTATGATTTCTTGTGATGGGAAATTGTCTAATTATTGGAAAATGTTATAGTAGCACGATGAGATTTACTAATGATGTAGACAAGTGTGAATGCCCATACAGTCAACTAAGTTCAATTTATGAAGGAAATATCAATGCTAATACTTCATTGAGCAGAATAGAGAATGTCAGCAAATTGAGTTGTATGACTTACAAAATTATTTTGATTATTAAATATTGATGAGATGACTCTAAGGATAATATGGGAGCTAACTAATATGGGAGCTATCTAAGAATAGAGAATGTTAGCAAATTGAGTTGTATGACTTACAAAATTATTTTGATTATTAAATCTTGATGAGATGACTCTAAGGATAATATGGGAGCTAACTAAGGAACGATTTATTAATATGAATGATATAAGTAAAGGAATTCTTTTGTGAGGTTAGATGTGAAAGATATGTATGTGAATATGGATATGAGTGTGAGATTATGTGATATAAATGTGAGATATGATGCAAATTGATATATGCATAGATACTCCTTGCTTATGACATTGAGTGAAAAAGAAGGAATATTTTCTACAGTCTACCAAAAGCTTGTACAATTAGAAGAACTGTGAAGAACAATAAGTGATCCAGTTTTGTATGTATATTTGTTCTCTTGAAGAACTCAATTGTACAGTTGCATGTTAGGTTGGTGGGCTCTTCTTGCACACATTTGTATATGATCCACCAACTCCTAATAGGGTTGAGGCTTCTAAGAAGGCCTAGTCTCCTAATAGGGACTCCAGACACTATACATTTTTCATAGACTCTTAACAAGGTCAATATCCTTAACCAGATTCTTTATAATGTGAATCATCTTGTGGGTTTCATCCCCATCGAGGTTTTCCCCTAGCTTAGGTTTCCCTAGGTAAAAAACATGGTATTATGAGCTCTCTTTATGTATGGTTTTTTATACCATTCAACATTATTATTTTAATTTCTTATGCATGTATCAAAGTAATTAATGATATCCAATTGTTGGAAAAAAGATTGAAAATATTGATTCAGCCCCCCCTTAGTATTATCTATTTCTAACATTTATTTATGGATGTGATCCTCATATTTAGATCTTCTACTACTATTCTCTTCCTATTAATCAACCTATTGTATAGGTCTTTAGGAATTTTATTTGGAATTCTATCAAATCTCTTATTCCTTAAAATCATGTTTGTTATTATGGCATTCTCTAATTGCTTGTTATCCATACTTCTATATGTGCTATATAATTTATTTAACTACAAAAAATTGTCATTATTTATAATCTACATGTTTATATTGTCTACCTTTGGTTTCCATGCCTTTTTTCTTGTAGTTGTCTTGGCTTCTTGCACATCTTGCTCAGTAGGTTCATCTTTATCATCATCTTCTAAGCTTTTAGAACTGCTCACTTACATGGGTTTTCTCCATTTACCAAGCCTACTAATGGTCTATTTTACTCTTTTCTTAGCTTGAGGTGTAGGTTTTACTTTTCCTTCACCAGTCTCCTTGACTTCCTCTACATGATAGGTGCTTCCACCTATGACTACCTCTTTGCTTTCTCATAGCTTGCACTCATAGGTTGCATGTTGAGATAATGGGTGTTGCACACATTGCATAATATTATTATATTGTATTATTTTATTCTATTATGTAATGTTGCACCTAGATGGATGTGCAACATGTAAAAATTCTCATGGGATATACTCAATGCAAAATTGTGATAATATTTCATGTAATTATTTAATATTGGAGAAAAGAATTAAAATTTCAATATTAAATGTGGGGCTAATGGGTTAGGTAGCACATGGTTTTAGCACATATATTATTTAATACTACTTGGTGGTTTTGTGGGACTTGCTACTATATAAGTAACCACAAGGGTAGTTTTTGTAGAGTGAGAAGACAAACAACAAAAAATGAAAGAGTTGAGTAGGACAAGGCTTGAAAAATTAGCCAAGGGAGCATTTGTAAAGGTTAGAAGCATGACATGAAATGTGCAGAGTCATGCTTGGTTGTGACTATGGCTTTGAAGGCTTCCATGGTTGTATTTTAATGGTATTTTTGTTGAATAATAAATGGTGATGGATGCTTTTGGAGGCTGGGTTTTCTTCCCTCAATGAGGATTTCCTAGGGTATATCTTCTATCACAATTTTGTGGGTATGTTTTCTATTCTCTTGCATGTGGATTTCAATTGCATATTTATTTTAGATCTATTATGGGTTATGTGGAAATAGTTATATTATTTTTGGGTAGATTGTGTGATAATTTTTGCATTAATATTTCAAATCACACTTTGTGATCCATCACCAAGATGAAAGAGCTAAAGGAGAAATGTGGTAAGATTGCTGACCCAAGGTGGATAAAAAGTGGGGGGTGGGGAAGGGGGTGTGGGGTTGTTAATGTGCACCATAGTCGAGGAGAGTTTTGAGGTTTGGCAACAAGGTGAATTAAGGAGGGATCATAGGTATAGGGAGGAAAAATGAAAAGATAAATCAAAATATGCAAAGAACTAAGTGAAAAATAAGGAAACAAAGTTACTTATGAAGATAAAAATAGCATGAATGGTATATATATTACAACGATTTTATTATTGTAACCCTAGATTGAATCCATGAGAATGTATGAGAGGATAAAAGAAAGGGAAAGATATATGATGGGGACACAACCCAAGACCAAATGAACACACTAGGAAAAGGGAAATATTATTATCATAAGTTATATGCTATTACATTTAGTACATTAAAAATAAGACTCTAAGACATGCCCTATGGGCTTACAAGTTGTTTGAATCTAGAGAAAAATCTTCCTCTAGTACCTTCTCCCAAACTCCACGAAGAACTATCTTTATAATGCCAGAAATGTTTAGGGTTAGGAATAAATTCTAGGATACTCCATTTGGCATCCACCACCAAAACAAAAGGCTCTAGAAATCATGTTAGACGTTAGTATAAAATTAGAAGAATCCAAAAATGGTAGTCCAACTTCTGGGAGGTATAACTTTTGATCTAGGACTTTGATTGATAATCTGTTTACATTTTTGGAAAGCTCTCCAACCATTATATAGCCCTGTGAACCATATTATCTTGTCCCCAAATTTTTGGGCCTGTATGAATCCATTTAATGCCTCAAATCTAACTTTGAAGTGCTCATAGGAGGTCTCCAAGCAACTTAAAACTATAGTAACTTTCAAACTGTAAAGTCTTTTAACCTGATTCTTTTTTTGGAGTGCTTTAAATTAAAAATATAATAATTGCTCCAACTTGTACCCTTTAACTCATAATAATTATGGATCAATTACAAAATAACCCATTTTCTACTTTGGCACATATCCCAAGGTGCTCAAAAATTCTAACCCAAAAAACCAATAGTGGAACTATAAGAGTTGGACTCTTTATTTGACCCAAATGGGTATCTAGAAATGAAAACACTTTAAACAGAAACTAATAGTAAGCATATTTTTGGGTGATACAGGATTGCCCTTTGTAAGAATCTACCTTGGGGTAGAATTTACCCAAGACCAAGAAACTCATAACACAAGCACAAATTAGACCAGAATATGATCATCATAATTGTATAGTATTTAATACAATGTATAAGTACACTAGGAGTGCTTGAATATAAAGGCCTCTTAGATGCATCTAGAATGCCTCAAAATCAACATCATGATAAGTCATACAACTATGTGCATGTCCACCAGATATGAGTTATCCTCCATTAAGCATGGAAGTAAGTGTGATGATGAGAGGATAAGCCTATAATGGTGTGTCATGTAAATTAGTGTTGTAGACAACATGTGCTAAATTAGGAGTGTGAATAACTATGTTGTCTACATGACAACTTAGTGAATGATGCAAACTCTTATGTTTTAGACACCATGTGCATAATTAGATTTTCATACTTCTGTGTTGTCAACATGACAACCCAAAGAGGTGCACAAACTCCTAAGTGTCTCATAAAAATAAATAATAAAATAATGCAGTAACCTAAGTAAACTTAAGTAAAGTGTAAATAGTAAATACCTATTTACACCAAAACCCTTGCACCACTAGATGCTTCTACATCAGACACCCAGGGTAGATTGAAAAGTGACCCTACCACTTTATAGCTAGTAGAGGAAAACCAAACTAGGGAGCCTCTACTATAGATATCTAAGTTGAGTCTTCTATTGGTCATCCTTTTCACTTCACCAGGTATTCCTCATATTGCCTATTTCTAGTACTCAAGCCCACATGACTATCCAAATTTTTTTCAATCTCTTCCTTTGCACAAGTAGGAATTGGACATGGCTCTAGCATCAAACCCTCATCTATACCATCATCATGATATTCTATTAAGTCTACAATTTAAAAAATAAAAGAAATGTGAATCTCATCTAGAAACTCCACCTCATATACATTTCCAAAGTCATGTTTCTTCAAAATTTTGCAGGGACCAAATTTCTTGATCTTCATTTTTTTGTAGGTACCCATTACAAATTTTTCCTTCCTTAAGTATACCATAACTAGATCCCCCACTTAGAACTCCTAATGTCTCCTCTTTCGATCTGCCCTAGACTTATACTATTGGTTCATCTAGGTAATATGTGCACATACCTTGTCATGTAGGTTCTTGACACGTTGAGCAAATTCTTCTACCTTGACACTTGTTCTCTCCCCTTGCTCCATCTTCCTTAACTCTAGTGTAGTCCTTGGACTACTCCTGTATAGAATTTGGAATGTTGATCCACCAGTACTCCTATTTATAGAATTATTATAAGAAAAGTCTTCTTATGGTTAAATCAAATCCCATCTCTTGGGCTTATCTCCTACTAAAAACCTCAAAAAATTGCCGAAACTTCTATTTACTATTTTTTATTTTTCCATCATTCTATGGATAATGTATAGAACTAAACTTCAATTTCATCCTCAACTTTTTCCACAATGTCCTCTAGAAATACCACACAAATTTAGTATCTCTATCAGAAATAATACTCTTTGGGAGACCATGTAGCCTCACTGTATCACCTAGTTTAGTAGTGTAACATGACTACTAGCTATTAAGGAAAGAATTAACAATACTAAAATGAGTAAACACTTAAGATATGACTGATTTGTTATCACCACAAATGGAGGCAAACCAAGAATGGTAAGCTCCAAATGGTATAACACAAATGATACAATGGATTTTTCCCCGATTTAAGGTATGTGTGCTCACAATTATAGCTCAAGCTTCAAATGGATGGATGGGGTGAGTGAAATAAGGTTGCAACAATGGATTCATGGAGTGATTTTGCCATTATAATGGTATTTTGGTAGTATTTGTGCTCTCAAAATATCATTATAACTTTGCATGAAGGATGGATTCTTTTAGTGAAGGAAGGAAGTTCAATTTATAGGCCAAGGGTTGGAGAAATGGAGGGTCAAGATGTCAAGATGATGAGATGGTGAGGGAGGGTCAGGATGCACTAAAAAGGGAGCGCAAGGATTGTGCTAGTTTAGCACCAATGGGGAGGTGACACTTGTCACAAGGAGGATGAGTGTGAGAGAATAGTGTATGAGGAGGTCAAAGGGAGTAATGAAGGGAGGTTGAGTATGAAAGACTCATAAATGAAGGTGTAAGAGCCATTAAGAGGAGTGTAAGAGATATTTGAGGGTCATTTATGTTGGAGGGTGAGGGGAAGATATTTGTTGACTTTAGGTTGGGTTAGCAAGTCTTAACCCATGTTTATGATTGTGCACATGATTAGAAGAGGTTTAGGATTAGCTTAGAAGGGGGGCTAGGTGTTGAGTGACTTGGCTTTGATGGGATGGGTTACTTAGGAGGCTAAGTGAGGTTAGTATGGGTGAATGGGTTGGATTAGGGGTTAGGATAAGGTTTAGGAAGGCTCTTGGATTTTAGATATTTTATTCAATGTTTTATTTAATAAAATGGAGAGTATGGAATTAAATTGAATAGATTTAATTATTTATTCAATTTAATAGGGGAAGAGAGATTTAATTGATAAATTGATTTAGGGTGATCATTTGATTTTATCAATTGGACTATAGTTAATTAAATTAATTAATTAACTAGGGGATGACGATTAATTAATTAAATAGTAAATATTTAATCAATAATGTCCTAGGAGATGACTAAATATGATTACTTATTGATGTAATCAGATTTAGGTGTCTACATTTTGCCCCTCTTTGACATAGTGTTGAAACAACACTATTTCAAAGAAGTTCAAATATAAACGATGCAAAGAAATTTTTTTGAAGCAACGTCATTGCCCCAATCTTGAGTAGAAAGAGAGAATGGACTAGATGATGCCCCCTCAAGAAGGTGGTAGGGATAGGAGGTGAGACCCGATAGCTTCTTGAAAAGGACAAGAAACAAGGGAGAGGAGGGAGGGGGATTGGCTATTGAAATTAAACCTAGGGAAGTGATTCAAAAGATGGTAATGCTAAGATTAGGATTGGTGATGACTAAGGTTATGATTGATGAAAGAACTATGATTATGATTTGATGCAAGAGCTATGATTATGATTGATGCAAGAGCTAGGATTATGACTAATGTAGGAGCTTATGATTACGATTGATGCAAAAGCTATGATTATGATTGATGCAAGATTGGATATGATGGGATTGAGAGATTGGTTGGATCATGATGGTAGGATTCATTGGATGGGATGCTTGGATAGGATATGATTCTTGGATAGGGTGGGATTCTTGGGTGAGATGGGAAGCTTGGATAAGGATGGGATGATTGGATAGAATGGGTTGCACTAATAGGATGGGATGATTGGATAGAATGGGTTGCACTAATAGGATGGGATGTTTGAAGTAATCTAGTGAAGCTTGAGCATGGGGTTGTTCCAGCACCACCATGTAGTTGAGCATTTATTTTGATATAGGAATATTGGGTATATGCCAAGGTTACCAAGAAAATCAATGCCTTTGTACCATTATTACATAGGACTAACATGAAACAAACACACAAGGATTGCCCCAGCATCACACATGAATCCTAGAGGAAGTAGAGTGGAAATGGTACTGGTTAACCCACAAGCAAGCAAAAGAAAAGATGAAAGACTTGATCAAGACCTTACATTCAAATTGCCCTATTTGTAGCACACCATGATATAAAAGATCATGGTGACCTTGAGGAGGGAACAACCCAAATCACTTGGAAGAGATACTTTAAGAATCATGCTTGAAATCCTAAAAAGAAAATAAATCAAAAGAAAATGTAAATCCATAAAAAAGTTAACCTTCTGCCAAAGAGATCGATAGGACTAGATACTGATGAACCAAGATTAGCCAAAAGGAAGGATGCATCCTAGAAGGATCTATCGATAATATCAAGGACTAGGATGAGATGGGCAAGAAGAACTCTTTAGGACAACATTTTGATGACAAGGGATCTAATACGGGGATTCACTAAAGCACCTAACCAAGAGAACTGCAATTTGTGATCAAGCAAGAACTGATGTGAAGAGATGATAGGTATACAATGGGACTAAGGAAATGACTAATGTGCAAGGAATATACATCTAATAGATCAAAGGATGTACAAGGGATTACTAGACAAAAGCGCAGCATGATAGGATAGTGACAAGAAAGAGAAAAATGAAGAGATAGTGGAAGATAGTGGATGAAAAGCTTAAGATGGGGAGGTAGAGGAAAAGCATGGGATAAGGAGATAGAGGGGATGAAAAGCTCAAAAGGAGAATATGGTTTGTGAAAAGCTTAAGATAGTGGGAGTAAGAAGGCTCAGGATGATAAGAGAGTGGATGAAAAGCTTACGATGAGAGGATAGCGAATGGAAGCTTAGGATGATGGATAGCTGAGAGCTAGATACCAATGAAAAGGGATATACCAGGTGATGGAAAGATGGAGGTAATGCTGGGAGATGCAAGGATAGATGAAAAAGGGAATAATGGATAGAGGGAGTTGGGTAGAGGAATGCCAAAAGATAAGGATTGATGGAAAGATGGACAGAACACGGTCTCCAAGGAATGGAGTGCCCCTAGTTATAATATGTTATTCAAGAGGATTTTTTATGAGGGATGTGGTAGAATTGAATATTTGTCAACAAGAGGATGAGGGAGATGGATGGAAACTAGGATGTGAAAGGTTAATGAGGTAGAGGATAAGGAGGATGGGTAGATGAGGCCAATGGAGGGATTGGATGGATGAAAGAATGGGTAGATAAAGGATAGGTGGATACAAACTTTTATGGGAAATGGATGTCAAAAGGATGACCAAAAGCATGGATTTATTGGTGGGCTTTATTAGGATCAAGATCTGAAGGAGGATGGTGGGTGAAATGGATAAGATGTGGTTGGAATGGTGGGATGAGATGGGTATGATGGGTGATGGAACGTGCCCCCAAGTGTATAGAGCATTTGGATGGAGGCATTACGCATGATGCTTTTTTTCCAAGTTTTCATCATGGTACTTATCCATGGCGCTTGAATTGCCAAGTTTTTACCACTGGACAATTTTTTTGTTTTTGTTTTTGTTGTTTATTTTTGACTTTTTGACTTTTTTGATGCATTTTTACTCATAGATGTTGGTAGGATGGATGGAAAAGGATTGGATTAAAGGGGTGCTATGGTGGGTGAAGTTGGAATATAAGGGATGGGAAGACATAAGGCTTGAGGGTAAATGGATGAGGAAAATGAAAATATTATCATTGGCACACACCTTGAAAGGTGATGAAGTAGTGGAAAAGATGGTATTGAGCGAGCTTGAGGAGAAAATGGAGGAAGAGAAAGATAAGGACTAAAAGTAGAGTTGGAAGATGGAGGATGGGAAATTTAGGATAAGAAGCATATGGACTAAGAGTGGATTAAGGGGATGAAGGATGTTTCTATGAAGATTTGGATAAAGGATGAATGGATGAGGATTTTTGAGTAGCATGAATGGATGCCAATTGAGATTTTTCTTTGAGATGCATTTCTTTTATGAGAATCTTGGGTATTAACATGATTTTTGACTTTTTCATCTTGGGCTTTTGTGGCCTCTTGACCTTTTTTTGATTTGGATCAAATGCTTCTCTTCTGAAACATGTTTTTTAGAAGGGACATGTCAAGACTTGGATTTTTGGATTTATGCTTTTTGATTTTGGCATCCAATATGCTTTTATTAGCCATGGTATGGGAACAAGAGCATGGATGAGATGGAGGGATAATGGATGGAGTGATAGGATTTAAAGGTTAGAAGGGATTCAAGGGTGAGTTTTGTTGATGATCTAGCTGGTGGATTTGAGGGGATGGAAGGATAGATTGGAACATAGGATATGGATGGATATAATTGCCCAAAATAGATGGAGGAAATGAAGAATATGGGCCCAAAATAGATGGAAATGGGGAAGGTGTAGGTCCCAAGATAGATGGAGGGGATAAAGGATTCATATTAGGTATATAAGGACCCAAAATGGATAGAAAGGGTGAGGGACTTAGACAAGGGATATATGGACCCAAAATGGAGGGTTGGAAATAAGGAGTAGGATAAGGGCCCAAAATAGATGTAGAAAAAGATGGATGGGAACTTTGGGGTGGAGATGGAAGGACTTGTGACCATGTAGGAATAGCGAGGATACCAACATCTAGACATTCATTTTTATTTCTTTCTTCAATATGATGTTCATTATTTGGAACACAAGATGTGAGTCCATTATTAGCTAAAGGAGTTGAAGGTTCATATATGATAGTTAGATCTTCTTTTATGGATCTATCATCATGGATTATGGGGGATGGATGATCATGGAGTAGAGGGGATGGAAGGATATGATCTTGATTTGGATGGAGTGATGGGAATGGATCTTGAGATGGAGTAGGTGTGATGGTGGGATTTAGATATGGAGGGGATGGTAAAAGTGGATCATGTAGGGGAATAAGTGGGATGGCGGGACCTTTTTTTGTATCGAGGGATTTTTCAACATGATTTTGGACAAGATCATGACAAGAATGGATGGGATCGGATGGTGTGATAGAAGTATGGATGGTTTCTTTAAGTGAGGTAGATGGATGTTTAGGAGGTTCTATAATGGAGATGGTTTGATGGAGGATGGACTCATTAGGTTTATTACAGGGGATTTGGGTAATGCTAGGAGGAGAGGATGTGGATGGGAATTGGAGGGATTCAATGGATGGGAGGTAGGAGACGGAAGGGGTTTGATAAGTGGGGTGGATGCGATAGGGATGGTAGTGATAGGATGATGTAAGAGGAGTGATGGGGGTGGGAGAGGGAGTTGCTTTGGGCTTCCTTGAAAAATTCCTTGGAGAGGAGTATGTTAGACTAGGAGGAGTAAGGGGATTGAGGTGATGTGTTGTATGACTAGGATTGGTTGGAGGATTTGGAAGAGATTGGGATGGTGGATTTGGACTAGAGATGTAGCTACTAGAAGTGTTCTGGAATGGTGGAGGCTGGGAGATGAAGGTAGAGGAAGATGGAAATATGATTGATGTGTAAGAGGAATATGTGGGCACAATATAGGAAGGCAGTATAGATGAGGATAGTAATGGATTTCCCTTGTCAAAGGCATGGTAAGGAGTACTAGTGGGTATGTTTGGAGGAGAGATGGAGTAGTTGGGAGGAATGTTTGGATTTTGGAGGATGTTTGGAGGAATATCTCTAAGGCTTTCAATATACCTGTCATAGTCGACAAGATCATCATCATCATTGGAATAGGATGAGGTGGGAGAAAAGTTTAGATGACAAAACTCATGGTAATAGGATTGTGACATGATGTTTTGGGGATGAAGGATGAATACAAAAATGCAGATTAGGATAAGTTGGGAAGCTCAAATTTGAGTTTGGATTAAGCTCATGACAAAAGGAAAGACTGATTCCAAAGGATATGGAAATAGGGTGGAGAGATGATGAAGAAGACTTTAGCTATCTCAAGATAAGGAAGACTTAATAGAAGACTAGAATGATGTAGGAAAGGGTGTGATTATGATGAGAATGCTTTGGAAGTTGTGGATGAACTTTTGATGAGGTAGTGACTATGCTAAGTATGCCTTTCATTTGGGTTGAATGATTTACCAAGGGATAAAGTGGAACAAACTAGAGTTAGGGTTGTTGCGAATGGACTTGCTAACAATAGTTGTGAATGGTGTATAAGTGATCTCTTTAGCAAAAGGTCTTGATTGTTTTTGAAACATGGGGAGGATTTTGAACACTCAAGCACATCAAAAACACCAACATCCCTAGAAGATGTTTGCTAGGATATACAAGATTAGCAAGGGATGTCCTTGATATATGCAAGGTACATGAGACCCAAATCTATAGATGAAAGAAAATAATGCCACTCAGCCAAGAGGAGACGATAACCCAAATCTCCACCTTCACTTCCCAAAGGTATAAAGTTCTTTGGGGCTTAGCCAAGAGTGACAAGATTATGCTTCTAAGAGAGGTGTCTTTTGATTCACCTCCTAATGTTTATACTCTGCCAAAATGCTAGAGTTGAGATTGTCCCAAAGGGTGATGAAATCCCCAAGCAGGCCTCCTAAAAAAGTGGAAAACAAGACCACATAAGTGATCTTGGGTTTAAAAGACACAGATTATTTTCCAATTGATGATTTAGATTTTGTAAGCTATGATTGAAGACACTTGTGATTATGGCATGCAATGTTCATTCCAACTTGACAACGTCGTCAACATAATGGAAATCAAGAGATCATCAACATAAGAAATGCAAGCATCATTGAAATGTGTCAAAAATCATGCAATTTTTATTGATTATTAGGCATTCAAGATTTTGTTTGAGTTTTTTATGCCCAAATTGGAAGTGTGAGATATTGCAATGATTATTTGATCCTTTGCATTCAAGATTGTGTTTGTTGTTTTAATCATGCATTCCAATAAAAGTTTGATTTTATTCCATGGCATTCGAGAGTGATTTGAGTGACATTCATTCAATGAAAGATGTGTTTAAACATGAAAGTTAATTCTAAGAAAAAAACTACAAAAAATATGATTAGGTTTGTAAGATGCTCCAACCTGCAATGCTACAAAAAGCAATTTGATTAGTCACCCAAAATCTTCCAAAATGAAAGCTTAACTATGGTGAAATTTTTTAAAACTTTTTTTGTTATTTTTGATATGCGTAAATCAACTCAGAATATTCCATACCCTAAAGATATGATTATGATTATGAGCTTAAAGATATGAAAATAAAACCTGTAGAAAACCAGTTAGAATAAAAGCCTGCATGAAAAATTGTCAGAATTGTGAACAAATTAGCTAACAGTGCGAATCTGCGTGTTTATGTAGCAATCCCGTACACATGGGAACATGGGTGAAAGTCACGGGAGCGCGAAATAGGATTGGTGGAAAAAATTCAAGAAATGAGACCACAGGTTAAAAAGCACAGTGCAATCCCGCAAGAAAGTGATCACGCAGGTGGATTTATCAGTGTTCCCATAGGGGAATTTTTTAGTAGGTTTCAAAGGTCAAGGATGGGAATTAGTTCAAAGATTTGACTAGTTGAAGGTTGCATTCCCATAGGCAAATGTTAGCAATCCCACAGGCGGTTCTAGCATTCCCGCGAAGAAAAGTTTGACAGGGATGCAAAGAAAATTTTAGGATATGTGGCAGAAGCTGTTTGGTGATGAACTACGAACTCACAGTCGTGGGTTCGCATTCCTGCCATCGAATAGTCACTTTCTTGCAGTCATGGAATCGTGTTCCTAACATCGCATGATCACAAAAAAAAGATGATTTTAAAGTCTTCAAAAATGAAAAATGATGACATGGTAGGGATCGCAATTTCCAAAGGATGACCTGTGTACTTGCAACAAGATCAGTAAACTTATCAGAAAAACACGCAAGCAAAGAAGGTTAATTTGGTTAGTTAACACAAAAAACCCAAAAATCATTAGATTGACTCAAATGTGGGGTCCCACCGGGCATGCCAAAATGTATCATCTAGTTTAGTAGTGTAACATGAATACTAGCTATTAAAGAAAGCATTAACAATACTAAAATGAGTAAACACTTAAGATATGATTGATTTGTTATCACCACAAATGGAGGCAAACCAAGAATAGTAAGCTCCAAATGGTATAACACAAATGATACAATATATTTTTCCCCAATTTAAGGTATGTGTGCTCACAAGTATAGCTCAAGCTTCAAATGGATGGATGAGGTGAGTGAAATAAGGTTGAAACAATGGAGTCATGGAGTGATTTTGCCATTATAATGGTATTTTGGTAGTATGTGTGCTCTCAAAATATCATTATAACTTTGCATGAAGGATGGATTCTTTTAGTGAAGGGAGGAAGTTCAATTTATAGGCCAAGGGTTGGAGAAATGGAGGGCCAAGATGTCAAGATGATGAGATGGTGAGGGAGGGTCAGGATGCACTAAAAAGGGAGCACAAGGATTGTGCCAGTTTAGTACCAATGCAGAGGTGACACTTGTCAGAAGGAGGATGAGTGTGAGAGGATAAGGTATGAGGTGGTCAAAGGGAGTAATGAAAGGAGGGTGATTATGCAAGGCTCATAAATGAAGGTGTAAGAGCCATTAAGAGGAGTGCAAGAGATATCTGAGGGTCATTTATGTTGGAGGGTGAGAGGAAGATATTTGTTGACTTTAGCTTGGGTTAGCAAGTCTTAACCCATGTTTATGATTGTGCACATGATTAGAAGAGGTTTAGGATTAGCTTAGAAGGGGGGTTAGGTGTTGAGTGATTTGGCTTTGATGGGATGGGTTAGTTAGGAGGCTAAGTGAGGTTAGTATGGGTGAATGGGTTGGATTAAGGGTTAGGATAAGGTTTAGGAAGGCTCTTGGATTTTAGATATTTTATTCAATGTTTTATTTAATAAAATAGATATTATGGAATTAAATTGAATAGATTTAATGATTTATTAAATTTAATAGGGGAAGAGGGATTTAATTGATAAATTGATTTTGGGTGATCATTTGATTTTATCAATTGGACTATAGTTAATTAAATTAATTAATTAACTAGGGGATGTGGATTAATTAATTAAATAGTAAATATTTAATCAATAATGTCCCAGGAGATGACTAAATATGATTACTTATTGATGTAATCAGATTTAGGTGTCTACACTCACCACCTATCTAAAAAGCAAATCTGCAATATGCATTGCATCATGAGTTTTGTGGCGTGGAATGAAATGTCCCATCTTGGAGAACCTATCAACCACCACAAATACTAAGTCATTACCCTATTGTGTCCTTGGCAATCCATGAACAAAATCCATACTTATGTCCTCCCAAGACTTCAATGGAATAGACAATAGTTGATAGAGTCTACTATTTTTAATAAATCCTTTGGCTATTTGACATACTTGACAACTCTGTACAAACTTCTTTACATCCTATGAAAATTACTATCAACAACTTGCATTACTGTCAACAACAACTATCTCCTACTTAATGCATCTACAACCCTATTAGACCTTCCACTTCTATGTTTCAACATGAATGTATAGGTTTGCATGAACTCTACATCTTGGATTCAATTTACCTTGGCTATTTAGGTACTACAATGTGTAGTGATCAATATACAAGACAAATTCTTTTGGAAAAAATTAATGCCTCCATTTCTTTAAGGCTTGAACTATTCCAAAGAACTCCTGATAATAAAAAAGGTACTTCTTCTTTTCATCATTCAATTTTTCACTAAAGTAGGCAATAGGCTTACGTTCTTGGCTCAATACAGTCCCAATAACACTACCACTAGCATCACAATCCACCTAGAACACTTTATTGAAATTATGAAGTGCCAACATAGTTTGCTCTGTCACCTTCTTTTTCAATAATTCAAAACTCCTTGTAGCTCCTATAGTCCACTTGAAATCTTTTCTATCCCCCATCATTGTTTCAGTTAGGGGTGCATATATGTTGCTATAATTCCTAATGAACTTCCTTTAAAAATTAGCTAGACCATGGAATGACTTCACCTTAGTGGTAGATCTTGGTCTAGGCCATTCCAAAATGAACTTTACCTTCTCTAGGTCCATTTTGAGATGCTTAGTTAATTCAACAAGCTCCAAATAGACTAACTCCTTTTTGACAAAGATACATTTCTTCAAATTAATCAACAATTTCTCTTCCCTAAACCTTTTAAGGACACTATGAATGTGTAATAATGTTCATCCAAAGATTTTTTGAAACTTAAAATATCATCTAGATAGACAATAACAAATCTTTCCAAGAATTTCTTTAGTACCTCATTCATAAGCCACATGAAGGTTCTTGGTGCGTTGGTCAGTCCAAAGGGCATAACTAACCACTCATATAAACCCTCTTGGTCTTGAATTTAGTTTTTTGCTCATCTCCTTCCCATATCTATATTTGGTGATAGTCACTCTTGAGATCTATCTTGGTGAAGTACTAAGCTCCACTCAAATAGTCCATAAGATTATTTATTTTTGGCAAAGAGAACCGATAGTTGATGGTTATTTTATTTATAGCCCAAGAGTCTATAGACATTCTCCACTCTCCATCCTTCTTTCCTACCAAACTATAGGTACTACACATGGTCTTAGGCTCTCTCAAATCAAACCTTTCCTCAATAGCTCCTAAACTTGTCTATTTAGCTCTTTAGATTCAATAGGAGTCATCCTATGAGTAGCCTTGTTAGTCAAACTAGCTTCTAGGATTAAATCTATTTGATGACTAATTTGTCTTACTAATGGCAACTCTTTCTTGAAAAATATCAAAGATGACATCTCCATACTCACTTAATAGATGTGACATTTCAAGTGGAATTTCACTACTACTTTCCTTATCCTTTCTAGGAATCAAAGCATATAACACATATAGTGATGTTTCATGCCATCCAAAAAAAAAAATTCTATCAACAAGACATACCCTAGCACTATTAAATACCATTTCACCTTCCTTTATCAAGGGCTTGAGTTTGTAGCAAACTCCATCCTTTTTCAGAGAGTGTATATTGCATGACCATCATGTATACCATGCCTATCAAACTACCATGGCCTTCCCAACAATAAATGACAAACATACATTGGAATGATGTCTCAGAGAACCTCATCATGGTAGCTCCCAATCTTGAACTTTATATGTCATTGCTCACTAATTAGGACCTTATGATCATCCTTCACCCAAACAATCTAATACTATTGGGGGTGTTTCTCCCTCTTGATCTTTATCTTTGAGACCATCTCCTTTGAAACTAAGTTGTCAATGCTTCCACCATGAAAAATCACATCACAACATTTACCCTCACAACTGCATCTAGTACAAAAAAAAATCCTCCTTTGTTTAGGTTCAGTCTCACTACTTAGTAAGAGCCTTTCATTAACTAGAAACTCTCCTCTTTCTACATCCTCTAAAAGTGATGACTATGCATCCTCATCCACATGAGCAATCCTTACTTGACCATTGGCTCTCCTATCTATCCTTCCTTGGTGCTAACAACATTCAAAGGCATGATGACCTTCTTCATTGCAATGAAAAAAAGTACCAAAAAAGCCTCCTTTTCCTAAATTTGTTCCATGTCCTCTACCTATTCCTCTCTGATTTCTAAAGTTCTAATCATGTGAGTGGTTGAAACCCTCATTCCTCTGGTTTTGGCTAGTACCCACATCTTCATTTTTCTTCCAATTCTCATCCACCCCTTCCTCATTGACCATGCCCTCTTTTCCTTCCATCTAACCTTTTGTTTAGCTTATTCTTAACTTGCAAGGCAAATTGGTATGCCTCTTTAATGCTAGTCATTCTAACTAGACTTAACTCCTCCTGAATGCTAGGTCTTAAGCCACTAAGGTAATGGGAAACCTTCTCCTTGTTTTATTTTGCATGCCCTTCCCTAATAAGGACTCAATAAAATTTCTCTATATATTCTTGGATAGATTTTTCTGCTTGCTCTAACCCTTGCATTTTCTTGAACAAATCAAGCTCATAATCAACATGAATGAACTATTTCTTTAGTTTGCCCACCATGTGATCCCATCTTATGATTTTCTCCTTTCCTCTTCTATTTTTTTCTAGTTGAATCTCTTGCCACCAAATTTTGGCATGGTCTTTCATTTTGGCCTTTGTAAACTTAACCCAATTAGGGTCCTCAATATCCTTATACTCAAAATATACCTCTAGTTTGTTGATCTAGTTGATCAACTCATCCAGATTTAGATTTCTCAAAAACATGCTGACATCAATTTTAGGTCTTTTTCCAAGCTTAGCAATGGCCCTAAAAAGCCTCTCCTCTACCTAGTTTACTACTTCTCCCTCTCCTTCCCCTTCCTACCCAATATTTCCTTCTTCATTTTCATCCTCACTTTCACACTTATGACAACATTCATCCCTTTGTGGATCTCCTCCTGCAATGCCTAAACTTGTCTCTAGAGGGCTCTAACCTTAGGAGTAACAACTTGGGCCCTTCTACCATTCTTCCTTCATGGATTCATGTTCTCACTATATCAAAATCCACAACTACATAGTCCTAGTCCAAACTACTTCACAATTAGCACTTTGTCTACACACTCAAGAGAACCTGCTTTGATACCACTTGATGGGAACATAGCTAAAGACCAAATGAACACAATGAGAAAAGAGAAATGTTATTATTAGAAGTAATCTACTATTAAATTTAGTGCACTAAAAATAGACTCTAAGAAATTCCTTATGGGCTTACAAGTTGTATGAATCTGGAGAAAAATCTTCCTCCAATACCTTGTTTGAAACTCCACCAAGAACTACCTTTACAATGTCAGAAATGTTCTTAAATAAAACCAAATTAGGTTTAGGGTTAAGAATACATTCTAGAATATGCCATTGACATTTATTGATGAAATAGAAGTTCTATAAATCATGCTAGAAGTCAGTGTAAGATTAGAAGAATCTAGAAATGATAGTCCAACTTTTGGGTGGCATAACTTTTGATCCAGGACTCTGATTGATGAATCACTTACATTTCTGGAAAGCTCTCCAAGTGCTCTATAGCCTTATGGACCAAATTTTATTTTCCCCCATTTTTTGGGCCTACATAAGGCCATTTAGTGCCTCAAATATGACTTTAAAGTTCTCTTAGGAGGTCTCTAAGAAATTTAAAACTATAATAACTTTCAAACCATAACTTTTTTTTATCTAATTATTTTTCTAGAGTGCTTTAAATTAAAAATATAATCATCCATCCAAATTACACCCTTTTACTCATCATAATTATGACTCAATTAAAAAATAACACATTTTCTACTTTGGCATGTATCCCAAGGTGCTCAAAAACTCTAACCTAGAAAACCAATAGTGGAACTATGAGAGTTAGAATATTTTATTTGATCCAAATGGGTATCTAGAAATGAAAACACTTTAAATAGAAACTAATACTAAGAATATCTTTGGGTGATACTAGATTTCCCTTATGCCATTGGATACTCTTGCATCAGACACCCAAGATAGATTGAAAAGTAACCCTATCACTTTATAGCTGGTAGAGGAAAACCCAAATTGATGACCTCTATTGTGGATATCCAAGTTGATTCTTCTATTTTTTGTCCTTTCCACTTCACTAGGTATTCCTCATATTGCCTATTTCTAGCACTTTGGACCACATGACTATTTAGAATTTCTTCAATTTCTTCCTTCACAAAAGTAGGAATTGGACATGGCTCTAGCATCAATCCCTCATCTGCACCATTATCATGATATTTTGTTAAGTCTAAAATATAATAAATAGGATAAATGTTAATCCCATCTAGAAATTCCACCTCATGCATTTCCTAAGTCATATTTCTTCAAAAAAATTCTGGGGCCAAATTTCTTCATCTACCCATTGGAAATTGCTCCTTCCTTAAGTGTACTATAACCAGATCCCCTACTAGGAACTCCTTATGTCTCCTCTTTTGATCTACCCTAGCCTTATACTCTTGGATCATTTGGTAATATATGCATGTACCTCCTTAAGTAGGTTCTTAACATGTTCAATGAATTCTTCTACCTCAACACTTGTCCTCTCCTCTTGCTCCATCTTTCTTAGCTTTGGTGTAGGCCTTGGACTACTCCCATATACAATTTGGAATGGTGATCTACCAATACTCCTATTTATAGAATTATTGTAGGAAAATTCTTCTTGTGATAGAATCAAATCCCATCTCTTGGTCTTATCTCCTACTAAACACATAAGCAAATTTCCTAGACTTTTATTTACTACTTTTATTTGTCCATCAGTCTGCAGATGATGTGTAAAACTGAACTTCAATTTTTTCCTCAACTTTTTCCACAATTTCCTCCAAAAATAAATCACAAATTTAGTATCTCTATAAGAAACAATACTCTTTGGCAGACCATGTAGCCTCACCGCCTCTTTAAAAAATAAATCTACAATATGCATTGCATCATGATTCTTGTGGGATGGAATGAAATGTGCCATCTTGGAGAACCTATCAAACACCACAAATATTGAGTCATTACCCCATTGTGTCCTTGGAAATCCAAGAACAAAATCTATACTTATGTCCTCCCAAGGCTTTAATGGAATAGGCAATGGTTGATAGAGTGCAGTATTTTGACTAAATTATTTGTTTGTTTGACATACTTAACAACTCTGCAAAAACTTCTTCACATCCTATGATAATTCAGGACAAATATAATGTTCTCTAATAATGGCAATGGTCTTATCTGGATCAAAGTGTCCAGCCATCCCTCCACTATGTTTTTCCTTGATCAAGTTCTCCCTCATATAACTCATTGGAATACATAATTGACTACCCTTGAACAACATACCATCCTGAATCAAGTAATCTAGCCACCTGGTCCTATCTAGAGTAATAGGTTCTTTACAAGCCTTCCATGTTTTTGCAAAGTTAGGATCCTTAGGGTGCAAATTCTTAAGTTCATCAAATCCAACCACTTCAACCTACATTGCTGTCAACAACAATTGTCTCCTACTTAATGTATTTGCAACCCTATTAGACCTTTCACTTTTGTGTTTCAATGCAAATGTATAGCTTTGCATGAACTCTACCCATTTCAAGTGTCTCTAATTCAATTTACCCTAGCTATTTAGGTATTTCAATGCTCAGTGATCAGTATACAAGACAAATTCTTTTGGCAACAAATAATGCCTCTATTTCTTTAAGACCTGAACTATTGCATAGAACTCTTGATTATAAACAAAACACTTCTTCTTTTCATCATTCAATTTTTCACTAAGGTAGGAAATATTCTTACTTTCTTGGATCAATACAACCCTAATAGTATTTCCACTAGCATCACAATTCACCTAGAACACTTTATTGAAATTAGGAACTGCTAACAAAGGTTGCTCTATCACCTTCTTTTTCAACAATCCAAAACTCCTTGCAGCTCCTATAGTCCACTTGAACTCTTTTCTATCCCCCCTCATTATTTTAGTTAGGGATGCACATATGCTACTAAAATTCCTAATTAACTTCCTATAAAAACTACCCAAACCATTGAATGACCTCACCTCAATAGCAAATCTTGGAGTAGGCCATTCCAAGATGACCTTTACCTTCTCTGGGTCCATTTTAAGACCCTCAACTAATACAACAAACCCTAAATAAACTAAATCCTTTTTGACAAAGCTACATTTCTTCAAATTAATCAACAATTTCTCTTCACTCAACCTTTCAAGGACACTAAAAATGTGCAATAAATGTTCATCCAAAGATTTTCTAAAAATTAAAACATCATCTCAATAGAGAATAAAAAATCTTCCCAAGAATTTCTTTACTACCTCATTGATAAGCCACATGAAGGTGCTTGGCATGATGGTCAGTCCAAAGGGCATGACTAACCACTCATATAGACCATCCTTGGTCTTGAATCCAACTTTCCACTCATCTCCCTCTTGTATCCATATCTAATGATAGCCACTCTTGAGATCTATATTTCTGAAGTAATAAGCTCCACTCAAATAGTCCATAAGATCATCCATTATTGGCAAAGGGAACTGATACTTGATGGTTATTCTATTTATAGCCTAAGAGTTTGTAAACATTCTCCACTCTCCATCCTTCTTTACTACCGACACTATAGGTACTACACATGGAGTCAGGCTCACTCGAATCAAACCTTTCTTCAACAGATCCTAAACTTCTTTATTTAGCTCCGCAGTTTTAGTAGGAGTCATCCTATGAGCAGCCTTGTTAGAAAAACTTTCTCTAGGGATTAAATCTATTTGATGACTGATTTTCCTTACTAGTAGCAACCCTTCTAGAACATTATTAGAGATGACATCTCCATGCTCACTTAATAGACCTAAAACTTCAAGTGCAATTTCACTACTACATTCCTTATCCTTTCTAGGAATCAAATCATAACACATATGTTGACATTTCACTCCATCCATAAATTTTCTTCCTTCAACAAGACATACCCTAACACTATTGCATACCTTTTCACCTTCCTTTATCAAGGGCTTTAGTTTGTGGTGAAATCCATCCTTTGTTGGAGAGTATGTATTTGCATGAAGATCATGCACAATATGCCTATCAAACTGCCATGGCCTTCCCAACAATAAATGACAAACATCCATTGTAATGATGTCATAGAGAACCTCATCATGGTAACTCCCAATCTTAAACATTACCAGACATTGTTCACTAACTAAGGCCATATGATCATCCTTCACCCATGCAATTTGGTTGGATTAGGGGTCTTTCTCCCTCTTGAGCTTTAGCTTTGAGACCATCTCCTTTGGCACCAAGTTGTTAGTGCTTCCACTATCAACAATCACATCACAACATTTACCCTCACACCTTCACCTAGTATGACACAAACTCCTCCTTTGTCTAGGTTTAGTCTCACTATATAGTAAGAAATTTTTATTAACAAGAACCTCTCCTCTTTCTACATCTTCTAAATGCGATGATTGTGCATCTTCATCCACATGAGCAATGCTTGCTTGACCATTAGCTCTCCTATCTATTCTTCCCTTGCACTAAGAGCATTCAAAGGCATGATGACCTTCTTCATTGCAATGAGAATAAGTACCATGAAAGCCTCATCTTCCTAAACCTTTTCCATTTCCTCTACCTCTTCCTCTTTGACCTCCAAAGTTTGGATGATGGGAGTAGTTGAAACCCTTGTTCCTCTAGTTTTGGCTAGTACCCATATCTTTATTTTTCTTCTTGTTGTCATTTTGGCCTCTAAATGACCTACCACCATCCTATCCTCCTTGACCATGTCCTCTTTGCCTACCATTAGAATTTTTTTTTATCTTCTTCTTAACTCATAGGGAAAAATAGTATGCCTCTTCAATGCTATTCATTCTAACTAAACTTCACTCCTCTTGAATGCTAGGTCTTAAACCACTAAAGTAATGGGAAACCTTCTCCTTGTTTTCTTCTACATGCCCTACCCTAATAAGGACTCTGTAAAATTTCTCTATATATTCCTGGACAAATTTTCCTACTTGCTTTAACCCTTGCATTTTTTTGAACAAATCAATCTCATAATCAATAGGAATGAACTATTTCTTTAGTTTGTCCACCATGCGATCCCATCTTGTGATTTTCTCCTTTCCTCTTCTATTTCTTTGTAGTTGAATCTCTTGCCACTAGATTTTGGCATGGCCTTTCATTTTGGCCTTCATAGACTTAACCCTATTAGGGTCCTTGATATCTTGATACTCAATATTCCTCTAGTCCATTGATCTAGTTGATCAACTCATCTAGATTTAGATTTCCCAAAAGCATGCTTACATCAATTTTAGGTCTTTTTCCAAGCTTAGAAATGGCCCTAAATAGCTTGTCCTCTACCTAGTTTAGGACTTCTCTATCTCCTTCCCATTCCTACCCAATATTTCCTTCTTCTTCATTTTCTTTCTCACTTTCATTTCCTATAAAAGCATTCATCCCTCTATGGATCTCCTCCTACAATATGTGAACTTATCTTTGGAGGGCTCTAACCTTAAGAGTAACAACTCTGGCCCTTCCATCACACCCCCTTTATGGAGGCATCTTCTCACTATATCAAAGCATAGAACCACATAGTCTTGGTGCAAACTTCTTGATAGTCAGCACTCTATCTACACACTCAAGAGAACCTACTATGATACCACTTGATGAGGACACAACCCAAGACTAAATGAACACAATAGGAAAAGGAAAATATTATTATCAAAAGTGATCTACTATTACATTCAATGCTGAAAATACACTCTAAGAATTCCCTATGGGCTTACAAGTTGTCTAAATTTGGAGAAAAATCTTCCTCTAGTACCTTCTCCCAAACTCCACCAACAATTGCCTTTACACTACTAGAAATGTTCTTAAGTAAAATGCAATTATGTTTAGGGTTAGGAATACATTTTAGAATATGCCATTTGGAATCCACCATCGAAATAGAAGATTCTAGAAATCATGTCAGAAGTTGGTGTAAAATTAGAAGAATCCAAAAGTGGTAGTCCAACTTTTGGGAGGCATAACTTTTTATCTGGAACTCTGATTGATGAACTATTTACATTTCTAGAAAGCTTTCCAAGCATTCTATAGCACTACAGACCAAATTTTAAGTGCCACATACTTAGGCCTATACTAGGCCATTTAGTGCCTTAAATTTGACTTTGAAGTGCTCTTAGGAGGTCTCCGAGCAACTTAAAATTGCAATAAATTTCAAACCATAAAGCCTTTTGACCTGACTCTTTTACTAGAGTGCTTTAAATTACAAATATAATCATCCCTCCAACTTATAGCCTCTAAATCATTATAATTATGGCTCGATTACAAAATAACACATTTTCTACTTTGGCATGTATCTCAAGGTACTCACAAACTCTAACCTAAAAAATCAATAGTGGAACTATCAGAGTTGGAATATTTATTTGAACCAAATGGGTATCTAGAAATGAAAACACTTTAAATAGAAACTAATACTAAGCATATGTTTAGGTGATATAGGATTTCCCTTATGCCATTTGATTCTCCTACATCAATATATGAGTTGTTTATTGTAAATCTGAGGGTTCTGGGTTTGCTATTATGATGCGATATTGGTAGATTTTGGATATGTGAAATTTTTTGACAAAAGGGTTTTTTGGATGTTTCATTTAAATGGGGGTTTTAGGTGGGAGGTTGCACAAATGACCTCCTAGGCAAAAACAAATCTCACCATTGGATTTGGGTTGATGTTTCCATAAATTTTGATATATAATATGTCATAGTTTGGCCATATTCAAAGGAAATGAAAGATTTTTTTAATTTTAAGCTCGAGATGGCCATCAAATTTAATCTCTTTGGAATTTTTGTTACCAAAAAAAAAATATCATAGTGAAAATGGTAAAAAGACTATCTTAGTAAAATGGCCATAACTTTCTCTAAAAATATCAAATTTTAGACCTATTATAGGCATTGGAAAACTAATTTAGAGCACTACAACACTATCTAGGTTTAGTTCTGTGATTTGAAGATTTTGTCAAGTTTTAAGATCCCAAAAATTAGAAGTTTTTTATTTTGAGCACAAATTAGGGCATAACTTGGGCATATATGAGTCAAATTTTGGACTTCGAGTAGTCAATGAAAAGCTCTTGGAGAGGTCTACATATTAATTCATATTTGGTGTAGGTTTGGCATGGTTTATTTGGTGATATATTAATCTAAATATTTTATGATGTATATTGACTATGGTAAAATTGTGAGTTTATGACATTGTATATTTTAGAGATTTAGGATTTGATGCAATTGTATGCTTAGTTCATATTTTAAATTGGTCTCATGATGATATGATTATCAGTGTTTGGTTTGGATATGTATGATGACTTATTGGGTCTACAAGTTGTGCAATGTTGTAACTGATCTATACTTATAGGTTGCATTTATAGCTTGGTTATGGGTTGTATTTGCCTAGTGCTCTTTCATTATTGATGTATATTCAAATTAGTGACTTGTATTTGGGTATTCTATGCTCTAATCCACATTATTTTTTGATTTTTTCTTCATGTAAAAGGGATGAGATGTTGTTACCAGGTATACTCATGGTGGAGGATTATGGTTGACTATTTTATGCTAACAAGTAGGACATATTGAGAGCCAAATACTCAATTCATGGATGTGATCATGGTGCCATGGATTTTTTCATGACATGATTGGATATATATATATATATATATATACATCCTTGATGTTCATTGGTTTGGATTCCTAATTTGGATATGGTGCTATATATTCTTGGTTGAGGATCATGGTTATTTAGTTTCTTTGAAGAACTCATGATGTGTACTTTGAGTTCTTTGATGGTTTGATGCCTTGGTTGATTCTCATGGTTAGGGGATAGTGTTTTCATCATGATGTAATGGATAGCTTGGATATACAATTTAGTGGGAGCTTGTGGTAGTGATGGGGTGAAAATGTAGGATTAGTTCATGGTTTGGTTTGTATCTTCTTGGGTTTAGTGATCTAGGTTTTACTTGGTACTGACACTTTGATTGTGTGAGTGTAGACCTGAAGGATCTTCATGTAGGAGATCAATTTTATGATGCCATGGCTGACTTAATATCATGGTTGAGTGGGAGTTGTTGGAATTGATACATTTATTGAGTGTTTGTAGATGTTTGAGTTTTGTCTTAGATCATGTTTTTGTAGAAGTGTCTTTGACATTTGTATGGTGCACTTGTTATCTTCATGGTCTATGGAGATGCATCAGGTTCTTGGTTATCTTCATGGTGTATGGATATGGTTCTTCATTATATGTGGAGATGGTTCTCTTCATGGTGTGTGGAGATGGTTGTATCTTGAGGAATAATAGGGTTCTTGGTAAAGGTGTGGTTTATGCTTTCATTTGGCATGTTATCCTTGGAGTTAGGAAGGTTTCATTTATTATGTCATGGTATACTCTTGATACACATTTAGAATTCTGATTTGTTATGGTGTGTTCATACGGAGCATGTTATCTCTTTGGTTGATATGGTTAGATCATGTTGTCATGTTTATGTTTATGGTATGCTATGTTGCATTTGGAGTTGGCATGGATTGATTAGTTACAGGTGCTCACGGATACTTAGAGACAATGGGGATCTCAATTTCTCTTGGATTAGTGATGTGTTTGTTGGGATAGTTGATGGTTTTAGTAGGAGAGTTTGATGGGCATTCACCTAATATGGACTTGAGAGGAGATTGTTCTTGTCATGCCTGACCACTTCTACTGGTTATTTTTCTTTTTAGGACTTAGCTATGATCTAGTTTCTTTCAGTTTGATATGTTGATTATTCAGTCAGAACTTGGTTATATTCTATTTAGCAGAACACAAAACTTTTGTTGAGTGTGTATTCAGTATCAGAATTACTCTATTTAGATTTGACAGATGACTTATGATTTTAATATGTTATATTAAGAGGTTTTATATACCTAACATTTCTGGTTGCATAAATTAGATTGCTTGGAAGGATTAAACATTTAAAGTTCTTAATTTAAATTTGAGTTTTAAGGTTTGAAAACATGATTATAAGAACTTATAATGTTAAGGTATCAAGTGTTTCACGAGGTTGAACTTTACATTGTATATGCATATAAATTGTTAAAAAGATTATTTATGTTCCTTAGAAGTGAATTTTACATAGCATGTTTGCAAATGATGTAAATGGGGTTATATATATCTAATTTCATTCTACCCTAAATTGGTTTTGTTTCATGACATTAGTTCACTTGCTTTATTAAGGGTCCTATTTACTGTAGTTGATAGAACATACACATTATTTTGTTTTGTTAATTAGGTTTTGAATGCTTAAAAAGAGGTAAATTCTGCATTGTTTCAAAAAGCCAAAATGGCGGTGGTAATGGGTCTATCTTATGTACCTGGCATCACTATGTGTCACTGAAGCATTAAATGCAAAATTTAAGAGGTATTATGGCACTCAGGGTATTGTTGATCATTTCATTTTGTGAGTGGGTTTCCTATTGAGATCAGGCCAGAAACATGGCCGCCTTGCTCTATTTGGTTTACACTTGTGAGCCTAGTTGATGTGCTTTCAGAAACATGGAAGAGTTTTTTGAATGTATTTGCATGCATATGAGGCTGAGCATCAAGGTGTTTCTCAAAGCCAATTTGTTTAGCAAGTTCTTCAATCTTTTCAATTTTGAAGTTTGGTTGGATTTGACATTTGGGTCTTTCGCCTCAAGCTTCATAGTAGGGCTCTATGTTGAGAATTTTCTATCTGTTGAATCTCACGTAGGGGCATTTTTCTAACCCTTCTCTTTTTGTTGTTCATACTGCATTTGATTTTGGAAATTAGGAATAATATGGTTGTTTAGTTATATACAGCTCATATTGACATCTGAGTCTGGAAGTATGCAAAGTTTGATATTTTTATGGTTGAATTTTGTATATTTCCATATTGAGGTGTGAGTGTGGATTTGTGGCTTTAATAGAAAAGTTGCATTTGGGTTTTGTTATATAAAGTGAAAACATGTATCAGCATGTTGTTATCATATAGAAGAGTTTAGTGCGAACCTTATCTCTGTGTAAATTTTTGTAAGCTATTCTTTCAAGCAAATTGCATGAAATCTACAGATAAACATAAATCCCTTATGTTTTATACAAGTTGGGCAGGGTGTTATATCATACTTAGGTGGGAATTAGTCATGATTGATATGATTAGTTGTTTTCAAAGTTTACAAGATTAGTCATTGTGTTTTATATACATACATATTCTGGAAACTGTGACTCGAGTATTATGTCAATCAGTTTGTGGGTAACTGTGCGCAAAAGTCTTAACATGAAACTCGAACTTGATTTGGAAATATCATGCAACGGTTAGTTGAATTGTTTGTGTTATACTTAGGGTATTTGGTTTTGATGAAACTGAGCTTGAGAGCACCTGTATCTTGAGTTCATTGTTAAATGAGGTTTGACCTCAGTTGTGAGCTCATAATTGGTTGTAGTCTCATGACTGAATAAGGGCATAGTCACTCTGTTTCATGGATAGTAAATAAGACCCAAGGGTAGTGACAATATAATTCAATGTGTTTGAAATTTATAGCTTGATCTTGTTTCATGAAAATGTCTTTAGGAAAACAACCAGCAGATTAGTCTTACTCGATTATTATTGAGATGAAGAATATGGTATAGGGTTTTAGGTATTCTTAGTTGGCTGTAGTTATTGTTTTTTATTTCTGTTGTTAAAATAATCTAAGTTTACTTTTGAATTTGGCAGTAAAAGATGAGATTTCTAAGATGAAGAAAGTAATATCATGAGTAAACTGTTTTGGTTATTCATTGCTTGTGCATTCTTAGAATATCTATTTGATGTGTATTTTAAGGATAGCTGTAATGAACGTATATCGAGGTGGCTAAATTTGGTTTATCTTATTCAGTCAATTAATTCAGTGATAACTATAAAATAAATTGGGTGGGTTAATTACATATATAAAAGATAGTTGGCCTTACCTATGACTTAGACCTTTATGGTTAAGTATGGAGAACAAGGCATATCTCTATTCTGTCATTGACATGTATAATAGAGAAACCCGTTATGTGTTGACTATGAGCATACCATATAGGGATGCAGTATCTTAGTGCCATAACGATGACACCTCAGTATATATATGTTTCATTTACGTGTTGTTCTTAGTGTGAGTTTAATTTTGCAATAATAAGTAAAGGTTTACTTCTTGCATATTAATTTTGGAACTGCACTATGTTGTAGTAAAATGGATATCTGCATTATGGTTATGTATATGTTTATTCTAACATGCATGCAGGTGGATTACACTATTCAACTCAGTGTGTACTGAGCCCTCTTTTGTTTTGTGTTGCTTCCTGTGTGTTTCCAGGTGCTTCGAGTTTACAAGTAGCTAAAGATGCTTAATGAAGTTCTTCTTGAATCATTATTCATTTGCTTGTAGGGTCCATATTTGGACATAGGCATTTAAGGATGAGATTGTACTTCATTATTGTATTGAACTCAATATGTTTTAGAATCTTTATGGAATCATATTTGGATGATGTTTTCATGTATTTTTAGGTTTTCAGTTTGAGAATGGCTCAATCTGTGTACTTGTACTTGTAATAAGAGGAGTTATATAAAAAAAATATTGCATACTTTATTCTTGTTTTTCGAATTCCCTTTTATTGGTTTTGTGGATAGTAGTATTGTTACATTTGGTATCAAAGCTTGGGTTAGAATAACTAGGACTCTTGGGTTATAGGGCTTAACTCGTTATCAATGCGTATTAATAGATTTTTATTTTTAGGTTGCTATCATGCCTCTTATCATTAGAGTAATTCAAGGACATGGTATTCCTAAGGATAACCTTGCTAGCAGAGGCCGAGGTAGGGGCAGGGGCCATGGTAGAGGTCCTAGGCACCAAAATTTTGCTAGGAATGATCAATTTGATTAGAATGTTGGGGTTGGAAACAACCAAAATAATCAGGCAGATCAAGCTATGATACTTCAGAGGATACTAGAGTGTCTCGATAATATTGAGGCTAATAACTAGATTCCTAGTGGGGGAGTGAATGATAGAAGACCTCTTGTGCAAGGTATTAACCTTCCTATGGAGGAAGACCAAGTGGCAAGAGCTCAACTCAAGGATCTTTCCAAGATGAAAGGACCGTTATTTTATGGTACAAAATAGGGTATAGTGACAGAATCTTGGTTGCTGAACATTGAGCGATGCTTTGTCTTACACCATTACTTGAGTAATGTGAAGGTAAGATGGGCAATTATGCATTTAAGAGGATTTGGTTCCTTGTGGTGGGAGCAAGAGTTGGAGAAGCTGGGCATTGATATCTCTCTAGTTACTTGGAAACTCTTTGTTGAGGTTTTTAAGGAGAGGTTCATGTTAGAATATTGGCGTCAGGCCCATGTTGAGGAGTTCTTTTAGATTATGCAGTTTGGCTCTACGGTGGAAGCTTATGAACGTAGGTTCTACAAGCTTAAGAAGTTTTCTGGGTGGGCTGAAAATGATAAGGCCATGATACAACACTTCATCAAAGGACTTTTTCACAAGATTGGGGAGGAAGTGAGAACTTTTTGACCTTTGACTTTGCAGGAAGCTTCAGAGCGAGCAAAGCTGATTGAGATGAAGTCTGGATATCATGGGGCTTCATACAAAACTAGCATGAATCCACCTACTTCAGATGTCAGCAGGAATCAAAAGCCTCCACAAGGTAGTTTGAAATTAGGATTTTCAGGTGGGAAATTCAAGAAGAGAAAGTTCGATAAGAACTCTAAGGGTTCAGAACAGCCTAAACCATTTCAACCACCTCAGAGTGTGTAGAGTAATAAGCCATTTCCTAATCCTTCGGGTCAAAACTTGGGATTCAAGAAATCTATTGATTGTTTTCATTGTGGATAGATAGGTCATTATCAGTCTTAATGTCCTAATTGAGATAAGCCAAAGGTTGGACCCAAGCAAGCTAGGTTTGAAGTGACAGTTAATGATTCTACCAGGAACCACTGTATCTTTGCAACCCTAGATTAGAAGAAAGCCAAACACCAGAACAAAATTATTGAAGCTCAAGGTAATACTCAAGGTATGAAAGTATCTATTTTATTTGACTCTGGAGCTACAAACTCATTTATTTCTTCTGCTTTAGTTGCAAATAGTGGAATTCTTATGGTTAGGGAAAGGGACATATGGCAAGTGGAGTTAGCGTCAGGATCTAAGGTGAACATTGATATTGTTGCTCTTGACTATAAGATTCATATGAAATCCTTTTCTAGTTCAGTGAACCTTAGGGTTATACCTTTAGGATCGTATGACATAGTTTTTGGGATGGATTGGTTAGATCAACATCAAGTAGTTTTAGATTGTAAGGATAAGTCAATTAGCTATGTAGATGATCTTGGATTAGCTAGAGTTATTGTGGGAATCAAGAGACCCATCTCTTTGTGGATAATTTTTGCCAAGAAATTGGCAAGGTGTGCTCGAAAAGGCTACAGATTCTTTGCCATTTCGGTAAACAATTTAGAACATTCTGCGGTTAGAAGTTCTTCTCTCGATCATCCATTCTTGTAGAAGTTTTCGAATGTTTTTGTTGAGGAGATTCCTGGAATACCTCTGAGGAGAGAAATTGATTTAGTGCTAGGAACAGAACCAATTTCCAAGACTCCATACAGAATGATAGCTCAAGAGCTGGTCAAACTTAAATTTCAGTTGGAAGAACTTTTGGAGAAAGGTTTGATTCATCCTAGTGTATCACCTTGGGGTGCTCTTGTGATCTTTATCAAGAAGAAAGATGGCTCCTTAAGACTTTTTATCGATTATAGATAGTTAACAAGGTCACTGTTAAGACTAGGTATCCTTTGCCTAGAATTGATGACTTGTTTGACCAGGTCAAGGGTGCCCGAGTCTTTTCAAAAATTGATCTGAAATCCAGGTATCATCAACTTAGAATCCAGGAAGCTGACATTTATAAGATAGCTTTTCACACCATGTATGGACACTACGAATTCACAGTAGTACCTTTTGGGTTGACAAATGCACCTTCTGTCTTCATGAGCCTAATGAATGGTGTGTTTAGAACTTACCTAGAAAAGTTCGTAGTGGTTTTTCTGGATGATATTTTGGTGTATTCTAACTTTGTTGAGGACCATGAGTAGCAATTAGAGCAAGTTTTAGAATGTCTCCGTAAGCACAGTTTGTATGCCAATCTTGAGAAGTGTGAATTCTTCAAATTGGAGATTTCCTACTTAGGACATATCATTTTAGGGGATGGAATTTCTATAGATCCATCTAAAATTTGAGCTATTGTAGATTGGCCAGCACCTTCAAATGTTTCTGAGGTTTGAAGATTCATGGGCTTAGCAAGCTATTACTGCAAATTTGTGTCAAATTTATCCAAAATAGCACATCCTATCACATCTCTTCAGAGAAAAGGGAAGAAATTTGTGTGGATAGAGGAGTGCGAGGTAGCATTTCAGAAACTTAAGGAATGTTTGACCAGTGCACTAGTTCTGGGAGTCCCAAATTCTACTAAGGAGTTTGTGGTTTGTACTGATGCATCTTTGGATGGCATAGGAGCGGTGTTATTATAGGATGGACGTGTTATTGCTTATGAATCCAGAAAGCTAAAGAGCCATGAGGTGAATTACCCTACTCATGATCTTGAACTTGCTACGATTATGCATGCTTTGACTAAGTGGTGGAATTTTCTTTTTGGTCAATGTTTTGAGTTACATTTTGACCATTGAAGCCTTCAGTATCTTTTCACACAACCAGACCTCAATGCTAGGCAGCAAAGATGGATGGAGTTCCTGTGTGAATATGACTTTGAGATTAAGTATGTGCAAGGGAAGGAGAACATGGTTGCTGATGCACTTAGCAGAAGGTGACATGAATTATCTTCTTTGATTCTTTCAGTGGATCTTAAGGAGAAGATCTTACAGAACCTTTCTACAGATCATTTTTTTTAGGATGTTAAGGCTTTTATGGACAGTGTTAGCATCTTGGAAGGACATTTTGAGGGGTATTCAGTGAATTCTGAAGGTTTACTGCTGTATAGAGGGAGTGTGTACGTTCCTGAGTTGGGTGATTTGAGAAATCTAGTTATGTTGGAGGCTCACAAATCACCTTATTCAGCTCATCTAGGTGTCAAGAAAATGCTTGTTGACCTTAACCAGCATTACTATTGGCTTGGAATGAAGAGAGACATAGCATATTTTATGGCTTGATGTTTGGAGTGTTAGCGAGTTAAAGCTGAACATCAACACCCTACGAGACTAGTATAGCCACATAGTATTCCAGAATGGAAATGGGACACCATTTCTATAGATTTTATAATTGGATTGCCTATTATAGCTCATAGGCATGATGCTATTATGGTGGTAGTAGATCAATTTTCAAAGGTTGCTCATTTTATTCCGGTTAGAACATCTATAATGCAGCAACTATTGCCAAAGTTTATATGGAACAGATAGTTAAGTTACACAGAATTCCTAAAAATATTATTTCTGATAGGGATCCAATGTTTACTTCATCTTTATGGAGATCCATGTAGCGAGAGTTAGGTACTTAGTTGAATTTTAGTTCAACCTATCATCCAAAGATAGACGGACAAACTGAACATGTCAACCAGATTCTGGAAGACATGCTTAAGATATACGTAATGGATAGATAGAATAAATGGGAAGAGTATCTACACTTGGTAGAGTTCATGTATAACAATGGATATCACAGTTCCATAGGTATGGCACCATTTCAAGCATTGTATGGTAGACCTTGTAGGATACCTCTCAGCTAGGACAATTTGGAGGACATGACTCTTCTAGGACCTAATATATTGCTAGATTTGGAGCAGCAGGTTAAGAGGATCGGAGAACACCTTATTACTACTCAAGATAGACAAAAGAAGTATGCTGATAAGCATAGGATTGACCATCAATTCTTATTAGGTGATAAAGTGTTTCTCCAGGTTATACCGCGTAAAAGTCCTATTTACTTTTGGAAAAGGATCCAAGTTAGCACCACGATTTGTAGGTCCGTTTGAAATTCTAGAATAGATTGGACCTATTGCCTACAAACTTGCCTTGCCACCAAGTATTTCATGCATTCATAATTTTTTTCATGTTTTTGTATTGTGTAAGTATATTCTTGATATTTCTCACGTGCTAAACTAGAAAAATTTGCAGATTTTGGATGGTCAAATCATGCTGGAACTAGTGCAGATCACGCAAAGCAAAACTATGAGTTTAAGAGGAAGAGAAATAAGGTAGGTAAAAGTCCTATGGTACCCCACTGATGAAACATCTACTACTTGGGAGGATACTGAAAAGGATGAGAACAGCTCATCCGTACTTATTTGCTGACTTCCAGGAGAAAGTCAAAGCTTAGTGGGGGAGGGTGTCATGCCTGATCACTTCTACTGGTTATTCTTCTTTTTAGGAATTAGCTGTGATCTAGTTTCTTTTAGTTTGATACATTGATTATTCAGTCAGAACTTGGTTATATTCTATTTAGCAGAACATAAAACTTTTGTTGAGTGTGTATTTAGTATTAGAATTACTCTATTTAGATTTGACATATGACTTACGATTTTAATATGTTATATTAAGAGGTTTTATATACCTGACATTTCTGGTTGCATAAATTAGATTTCTTGGAAGGATTAAACGTTTAAAGTTCTTAATTTAAATTTGAGTTTTAAGGTTTGAAAACATGATTATAAGAACTTATAATGTTAGGGTATCAAGTGTTTCATGAGGTTGAACTTTACATTGTATATGCATATAAATTGTTAAAAAGATTAATTATGTTGCTTAGAAGTGAATTTGACATAGCATGTTTGCAAATGATGTAAATGGGGTTATATATATCTAATTTCATTCTACCCTAAATTGGTTTTGTTTCATGACATTAGTTCACTTGTTTTATTAAGGGTCCTATTTACTGCAGTTGATAGAACATACACATTATTTTGTTTTGTTAATTGGGTTTTGAATGCTTAAAAAGAGGTAAATTTTGCATTATTTCAAAAAGCCAAAATAGCAGTGGTAATGGGTCTGCCTTATGTACTTGGCATCGCTATGTGTCACTAAAGCATTAAATGCAAAATTTAAGAGGTATTATGGAACTTAGGGTATTGTTGATCATTTCATTTTGTGAGTGGGTTTCCTATTGAGATCAGGCTGAAAACATGGTTGCCTTGCTCTGTTTGGTTTACACTTGTGAGCCTAGTTGTTGTGGTTTCAAAAAAATGGAAGAGTTTGTTGAATGTATTTGCATGCATATGAGGCTGAGCATCGAGGTGTAGCTCACAGCTAGTTTGTTTAGCAAGTTCTTCAATCTCTACAATTTTGAAGTTTGGTTGGATTTGGCATTTGGGTCTTTCGCATCAAGCTTCATAGCAAGGCTCTATGTTGAGAATTTTCTATCTACTGAATCTCACGTAGGGGCATTTTTCTGACCCTTCTCTTTTTGTTGTTCATACTATATTTGATTTTGGAAATTAGGAATAATATGGTTGTTCAGTTATATACAGCTCATAGTGACATTTGAGTCTGAAGTATGCAAAGTTTGATATTTTTATGGTTGAATTTTGTATATTTCCATATTGAGGTGTGAGTGTGGATTTGTGGTTTTAATAGCAAAGTTGCATTTGGGTTTTGTTATATAAAGTGAAAACATGTATCAGCATGTTGTTATCATAGAGAAGAGTTTAGTATGGACCTTATCTCTATGTAAATAGTTGTAAGCTATTCTTTCAAGCAAATTGCATGAAATCTACGGATAAACATAAATCCCTTATGTTTTATATGAGTTGGGTAGGGTGTTATATCATACATATCAAGTGGGAATTAGTCATGATTGATATGATTAGTTGTTTTCAAAGTTTACAAGATTAGTCACTATGTTTTATATATATACATATTGTGGAAACTACGACTCGAGTATTATGTCAATCATTTTGCGGGTAACTGTGCACAAAAGTCTTAAAATGAAACCCGAACTTGATTTGGAAATATCATGCAATGGTTAGTTGAATTGTTTGTGTTATACTTAGGGTATTTGGTTTTGACAGAGCCGAGCTTGAGATCACCCGTATCTTGAGTTCATTGTTAAATGAGGTTTGACCTCAATCATGAGCTTGTAATTGGTTGCAGTCTCATGAATGAATAAGGGCACAGTCACTCTGTTTCATGGATAGGAAATTGGAACCGAGGGTAGTGACAATATAATTCAATGTGTTTGAAATTTATAGCTCGATCTTGTTTCATGAAAATGTCTTTAGGAAAACAACTAGCAAATCAGTCTTACTCGATTATTTTTGAGATGAAGAATATGGTATAAGGTTTTAGGTATTCTTAGTTGGCTATAGTTATTGTTTTTTATTTCTATTGTTAAAATAATCTAAGTTTACTTTTGAATTTGGCAGTAAAAGATGAGATTTCTTAGATGAAGAATGTAATATCATGAGTAAACTGTTTTGGTTATTCATTGCTTGTGCATTCTTAGAATATTTTTTCATTTGTATTTTAAGGATAGCTGTAATGAACGTATATCGAGGTGGCTGAATTTGGTTTATCTTATTCAGTCAATTAATTCAGTGATAACTATAAAATAAATTGGGTGGGTTAATTACATATATAAAAGATAGTTTGCCTTACCTATGACTTAGATCTTTATGGTTAAGTACGGAGAACAAGGCATATCTCTATTTTGTCATTGACAAGTATAATAGAGAAACCCATTATGTGTTGACTATGAGCATACCATACAGGGATGCCATAACGATGACACCTCAGTATATATATGTTTCATTTATGTGTTGTTCTTAGTGTGAGTTTAATTTTGCAATAATAAGTAAATGTTTACTTCTTGCATATTAATTTTGGAACTGCACTATGTTGTAGTAAAATGGATATCTGCATTATGGTTATGTATATGTTTGGACTAACATGCATGCAAGTGGATTACACTATTCAACTCAGTGTGTACTGAGCCCTCTTTTGTTTTGTGTTTCTTCCTATGTGTTTCCAGGTGCTTCGAGTTTACAAGTAGCTAAAGATGCTTAATGAAGTTCTTCTTGAATCATTATTCATTTTCTTGTAGGGTCCATATTTGGACATAGGCATTTAAGGATGAGATTGTACTTCATTATTGTACTGAACTCAATATGTTTTAGAATCTTTATGGAATCACATTTGGATGATATTTTCATGTATTTTGAGGTTTTCATTTTGAGAATGGCTCAATCTATGTACTTGTACTTGTAATAAGAGGAGTTATATAAAAAAAATATTGCATACTTTATACTTGTTTTTGGAATTCCTTTTTATTGGTTTTGTGGATAGTAGTAGTGTTACAGTTCTTATATGAGTATTGGTTGGAGACTTGGATATCTTGATGAGCATTCTCATTCCCCACTCTTGGTCTACTTGCTAGTTTTATACTTGAAAGGTATAGCCCATTGTTTCTCTTAGATGCATTATGTTTATGCTTGTCTTTCATGGATATGGATCTTGAGCTATGATACATGAGTTAGTTCTAGAGGGTTCATTTGAGAGATGGTTTAGTATTGGTCATCTCCATTTGCATCTGTTGTTATGCTAGTCGAGTTTGGGAGATGGTTTTATATTGGGCATATTCCTTGGATTAGATATGGTTATTGCTTTGTTTAGAAATGGTTTATGAGTTTGATCTTCTTGTGAGAGGCTTACATCCATGATTAGTTATATGGTATGGTTTGGGTGTTTCTATGGCTTCTTGTTGGGGTTTTCTAGAGGAGATCATACTTGTATATTTTATATCTAGAGGCATGTGTAGAAGGACATGACATAGCTTATAATTTGCATGTTTTCTCTTTGGTTTTGGTTATCTTCCTCGATGTTTAGTTTTTCTTACATTGGATTTGAGATTGGTTAGAGATTGTGATCACTGGTTTGTGTTCATGTATGTCATGTGAGAGATAAAATGATTATTTCTTTGTCTTTTTCCTTTGTTGGTTGTCGAGAACTTGGGAGAGCATTGGAAACTTGTTATGAGAGTTGTTCTTGCAGATTATTGGTTTATGTGTTGTTGATGCCCTTAAGACTACATGGATTCACTTCTTTGAGATGTTGTGAGTGGATTTATTATAAATTTGACATTACCTTTTACAGTGTGAGCTTCTTGGTATATATGTGCTAGGTATTTATCTTGAGGCTTGAGATTGCAAGTTATAGATTGAATATGTTGATGATGTGAGATTCACTTAGTATACCTTTCGAGGTATGGATAATTGGATGGGTTTGGCACTTGTTGTGGGTGTTACTTTAGCTATGGATATTTTGACAACTACAGGTACATGTGATTATCTTTGGATTAGGTTTTTGTGCGTGACATTTCTATTGGTACAAAATTTTATGATCTTCTAATGTAATAGGTTGGGTGGTTTTCTCTTTTAATGACTTCTATGTATGTCTAGTGGAAATGGAATAATAGGAGGTGAGATCATTCATGTTTATTTTGCAAGATACTTTGATTTTTTTGTGGGTACTAAGATGGAGAACATGGTGTACTTTGATCCATGATGGTGGATGTGCTAGGAGGGATTGTTTCCTTATTCATATACGTGGCTACAGATTGACTCTATGCAATGTATACAACAAGTGGGATATTGTTAAGATAATAAGTGTTGAACACATTGCATAATATTGTTAGATTGTATTATTTTATTCTATTATGTAATGGTGTACCTAGATGGATGTGCAACATATAAAGATTCCTATGAGATACACTCTATCATGCCCAAAATATAGGCAAAACACACACACAATTGTTTTCTTTTATAAAAATAATAATAAGGTTCTCAAAAGGTTTAAGAGTTTGATTCACAAGAATGCATCTTCTATGTTCATCTTAAATTTATAAATATGAGAGGAGATGCATTGATACAGTTAAATTATCATTATTAAATTTGTAACAACATTTAGTTCGTTATCACATTAGGATTTCAACAGTATATTAAAATCATCTGAAGAACAATATAAATTAGTCTTAAATTTAACTACGTAGAATGAATCACATTATCCTAGTAGTCTAACATAACTCGTTATGCTTACACACATAATGATTAACTTTCTTAACATCTAAACTACATTTACATTTAACAAATTTTTTTACTAAACATTAATTAAGAGTGTAACATGTATCGATTTGCAAAAAGGATATCACTAACTAAATTTTACTAATCAAATCAAAACTAATTAATATTTATAACTAAAACTAAACTAAGTAACTAATCTCTACAACTATCTTTAAACAATTGAGGTTCAACTTAATAATTACTAATTACTAGCACAATAATACTAAATTACTTCTTTTAATGAATCGAATCAACCAACATTACTTAAACAACATATTATACTAATAATGGAAACTAACTTTCTAATTACTATCCAATATTTAATAAATTTGAACACTATAAGATCAACTAAATTTAACTATTCAACTTATGCTAACTACGTATAAAAACTTTAATCCAAAAATCTAATTCACCTTGGATATACACATACAGTAGAGGTAAACATTATCATCAGTTATACTACATACATTTAAACTTAAAATTTTCTCTAACATCCTTATAGCAATCCAATTTTATTAATCTATCATTTACACTTAGAATTGATGCTTAGAACTAATTCAAATAAATCTATAATTAAATCTAATCTTTATTTAAAACTATATTAGAACTAAATAACTTAAACTATCTTAATTTAAAAAAAAACTACTTAGAACATTAACTAGCTAACACATGCTCATTAGAACTTGAGTTTATACTAATTAGTAGAACACTAAAATTACTTTAATTAAAATATACAAATTTCAAATTAGAACTTTTAACTTGGAACTAATTTACAATCTAACCACTAAGTTATTATTCTATACTAACAATTATACTATCACAAATGAATATTATGCTACTTTCTAATTGAACAAAATTAACTATTAATCTAAGTAATTAAATTAATGCTAAACTTATTAAAACTAATAATAAATTTATCTAATAAAAAATCCAAATCCTATGCTAACCTAGTCACACACTAACCTATACTAACAACTATGCTTACACCAAACAAAATAATATTAATATTAATATTACCCCTCGGCGCTCCCCCCCAATCCTAAGACCTAATATCTACCTTTGTCCCCCCTCTACATGGGACAAGTGGGTAGTCCCATACGTGGGCCACTCCCCAAGGCAGCGCACTGCCCTAGTCTGTGCACTACAGACTTTGTTCCCACTTTGCGTCAGAGAGGGACACATAGAGCCCAAGTGCCTAAGGAAGAGGGAATTTGGGAAAAGGGGTATGGGGGTTAGGTTTGGTAAGAACTCCATTTTATATACTTTTAAAAAAAGAACAAACTTTCTTTACTCCCCCCCGTGTGACATGACATTGGTACCATCACAGCAGGTGGTTGGAAATTTTCCCATGCCTAGCTTTGAATAGGGTGGAAGAAATAAGGGTAAGAGAATGGAGGGGAAAATTAAGTGGTTGCAATTGTTTTTTTTTTGATAAATTAAATGCATAGATATAATGACCTAAGTACCTTGCCCATTCCTAAGCAACATGAAATTTATTGCCAAAAGTTTTATGGGTGAGATATGTCAAAAAGATATCCACTTAAATATTTGAATTTCAAATGCATTTTATTTATATTCTTTTTAAAAGACTTAATAATGATATTTAGTTGCAACACAAAGAATAATTCAGAGAATATTCTCTATGACTTAGGGAGGGAAATTAAAAAAATTTCATACATTTTTTAGAGAGGGTTTTTAGACCTAGAGATGCACATTTTTTTTCAAAGCCAATTTCACGAAGTGTTTTCATGTTTTCTACTTTTTGGTTATACTAGGAATGAATACTAACCTATTTACAACATTGATTTTCAATGAACAAGCATACTAACAAGGATGTGTAAAAGGTTATATTTTCTCCCTCTCTCCTATAATTTATGTTTTATTAATCATTATACATCAAGGTGTATGATCCTTTTTTTTGAATTCAAGGAAGTACATAATCTCATAATCAAATTGGTTTTGTTCATTATGAAACTTAACAAGGAGAGATAATTTTGAGTACACAATGTAGGATTTTTATTTCATCTTATTACTTATACATCAAATTGGAAGCTTCATCATATCAAGTTACTCTTCATTAACATAATTGAAACTTTGAAAATTCATAATTCAAGGACATTATCTATCAATCTATTTTCTCACAACATATGCAAAATTTGAAATCACATGAGAGCAATACAAGGAGGTTTTCTTAATCTTTTTCTTTCTCTATTATTTGTCCTAGTTCAAGGCTCCATCAAGAAAGAACCAATAAGAAAACCTGATGTCTTCGCCAATACATTTTACATAAATTCAATTACATTTTTACATAATATTACAATTCAATGAAATCTCTTCAAAATCTTTTACAAGTGCTTTCTTTCAATACCTTCAAAACTTAAGGGAAATACAAGGAGAAGACAAGAGCTAACTCGAGGAAAAACATCACAACATCAAGCAATTCAAGCATACACCCAAACCCAATTTTGCACAATAGATCTAAACATAGGACCTGACTAGGGGGGAGGTGGATTTTCCCAATGGGAGATGCCAATCACCATACCAAAACATAGCCCTTTCGGGGCTAAAACTTCAAGAATTTCTATTCTTTTACAAGGTCCTTTCAGGGCTATTTCCACGAGGATTTCCATTCCTTTCCATACTCAAGAATTTACAATATCAACCAAGATATGTGATGACAAGTAGGGGCCCATACACCCTATCCTCTTTCCCTCCTTTCACCATGAAAGGAGACTCTTCACCATTGAGGTCCAACTAAGGCCCTACCCCCATACATGGTCACTTCTTCCCTACCCAAGGATGAGTAATGCCAAAAAAATCCCCATGAAATCCCCTAAAAAATAAAACCTCAAGAAAAACATAAGAATGCATCAAGAACAAGTTAAAATCCCTCCAAATCAACCCAACACACAAGCAAGCAACAAGCAAAGAACAACACACTACCTTATGCAAGATTCAAAAACAAAGAGAGTGAAGAACTCCTACCTTCAAAAAATGTTATGGCAAAATGGTAAGTTGAGAAGAGATTTTCCCTTTTCTTCCTTCAATCGTCAAACTTTCCCTAAAACTAGAGATTGGGTAACAACCCCAAAACTACTCCAAAATGCCTCTAAGTATGATCCCTAACTCAACTAGACTTCAAGTAACTAAATATGGAGTTTTGAGTACAACTCAAGTAGATGACAATCAATTTTCACAATCCATCAAAAATAGGGCTTTTGAGTGACCATAAAAGTCAAACTAAGAGGCTAGGGTATGTGCAGGATCATGGTGTGCCAAAAAGTGGCGATGTGATTAAAAAAGAGTTTGAAGACGCCTAAAAGTGCTTCAAAATCTACTCTGACTTTTTTTTACCTATCCAGGAACCAAACCTGGAAGGTTAAGCCGAGCCTTATCGGATATCCGATTTTAAATCAAATATTCGACTAATAATTATACTCATATAATAGTATGATATATTATTTAATATTATTATTATTATTTAATATTAATATTTACTTAATGATATTATTATTATTTAATATAATATTATTATTATTATTATTTAATATCATTATTATATTATAAATTATAATAATATAATATAATAATAATATTATTATATAATATAATATTTTATATTATAATATATAGTAAATTAATATAATAAATATAAAATATATAAAATGTCATATATATTATAAATTATATGTTATATTATATATGTGCCATATCGGATATCCAATGTTATATCGGATATTCGATACCTGTACATTGGATTAAATAAAATCACAGACCCGCGGGTCCTCATTTTATGTGAATTTGGGGCCAGTATTGCCATTGTGGGTCGGATATCAGATACGAGATTGGATATCAGATACTAGATCAGATATCAGGTATGTTCCCCCTCCCCGCCCCCCCCCCCTCGACTCATTTTTAACCTAAATTTAATAGATTTTAACATGATTTTGTTTGTTTTAGTTGAATTTAGGGTTTTTTTTGACAAAAATGGTTAGAATTTAGATTTTTTTTTAATATATATTACATTTTGCAATTCAATAAGAATGGCTGATCAAAATGATGACACTGAGGCAGGGAATAATATTCCTCGTAACCCACCCCCAAAAGATCTAGTATCCCCACAAAACCCTCCACCAAATGATCCTCTACCTCCTCAAAACCCTCCTTGAATCAAGAATTTGATAAATGAAAATCTCACTGAGTTGAGAGTTTTGCATAGAACATACAATAATGTACATGCACTGGCTCCTATGTTATCCATGTTAAACACCATAGTGGATAACATTGAAACCCTTACAAACCAACAAAATGCCGCTCTTCGTTGGCGTGATGAAATGCACTAGATGTTTGATGATGGTTTGGATTATGATGAGGTCACGACCCTCAACATGACCAAAGATGATTTGGCTAGCCTTTTTGCTAACCCAAAAAAGGGTATACCAGTTGACCCAAAAAAAACCAAACTATCGATTAAATGGTGCACAAATGATGCCATACATGCAAATTTTTGGGACCGTTGGTGGATGGTCTTTGATATCCCTCCACATGGAAATTTAGACATACCATTTTATTTCCTTAGAAAATTATATGTAGAATTTGTGTTGAAACTTAAAGTGAACTATTGGAGCATGAAGCCCAACATGGGCTTAGGACTAGGAGCTCCTCAGGATAGACCCTCTTCCTAGTAGAAGAAACTTGACACTTTTGTCCTCCCCTTGATATCTCCCCCCCTCCTTGAGTGCAGCATCTAGATATTATGGCAGAGGCTAGCTCTCAGACCATCAGAGCCATTCATAGGCTGAGTAGCCTAATGATATCTCAGGCTAGGTCAGTCCTGCCTCCTCATGTTGATGATGTTGGTGCTAGTTCATCATTGGCTAGCTCATCACACATTTGTGTGCCTCACACTTGCATATGCAAGAATATTTTCCTGGGTCCCATAGGTGATCTTTCTGAGTATCATTTTATATTAGACGAGGATATACCAGACGCACATGCAGAGGCTACAAACCCTGATGCGAGAGAGGAGGGGAATGCAGAGGCATGGACTCCTTCGATGTCGGTACATGTATACATTTTTTTGTTATGACATATGTGATTTAAAGTTAATTTTTATAATAGAGTAATTTTAATTTTTAAGCCATGCTGACTTTTACATGTATGTGATCTTCATTCATGTTTAGTTGATGACTGAGGAGGAGCTCAGATAGATAGATGATGCTACACTCTCAGCCATTTCATTTGGCCTTGAGACATCTATGGTACATTATGTTGTGTTTGCATTTTTTTTTTCTATTTGATATTGTAGCATATATGGTTGCTAATCTTTCTTTTATCTTGCAGATACCACCTGCCCCGAGGGGACAAAGTGCGGGGGGTGAGCCAACATGCATTGACAAAGGAAAGGTAGTTAGATGTTTTCTAATTGATTAAATATTGATGCATTCTTGTAAAATGTTTGTGGTAATCTCATTTAATTACATTCTTTATTGTATATAGGGTTTGGCTATTGGCGATGAGCCTGTACAGATTCGGTGTTCTAGATCATCAGGGATTTTCATTCGCACAGAGAGCCCCATTGTATGTATAAGTATCATTTATTTTTTATTTTTTATTGATGCAGAGGAAAGTATGACTATTGTTATATACAATTTCTGTGATTTTTTCCGTACCAATAATGATTCATGTCTTGCATATGTTCATTACAACTTAAATAGGCTTATATGCACCTGTCCAACCGACCAAGTTGGTTACAAGGGTTTATTTAATCAAACAAATACCAAATTACTACTTTCGCTCCAAAACTAATATGACCATTTGAATTTGAAATTCAAATTTCAAACTATAGTTTTTATGCATTCCCTAACTTTCTAAACTATTCCATTGACTCAAAATTGGTCATATGGATTTATTAAATGCAACTAAGTATGAAACTATCCTAAGACTACCCCATATGGCTCTTTTGGCCATTTTACATCATGTTGCCCTTAGGTCCTTACTAGGACTTTTATGGCTTTTGTCTTTCAAAGTACATTGTTTATTACATAATTCTATTATTGGTTTTAATATATCCCAATTAACAATCAATGATGTCTTTGATCCTCTATCTTCATCTGGTACCAAGGCTCTCTTAGATGATTTAATAGGTGCCCCTACACCAAACACCCCACCTTCAAAGAAACTCTTGTCCCAAGAGTTAAGGGGTACTATCTTCTTTCCCCCCATCCTTCTAGAGGGATGTTTGCAACTTTGCACCTACAATGTATTACCCTACACACCTGCATACAAATTGTTAGAAACAAAAAGCATTGGATCCTTTTTACCAGTCATGGTAACCTTACTGCTTGTTGATTGTGAACAGTCATGTTTTATCCTTGACAAACGCTGAATAACTTGTTGTCTAAGGTCATGTTGACCCTATCTCTTCTCCTCCATGGATATGTTCACTTCTTTGTTCACTCTTGTCACCAAAGGACACCATACTATTCCTATCATCACTCCTTTTGCTGTCACTATCTGCTTGTAAGCAGAATTCTGAGTTTTGTTTTGAACAATCTCATCCTTCATAACCAAAAGAGATGGCTTTAGTGGCAGATCTGTCATATCATGTTTACTCTCCCTCAGCTCCTGCAAGTCCACAAACTCTTTCTTGCCAAAAAAAATAACTCTTTCCTCATCATGACTAGTCAAAGGATTTAGCTTAAACTTCATACCATCTTTGTGTACTATATAAACATTTGATGAGCCAAAATGAATAGTATTCCTTGAGGCTTGCCAAGGCCTTCCAAGGATTACATGGCAGCATGTCATTAGAATGTGATCACATATAGCTTGATCTTTTATATTCTCCTATAGATAAATCCACTATTGCTTCCTCCCTTACAACAATATTTTGTGCATCATTGACCCAAAATGCCCTATATGGTCTATCAATAGGATACTTCTTCAATCCTAGTTTATTTACCATTTCATAAGACACTAAATCATCAAAGGAACTAGAGTCTATTATCATCTTACAAATCCTACCATGGCTCATGCAATTTGTCCTAAAAATGGATGGTCTGGTCTCCTTTTGCTGCTACATTTGTGGTCCTCTTCTCACCATCAAAGATTCTCCTTCAGGTTCAGGGTCTGCATTATTGTACTTCTTTTCTTCCTCTTCTCCTTGGGTCAAGGTGACTCTCCTCTCCTCCTTCATGAAATCCACACCTTTCTTAGGGAACTTGTAGGATTGATTGTGTACTCCTCCACATGTGAATCATTTACCTGTGAAAACACTATTACCTCTTCCACTTCCAAATCTTCCTCCCCTAAAACTTCCTCTTGTCTCAGATGTAATCTCTTTTCCTTTATCTTTGTCTTAATTGTTTGAAGTGTCAAACTGACTTCTTACACCTCTTCCTCTCATTGTTCCACCTCCTCTTTGATTTTCTTGCCTCTCATTCTTTATTTTCAACTTCTCCTCTGCTCGGATTGCCAACTGAAAACATTCTCCAAGTGTCCTTGGTACATTCAATCCTATTTCATCTTGAATATTGTACTTGAGGCCATTAATGTATCTAGCCACCTTCTCATCTTCATCTTCCAGTCCTCCCCTAATACTCAGGGTATGGAATTTCTTAATATAGGACATGACATCCATATCCCTCTGTTTCAAATTGTTCCTTCTTATCTTTAAATTTGGATTGCTAAATCAGATGGCAAGAATTTATTTCTCACCATGGTCTTCATACTCTCCTAATTTGAAATCTTATTCAATCCCCTTTTGATGTAGAGTCTGTAGCAACTACCTTCCACAAGCCAATAAATGGTTGTCACAATCCAACTTAGGATTCTAGGACTTCTCACAAGTCCTCTTACCCACTCCGAGTATACTCTACCTCCAAGCCAAACAAGGAAATCCCACTTCAAAAGCCTCACCAACTGTCACCAAAAATGGAGACAATCATGGACATACTATTCCAACCCAAACTCCTCAATTTGTTTGAATCCACCAAACTCCCAACACACCTTTGCACTTCTAGGCCTACAAACCTTGTAGCCTTCCAATTAGCTTCTTTGCACTTTTCTCCCAGTATCCCTTAATAGCATAGGGACTTCTCCATAGGTCCAAACACCCTTCTTGGCACCTACTAAGAATCCAAAAGCTTTTGGGCTGATCTTGCTCCAGCACCTTCCAAACTACTTCTTGGTACCTAGGCCTAGTTGATCAAGTTAGGCTAGGGCTTCAATGAAGAATGGGCAAGGTGGGTTACCAAGACCCAAAACACTTAAGGAAATCTCCAACATAGTCAATGCATCCAAATCTAGCACTCAAACTGATCAGAAGTGCTTGCAACCATGACTATCACCAATTACCTTGCAAAAACCGGTCAAGCACATGGGCTTGCTTGACCTAGGGCCGAATTGGAAAAATAGTTTCCCTTCTCTCCAGGCCTCCAACCTCTGGAATTATGTTTCCTAGTCTCCTAACTTGCATATCCCTTAGTTTTAGAGGGTGCCACTAGTGGGAATGCAAGTTAGGGATGCATTTGTGGAAGGGTCTAGGAAACAAGGCTTTTCAGACCACCTTCTACTAAAATGCAAATAACTTTTAAACCCCAACTCCTTTTTGAGTCAAACCAAAACCAAAAGTTTCCTAACTCACCCCTGCAACTATTTCATACACTTAGCAATCATAAAAGTTCCATATGGATCTGTAGTAGCGTAACAGCCGATCAATTATCAGTAAATTTCTAGAAAATTGAAGTTTTTATTATTTTTTCTCCAAACCACCATACACTCTGATCTCCCCCTTTCAACTGAGATCACATATGACATATATAAAGGTCTACATGACTTTTGGAACAACCATATAGGCGTTCCCAACCATAAAACAAACAAACAACCACTTTTTGCTAATACTGTTTAGACTCTAAATACCCTATTCTAAGGCCTTTTGGTCCCATGGAGTCACTTGGTTTATAACCACACCAAAATGCTTGTGGGCCTTACATGTGCCTTTATTACAAAACATAGACCAACTTGTAAAATATGGACCAAACCTTTATTCCAACATCCTAATCTACTTGAATCCTCACTTTCATGGAGTGGCAAGGTGTCTGGCAACATAGATACTTTTTCCCCCCTGCCACATAGGTTAGGTGCCCTGCACCACCTTTCCTCTCTCTCATTCTGAACACTAGTCCACCAAGTGAGTGATGTTCCTCTCGGTCTTGTTGTTTCTACTTTTACCTTCTTATCTACCTCTATGTCTTCAAGATCAAAGTAGTTCTCAAGGGCCTCTATCCACCCTAGCACTTCTTCACTATCCATTTTACCCTGGTATATTGGAAAATCAATATGGTTCTTCCCACCATTACCTTGTACTGCCTTAATGATTCTCTTAAATCTCCTTTCTTCAGGATAATCTATTGTCTCATGCTCTTGCCTTGCATTACCAACCTCTTCTTCTTCATGGTTCTCTCCATGATTTCTTCCTCTAACCTCTTCTCCTATAGGTTCTTGCCTTTCCTTTTCTAAGGATTCTATCCTTGCAATAAGCTTCAGCCTCTCTCTTCTCATCCGTCTTTCTTCCCTCACTCTAGATGCTTCAAGTTCTCTCTTCTCTCTTTTCTCTTTTGCCAACTCTTCTCTCAATTCTTCAAGTTCTCTAGCCATTTGATATTTAGGAGGCATTTTCACAACAAGTTTTCTTCCTTCCCAAGGGCCAACACACTAATTCTCTTTCTTTCCTCACCAAGAAATCTCTGGACACCACTTATGTACCTTTCAACTCTGGGACACACAAGGAGGAATTAGACATGCCAAGGCTTCAACAAAGGGGCCGACACACTAAGGATTTTCAAGATTATAGGTCTTGGTCACACTCCTAAACACCCAAACTTCAAAACCCTCCTTAAAATGGCTTAAAAACCAGGGCCTACTTGTTCAAACCCCAAAACTCAATTCTAGAATGTTTTGACTTGTCTAATGACAAGATATGATCATGACAACCTACATGAACCTATCAAATGACTCGTCTACCAAATGAAATCCTAAAATCCCATCTCATGCCCAATTACAACTTTTTTCCACATATGAGTCCAACATTATAACTTTGTATGCTTCCATGATCCATAATTGGTGCAAGGATTGCCCAATTGACTTCAAGAGATGTTCCATGACCTCTGTAATGCCTTGAATCTTCAATGTTCCCCTAATGAGAATGTGATGCTCCTTCATCAATTATCTTCATAAATAAATTCAAAACTAATTTTTGTGATATTAACAACTACTATTTTGTAGCTCATAGGAGACTCCTAGTGCACATGAGGTTCAATAGGACAGTTATGTAGATTTGATGATGCAGCCACTCACTCTTGAGGAGAAGCCTACAATAGTAAGTTGTAGTTTGAATTCATGATTAAATATGTTATAAATTTGGCATGCTATGAATTATAATGCTATAGTTTAAATTGTAGATTCATCTAACAAAGGTATTTGAACATATACAGCCCACAATTAGAGAGGTACCAGCATTGCCGAGGGCATACGAGAGGACTCCTGACAAGCATAGGAGGTCGATGAGAGAGGTATTTATTATGAAATTTTGATAGTATTAATATCCATTATGGAAAGGATCATTATGCATTTGAGTAATTCAATGTTAGATACATAGAATCATATAAATTTAGTAGTCTAACTTTGGGATTTCCTTTTTTGTTTATGTAGGGGGGCATCTGATCCACCTAGTGCAGCAAAGAGGTTGCATTTTGATCATCCACCAGAACCATATGACCCCCTTTGACCCATATGAATGATTCAAATATGTCCCTAGGGGTCAAAGGACCCCTAGGGACATATGTTGTCATTTAATAGGTTAAAGGGTGTCATAGGTCACCCTATGACCCCCTTTGACCCATATGAACGATTTGAATATGTCCATAGGGGTTATAGGACCCATAGAGACATATGTCATCATTTAATGGGTCAAAGGGAGTCATAGGTCACCCTATGACCCCCTTTGACCCATATGAACAATTTGAATATGTCCCTAAGGGTGCTAGGACCCCTAGAGACATATGTCATCATTTAATGGGTCAAAGGGGGTCATAGGTCACCTATGACCCCCCTACCCATATGAACAATTCAAATATGTCCCTAGGGGTCCTAGGACCCCTAGCAACATATTTTAATCGTTCATATGGGTCAAAACCCCCTTTGACCCATGTGACACATTCGCATATGTTCCTAGGAGTTCAAGGACCCCTAGCGACATATGTCATTGTTGAATGGGTCAAAGAGGGTCACAAGTCACCCTATGACACCCTTTGACCCATATGAACAATTTGAATAAGTTCTTAGGGGTTCTAGGACCCTTAGAGACATATGTCATCGTTTAATGGATCAAAGAGAGTCATAGGTCACCCTATGACCCCCTTTGACCCATATGACCCATTCGAATATGTTCCTAGGGGTCCGAAGACCCCTAGCGACATATGTTGTCATTTAATGGGTCAAAGAGGGTCATAGGTCACCCTATGACCCCCTTTGACTCATATTACCCATTTGAATATGTCTCGAGGGGTTCTAAGACCCCTAGAGACATATGTTATTGTTTAATAGGTCAAAGAGAGTCATAGGTCACCCTATGACCCCCTTTGACCCATATTACCCATTCAAATATGTCTTTAGGGGTCTTAGAACCCCTAGAGATATATGTCATTATTTAATGGGTCAAAAAGGGTCATAGGTCACCCTATGACCCCCTTTGACCTATATGAACGATTCAAATATGTCCTTATGGATCCTAGGACCCCTAAGGACATATGTCATCATTTAATGGGTCAAAGCATGTCATAAGGTACCCTATCACCCCCTTTGACCCATATGAATGATTCAAATATGTCCCTAGGGGTCTTAGGACCCCTAGGGACATATATCATCATTTAATGGGTCAAAAGGGGTCATAGGTCAACCTATGACCCCCTTTGACCCATATGGCCCATTTGAATATGTCCCTAGGACCCTTAGGGACATATGTCACCGTTTAATAGGTCAAAGGGGGTCATAGGGCACCCTATGACCCCCTTTGACCCATATGAACAATTCGAATATGTCCTTAGGGGTCTCAGGACCCCTAAGGACATATGTCATCATTTAATGGGTCAAAGGGTGTCATAGGTCACCCTATGACCCCCTTTGACCTATATGAACGATTCAAATATGTCCCTAGCATTTATAGGACCCCTAGAGATACATGTCATCATTTAATGGGTCAAATAGGGTCATAGGTCATCCTATGACCCCCTTTGACCCATATGAACAATTCGAATATGTTCCTAGGGGTCCTAGGACCCCTAGCGACATATGTCATCATTTAATGGGTCAAAGCGTGTCATAGGTCACCCTATGACACCCTTTCACTCATATGAACGATTTGAATATGTCCTTAGGGGTTATAGGACCCCTAGAGACATATGTCATCGTTTAATGGGTCAAAGGGAGTCATAGGTCACCCTATGACGCCCTTTGACCCATATGAACAATTCGAACATGTTCATAGGGGTTCTAGGGCCCCTAAAGACATATGTCATAGTTTAATGGGTCAAAGGGGGTCATAGGTCACCCTATAACCCCCTTTGACCCATATGACCCATTCGAATATGTTCTTTGGGGTCCAAGGACCTGTAGCGACATATGTCATCTGAACTATGACCCCCTTTGACACATATGAATGATTCGAATATATCCCTAGGGGTCCTAGGACCCCTAGGGACATATGTCATCTTTTAATGGGTCAAAGGGGGTCATAGGTTACCCTATGACCCCCTTTGACCCATATGAATAATTCGAATATGTCCCTAAGGGTTATAGGACCCCTAGAGACATATGTCGTTGTTTAATGGGTCAAAAGGGGTCATAGGTCACCCTATGACCCCTTTTGACCCATATGACCCATTCGAATATTTTTTTAAGAGTTTGAGGACCTCTAGCGACATATGTCATCGTTTAATAGGTCAAAGGAGGTCATAGGTGACTCTATCACCCCTTTTGACCCATATGAATGATTTGAATACATCCCTAAGGATCCTAGGACCCCTAGGGACATATCTCATCATTTAATGAGTCAAAAAGTGTCATAGGTCACCTTATGACCCCCTTTGACCCATATGAACGATTCGAATATGTCCCTAAGGGTTATAGGATCCCTAAAGATATATGTCATCATTTAATGGGTCAAAGAGGGTCATAAGTCACCCTATGACCCCCTTTGACCCATATGAACAATTCAAATATGTCCCTAGAGGTTCTAGGACCCCTAGAGACATATGTCATCGTTTAATTGGTCAAAGGGGGTCATAGGTCACCCTATGACTCCTTTTGACCCATATGACCCATTTGAATATGTTTCTAGAGGTTTGAGGACCCCTAGCGACATATGTCATTGTTTAATGGGTCAACGAGGGTCATAGGTCATCCTATGACCCCCTTTGATCCATATTACTCATTGAATACATCCCTAGGGGTTGTAGGACCCCTAGAGACATATGTTGTCGTTTAATGGGTCAAAGAGAGTCATAGGTCACCCTATGACCCCCTTTGACCCATATTACCCATTCAAATATGTCCCTAGGGGTCCTAAAACTCTTAAGGACATATGTCATCATTTAATGGATCAAAGGGATTCATAGGTTACCCTATGACCCCCTTTGACCCATATGAACAATTCGAATATGTCCCTAGGGGTCCCAAGACTCCTAGGGACATATATCGTCATTTAATGGGTCAAAGGGGGTCATAGGTCACCCTATGATCCCCTTTGACCCATATGAACAATTCGAATATGTCTGTAGGGGTTCTAGGACCCCTAGAGACATATGTCATCATTTAATGGGTCAAAGGGGGTCATAGGTCACCTTATGACCCCCTTTGACCCATATGACCCATTCAAAAATGTTCTTAGGGGTCCGAGGACCCCTAGCGACATATGTTGTCATTTAATGGGTCAAAGAGAGTCATAGGTCACCCTATGACCCCCTTTGACCCATATTACCCATTCGAATATGTCCCTAGGGGTTTTAGGACCCCTAGAGACATATGTTGTCATTTAATGAGTCAAATAGAGTCATAGGTCACCCTAGGACCCCCTTTGACCCATATTACTCATTTGAATATGTCCCTAAGATTTTTAGAACCCTTAGGGACATATGTCATCGTTTAATGGGTCAAAGGGGGTCATAGGTCACCCTATGACCCCCTCTGACCCATATGAACGATTCAAATATGTCCTTATTGGTCCTAGGACCCCTAGGGACATATATCATCATTTAATGGGTCAAAGACTGTCATAGGTCACCCTATGACCCCCTTTGACCTATATGAATAATTTGAATATGTCTGTAAGGGTTATAGGACCCCTAGAGACATATGTCGTTGTTTAATGGGTCAAAGGGGGTCATACGTCACCTTATGACCCGCTTTAACCCATATGACCCATTTGAATATGTTCTTAGGGGTCCGACGACCTCTAGCAACATATGTCATTGTTTAATGGGTCAAAAGGGGTCATAGGTCACCCTATGACCTTCTTTGACCCATATAAACAATTTGAATATATCCCGAAAGGTCCTAGGGACATATGTCATCGTTTAATGAGTCAAAAGGTGTCATAGGTAACCCTATAACCACTTTTGACCCATATGAACGATTCAAATATGTTCATATGGGTTATAGGACCCTTAGAGATATATGTCATCATTTAATGGGTCAAAGAAGGTCATAAGTCACCCTATGACCCCCTTTGACCCATATGAACAATTCAAATATGTCTCTATAGGTTCTAGGACCCCTAGAGACATATGTCATTGTTTAATGGGTCGAAGGGAGTCATAGGTCACCCTATGACTCCCTTTGACCCATATGACCCATTCGAATATGTTCCTAGCGGTTCGAGGACTCCTAGCGACATATGTCATCTTTTAATGGGTCAAAGAGGGTCATAGGTTACCCTATGACCCCCTTTGACCCATATTACCTATTGAATATGTCCCTAGGGGTTCTAGGACCCCTAGAGACATATGTTGTCGTTTAATGGGTCAAAGAGAGTCATAAGTCATCTTATGACCTCCTTTGACCCATATTACCCATTCGAATATGTCCTTAGGGGTCCTAGAACCCCTAGGGACATATGTCATCATTTAATGGGTCAAGAGGAGTAATAGGTCACCCTATGACCTCCTTTGACCCATATGAACGATTCGAATATGTCCCTAGGGGTCCCAAGACCCCTAGGGACATATGTCATCGTTTAATGGGTCAAAAGGGGTCATAAGTCACCCTATGATCCCCATTGACCCATATGAACAATTTGAATATGTCTCTAGGGGTTCTAGGACCCCTAGAGACATATGTCATCGTTTAATGGGTCAAAGGGGGTCATAGGTCACCCTATTACCCCCTTTGACCCATATGACCCATTCAAATATGTTCTTAGGGGTTCGAGGACCCCTAACGACATATGTTGTCATTTAATGGGTCAAAGAGAGTCATAGGTCACCCTATGACCCCCTTTGACCCATATTACCCATTTGAATATGTCCCTAGGGGTTTTAGGACCCCTACAGACATATGTTGTCGTTGAATGGGTCAAAGAGACTCATAGGTCACCCTATGACCCCCTTTGACCCATATTATCCATTCGAATATGTCCCTAGGGGTCCTAGAACCCTTAGGGACATATGTCATCATTTAATGAGTTAAAGGGGGTCATGGGTCATCCTATGACCCCCTTTGACCCATATGAACGATTCAAATATGTCCTTATTGGTCCTAGGACCCCTAGGGACATATGTCGTCATTGAATGGGTCAAAGGGTGTCATAAGGCACCCTATGACTCCCTTTGACCCATATGAATGATTCAAATATGTCCTTAGGGGTCTTAGGAGCCCTAGGGACATATGTCATCATTTAATGGGTCAAAGGGGGTCATAGGGTGACCTATGACCCCCTTTGACCCATATGGCCAATTCGAATATGTCCTTAGGACCCTTAGGGACATATGTCATCGTTTAGTGGGTCAATGGGGGTCATAGGGCACCCTATGACCCCCTTTGACCCATATGAACAATTTGAATATGTCTATATGTCGTAGTTTAATGGTTCAAAGGGTGTCATAGGTCACCCTATGACCCCCTTTGACCCATATGAATGATTCAAATATTTCCTTAGGGGTCTTAGGACCCCTAGGGACACATTCGAATCGTTCATATGGGTCAAAAGGGTATGTCATCATTTAATGGGTCAAATGGGGTCATAGGTCACCCTATGGCCCCCTTTGACCCATATGAATGATTCGAATATGTCCCTAGGGGTCCTAGGACCCCTAGAGACATATGTTGTCATTTAATGGGTCAAAGGGTGTCATAGGTCACCCTATGACCCCCTTTGACCCATATGAATGATTCGAATATGTCTCTAGGGGTTATAGGACCCCTAGAGACATATGTTGTCGTTTAATGTGTCAAAGGGGGTCATAGGTCACCCTATGATCCCCTTTGACCCATATGAACAATTCAAATATGTTCATAGGGGTGCTAGGACCCCAAGAGACATATGTCGTCATTTAATGGGTCAAAGGGGGTCATAGGTGATCCATATGAATTATTTGAATATGTCCCTAGGGGTCCTAGGACCCCTAGTGACATATTTGAATTATTCGTATGGGTCAAAACCTCCTTTGACCCATATGACCCATTCAAATATGTTCTTAGGGGTCTGAGGACCCCTACCGACATATGTTGTTGTTTAATGGGTCAAAGAGGGTGACCTATGACCCCCCTTTGACCCATATTACTCATTCGAATATGTCCTTAGGGGTTCTAGGACCCCTAGAGACATAGGTTGTCATTTAATTAGTCAAAGCAAGTCATAGGTCACCCTATGACCCCCTTTGACCTATATTACCCATTCGAAATTGTCCCTAGGGGTCCTAGAACCCTTAGAGACATATGCCATCATTTAATGGGTCAAAGGGACCTATGACCCCTTTTGACCCATATTACCCATTCGAATATGTCCCTAGGGGTCATAGGCCCCCTAGAGACATATGTCATCGCTTAATGGGTCAAAGGGGGTAATAGGTCACCCTATGCCCCCCTTTGACTCATATGAATGATTCAAATATGTCCCTCAGGGTCATAGGACCCGTAGGGACATATATCATCATTTAATTGATCAAAAGGGGTCATAGGTCACCTTATGACCCCCTTTGACCCATATTAACCATTGTAATATGTCCCTAGAGCTCTTAGGACCCCTAAGGACATATGTCATCGTTTAATGCGTCAAAGAGGGTCAATGGTTGACCTATGACCCTTTTTGACTCATATATATTAATAATATACATATTTATTAATAACATACATATTAATATATATGTATATATTACATTATTATATTTAATAAAAATATTACGTTATTATATATAGATTAATAACATATATGTGTATTACTTTATTATATTTAATGAAAATATTATGTTATTATATATATATATATATATTAATAACATACATATTAATATAATAATATATATAATACATATTGTATATTTATATTTAATATATTACATTATTATATATATATAAATTACGTTTTTATATTTATTAAAAATAATAATAATATAAATTATATTTATAGATTGTAATAAGATTAACATAATATATTAGTATATATTGTTAGATTATATCTTATATCTTTACATTACGTTATTATATATATATATATATAAAATATTAAAATATATCTTTACATAGTAATATAAGTGAAATAATTTAAAAATAATAAGTTGTGATGTTTAAACCCAATTTTCCCTCCAAAATGGGTTGAGATTTCAAATTTTCCCACCTCAACATATCGGATATCCGATTAGGCTTAGTAAATACCAAGCCTACCTGATCAACCCAAAAGACGTGTTTGAAGAGGGTTTTAGTAATACTCAGACTTCGGGTAGCCGTCTGACAATGTTATTTTGATCGAAATTGAATAAAACAAAAAAGTTTTTTAATATCGATCTCTAGATTCCATAAATTTAATTTCTATCAAATTCTGAGTTCGATAAGCATTTATTAGTTAATTATCAATGAAGATAATTGTAAAGTGTTGATTGACATATTGATTGAAAAATAGCTATAACTTTCAAACAGTATAACATTTTTTAAATCTGAAAGTTGCGTCATATTCTATACTTCGGCTAGTATAAGAAAAAAAAATTTAAAATTTGGTAAAATTTTCTATTAGTTAGGGTGGTTAGACACGGGACTTTTTCTTTTCCGAAAAAGTTTTGGTAGAAAATTCATAGTTAATTATTTATTTGGAATAAAAATACCAAAAAATATGTGTCACATCCGAGCATGAGTCTAATTTTTATATCTATAATTATATTAAAAAATATTATGATTTGATTTTGATTAAGGTGGTCAGACATACACCTACTTTTTATTTTCATCCTGAAATTTTTTTAGTACTACATTAAAATTCAAACTTTTGACCAATTAATTATTTTTTTCTCCTGATAAGGCCTGGTAGTTTAGAAACTACATTCAATTTCTTACAGACTATTTTCTTACAACTATTTGATATAAAGTCCATAACCACTTCAAAATTATGTGTCAAGTTGACATAAACCTGATTTGCTAATTTTTCACTGCCACTTAAGGCCATACTTTGGTACACCATGATCCTGCACATAACCGCTAAGGGGGTGGAAAGTACTCCCCACCCATACCCTTCCCCCTAGGGCACTTAAATTTGATATTTTTTAAGCCTTAAAGACATAATAGGAACAATTAAAAGATAGGAGAATAATAAAATCAAATAACAACCTTTTAAAGATAGACAATGCAAAGATAACACAAAACAGACAAGGGGTTCAGCTTTGGCTTTCCATTGGATTTCTCGGTTAAACTTCCTGCACAATCATTGCACCCATTAGTAGGTTCAAGAAATCACATGCATTATGAAATTTACATATCAGAAAAAAAATCATATAAATTAAAACATCCATTTTTCTAATAATCAATTGTTTATCTAATACTACTCATATTTTCGACTGTTAAAACTGCATAATCCAAAGTGTTAGTTTTGCATTCATTTACTTCATCATCATATATGTTCATAAAGAATTAAATGACCAAATAAAATATCTAAAAGCAAATCATCATACATCATAAATAGCATAATAATGTTAAGTGCATCAATATAATGTTCTGACATATCAAGTCATAAGAATCAAAATAATAGTGCATCTTCGATGCTAGGATGGGTCGGGGTGAGGCCTCACATACTCAATGAGTTGTATTATAACATTGTGATAATATTTCATGTTATTATTTAATATTGGAAAAAGAATTAAAATTCTAATTATAAATTTGGGGTCAATGGGTTAGGTAGCACATGGTTTTAGCACATGGTTTATGCAATTCCACTTGGTAGTTTTGTGTAAATCACTACTATATAAGCAACCGCAAGGGTAGTTGTTGTAGAGTGAGAAGACAAAAGGAAAAAAGGGAAAGAGTTAAGCAAGACAAGGCTTCACAAGTTAGCCAAGGGAGCATTTGTGAAGGTTAGTAGCATAGCATGGGATGTGTGGATTCATGCTTGTTCACATGGATTGCTTGGTTGTGGCTATGGCTTTGAAGGCTTCCATGGTTGTATTTCAATGGTATTTTTTCTAAATAATACATAGTGATCGATGCTTTTGGAGGCTGAGTTTTTTCTCCCTTAATGAGGGTTTCCTAGGGTATATCTTTTGTCATAATTTTGTGGGTATATTGTCTATTCTCCTACATGTGAATTTCAATTGCATATTTATTTCATATCTATTATGAGTTATGTGGAAATAATTATATTATTTCTTGCAAGTTTCTATACATTACACTTGCACAAATGATGCATATGGTGTAATGGGATCTTGTGCACATGGTGGTGCAACCATTACTCCTTTTAAGGGTCTTGCCATTGTAATAGGTATTTCTACCAATAGTTTTTTCTGCCCACTGGTCTTCATTTTCAATGCAATACCCTTCAACTTGTTGACTTCTTATTTGGTCATGTTGAATTCCTTGAGGATGGAATCTATCTCCTTTTCTACTTTCTTCTTGCTTTCTTTTCTATGGAGCTTAAACTCTACTATCCTTAACCTTTCATCATGTGTTCACCATCTAGGACATCCTATGTTGTGCTTAAACTCAAATATGATCCGTGCATACCCTTCTATTGATTCTATGCTCATCTTAGAGCCCATAGGCTTAATGAACTTCACTCTAGGCATCACTACTTTCATGTAAGTATTGTTAGTCTCCACAATGAACTATAAATCATCCTTATATTTCTCTACCATAGAAGGAGGTTATACCTCAATTTAATCTTAGAATGAAAGTTCTTCATCATTCTATCAATACCAATGTCTCTAAAATTCTTAGGTTTAGATCTATAGCATTTAGTACTAAGCTTCACTATGCACTCGCTCCTATTCCAATTCATTATTTTGGGGAACTTCCTTGTAAGGTATAAGAAAAAATGAGTCAATAGGGACTAAAATCTAAATACTATTCTCTTTTTTATTTATTTATCTTTTCTATATTATCCAATAGTTTCAATTTTGCAATGTCACAAAAATTTAATTTCCTCCTTTCAATAGCTATCGCATATGCTACATGAAGAAACCTAGCTAGTATAGAGCTTACCCTTGATCCATGGTTTAACTTGTACCCGAAGATCTTAGTCAATAATTTGACTCCTTTATCTTGAATAGGATCAATATACATGTTCCTTCTATCAAACTTTGTTTTCATGCTTATCTCCATCATTTTCCTGATGCTTCTCTAATTATAGGATTACAACCTTCATTGCTTAATCTTGTGACCTTATGGATCAAGTCATTATCAATGACAATCTATGCATCACCTAAAAAGAACATATCATTATGTATTCTACCCAATATAATTTTGGTCCACTTGTTATTGTCAAATTTTGTGTAGAACATATAATTTACTAAATTCAAATCTTCAAGGTGCACATACTCAAACTTCAAGGATAAGTCATTGTTGCACATCTTTCCTAAATCTTTGTGAATCGCCTCACCACCTATGCTCTCAATTTTTCAATTTATATAACTCCTTATATCTTCTACATGTAACACATTTTCTAGGACTTGCAAAAATGTACCTACAGGATCATCTAATAAAGAAACAAATGGGTGTTTCTTGAACTCATACCTTGGTCTATCACTAACATCATACACTCCTTGACTAGCCATTGTTCTATAAATGTTAATATTTCAATAAACTTGATTCAATACTTTATAAAATACCACAAATTGATGATCTTAGGGATTCTACAACTTTTGACTTCTCATACTTACTTCGCACTTCAATTGTGTTAAATCGCTCTTCAATTTGCTAAAGACACTTCATATGAACAAATGGTACATCAAATCTTTTTCGTGATCCTTAAATCATTTCAAATAATAATATTGTCTTTATTTTCTAGTGACCCTATTCTTACAATTCCCACTTACTATGATCACATCGAGACTTGCACACTAAACCATAGATTCCTCTCTATCTCTTCTACCTTCTATTAATTCCACAATCTCTAACTCACTCTCTAACATTAGTTCTAACCAACTGACACTCAGTTGCTTTTGTAATAGCTTAATTCAAATAGGTTGAGCCATAAACAATCTATGACTTCAACTTTCCATCAGGTGCATCAAGGAATTTATCTTCCAATATTGTATGTGACCTCTTTGGATTGCTAGCCTTCACATGCTTCTTTGAATTCATCAACATGTTCCTTAGCTACCTCTTTGTGACTGCTATCACTTCCATTCTAATTTATTCTATTATCTTTATTGTTCCTTCTATGATTAGGATTCTTGTTAAAGTTCTTAATGTCCATTCTACAGAGTCTTGTTGTTTGTCCAAAGGTATTGCATAATTGACACATAGGTGCATTTCTCCTTTGATTTTTTCCATTTTGACTTTCAAGTGCTCTATAATTCCTTGCAATATGTCCATGATTGTTACATTTGTAACAAACAAACTTCTTTATTTCACCATCTTGTTTCTCTCCATCATTATATCTACTTTGAGATCCACCTCTTCCTTTACCTATAGGGTTAGTATTCCTAAACATTCTACTACTCCCATTATTACTATCAAACTTAGGTTTCTTATAATTTATTATTTTATGTCCATAACCATGATAGTTAGAACAATATAAATTAGTAATAGTTTTAAAAGACTTACCTATGCAATCTCTCTTCATATGTCCAACTTCATTTGATATGAAACACCTACCTTTGAATTCATGCCTTACTTCTTTGGATGAAACATCTTTCTTAGGTTCTTCAACTTGCTCTGTTGTTCTAAATTCAACAAATTTATTTGTCAATTCAATTTTCTCAACTTCATTAGACCACTTAAACTTTTCTTTAGGGATTTTTTCTATATAATCTAGTTATATCCAAATCCTATCTTTCTTTTTTGACTTCTCTCTAATAATATATCTAAGGCCTATCTTGTCATAAGAAGGTCTTTCATGAAATATTTGTTCATCAATTTTCTTAGAACTTGTGTAAAGTTTCTCTAAGTACTATTTTTCTTGTGTTAGCTCTCCTTTCACAATTATTTTGTATTTTTCTAACTTTTCATGCTCTATTTCAATATAATATAATTTAGATGTCACTTGACACAACTAGGATCTAAGATCTGCATTCTCAGATTTTAGATCAGATTCACTCTTATTGACACTAGTCTTAAGACTCAACTTTAGTTCAACAATTTTCAACTCATGTTTCAAAATCTCATTCTCTTTCTTGATATTTTCTATATCATCATTATCACTAGTTTTCACAAATAGTTCTTTTCCATATTTAAGCTCATCAATTTTCCAATGTAAACTTTTGCATCTTTATATCTATCATTCAACTTATCTCTCTCTTCAATAAGAAGATCAATTTTTCCAAGATTCTTCTTCAACTGTTCCATATTCACTAAGATCTTACTCAAGCTATTAAGCCTCTTCAAAGTAACTAGGATTTGATACTAATTGTTAGAAATAGATAATATTGGGGGAGGGGGGCTGAATCAATATTCTACAAAATTTTGCCCACAACTGAATATTGTTATTTACTTTGTAACTAGCATATGAAAGTAAACCAACAATGTTGAATAGTATATATAACCATTAAAATAGAAAAATCATAACACCATTATTTGTTAACTAGGAAAACTCTAGCCAAGGGAAAACCTCAGTGGGGATGATACCCACTAGATGATTCACTAAACAATAGGATATTATTAATGATATTGACCCTATTAAGAGTCTGTGAAATAAATATAGTGTCTCAAGTCCTTGTTAGAGGACTAGGCCTTGTTAGAAGCCTTAACCCTATTAGGATTTGCTACAACACTAATAGGATTTGGTAGAACAATTACAATGTGTGCAAGAAGAGCCCACTACCCTAACATGCAATTATTCAATTCTATTCTTCACAAGATAGGTATACATACATACTTTCTTTGCACTTACTCTAATCTTACATTAGATTTCACATCACATAAGGCTTATAGATAATTCCCACAATAGTTTTCATGTCAAATCTATTAGATTTATATTTGTTAAGGAACATACTAGGCTAGTCTAGACCTAATACTAGAATGTAAAAGATAGGGACAAGCCTAAGGATTAGTTATATCATATATTTAGCAGGGTTAAATCTTTCCTGTGGGTCAACTTCAATAGAGTAACTAAGACTCCCTTCACTTTAGGTTCTATAGGGCCAAGGTGGGAAAACCTTAGGGATTAATATGACTAATATTATGACACTCTTCCTCAAAATATCCCCTATAGTAGAAAGTGGTCAATATTCTTTTATGATTTGTATCAAAACTTCTTTATCATAATAGCTAACTATAACCAAAGAGAAAGTAAGTGAAAATATGTAATGACCAACAAATTTTAGTTCTTCATTGCATAAAATGGTAAATTGATTATTTTTTTGTTATGTTTTTTCTACAATTACATGAACCATCAACTTGTTCTTGAAATTAATTGACCAGTGTCTTATCCATTATTGTATAGAGTCAAAACCAACAACTTGGACCAATTTAATCAACTTGTAATTCAATATGTAAATAGTGAGCTCTAAATTTCATTCTTACCATATCCTTCCCATAAACCTTAAACCCTATCACTTACAGAAATCAATTACTTAATTCTTTGAATTAACAACAATCGGTAAGAGATATACAATTTATCTAAATTGCATTAAATTCAAAGAAACTTGTTCATTTTAATCTCAAGATTATAGCTATATGAGGAAAAAGAAAAAACCCAAAGACACAGATATATATAGAATTTCCTTCTTGTATTGATTTATTTTAAAACTAAATACTATAATGGTAAAGACTTGAAATAAAACTCAACACTTGACAACTTTTATTTTGGTATTTGAAATATATTCAAGTATACCAAAAACTAATCACATTTATATCACTACAAAACTTGATGGACTATAAAAAATCATACAACATAAAAATTCTAAAGATAATTGACCTCTACTTCACATCCTAGAAATCCTTATAAAGGATTGCAACAAGCTAAATGGAGAGGAGGAGGACACATGTCAAAACCTAAATGGAGAGAAAAGAAGGTGAGAAATGTACAAAAAGTTATACAAAAGACTTTCCTCTATGCCTAAAACAAAAAAGGGGAGTAGTTTTAGGGTTAGTAGATGGCAATTTATTGTTGGAGCCTTTTCTTTACTTCATTTGTCCTTGTACATCTGTAGCAAGAAATATCTTAGCAACCTCCCACTAGTAGGGCCTTAATTTCTCCCACCACTTCCCAAATGTAGATCTCACTTTTGGTGGGCCACTTTTTGGTTTTAACCTCTTCTAGGTCCTTTGTGGCTTTAGTCCACCTATCATCTATTATGGCTTTAGACACCACTGAAAATCTATTCATATCTATAGGACCTAGAAAATGGGTTAAATGCATAAAATACTATGAGAAAATCACAAAACTCAATCAAAATATGTTAGCACCCACTAGTCTACCATGAAAGCCAAACTAATCAAAAGAAAGAAAACATAATTAAAAACTCCCTCTTTCATTTGTAGCTCCCATGTCCTTCTTTCTTCTCCAAATGATGTAGCTCCAACTTGCCTATAGTGCACACAATATTGAAGCCAAGCCAATAATAATTAATTAATTAATAAAATTAATTAATTGAGGATGATAATTAGGAAGAATAATTAGTAAGCATAATAGAATTATATTATGGGTTATTTAATCCTATAGAGAAAATTAGTAGATGATTGGCCAAATTGATTAAATAAATGTGACCACATCCTTTAATGAAAATGTGATGATAATGGATAGAGATCAAATGAGATGATGACAAGTAGACCAAAGCCATGTTCAGATTGATTGATTGAAATTGATAACATGCCAAGGGCACATGACATGAATTGATTGCTACGTAACAATTAACTTCCATTGCAAATGCTATAGGATCGAGGTTGATTATAAGGTTGATTATAATAACATCAACGAACACTGTCAATATTATTAAAATGGTTGATGATGTCATGATCCAACATTGAAAGCCTCAAAAATGTCAAAGATTGAATGACATGAATGATAGTTTGACCTAGTACTGAGAGCCACGATAGTACTGAGGTCAGATTGATAAGATTAATAGGTTGATAGGTTTCCAAAGCACTAAAAGGCACAACAATACCTAGGATTGGATAAATGATGATTGATTTGGGATGTTTGATATGTTTTGGGTTGATTAGGACTAATTCCAAGGGATTCCAAGGGATTCCAAGTTGATTTGGGGTGATTCTGAGTTGATATGAAATGGTTTTGAGATGATATGAAATGATTTTGAAATGACATGAAATTGATGTGAAAGAGGATACACATGATAAAGTATGATCAATTTGGACAAAAGATTGAAGTTAGTAGAATGATAAAATGAGACAATTTATTATGTAAAAGTGATGCAATCATAGATGAAAACCATTTTTAAGCATCTACATTTTTGCCCCTCTTTGATACAATGTGATTTAGAGCATTGTGTTAAGGAATAACTGGTGAGAAAGCCACAACATGCCCTAGTAGGGATGATATATATGCATAAACCCTTGAGAAATTGACTAAAATAATCATATGATAATTCAATTTGTCAAAAATGAGAAGAAAAAACCATAGCAACTGACAGAATGAAAATTAGAGCTAAAATGTGAAAGTTATGAGGCCTAGAGTGCAGAACAGGATCAACTAGGAGCTCGAGAGTGATTGTATGGGTTACCACTCAAGAAAGATACCAAATGATGAAAATTATAGTTTATTTTTTCCACAAAAAAGATACAAATGCAACACAACTAACGGATTGTAAATCTGAGTTAAAATGCAAAAGTTATGACCTCCAGAGTGCAACACAAGGACTCTGGGAGTAGTTCTGGGTACCCTAGGTCCCCAAGTGCGCCCAAAACTCAACCAAGTGCATCAATGATGTAGTTGATAAGCCCAAGTGCATCATGATAGTACCAAGTGCATCCATGATGCACTTGGGAATCCCAAGTGGACTTTGAAAGTCCAAAATGTGCCAGAGAAGGCTCCAGGGGCCAAAATCAACATGACAGGGGACAACCAAAAGCCCAAGAGTAGTTTCAAGGATTACCACTCCATATAGCGATATAATAATGAAAATGATAGCTTATTTTGTTCACAAAAATTATATGAGTCCAATGCAACTGACAGTTTATAAATCAAATTTAAAATGCAAAAGTTATGGCCTCCGAAGTGCAACATAGGAGTTCTAGGAGCAGTTCTAGGGATCCTAGGTCCCCAAGTGCATCAATGATGCAATTGGAATTCCCAAGTGCATCAATTATGCATTTGGTATGACCAAGTGTGTCAATGACATAGTTGGGAACCCCAACTACACCCTAGGATGCTCCAGAGCTCTGATCAAGGTCTAAATGGTTCCAGATCAAGCTAAAACTTGGTAGAGGCTAGCATAATCCTAAGGAGATGTTAGAAACATGATAAAATGTAGTCAAAGGTGGTCAAAATTCTTAGAATTTGGTCAAACATAGGATAGATGTAGGTCAAACTTGGGTAAATACTAACAAAAAACCATGCATGCCCAAAATGATGGAAAGATAGCATGAGTGAAATCATAAAAAATGGTCAAATTTGGTCAAAGATGATGAGACAAATGTCAGACTAAGGTTGAACTAGGTGGAAAGCCATATAAAGTTGATTGACAAAGTAGGATGATGTAGGAATGCATGAATTCTAGATGAAGATGATTTGGTGAATCAGAAGACATGATCATGGTGGTGGATCAAAAGATAAATGATAGAAGATTAAGGAGATGAGATGAGATGAAGACTTTTTCTTTCAGAAAGTGCACTATATGTCAAATGGAGCTTTATTTTGATATGGCAAATGGAATGCAATGCATCATGGCATAAAGGGCCAGAGCACAAATGCAAGCCTTTTGCTTAAACAAGCACGATGCAGATAGAGAATGACCTTGTCCTTCCTAAGGCATATGTACATGCCCCAGACTCTCAAAGGTACATTGTAATATAAAGAAATAGAAAAAGATAACCATGAACCATCCCAACCACTCTCATAGAGAAATTTATATCATCAAGTCACATAGGAACATGATTAAAAAAAAATTTAAAAAATCACTCACTAAATAGCATGAGCCAATAGCTATTCTTATCCATTATTACATTCTTTTTAGTTTTTGAGGTGTTCAAATAGCATTTGATAGGTTGACAATGTGATAGTTCTAGTTGTGGATTTAGTTGATAGGCTCATAGTGATATGTTTGATTGATTGTTGGGTCACGTTGCTCAAGTGGTGTGATTGTCTTGAAAGTGTAGTGCTTTGAGTTTCAGTTAGCAAAGTGTAAGTGTGTATGCAAAAGGGGTGGTTATCCACAATGAATATGTACAAGCTTTATTGTAGATTTTTTTAGGATTTTATGATTTTTAGGGTTTATTCAAGACATTTTATGAGTTTTAGTGATTTTTTTAGGATATTTTATGATTTTTAGTACTTTTTTCAGGACATTATATGATTTTTAGTGTTTTTTTTAGGACATTGTATGATTTTTAGCAATTTTTTTCAAGACATTATGTGATTTTTAGTGATTTTTTTTGGATCGTATTTGAATGTTTAGGATTTTTCAGGATCGTATTTGAATTTTTAAGATTTTTTTAGGATCATATAAGCATATACAAGTGTTAGCTCCAATTTATTATGCAATAGGTTGAATGGATAAAAGTTCTTAGGGATATGCCCCCAATTCAAATTCAAATTCATGCATCGTGTAGGTAATATGCCCCCAAACAAGACACAAACTATGTACAAAGGCCAATGATAGAGTGTGTGCAGACTAGTGATGCTTAGGCAAGGTAACAAAGGACATTAACTAGTTCATGAGCCATGTTCAAGGAACCAAGGATGTCTTGCAATAGGAATAATATGATTAAGGAATGATAGAGGGGGGAAAGACTAGATGGAATCCTGATAGATGGAGGAGCAACAACTATTTACACATGGTGCTTGTTTGCCAGGTTTTCACTTGTGGACGAAATTTTTCTCTTAACTCAGATTTTTGTACCAAGATGCCTATTTGCTAGGTTTTCATCAAGGCATCCATTTTTTCATGACTTTTCTCACTTTTTTTTTTTCAAGATGTTTTGCTATTTTATTTTATTTTTTTAGGACTTTTAGATGGAATCAAGAATGTTGTTGATGATTTCTGATAACCTTAGAGTCCATGACTAACCATAACTATGTAGGATTTTTTCCAAGTCTATAGCTAAAATCAAACCACTAGAAAGGCCTGGAGAGATACCATCATGTACCGTATGTAAGATAATGTTTGCCTTTGGTGAATCAAGGCATCTGAGGATAATTGGGTCAACAAATATGTCATGTGGGATGTCACTGATGATGACATATGCAAAGGTTTGTTGGATAAGGATTTCCTCTTGGGTGGTGGGAAAATTAGGTAGCTGGATGTGGGGATGAACAACTGGATATGAGGGAGGGTTGGGAGGGTTGCAACCAATAACCTTCCACATGAATGTTGATCGAGGGAGCTCCAAAAGACTTTGTGTCATGTTAAGCACTGGAACATTGATAGTCATGGCATCATATTGTTCATTTTGTACCCATGGGAGCTACTTAGCTTTTGACTTTTTATGATCTAATGGTGCCTTTCAGTTTTCACCAAGAGACCTACTTTTGTCATTTTTTTCTCTTTTTACTTTGTAAGTAGAAGGTACAGTTGGCTCCCTAAAGTATGCCAATGTGTTCACTTTAGAAGAAATTACCTCTATGATTTTCAATCATAATGCCTTCATAGATTTCAAAGTCTATTGTGAGAGCATCATCATTGTCGAATTGATCAAAAATTGGTGGTCCACATTGGTCCCAATCCAATAGTTCAGGATAACTTGAGGGGATGTCATCATCAGTACTGAATGGGCTTTGGCTGAAGGTAGATATATGGGTGTCTAATTCAACTGGGTCATTGGGGTTATGCTTAGAAGCTAGAGAATTGTTGGTTTTAGGTGGGATATCCCTAGATTCCTTTTCATCATTCAAAACATCCATAGTCTTACACGTAGTTACCGTAGTACTAGGATAACCTATTTGTAATGGTTTAAATCCAAGCCCCAAACTAGGAGGTCATCCTTTTATAGTGATAGGTTCAATGATTCCTTGTTTCTAAGATCCAAGACCACTATAGCCATCATAGCCTTGTTTTTGCATGATAGTAAACTCAAGTCCATACTTGCTAGGAGATATCAAAGTGGGTTCTCACTCTACTTTTTCTTTCTCAATACATAAAAATGTATTCTCATTGATAGAAGTGGCATTTTGTGTATTGATGGGAGAAAGTGGTGACTCCCTGGTGTGGGATACATGAGACAAAAAGTATTCTCCACACCCATTGTCTTCACTCTTCATCTTTTCCTTGGCCTTACTAAGGAGTATATTAGCATCCACATACTTAGAGGAATTTGTGGGTTGTGCTTCATTGTTTGTTGGGATTTGGTATGTAGTAGCATCTCTTAGATTAGTACAAAACTAGAAAGGATCTAGATCACCAAGGATGGTAACCTCCATGTTGTCATAGGAAAACTTTAGACATTGATGATATGTAGAAGGGACTACTTTCATAGCATGAAGCCAACGGTGTCCTAGTATCATGTTGTAGCTCATTTCGATATCTAGGACATGGAACAATGTCTCTTTAATAGCTAGAAAAACTTTGATAGGTAATGTGATGATGCCCTTGGAGAAATGTTCACTATCATAATAAGCTTTTATTGTGATTCTTTGAGAGGGATCCACATCATCTTCAAAATAACCCAAACTGTTGACAACCTTAAGAGTGCAGATGTTCAATCTTGCTCCTCCATCCATTAAGACACGTCTAACTTTGGCATTATGGATGAAGACATTGATATGAAGGGGATCATTGTGGTTAGGTTTTTGCTTAGGAATATCTAGAGGGGAAAAGGTGATATGTTGTGAGGTGAATAGGTTCCCAACCATGGCTTGGAATCGGGCAACATCCATGTTATCTAAGACTATTGACTCTTTAAGGGCTTGCTCCAAGATCTTCTGATGTTGGGGAGATGCACGTAATAGGTCTAAGATGGATATTTGTGTAGGGGTATTGCCAAGTTGTTCAACAAGGCTATAATTAGATGAAGTAGGAGCAATAGGTCTACTAGGGGGTATAGGTCTAGTAGAAATAGTAGGTCTAGATGGAGCTCTAGTTAGGGTGATCTTGGTGCGACGTGTAGTGACAGCGCAACGAGGGTCTTAAGTGTTTAAAGTGAATGTGGATATGTAGGAATTTGATTCATTGAAATAGTTGATAGTATAGTCATATCCCATGCACATGTAATTTGTAACACTATACTAAAAAAAAATTAATAAATAGGAAACCAAGAACAAGCATAATGAACGAAAGAGATTTTTTTTTATTTAATCAACTTTTACAAGAATAAGAACAATGATTGAGTCACTCTCAAATTGTAAACCTCAAAATAGAAGAAGATATCATCCAAATAAATTTCCATAATGCTGTTAACAAATAAAGAGTTCAGTACAATAATGAAGTATGATATCATTCTTAAATGCCTATGTCCAACATATGGACTCTACAAGTAACAAATTCTGTTTGAAGAAGTAACTTCAATAGTCATCCTTAGCTACTTGTTAATTGACTTGAAACACCTGAAACACACACAAAAATGCAACACAACACAAAGATGGCTCAATACACACTTAATTAAAAATCGTAGTCCACTTGCATACATGTTAGAATAAACATATACAAAACCATAATGTAGATATCTGAACCACACAACATAGTGCAATTCTAAAATTAATATGCAAGATGTAACCATCTTCTTAACAATGCAAAATTAAACTCGCACTAAGAATAAATAGTAAATGAATCATATATTTACTGAGGTGTCATCACTATGGTGCTAACATACTACATCTGTATATGGTAAGCTCATAGACAACACATAGTGGGATTCTCTATGGTACTCATGAAATGATGTAATAGAGACTTTCCTTGTTCTCCATACTTAACCTTACTGGTTTAAGTCATAGGTAAGGCCAATTATCTTTTGTATGTAATTAACCCACCCAATTCATCTTAAAATTATCATTGAAGTAATTAACTTAATAGGATAATTTGATATTCATCCACATCGATATACATTCATTACAACTATCCTTAAAATACACATCAAACAGATATTCTAAGAATGCACATGCAATGAATAACAAGTCAGTTTTCACATGATATTACATTCTCCATCTTTTGAAAATCTCATCTTCTACTGCCAAATTCAGAAGTAAACTTAGATTATTTTAACAAAAAAAATAAATACTACAATATTACGATCTCATAAATATAACTAAACCGTTACATCAGTTTAATGATATTTACCAGTCTTATTCCTACTATTATAATAAACTAAAATTTTCCTTTGAAATGACCTAAGATAATAAAATAATGTACATATGTTATTCTTTCTTTAAATGACATATCATCAAACATATATCATAAATCTACTTCATTACTTGAAACGACTTTCCATTTCAATTATGAACTGAAATACATCTTTATAAAAAATATTCTATTTCAAACATCTTATCTCAAAACAATCCATAAATGCTATTAAGACACTTCATAGAAAAATTAAACATAATTGAATCCAATTGTAGCCAATGTTTTAACAGATGATCATTTACAATGGTATTGAATATTCAAGTGTCTATTGAAGTTATACCACTATTTGACAATAAACCACCACCTAGTTAGAACTACAAAAACATATAAAAATAAAATATCTGAGATCAATTCAAAATGTGATTCACAAATATGCAAAGTAGCTTATATCATGCCAATGACCAAAAGTAATTAGGATGCAAATCCCTAAGCTATAAGAAGCACACAAACTATTCACACAATGACCCTGTCGATATTGAAATGACAACATCTATCCATGGCTTTTTTTATAAAATTAATGTCTTATTCAGTTACAAACAGTTTCAAAAACAACAATTAATTACAACTCAATTTCCATCATATATTAATGGTTAATTTATGTTGTTGTAGAGAATTTTCTACTTGATTCGAACTTCCTTTTAACTATTTGACAAATGTCATTACCATCAGTTGTCGCATACTGTTCACTATATTATTGATTTAAATACATAATGACTACGCTATGGAATTCAAGCATATTGTCTATTATAATGACTTAATCCTCGGTTCAAAATATCTATATCTTAAAAATAGAGTGACTTTTCCCTTAATCAGTCATGAGTCTACAACCTAATGCGAGCTCGTGACTATGGACGAACCACACATATCTATGAACTCTAAGATATGGGTTCCCTTAGAGCTCGGCCCTAACAAAGCCAAATACTCATAAGTATATCATAATCACTTGCATACTTATTGTTGCAAGCATGAAGCTCCAACCAGGTTCAACTCAGAGAAAGAAATGTCTATTTAGGGAAAAGCCTAAATAAATATACATATAGCAACACCCAAAATAATATCTCCATAACTCCACATTCAAAGGTAGATATATATAGGGCTAAGCATTGCACAGAGTGCCATGCTCTACATATATCCATCCTTGAGTTTAAATTCACATCATGAAAAATTGATAACCATTTGCAACATGCTAATTGATATCACAATGCAATTGTAAACAGAGAGAGATTAGGGTAAGAAATTGCCCCTATGTGAATATAGAAGATGGAAAATTCTCAATAAAATGCTCTGCAATGAAGCTCGATGCCAAAGCTCCAAAAGCCAAGTCAAAACTGGTAACAATCTCCACAATGCTTACACACAACTCGCAAATGACTACATAATGGAGTGAAGCAGAAGAACCCAACAATAACAATAGACAACTTTTGATGAGTAACTCCATCGTGCTTAACCACATATGCAAGTTTCCCTTCCAAAAAAACCCTTCATTATGTTGATACCTCAACAACAAGATCATAGATGTTAAGCAAAATAGAGCAATGCAGCTAAGTTTCTAGCCCAAATTCTACAAAAAAACCCAACTCACAACAAGAAATGGCCAACCAAACCTTAAGTTCCATAATTCCTCATAAACAAGCATTCAATACACATCAAGTATCATAGAGCCATGTATTTGGTAGTGCGAAAACCACCGCCATGAATTTGGCTTTCAAAACAATGAATATGTTCCCTCTTTCATGGCATTTGATATCCATTTGGGGTTGCATGTCATTAAAGAATATATTAAACCCCTCTTTCATAACATATGTATAATCTATACCCACTATGGGTTATTAAACCTTTAAAAACAAAATGCATATAAGTTATGGAATCAAAACCAACCTAAAGTTTCATGAAATAAAGAGTATCTAAACCCTTCACATCATATGTCTATATGCTATACAGAAAAATAAATCTAATGCAATAATTCCATCCCTTCTCAATCACGAATATGAAAATACGATGACAAGTTCTAAATACATATAGCATATTAACATACAAATGTATTTGCAATGTCAAGTTAACAACATACAATATATAACAGAATGCAGTTTACAATGAGTTTGAAACATAATAAACATAATCGATACCCAATCAACATGTAATTATTTATATGCTAGTTTCAAATCATAAAATCCTAAGTCACCTTAACTACTAATAAAATAGTTCTAAATAGAAAATACGTTCAGCTTAAGTCTCGTATTCCAAAGGACAATAATATAACCAAGTTCTCCAGAAATAAAAACATAACATTTGAAAGGAACTTATAACAACAAAGTCCTAATATGTAGAAAAACTCGAAGTAGTGGTCAGGCATGACACTCTCCCCCACTAGGATTCAACTTTCTCTTGGAAGTTAGTAAACAAGAATGGATGAGCTGCTCTCATCACTTCAGTTTCCTCCTAGGTAGCAGATGTTTCATCATTGGGGTTCCATAGGACCTTTACCTACCTTATTTCTCTCCCTCTTAAACTCATAGTTCTGCTTTGTGTGATCTGCACTGGTTCCAGCATGATTTGACCATCCATAATCTGCAAATTTTTCCAATCAAGCACGTGAGCAATATCAGGTATATACTTATGCAAAACTAAAACATGAAATACATTATGAATGTGTGAAAGACTCAGTGGCAAGAAAAGTTTATAGGCAATAGGTCCAATCCATTCCAAAATTTCAAACGGACCCACGAATCAAGGTGCTAACTTGGATCCTTTTCCATAATGAATTGGACTCTTATGTGCTCTTACCCAGAGAAACACTTTGTCACCCACCAAGAATTTATGGTCAATTCTATGCTTATCAGCATATTTATTCTATCTATCCTAAGTAGTAATAAGGTGCTCTCTGATCCTTTGAACCTGCTACTCCAAATCTTGCAACATATCAAGTCCTAAAAGAGTCATGTCCTCCAAATTATCCCAACTGAGAGGTTTCCTAAAAGGTCTACCATACAATGCTTGAAAGGGTGCCATACCTATGGAACTGTGATATCCATTATTATAAGTGAATTCTACCAAGTGTAGATACTCCTCCCATTTATTCTATCTATCCATTACATACATCCTAAGCATGTCTTCTAGAATCTAGTTGACATGTTCAGTTTGTCCGTCTGTCTTTGGGTGATAAGCTAAACTAAAATTCAGCTGAGTACCTAACTCTCACTGCATTGATCTCCAAAGAGAAGAAGTAAACACTGGATCCCTATCAGAAATAATCTTTTTAGGAATTCCATGTAACTTAACTACTTGCTCCATATATATCTTGGCAACCGTTGCTGCATTATAGGACGATCTAACTGGGATAAAGTGGGCAACCTTCAAAAATCAGTCCACTACCACCATAATAGCATCATGCCTATGAGTTGTAATAGGCAATCCAGTAATAAAATTAATAGAAATGGTGTCCCATTTCCATTCTGGAATATTATGTGGCTGCAATAATCCTGTAGGGTGCTGATGCTTAGCCTTAACCCACTGACATTCCAAGTATCGAGCCACAAAATTTGCTATGTCTCTCTTCATTCCAAGCCAATAGTAATGCTTCTTAAGGTCAGCATGCATTTTCTTGAAACCAGGGTGAGCCAAATACAGTGCTTTGTGGGCCTCAAACATAATCGAATTTCTCAAATCACCCAACTCAAGAATGTATACACTCCCTCTAGATAGTAGTAAACCTTCAGAATTTATTGAATACCCCTCAAAATGCCCTTCTAAGATGCTTCCACTATCAATAACAACCTAAACATCCTGAAACCAATGATCTATAGAAAGGTTCTGTAAAATCTTATCCTTAAGATCCACTGTTAGGATCAAAGAAGATAATTCATGTTGCCTTCTGCTAAGTGCATCAACAACCACATTCTCCTTCCCTTGCACATAACTAATCTCAAAGTCATATTCACACAGGAACTCCATCCATCTTCACTTCCTAGCATTGAGTTCTGGTTGTGTGAAAAGATACTGAAGGCTTCAGTGATTAGTATGTAACTCAAATCATTGACCCAGAAGAAAATGCCGCCACTTGGTCAAAGCATGCATGATCACCGTAAGTTCGAGATCATGAGTAGGGTAATTTACCTCATGACTCTTTAGCTTTCTAGACTCATAAGCTATAACACGTCCTTCTTGCATCAACACTGCCCCTATGCCATCCAAAGATGCATCTGTACAAACCACAAACTCCTTAGTTGAATCAGGGACTGCCAGAACTGGTGCACTGGTCAAACATTCCTTAAGTTTTTGAAATGCTTCCTTGCATTTCTCTATCCACACAAATCTCTTCCGTTTTCTCTAAAGAGATGTGATAGGATGCACTATTCTAGAAAAGTTTGACACAAATTGGTGGTAATAGCTTGCTAAGCCCATGAAACTTTGAACGTCAAACACATTCACAGGTGCTGGCCAATCTACAATATCCCAAATTTTGGATGGATCTACAGAAATTCCATCCCCTAAAATGATATGTCCTAAGTAACAAATCTCCGATTTGAAGAATTCGCACTTCATAGGATTTTCATATAGTTTGTTCCCACGAAGGCATTCCAAAACTTGCTCTAAATGCTGGTCATGCTCCTCAGTAGTATTAGAATACACCAGAATATCATCTAGAAAAACCACTACAAACTTGTCTAGGAAAGTTCTAAACACACCATTCATCAGGCTCATAAAGATAGAAGGTGCATTTGTTAACCCAAAAGGTACTACTATGAATTCATAGTGCTCATACCTAGTGCAAAAAGCTATCTTATGAATATCAGCTTCTTGGATTCTAAGTTGATGATTCCTGGATTTCAAATCAATCTTCAAAAAGACTTAGGCACCCTTGACTTGATCAAACAAGTCATCAATTCTAGGCAAAGGATACCTGTTCTTAACAGTGACCTTATTTAACTATCTATAGTCTATGCAAAGTCTTAAGGAGCCATCTTTCTTCTTGACAAAGATTATCAAAGCACCCCAAGGTGATACACTAGGATGAATCAAAACTTTCTCCAAAAGCTCCTCCAACTAAAATTTAAGTTCAACCAGCTCTTGAGCTATCATTCTATATGGAGTCTTGGAAATTGGTTTCTTTCTTGGCATTAAATTGATTCAAAAATCAATTTCTCTTCTCAGAGGTATTCCAGGAATCTCCTCAACAAAAACATCTAAAAAACTCTGTAAGACTAGATGATTGAGAGAAGAACCTTTAACCATGGAATCTTCAAAGTCATTTACTAATATGACAAACAAACTATAGCCTTTTTGAGCAAACCTTGCCAATTGCTTGGTAGAAATTGTCCGCAAAGAGATGGGTTTCTTGATTCTAGCAATAACCCTAGCTGATCCAACATCATCCAAACAAGTAATTGTCTTATCCTTGCAATCCATAATAGCTTGATGTTGTTCTAACCAATCCATCCCCAAAACTATGTCATATGATCCTAAAGGTATAACCCTAAGGTTCATTGAAGTAGTAAAAGGTTTCATTTGAATCTTATAGTCAGGAGCAACAATATCAGCGTTCACCTTAGAACCTGACGCTAACTCCACTTTCCATCTATTCCTTACCCTAACCATAGGAATTCCACTATATGCAACTAAAGTAGAAGAAATAAATGAGTTTGTAGCTCTAGAGTCAAATAAGATAGATACTTTCATACCTTGAGTATTACCCTGAGCTTCAATAACTGTGTTCTAGTGTTCGACCTGCTTCTGATCCAGGGTAGAAAAAACATGGTGGTTCCTGGCAGAATCACCAACTATCACTTTAGACCTAGCTAGCTTAGGTCCAACCTTCGGCTTGTCCTAGTTAGGGCATTGAGACTAGTAATGATAACAATCAACAGATTTCTTGAATCCCATGTTCTGACCAGAAGGACTAGGAGATGGATTATTACTCTGCACACTCTAATGTGGTTGAGATGGTCTAGGCCATTCTAAACACTTGGAATTCGTATCAAACTTCCTCTTCTTGAATTTCCCAACTGAAAATCCTAATTTTGAACTATTCTGAGGATGCTTTTGATTCTTATTGACATTTAGTGTAGGTAGATCCATGCTAGTTTTGTATGAAGTCCCATGATAACCAGACTTCATCTCAATCAGCTTTGCTCACTCTGAAGCTTCCTGCATAGACACAGGTCTGAAAGTTCTCACTTCCTCTCCAATCTTGGGCATAAGCTCCCTAATGAAATGTTGTATCATGGCCTTATCATTTTCTGCCTAGCCAATTTTTTTTTAAGCTCATAGAACCTACGTTTATAAGCTTCCACTGTAGAGCCAGACTGCATAATCTAAAAGAACTCCTATGCATGGGCCTGACACCAATATTTAGACATGAACCTCTCCTTGAAATATGCTACAAAGAGCACCCAATTAACTAAAGAGATATCAATGCCAAGCTTCTCCAACTCCTGTTCTGACCACAAGGAATCAAATCCCATCAAATGCATAACCATCCATCTTACTTTAACGTTACTCAAGTAACAATGTAAGATAAAGCACTACTAAATATTTAGCAGCCAAGCTTCTATTGTTGTACCCTGCTCCATACCATAAAATAATGACCCTTTTACCTTGGAAAGATCCTTGAGTTGAGCTCTTGCCACTGGATCATCCTCTACAGGAAGATTAATACCCTGCACAAGAGGTATCCTAACATTTTCTCCCCCACTAGGAATCTAGTTGTTAGTCTCAATATTATCGAGATGTTCCAGTATCCATTGAATTACCATAGCTTGATCTGTTCTAGTATCCATTGAGATGTTCTAGTAGCCTAGTTATCCTGGTTGTTTCCAACCCTAGCATTCTGATTAAACTGATCATCCCCAACAATTCTCTAGTGCCTAGGACCTCTACCACGGCCCCTACCCCTGCCTCTGCCTCTGCCAGTAAAGTTATCCTTAGGAATGTCGCGTCCTCGAGCTCCTCTAGTGACGGGAGGCATGATAGCAACCTAAAAATAATTAATTGTTAATAACACATTGATCACGAGTAAAACCCTATAACCCAAGACTCCTGGTTATTCTAACCATTCTATGATACCAAATGTAACACTATACTAAAACAAAAATAATAAATAAGAAACCAAGAACAAGCATAATGAATGAAAGAGATTTTTTATTTATTTAATCAACTGTTACAAGAATAAGAACAATGATTGAGTCACTCTCAAATCATAAACCTCAAAATAGAAGAAGATATCATCCAAATAAATTTCCATAATGATGTTAACACATAAAGAGTTCAGTACAATAATTAAGTATGATATTCTTCTTAAACGCCTATGTCCAACATATGGACTCTACAAGTAACAAATTCTATTTCAAGAAGTAACTTCAACAATCATCCTTAGCTACTTGTTAATCGACTTGAAACACTTGAAACACACAAAAAAATGCAACACAACACAAAGAGGGCTCAATACACACTAAGTTAAAAGGTTTAGTCCACCTGAATACATGTTAGAATAAACATATACAAAACCATAATGTAGATATTTGAACCACACAACATAGTGCAATTTTAAAATTAATATGCAAGATGTAACCATCTTCTTAACAAAGCAAAATTAAACTCGCACTAAGAATAACCAGTAAATGAATCATATATATACTGAGGTGTCATCACTATGGTGCTAAGATACTGCATCCATATATGGTAAGCTCATAGACAACACATAGTGGGATTCTCTATGGTACTCGTGAAATGACATAATAGAGACTTGCCTTGTTTTCTATACTTAACCTTACTAGTTTAAGTCATAGGTAAGGCCAATTATCTTTTGTATGTAATCAACCCACCCAATTCATCTTAAAATTATCACTGAATTAATTAATTGAATAGGATAATTCGATATTCAACTACCTCAATATATGTTCATTATAGCTATCCCTAAAACATACATCAAACATATATTCTAAGAATGCACATGCAACAAATAAAAAGTTAGTTTTCACATGATATTATGTTCTTCATCTTTTGAAAATCTTATCTTCTACTGCCAAATTCGAAAGTAAACTTAGATTATTTTAACAATAGAAATAAATACTACAATATTATGATCTCGTAAATATAACTAAATAGTTACACTAGTTTAATGATATTTACCAGTCATAGTACTATACTACTTATTCCTACTGTTATAATAAACTAAACTTATCCTTCAAAATGACATAAGATAGTAAAAAAATGTACATATGATATTCTTGCTTTAAATGACATATCATCAAACATATATCATAAATCTGCCTCATTACTTGAAATGACTTTCCATTTCAATTATGAACTGAAATACATCTTTATAAAAAAGATTATGTTTCAAACATCTTATCTCAAAACAATCCATAAATGCTATTAACACACTTCATAACAAAATTAAACATAATTGAATCCAAGTGCAGCCAATGTTTTAACAGATGATCATTTACAATGTTATTGAATATTCAAGTATCTATTGAAGTTATACCACTGTTTGACAATAAGCCACCACCTAGTTATAACTACAACAGTATATAAAAATACAATATCTAAGATCAATTCAAAATGTGATTCAAAAATATGCAAAGTAACTTACATCATGCTAATGACCAAAAGTAATTAGGATGCAAATCCCTAAGCTATAAGAAGCACACAAACTATTCACACAATGACCCTATCGATATTGAAATAACAACATCTATCCATGTCTTTGTTTATAAAAATAATGTCTTATTCAGTTACGAATAGTTCCACAAACAAAAAATAATTATGACTCGATTTCCATCATATATTAATGGTTAATTTATGCTGTCGCAGAGAATTTTCTACTTGATTCGAACTTCCTTTTAACTATTTGACAAATGTCATTACCATCAGTTGTCGCATACTATTCACTATATTATTGATTTAAATACATAATGACTGAGCTATGGAATTCAAACATACTATCTATTATAATGACTTAACTCTCGGTTTAAATTATTTATATCCCAAAAATAGAGTGACTGTACCCTTAATTAGTCATGAGTTTGCAACCTAATGCAAGCTCGTGACTATGGCTGAACCACACATATCTATGAACTCTAATATATGGGTTCCCTCAGAGCTCGGCCCTGAAAAAGCTGAATACTCATAAGTATATCATAATCACTTGCATACTTACTGTCACAAGCATGAAGCTCCAACTGGGTTCAACTCAGAGAAAGAAATGTATGTTTAGGGAAAAGCCCAAATAAATTTACATATAGCAACACCCAAAATAATATCTCCATAACTCTGCATTCAAAGGTGGATATATACAGGGCTAAGCATTGCACATAGTGCCATGCTCTGCATATATCCATCCTTGAGTGTAAATTCACATCATGAAAAACTGATAACCATTTGAAACATGCTAATCGATATCACAATGCAATTGTAAAAAAAGAGAGAGTAGGGTAAGAAATTTCCCCTACATGAATACAGAAGATAGAAAATGCTCAATACAATACTCTGTAATGAAGCTCGATGCCAAAGCTCCAAAAGCCAATTCAAAATTGGTAACAATCTCTGCAATGCTTATACACATAACTCGCAAATGACTACATAATGGAGTGAAGTAGAAGAACCCAACAATAACAACAGACAACTTCTGATGAGTAACTCCATCGTGCTTAACCACATATGCAAGTTTCCCTTCCAACAAAACCCTTCATTATGCTGATTCCTCAACAAAAAGACCATATATGTTAAGCAAAACAGAGCAATGCGGCCAAGTTTTTGGACTTAAATTTTGCAAAAAACCCAACTCACAACAAGAAATGGCCAACCAAGCCTTAAGTGCCATAATTCCTCATAAACAAGCATTCAATACACATCAAGTATCACAGAGCCATGTATTTGGCAGTGCCAAAAACACTACCATGAATTTGGCTTTCAAAACAATGAATATGTTCCCTCTTTCATGGCATTTGATACCCATTTAGGGTTGCATGTCATTTAAGAATATATTAAACCCCTCTTTAATAGCATATGTATAATCTATACCCACTACGAGTTATTAAACCTTTAAAAATAAAATGCATATAAGTTATGTAATCAAAGCCAACCTAAGGTTTTATGAAATAAAGAGTATCTAAACCCTTCACATCATATGTCTATATGCTATATGGAGAAACAAATCTAATGCAATAATTCCATCCCTTCTCAATCATGAATATGAAAATATGATGACAAGTTCTACATACATATAGCATATTAACATACAAATGTATTTGCAATGTCAAGTTAACATACAATATATAACAGAATGGAGTTTACAATGAGTTTGAAACATAATAAACATAATCGATACCCCATCAACATGCAATTATTTATATGCCAATTTCAAATCATAAAATCCCAAATCACCTTAACTGCTAATAAAATAGTTCTAAACAAAAAATATGTTCAGCTTAAGTCTCGTGTTCCAAAGGACAATAATATAACCAAGTTCTCTAGAAATAAAAACATAACATCTGAAAGTAACTTATAACAACAAAGTCCTAATATGCAGAAAAACCTGAAGTAGTGGTCAGGCATGACATAATTTACATTAGCTTGTGAGTTTGACTTTGAACTAGAGGGCTTCTCTTTGTCATGATTACCCAAAGGATCTTTAAAAATAGTGTGATCAAAGTTGGATGCTAACAATGGTGGATCAACCATGATTACACCATTATCAATAAGGTCTTGTATTGCATGTTTCAATTGGAAGCATGATGAAGTCTTATGTCCTTTGGTGCAATGGTAATCATAGTAATTGTTGTCATCCCACCAATCAACTTTAGTTAATGGATCATCTTTGATTGGGGGTAGTTGTAGGAAGTTATTACTCAGTAACTATTGTAATGCAGTATCAAGAGGTATCCCCAATGGTGTGAATTTTCTATCCTTGGTTCTAGGATGTCTTTGAGGTTTGTCTTGTGTGGAAGTGTTAGTTTTCTTTTGTTGAGGTGTTGTTTGATTAGTAGTTTGTGAATTTGTGGGGTTTGTGCCTTTCAAAGTCAATTGATGTTGTGTAGTGCTAATTGTGTGGGCATCCACAATGCCATAATTATTCATGTTCTTATTTTTGGAGAAAAATTTTGGCTTGTCATTAGATGAGTTGGTGCTTGTTTTTTCTTTTTTTATCTTGAGGATTCCCTTATAGATAAGAGCATCTTCAACACTAGCCCCTTTTTTCATTAGTTTAGAAATGGTGCTTGGGCTCTTGATTTTTAGTTCATACATTAAGTTTGGGACTAAAATTTCAATACACAAGTTAACTTGTTGTTCTTCAAGAATGTCTAGTGAGCATTGACTAAGTAAGCTTCTCCAACAAAGTAAGAATGTGATGAATGGCTCTGCTACCTTTTGTTTAGTTTAGCACAAATCGAAAAGTGTCACCTCATTTGTAATGTTAAAGGCAAAGTGGGAGATGAACTTGTTTGCAAGTTTCGAACTAGATTTAATATTACCAAGAAGTTTGGAGTACCATTCAAGTGTAGGCCCACCTACAAAATGAGGGAAAAATCTCATAAGGTAAGTGGGCTCATCACTGAGTTTGGTACATGAAGCACAAAATTCTCTGATATGATCAATAGGGTTGCCTTTTCCTCAATATTTTTTGAACGTTGGAGCTTCAAAGTGTTTTGGGAATGAAGTACAGACTTTTGTCAAATGGATTAGGATGTAGGTCCCTTTCTATATATAGAGCCTATTTATTTTTGACTCCCAATGCCTCGACTTGTTTGGAAAGTTGTTTGAATTGTTGTAATAGTTCTTCATTGGGGTTTGGCATGATGGTCTTTCCTTCAAGTCTTTTGTGTCTGTGAGTAAACCATTCGTTGTAGCAAGAGCTATGTCTACTTGGTTCTAACATTTATATGTCTGATGAGTCTGGTGATGTGTCACTAGGTGGAGGAGGTATGTTGATACTGTTGGCGCTCAAAATTTGCAGCCCTGATTTTGAGCACTATTGAGAAATTAAGCCCTATGAAAGCTTTTTGGTGCCTATGTACCCGATTGCCGGTCTGAAGCCTAAAAGGTGTTAATGATTCTAGCACCTTTCATTCAGAATGCCTAACCATTTCGTGAAGTTAAATTGAGTTTTTGAGTCGTTTGCCGAAGTCCTGTTTTGAGAAGTTGTCAAATCTGCATTTTCATCTAACTGTCAAACAACGATAGGAGGCTGTGTTTGAACTCAAATATCCTTTTCCCATAATTGTGTCATAAATAGCCACTTTGAGAATACCTAATATCCATACTTGAGAGCCTATGTTTCAGATTTCAAGTCGTTTCAAATTCATTTGTCCAGGTTTTGAATCTCTCGAAGTTGGTCAGTTACTGTTTTCACACATTTGCAATTTTTACACAAATTTTGGGAAGCCCTGTTTGACGAGTAATAACTTTCGACTACTTGATCCAAATGTTGAATTTCTTTTTGCGTTGCATTTTAGATGTCATGGATTTGTTAAGTTTCAAGTTTTAGCTTATGACGAATTCGTTTGATCAGTTTCCAAATGTGATTCCAAACACAATTTCTATCTTTTACTAGTGTTATAAGATGCAGATTTGTCAAAAGCCCTGTTCATGATGTCTTATCCTAAAATCCATGATAGGTAAGATTGAATAGTTTGTTTCCCTATGTTCTATACTGAAAATACTCCAAGTGTGCCAATTATAAAATCTTGACGAATCCGTTTGCATACTTTTCCAGGGTATTTCCATTTCTAAAAATCACTTTTCAGTCAGTGTTCCTAGTTGCAAAATTCCATGTAGCCCACTTTGAACATTCGCCATTCACACCCAGTGATTTTTCATGAGCCCAAACTATAGATCCATAATGTCCTCATGACAGAGAATCAATGCCCCAATTTTTCTCTTCCCAAGTGTTCATTTGCCCAGTTTCCTGAGCCAAATCCAAACCCAGTTTATTGCTTTCTAATGTGTTTGCTTGCAGGTAAATCTGAGAAGCTAACTTTGACGGTCAATATCTTTTGACTATGATCTTTTCATGAGATGATAATTAACAGGATGCAAGAATGTGGAGTAGAGATTCAGTGTGCCAAATTTTAGAGCCTGGTCAGTTGTTTGAATTAGTTTTTAAGGCCAGTCAATGGACATCCTGACATGAAATTCACAATTTACAGTTAAGTCGTATAATGAGTTTTAAAAGTGTTTTCAGTGATGGATTTTATTTTCAATCAGTTCAAGATGAAAAATGGATTAATCTGAAGGATAAGTGTTCTGGAAATGAATTTTTTTAGCCGGACCCACTTTGGGGCCCGGCTAAATTCATCAGCTATGTCTTAGCCAAAGGCATCATTAGCCAATCCTCTCCAAAAAGAGAGATTAGCATCTTCAAATACATCACAGGCAGAAGTATTGCTTAGAGAGTTTTTTGGAAAGGCAGTGGTTAAGAAAACTAGAGCTAAGGCTATGCCAATGACTGATTCTTCGAAAGAGCCTGAATTAAGAAGAAATATAGCAAAAGATGTCAAGGAGGATAGTTTCTTGCAAAGCCAAAGGAAATAAAGATTCCAAGGATCATAATGCAATGCTTAGAAAACCCCAAGTGCATGGGTTCAATGTGATAAGTGCACAAAGTGGCATCAGATACTTGTTGAATTAGCTGAGTATATAGACATAACCAAACCTAGATGGTATTGTCGTGACAACTTGGACAAAGATTTTGCTAATTGTTCTGTGCCACAAGAAAAGTCCGATGCTGAAATTAATGCAAAACTCAATATTTTTGAGAGTTCCAACTTCAATGAAAATAACAACTCAGATGGCCAGGTAGGCTCAAAGGCTACTCAGAAGAGCCATATTCAAGTGGCCCATAAATATGTATCGACATAAATTGAGTGCAACGTTTATATTAATAGGTGCTGGAAGAAGTTCAACAATTGATGAGATAATGATCAGTCATTGCAAATCTCCTGAAGATGGCACTCCTAGGTGTTGTGGGGATGATTTCCTAAACCGTTCAATGAATATTGAATGTTTTCCTGGCACATGCCTTTGTGGAAGACCTGTGTTGTAACCAGACGTAGCAATTAAAGAAAGAAGTCTAGAAATCAAAGACAATGGAAGATGCTGCCATCACAAATTGAAAACATCATAGTAGGATTGGCGCCTTCCATGGGTTGGGAGCTGCTTGTAAGAAAATTTGAGGCTTACTGGTGGTAGAAAGACAGTAGCATTTTTGGAAGAACAGACCATGTCCAAGCACGAGAAGAGATCACCCACACATTAGTTGAGATCACGTTAAGGTGAAGGTGGCAGTGTCATTGACCAGCAGGGCAAAGTGTAAGAACCCATGAATTAGGTGAGGCATCATAGAGCCACAACAGTTTAAAGGAAGAACTTGCGATAGTTAGAAGGGAAGCCATCTTTCAGCATGATGGAGGAGTAAAGAGCTACTTTCAAAGCAAACCCATACAGTTAAAAACATGCAGAGGATGTCTCAACCAGTTGTGTTTGAGTAAACCACAGAAGAGATGCCAAACAGGGGTAGGAAAAAGAGAAAGGACCGATTTGAGAGAAAGACACGAGCCTCACGCAGTAATGGAAATAGTCCACACATTCAAAAATGTAGTTTTTATGCATCACACATATAAGATCACAGATAATAAAAAGAGGAATATGTGCGTGGAGGTTTTTAAGCCAATATCCCACATTGGCTATGGGTGTACTTTTGATATGTTTAAATACTATCATGCACCAGACATATATTGTGTCTTAAAAGACACAACTTTTGAAGCTGCAGCCTCATGTGCAGGGCTCGTGGGTCAAAAGACAGTAATTTTTGTCGATCAACGCAAGAAGGATCAGTCTACGAGCAGAGGGTTTAGCATGAATGTAACTTGCCAAAAAGGTCACGAATCTGGCAACTCGCTACCTCACCACTAGAAAGTGGTGAGAATTTTTGGCTAGTGAGGTAACGACTAGCCAAAAAAATTTCAAAGCTCGCTGAAAACCCCAAAAATCTAGCAAAGACAGATTAGTTCGAAAAGAGGAGATTTTGCCACATGTCTTGATCATGTGGTCGTCATTACCTCACCAAATGAAAGTTGCATGAAAGTTATCATAGCAAGATAGCGAGGATAGATGTAGTAATGACATGTGGCATCCATTGTACAGGGCTAAACATATCAGTGAATGACACGTGTCACTTGGTCAACAAAGGTTGACCCCGGATTCAAAGGCAATAGAAATTAAAGAATAAAAAATAATAATATTTTATTGTTATTTTTATAAAATATGCACATTCAAAAATTATTGTATAAGGGGTCCATTCTAATGTTCAAACATTAGCTATTTTAAATTTTTGAAATTTAAAAAAATCAAAGTTACAAGCCTAAACTTTCTAGCAGGGGACTAATTTTTGAAATAAGATTCTGGATATTTTCGAGAGGCTAGATAGGCGATGTTATATATCACCAAAATTGAGAGAAGATGAACTTTTCGATTCTGGAGTCAGTTTTTACATAGGTATCAGTCAGTTTGAGCTACATGAGGTTTTCCATCAGGTACCTGAATCGTAACTATATTCAGACAAGGAAGTTCAGTTATGAATTTTTTGTTAAGATAATGACCTGGATATGCATAAAAGATGGTAATAATGCACTTGGGGTTGAATTGGTTACATTAAAATCAGTCAAAATTCATAATTTTACCAAAATTGCATAAGGTTTTAGATATTTTAGATGCAAAATGATTTCATCATTAGGCAGAGATATTTCAAAGCAATTGCAATGTAATGATGAAATAGAAAATCAAATTAGATGGGATGAAAGAAGAAAGAGGTTACTCAATTGCACAAGATTGAATTTCAAGTGGACACTTGTCAAGTAAAGATTAGATCCGAGATTTGATCTTGCCTATATCTTTCTTTCTCTGATACTTTGTAGGGGTTCCAATTTCTGGGAAGAAAAAGTTCATTGCTGTGATACCATTAGGGATTCCAGTTTTTGCACTGTGAGACCACTGGTTCCAGTATTTTGACATGTTTCCATTACTGTGACACCATTTTCTTTAGCAGAACTCTCATGTGAACAACATTGTAGAGATAATATAGATAGTTTTGATATATTAGGTTGTTTCATGTTTTAAATTTCATGCATCTGAATGTATAGTTTCAAAGAAATGAATACATATGAGCAACAATTTCACTAGTTTTGTTCTGGTTCTTGTCTCCTGTCTTAGCAATCTGTAAGTCTTATGTGGTTTTGGAACAAAGATTTGAGACCCATTTGCATCCCTTTCAGGTTGTATGTTTGATGTATTTTGTTGTTGGACCAAAGGGCCAAGTAAATGTTCAATATGTTTAAACAAGGTTACTGGTTGTTTGAGAAGGATATTTTGTGAGAATGAGACCTGAATGAAAATTGATGTCTGAATCACAAGGTGGTTGGATAGATCTGATGTCTGGGTATATGAGATACGTCCTGATGTCACAGATGTATGTTTTGAATTCATGGAATTTCCCAATGGATTAGGCACTGATTAGTTATAGGATCACTAGTTATACTATTGCATTTTTGAGGTTTTGTTGAATCAACATCAATAATCAACGTCTTTATATTTTATGTTGAAGAGCTAAAATGGTCAAACCCTCACTCAGCTTGTGCATTTCATAGATTTTCATTTAGCTAATGTAGATCTTTGTTATTGCATTAAGTCTTTAGGAGATGTAAGGGGTTTCAATCTGCTTATTAGATTCAGGGATATGTTTTGCACTGGTATGGTATCAATTGAATCTCAGGTCTACCCGCCTAGGTTTTGTAGAGCCTGAAGAAGAAGAAGGGTCTAGCCTTATAGTTGGCCCAGTGTTTGAAGTGATATGTTGATAATGGGAGTTAGCTGCCCCTAGATGTATTAGTTTCTCATTGGGATAATTGAAAACCTTCCAGCGTTTTCAAACACCAACAAAATGCCGACTCTATTGGGGACTTGCATATAAAAAGAACCAAAATCTCCGCCATGAAACAGATTGGATACAGAAAATATGTAGCAAGATGTGTTCCTTTTCCTTACTGAAGTTTCATGTTCCCCAGTGTTCTTATTCATTAACAGCAGAAGTTTAATTGAATTGAATAATTTTCCATATCAAAGTCCTTTGAAGTTTTGATAAGTTGCTATCAAAATTCATAGTTAATGTCATGTTCTTTTAGTTTGTCAAGAATGTGAAATTCCCTTGTTGTTGAATACAATTTGCAAATACCAGTTGTAAGCTCTGGACCATCTTGTTTTGTTTTGTTTTGAAATTTGGTTAATCTTTTCTCACTAAGTGAGTGGCGACTCTAAGTATATCTCTGCACCAGTGCTTCAAAATGTGAAGGTATTCTGAAGGAAACAACAATGGGAAGGCAGATTTGAAGAATTCATTTCAAGTTCTTGACACTTAGTAAAAGAATCAAATGAGATGTTGTGCAAGGGTTACTAAATCAATCATGATTTGAATCTGCTATTATTTTCAGCATTGAAGTAGTTGCAGGCATCCATATTAAAAGGTATTTTCCACTTTCATGTGTTCTCATTTACATGAAAGTAAGATTTCAAAAGTATCTCCATCAAATGGTTGATAGCATTAAATAGGAGATTGGTTCAGTACAGATTCAACATGCTTTGTGGAAAGTAGATTCAGCAAAAGTGTTTTATATGTCAAAGTATGTTTGAAGTTTTGAATTGGTAGAAAGAACTCCAAATCTGCTGCAATTAATAAATTCTGAAAGTGTCTAATGGTGAATGAGTCTTGAATTTGAAGAATGTTGAGTTTCATCTCATCTAGTATGTAGCTTGTTAGTGAATGTTTTAGATCTGTTTCTACTAGGAGGTATATGCCATTGAATTTTAATGGTATGCATGGTTTCTCGAATACTATTCCTTGTAACCTCAGAAAGTATTTTCCTAAGTTTGGTGGAAACCATGAAAATTCAGCCAGTCATCATGTTCAGTTGTTTAGTGACTTGGTTGGTGATTTTGAAATTGCTCATGAAGACATTCAGATGAAATTATTTGTTCAGACTTTAGAGGATGATGCTAGGGACTGGTTTTTCGTTTTTACCAGCATGTTCAATTTCATCCTAGGATGAATTGCTGTCAGCCTTCATGATGCAGTTCGGGGAAAGAGTAAGCATCTCTGATTATTTTGATAAGTTTTTGAAAATTGAAATCAGGAATGGTGAGTTAGTTCTTGAATTTAATATCAGATTTGCAAAGATTTTGAGTGAATTTCCTTAAAGTTACAAGCCGGATGATCAAATGTGTTTAGTGGTTTATCTTGGTGCATTTGATAGGAAGATGAACTATCTGTTGAGAGATAAAGAACCTAGAACTTTGCATCAGTCATTCATGATAGCAATAGAGATCAAGAATAACATAAAATATGGCTTAACCTGGAGTCACTTCTCTAGAAATATTGGCTGGCAATATGAGGTGCAAAGCACAAGTCAATGTCATAAGGAGTGTTTGATTTCAGATCAGCAAATAAGCACTCCTACTATTGTAAATAGTTTTGTTGAAGCCTCAGAAATAAAAACATGTGAACATGAAATCTCTCTGTTGCAAAAAAGAAATGATTCCATTCATGCTGAAGTGAATGCACATGTTTATGGTATTACAATGTTAGAATATAAAGATAGTTCACTTGATGAATTGTACATGCAAGAAATAAATTCAGTTGTTTCTCCTCCTATTGATAATATGCCTTTGGTTGAGAATATCGTAAAATTTGAAGTTGAAGGATATTCATCTCAGTATGAGGAGGAAGAAACCAGAAGTGATATATCAAGTGATAGAGGTGAAATTGCTCACTCGACATGCCATGGAGAGATGATACAATATAAAGAATGTAAATCATATGTATCTCAGTCACAGTCAGAAGAACTAAGCTCATATGTTGATAATATTTCAGCGGTAGAGATGCATTCTCTTGACCAACAGGATAGGCAAGAAATGAACTACCTCATTGAGAGATTGCATCATGTTGAGAATGTTATTAAATGTGAAGTTGAAAGACAATCATATCAATGTGAGTATGATAAAGTTGAAAGTCATCTTTCAAGTGATAATGAAGTTGCTGATCCAATATATTATCAAGAGGTGTCATATGAAGCTGATGATGAGAGTTATTACTCAAGTCAAGAAGAGGATAGTGCTAGTGTGTGTCCGTCTTCATGTGAATTAGATGCTGGTTGGGAAGAAGAAAGTAATGATGAAAGTGAGCGCTCATATGTCAGTAAAGCTATGAATTCTTTTCTTAAATCTAAAAGTGAGTGTCCATTTTAGAATAGTGTAAATCAGTTTGAGATTGAAAGTTATGAGGAAAATGTGTCTACACAATATGAAGACAAAGAGGTTATCCATAGAGACGTATTACCTAATTGTGTAGAAGAATTTCTTGAGGATGAGTGCAGTGATGATCAGTATGTGATTGATCTTGAGATTAATGCATCAGCACCTATTGGTAAGATAAATGATGATTTGCTTGCAATACATTGTAATCACCTATATGGAGACAATGAAAGCAACTTTGATTTGTATTCTACATGCTTCGTTTACGGAGTGGATGTTTAATCTTCATATGATTCTAATTTTTCTTCTTCATATGCTGAAAGTGTCCATGACAGTGATGTTAGAAGTGGTTTTAAAGTTTTCACTAATCTGTTATATGGTGAGGAGTTTGATGTTGATCAGCACATCACTTGTCCTAATGCCTACAAAGGCGCTTTGCATGGAATTATCAATCCTCTTTTTGAAGAACACATGGGCAATTCAGATTTAGTTGAAAGTGAGTTTGATGATGATACCTTGTCTTACTACTATAAGAGATCAAAATGTTCTTCTTCCGAGTTTGATAGTGAAACTAATGATTATGTTGCATCTAAGGAGGTAAATGACAAGGTGTTTGATGAGATGGTTATTGAAAATCTACCTATACCTTGTTATGATTTTTATGATGAACTATCTGATGTAAAGACTAATCTGTTCACTGATTGTGAAGAACCATTTGAAGGTTGTGGATTAGCTTCAGATTCTGACATTGATGATATATGTGAGTACAAGTCAGAATGTTCATTTGAATATCATCCAGTTATGCATAAGGAAACACAGTTTGAAGGTATGAGTGGTCTTTTTCCCCATGTTGAATATGATGCATTCATAGTCAAAATTGATAGCATGCATGAGTCATTTGTTAGAGAAGGTTTCTAGTTTCACTTTGACATTTTTTAGCATGTTGATCAGAACTTTCATAATAAGCAAGTGGTTGAAGACAAACATAGTTTTTATTTGCATTGTGAAAGTCAAGGTTTAGATTCAGTTTTGCTAAATGAGTTGATTCAGAATGATAATCCAATTGGTGAGACTAATAGGAGCAGAATTTTCAGTTTACCTCATGAAAATTCAGATGAAAATCATGTTTATGATAGAGGTAAACAATTCTACTAAAGTTTGGTGGCTCGGGGCCATCGTGTGTACATAGTCTTGGTAGTTGTAGTTGTTTCCTTGCTTTCAATAAGTTGTTCGAGAAGAGTTTTGAAGTTTTTGGGAATGGTCTACTTCCTCTAGAGATCTAAAATCTTGCCATGCCTGCAAGGGACATGCATCCCTAGATAGAGCCACTGTTGGTGCTCAAAATTTGAAGCCCTAATTTTGAGCACTGTTGAGAAATTAAGCCCTATGAAAGCGTTTTGGTGCCTATGTACCCGACTGCCGGTCTGAAGCCTAAAAGGTGTTTAATGCTTCTAGCACCTTTCATTCAGCATGCCTAAGCATTTTGTGAAGTTAAATTGAGTTTTTGAGTCATTTGCTGAAGTCCTATTTTGAGAAGTTGTCAAATCTGCATTTTCATCTAACTGTCAAACAGTGATAGGAGGCTGTGTTTGAACTCGAATATCCTTTTCCCAAAATTGTGTCATAACTTGCCACTTTGAGAATACCTAATATCCATACTTGAGAACCTATGTTTCAGATTTCAAGTCATTTTGAATCCATTTGTCTAGGTTTTCAATCTCTCGAAGTTGGTCAGTAACTGTTTTCACACATTTGCAATTTTTACACAAATTCTAGGAAGCCCTATTTGATGAGTAATAACTTTCGACTAGTTGATCCAAATTTTGAATTTATTTTTGTGTTGCATTGTAGATGTCAGGGATTTGTTAAGTTTCAAGTTTCAACTTATGACAAATCTGTTTGATCAGTTTCCAAACACGATTCCAAACACAATTTCTATCTTTTACTGGTGTTATAAGATGCAGATTTGTCGGAAGCCCTGTTCATGATGTCTTATCTTGAAATCCATGATAGGTGAGATCAAATGGTTTGTTTCCTTGTGTTCTATACTGAAAATACTCCAAGTGTGCCAATTTTCAAATCTTGACGAATCCGTTTGCATACTTTTCTAGGGTCTTTCCATTTCTAAAAATCACTTTTTAGTCAGTGTTCCTAGTTACAAAATTCCAAGTAGCCCACTTTGAACATTAGCCATTCGTGCCCAGTGATTCTTCATGAGCCCAAACTATAGATCCATAATTTCCTCATGACAGAGAATCAATGCCCCAATTTTCGTCTTCCCAAGTGTTCATTTGCCTAGTTTTCTGAGCCGAATCCAAACCTAGTTTATTGCTTTCTAAATTGTTTGCTTGTAGGTAGATCTGAGAAGGAAACTTTGACGGTCAATATCTTTTGACTGTGATCTCATCATGAGACGAGAATTGACAGGATGCAAGAATGTGGAGTAGAGATTCAGTGTGCCAAATTTTAGAGCTTGGTCAGTTGTTTGAATCAGTTTTTGAGGCCAGTCAATGGACCTCCTAACATGAAATTCACAGTTTACAGTTAAGTCATATAATGAGTTTTGAAAGTGTTTTCAATGATGGATTTTATTTTCAATCAGTTCAAGATGACAAATGGATTAATCTGAAGGATAAGTGTTCTGGAAATGAATTTTTTTTAGCTAGACCCACTTTGGGGCCCGGCTAAATTCATCAGCTATGTCTCAGCCAAAGGCATCATTAGCCAATCCTCTCCAAAAAGAGAGATTAGCATCTTCAAATACATCACAGGCAAAAGTATCGCTTAGGGAGTTTTCTGGAAAGGCAGTGGTTAAGAAAACTAGAGCTAAGGCTATGCCAATGACTGATTCTCTGAAAGAACCTGAATTAAGAAGAAATATAGCAAAGGATGTCAAGGAAGAAAGTTTCTTGCAAAGCCGAAGGAAATAAAGATTCCAAGGATCATAATGCAGTGCTTAAAAAACCCCAAGTGCATGGGTTCAATGTGATAAGTGCAAAAAGTGGCATCAGATACTTGTTGAATTAGCTGAGTATATAGACATAACCAAACCTAGATGGTATTGCCATGACAACTTGGACAAAGATTTTGCTAATTGTTCTGTGCCACAAGAAAAGTCCGATGCTGAAATTAATGCAAAACTCAATATTTTTGAGAGTTCCAACTTCAATGAAAATAACAACTCAGATGGCCAGGTAGGCTCAAAGGCTACTCAGAAGAGCCATATTCAAGTGGCCCATAAATATGTATCGGCATAAATTGAGTGCAATGTTTATATTAATAGGTGCCGGAAGAAGTTCAACAATTAATGAGATAATGATCAGTCAGTGCAAAGCTCCTGAAGCTAGCACTCCTACGTGTTGTGGGGATGATTTCCTAAATCATTCAATGAATATTGAATGCGTTCCTAGCACATACCTTTGTGGAAGACCTGTGTTGTAACCAGATTAAGAAATTAAAGAAAGAAGTCCAGAAATCAAAGACAATGGAAGATGCTGCCATCACAAATTGAAAATGTCATAGTAGGATTGGCGCCTTCCATGGGTTGGGAGATGCTTATAAGAAAATTTGAGGCTTGCTAGCGGTAGAAAGATAGCAACATTTTTGGAAGAACAGACCATGTCCAAGCACGAGAAGAGATTACCCACACATCAGTTGAGATCACGTTAAGGTGAAGGCAGAAGTGTCATTGACCAGTGGAGCAAAGTGTAAGAACCCACGAATTAGGTGAGGCATCGTAGAGTCATAGTAGTTTAAAGGAAGAACTTGTGATAGTTAGAAGGGAAGCTATCTTTCAACACAATGGAGGAGTAAAGAGCTACTTTCAAAGCAGACCAATACAGTTAAAAACATGCAGAGGACGTCTCAACCAGCTGTGGTTGAGTAAACCATAGAAGAGATGTCAAACAGGGGCAGGACAAAGAGAAATCAACCAATTTGAGAGAGCCTCACACAGCAATGGAAATAGTCCACGCATTCAAAAACGTAGTTTTTATGCATCGTGGCATATAAGATCACAGATAATAAAAAGAGGAACAGGTGTGTGGAGGTTTTAAAGCCAATATCCCACATTGGCTATGGGTGTACTTTTGATATGTTTAAATGCTATCATGCACCAGACGTATTGTGTCTTAAAAGACACAGCTTTTGAAGCTACGACCTCATGTGCAGGGCCCGCGGGTCAAAAGACAGTAATTTTTAGCGATCAACACAAGAAGGATCAGTCTACGAGCGGAGGGTTTAGCATGAATGTAAGTTGCCGAAAAGGTCACGAATCTAGCAACTCGCTACCTCGCCATCGAAAAGTGGTGAGAATTTTTGGCTAGCGAGGTAGCTACTAGCCGAAAAATTTTCAAAGCTCGCTGAAAACTCCAAAAATCTGACAAAGACAGATTAGTTCGAAAAGAGGATATTTTGCCACATGTCTATGTGGTCATCGTTACCTCACTAAATGAAAGTTGCACGAAAGTTATCGTAGCGAGATAGCGAGGATGGATGCAGTAATGACATGTGGCATCCATTGTACAGGGCTGAACAAATTAGTGAATGACACGTGTCACTCAGTCAACGAAGGTTGACCTTGGATTCAAAGGTAATAGAAATTAAATAATAAAAAATAATAATATTTTATTATTATTTTTATAAAATATGCATGTTAAAAAATTGTTGTAAAAGGGGTCCATTCTAATGTTCAAACATTAGCTATTTTAAATGTTTGAAATTTAAAAAAATCAAAGTTGCAAGCCTGAACTTTCTAGCTGGGGACTAATTTTTGAAATAAGATTTTGGATATTTTCGAGAGGCTAGATAGGCGATGTTATATATCATCGAAATCGAGAGAAGACAAGCTTTTTGATTCTGGAGTCAATTTTTACACAGGTATCAGTCAATTTGAGCTACATGAGGTTTTCCATCAGGTACCTGAATCGCAACTATATTCAGACCAGGAAGTTCAATTATGAATTTTTTGTCAAGCTAATGACTTGGATATGCATAAAAGATGGTAATAATGTAGTTGGGGTTGAATTGGTTACATTAAAATCAGTAAAAACTCATAATTTCACCAGAATTGCATAAGGTTTCAAATATTTTAGATGCAAAAGGATTTCATCATTAGGCAGAGATATTTCAAAGTAGTTGCAATCTAATGATGAAACATAAAATCAAATCAGATGGGATGAAAGAAGAAAGAGGTTACTCAGTTGCACAGGATTGAATTTCAAGTGGACACTTGTCAAGTAAAGATCAGATCTAGGATTTGATCTTGTCTATATCTTTCTTTCTCTGATACTTTATAGCGGTTCCAATTTCCTAGAAGAAAAAGTTCATTGCTGTGATACCATTAGGGATTCCAGTTTTTGCATGGTGAGACCACTGGTTCTAGTATTTTGACATGTTTTCATGACTGTGACACCATTTTCTTCAGCAAAAATCTCATGTGAACAGCATTGTAGAGATAATATAGATAGTTTTGATATATTAGGTTGTTTCATTTTTTAAATTTCATGCATCTGAATGTATAGTTTCAAGGAAATGAATACATATGAGCAGCAATTTCACTAGTTTTGTTCTGGTTCTTATCTCCTGTCTCAACAATCTGTAAGTCTTATGTGGTTTTGGAACAAATATTTTAGACCCATTTGTATCCCTTTTAGGTTACATGTTTGATGTATTTTTCTGTTGGACCAAAGGGCCGAGTAAATGCTCAATATGTTTAAACAAGGTCACTGGTTGTTTGAGAAGGATATTTTGTGAGAATGAGACCTGAATGAACACTGATGTCTGAATCACAAGGTGGTTGGATAGATCTAATGTTTGGGTATATGAGATACGTCCTGATGTCACAGATGTATGTTTTGAATACATGGAATTGCCCAATGGATTAGGCACTGATCAGTTATAGGATCACTGGTTATATTGTTGCATTTTTGAGGTTTTGTTGAATCAACATCAATAATCAACGTCTTTAAATTTTATGTTGAAGAGCTAAAATGATCAAACCCTCACTCAGCTTGTGCATTTCATAGATTTTCATTCAGCTAATGTAGATCTCTGTTATTGCATTAAGTCTTTAGGAGATGTAAGGGGTTTCAATCTGCTTATTAGATTCAGGGATATGTTTTGCACTGGTACGGTATCAATTGAATCTCAGGTCTACCCGCCTAGGTTTTGTAGAGCCTGAAGAAGAAGAAGGGTCTAGCCTTATAGTTGGCCTAGTGTTTGAAGTGATATGTTGATAATGGGAGTTAGCTGCCCCTAGATGCATCAGTTTCTCATTGGGATAATTGAAAACCTTCCAGCGTTTTCAAACACCAACAGATACCTCAAAGATAGAAGGGTCCTTGTTTTTGGGGTACTTGTTCTGGCATTTGATGAGGCACTTGTTGTGGGATTGACTGCAATTATTGTACCATGTGTTTTTTTTGTGCCATGTGTGGCAGTTTCTATTGGGATACCTCTGTTGGTTGTGTGTGAGACCATGTATGTGAGTGTTGTTGTAGAGGTATCTATTGAGGTTGTTGTAGGACATGTTTTTGTAACAAATGTTATTGATACACAATTTTTTTGCTCAAGGCATCTTTGATATTCCATTTGTTGCTTGAGTTGTTCTTGTTGTTCAGCAAACATGGTTTGTTGTTGGTGGAATTATTGTTGATACATTGCATGGAAGTCGAGTGGGTTTATGGTGGACCGCGTATTAGGGATGTTGGATGTTTGCACCACTTAAGGTTGTTCTTGTTGTGGTTGATGTTGTTGTTGATATGTGGGATATGCATTAAGTGGATGTATACTTGGTTGAGGGTTGGATGTGTTAAGTCCTTCTACCACCATAGGTTGATGTTTTTGTGGGAGTTGACTAAGTCCTTGGGAAGTGATTGTCATGTTAGTATTGTTGTTTTGGCTCCTTTGTATTTTGGAGGGTTCTTCATGGGACATCATATTGACTTGACAATGAGGTGCATTCCTTTTGGGGATAGGTGTAATGTCAATAAGGCTTTTCCTTTGCACATCAATAGGGATTTTTGTAGTTGATGTGGCACATAGTGTACTCGTGGGAGGCTTCATAACATTAGACATCATACCACTTGGTAGGGTTAGGAGCAAAGGTGCACTTTGTTGATTTGCCTCCAAAGAAGGTATGTCTAGCATCCCTAGAGCACAAGTCCCTTTAGGTGCATCTTGTTGTTGCATCATGTGACTAAAATCAAGTCTAAATGTCCTTTTGGGGTGTTTAGGAATTGGTGGTCTTTTTTTGAACAAGGGGTTAACATTGATGTGTTCAAATGTACTTTGGAGGATTTTGATGGTTGATTCTTGATGGGACCTTATAGGTGCCATTATCGTGTTTGAAAACTCCAAAGGTTGTTTTCCCTTATCTAAGTCCAAATTGATCATGGGTTGTATGTTTTCAATGGTTGTGTTGGTTTGATGTTTGGACTTAGGTCCTTCCATATTTGGGTTGAATTTGACAATTTCTTGGGCTGTCAAAAGTTTGAAGTTTTTACGAAAGTTTTTTTCTTGACATGCCCTAGCCATTTCTTCATTAGTGATGTCATAATAAGTGTCAGAGTCACCACTTAGGTGTACAGTACCTTGTTGCATATTTTATGTGTTATAGTTGAAGGTACTTGTGTTAGGTTGGCTAAATTTGAAGGAATGTGATTTTTCATCCTCGGTTGTGGTTGGTACACTTCCACCTCTAGGTGGTATCAGCACGAATATAGGTTCAAAGTCAGGATTGCACTGAACCATCCCATGTGTGGGGTAAGTGTTTGGAGAAAATCTCATGCTATGTGCATTTTTCATGGTTTTTTGTGTCATAGCTTGATTACGAGGATTCTTCAGATACATGTTTAAGGGGTCTACTAGTAAAGGTTGTGATGCCTCAATTTGTTCTTTGTCAATGGTTTGTTGGGTGTTCTTGCCCTTCTTTTGTCTTGGATGAGGTTTTGGTTGTGCTTGTGCCTCAAAAAACAAAAGTTGATAAAGTTCTTTGGGTCTCTAAGCTGAGTGTTTCCTAGTAAGTGTTTGCATGATACCTAAGAATGCAGATGCAATGGGTAGAAACCTAAATGGACTTTTCTACCTCCTAAGTGCAAACGAGGTCAAAACTTGATAATTAAGATGTGGGTATGCAAGATATGAGTGTTTTTGGGATTTTTAAGTGTTGAGGAATGTTATGCAATGTGAGGAAATGCTAAATTACCTAGGGTTTTGACACATAAAGTACAAATGTCCTAGGGATGTTATGCAAATGCAAATGTAAGGTGATGTTTTGAGGGTATGAAAAATGAAGGTTAGGGTTATGTTTTTGACTTGGTAATGACACTAAATGTAGGTGTATGCAAGGTAGAATATGAAAAAGGATGGTTTCCAAGGGTTGATAATGATGTTTGGGACATGCAAAATGAGGGTAAATGCTCAAGAAGGAAATTTGGTTGATGGACAATTTGATAGGGTTTGACTATGCTAGGATGTTGAACAATGTGAGATGATGGGGATATGCCACTAGGGTAAGTCAAAATGATGTTTAAGGATGTCAGGAGTATGATTATGCTATGACAATGGTATATGGAAGGTTTTTAACTTAGGTAAAACCTTTAGAAATTATTTTGTCTAGGAGTTTAGCCTTGTGATAAAGGACTTTGGATCTTGAACAAAACTGATAAAAGATGAAAATATCAAATTGATAAAATATGAAAAGGTTATATATATCAAGACATAGATATATTTTGACCAAGGAAAATGATAAGAAAAGATAAAAAGACTAGTCAAGATCCATTATCTATCAACACTAGGAGATACTCTAAGACTCATACTTTGTCTAGACTTTTGACTAAATTCAAAGGTTTTGGGGGTTCAAAATGATGTTTGGGGGACTCAAAATTGTGGTGATGCTGAGTGGATATGTAATATGGACAATTCCTATGATACAAAGTGGGATTTTTGGTGCAAGAGGTGGTTTATGGTCAAGTGCAAGATGGGGAGGTACAGAGGCTCCAAGTGTAGTTTTAGGGTTCTAAAGTGCAGTTTAGAGGCCCAAAATGGTTCTATAGGTGCCCAAGTGTTCCCTAATAGTTCCAAGTGCACCCTAATAGTACCAATTGCATTATTGATGCACTTGGAGGTATTTTGGGAATACTTGGTAGTTTCTAGGTGTAGTTGGTAAGATAGGAAGAAAGTTTGCTGATTCTGAAAGGTATGGTTGCCAAACTAATATGTCAAGAAGCTAAGATATTGGGGTTGATGTTAGGATGGGTTGGGAGATGTAGAATAGAGGTTATGACCTAGATAATTATTTCCTAAGTGAAGGAAATGAAGACTAGGTGATGTAGAATGCAGATCTGGGCAAGCTAATGCAAGGAGAACTAACCAGGTACCTAAAGACACAATTGAAGCCCCAAAATGTTATCTAGAACCCAAAACTAGGTTTGAGGACCACCAAGTGTTCCTAGATAGTGCCAAATACATCAATGACATAGTTGGTAGTTTTATGATGTAGTTGGTAGTTTCATGATGCAGTTGGTAAACTGGGCTGAAACTAAGGCAATTTTGGGAGCTATGTTTTCTAGATTGATGCTATAAAGAAGTAAACAATAGGGGACAATGTTAAAACTAGTATAAATGTTCAAAATGATGGTTACAACACCCAAAATGATGGATAAATTCATCAAGATGATGATAGGTATGCAAAGATGCAAGGTGGTGAATGCAAAGTGTTGATTTTGAGATGGGAATGCAATGACTAAGGGAGGTAAACTAAACTTAAATGGATGCATATGAAAGATAATGGATACTAAATGAGGACTAAAAGGTGCAATATGAGGTCTATATGATGCATGAATTATGCCTAGACTAGGTTGAATGCAAGTGGAGTCTATGCAAGGATGAGATCTACATTTTGCCAAGCATGTTTAGGAGCACAAGTTGCCATATTTTCCAAGGTTTGAATGTGTTGAACGAAAGTTTGCAAAGTTTGGACAAGGGCTAAAATTTTTTGGGAATGTGTGATGTTTTGACAAGTTTTTGCATGTTTCCACAATGTAAATTTGAATGTTGGATTTTATCTTGATTATGTTTTACACACACGCAAGACATATTAGAACAAGAATAGCTATTGTTAAAAGTGAACAAACACGCCACAACCTAGGCTTTTAGGACTATATCCACTAAATTCCTACTTGAACCAAAGTTTAGCTGTGCTTATCCAAAGTGGACAACCTAGGATCTTGGAACCATAGGCTCCCCCTTATAGTGCACTCACTTCTTGGGGCTACCAAGATCCACTTCCCAAGGGGCATGACTTCCCAAGGGACCGCAACCTCTACTAAGGACTACGAGAATGTAGGATGTCTTCACGGGCATGGGTGACCCCTTGAGCCAATGGATAGAAAAGATTTTGGCCACTAAAACATTATTTTTAGTAAGGGCATTCCATTTGAAAAGTGAATGATAAACTTCTATAGAAGGTCTCCCAGCCCCGAGAACCGAGGTTTGATGCACCATAAGGGTATTGGAGGAGAGCTATCATGCAAAAATACCACCAACAAAACTTTCACCATAATTTAACTTTATATAGTGGCTAGAATTTTTACCTAGCTTTGGCCCATTACCACTGTGAGGTCATCCCTTGGCATACCCAATAATGAGTATCTTGGTCCAAGGCAGGCCTCCTATAGAAGTTACACGAATTTTTTTTACACCCAAGATCCACAAATGGAGAGGTGAGAGGATACATCCAATGTAACCCCTAGGGATTTAAACATTGTAGAAACACCAAGAAGAAAATAAAAAGTTCATTTTAAGCACCAAACAAAGTGTTATCTAAGCTAGCAAATCCACACACATGGTTTTGAAAAACACGCAAAGTCTTCAACAATGTCCTGCAAAGAAAGCATTAGTAGTTTCTTATGATCATGTCTTCATCCCACAATTTCCACATGCTATAAGTAGACCATTAGTAACACAAAATCATCTAATCTAAGTTTTAGAAGGAAATGGAAACCTTATATTCAGGTTTTGATTGATGTATGTGCCTACTGTGGACTAGGTGTGCTCTAATAGAGCAGGTGGCACCCCAGAAGGCCAAAATGGCTCAGAAGACTCCCAAGTGCACCTAGATAGTGTAGACTATGTCAATTACATATTTGAGGCCTAGTTGGGCATAGTTGGTAGTTTCTAGGCACAATTGGGAAGTCAAGTGCAAAGTGTGGGGAAATGGTGCCCTAAATGAGACCTAAAAACTACAAATCTTGAGAGCTACACTCCCAAGTGTGCCCAAAAAATGAAGACTATGTCAATGATGTAGTTGGGAAGTCAAAAATAGTAGAAAGTGGTTTTTTGGGCTTCCAGACTCCTAAAACTACTTGTAGGAGTCCCAAGTGCGCCCTGACAGAGTAGAGTGCATCCTAGGACAGCAAGCTGACAAAATGCATAAAATGAAAGAATTCAACCATATTAATAGACCCCCTAATTAATCTAGGTGTGAAAAGGAAGAGTATATAGTCATTATACCCTCCCAAGTGAGCTCCTTCCTTACACCTACAAGCACAAAACAAGAAAACCCAAGTTAGATATGCATGTTCATGTTGGGTTCACCAAAATGTAGGACCTAGAAAATGGGTTAAATGCATAACATACTATGAGAAAATCACAAAATTCAATCAACATACATTAGCGCCCACTAGTCTACCATGAAAGCCAAACTAATCAAAAGAAAACAAATATAATTAAAAACTCCCTCTTTCATTTGTAGCTTCCATGTCCTTCTTTCTTCTCCAAATGATGTAGCTCCAACTTGTCTATAGTGCACACAATATTGAAGCAAAATCTATGATATGGATAATTCCATGAGAATACTAGAAGTGTGATTTGAATGTGAGAGATGGTGTGAAAAATCTAAAAGAAATTAGGACATAAGGACTTCCAAGACCAAGAATGAGAGAAAGAGTGTCCATTTTATAATTGACATGGAGGATGAGAGCATTGGATTTTTCACCCATAGATATGTGATGTGTCAAGAGATTCCTTTGAGAATACATGATGCATATGACAAAATATGCCAATTGTAAGATTCTATGATGCATGGAAGTCAAACTTGACCAAATGTGAAAGAGAATCTATGACACTTCATAAGACACCTCAAGCCCACTTAAAGCCAATAATATATGACAAATAAGCCAAATAGGGACATGTGTAAGAGAATAAGAATATATGATTATGATATATCTTATTCAAATGTTAAAGGAGAATCCATGAGGTGTCATATCCAAGTGTTATGGTGATGCAATATTTTATGGAATATTCGAATTGAAAATCCTTTTACTCCACAAAATAAGAATTAGTAGAAAATGGAATTAATGATGGAAAATGGAACTTAGGAAATTGTGAATTTCTATGGTTTGTGGATGATGAAACAATTAATTAATAAAATTAATTAACTAAGGATGATAATTAGGAAGAATAATTAGTAAGCATAATAGAATTAAATTATGGGTTATTTAATCCTATAGAGAAAATTAGTAGATGATTGGCCAAATCGATTAAATAAATGTGACCGCATCCTTTGATGAAAATGTGATGATAATTGATTTGGGGGATAATTTTGTCAAAATTGAAGTATCTCCAAAACTCTAATAATCAGCAGCAAGTTAAAGTTCTCAAAATTCTAAATCCAATACAATTTGAATGGACAAAAATGGAGTCCATATGTAAAAGTTACAGTCAATCAAAGGTTGGTCAAACCGAGTACAGAGGTCATAAAAAAGGTGAAAAAATAATCATCTCCAAAGTGCACAACAATGGATTTCAAAACAAAGAGCTCATCAAGAGCTTTTCGACGGTGTTTATTTCATCAAAAAAGGAGCTTGTACGTGGAAGTTATGACATTTAAAAGTTTGGCATGAGAGATGAATATTAATGACATCATCATGATGTCAGCAAAGTGGAAAAAGGGGAAAAAAAAAGAAAGTTTATGGTTGGATTTGAACTCATGACCATTTACCTCCAAAATTCACTCTTCAACCACTACACCACACAAAGTATTCAAAATGGATATGATGCAGTTTAGATATAACCCATTTTCACCAAAATTTGGAAGGAAAGCCTGCCGCCGGTGGGGTTGGAAGCCCCGACCGGCGGCTCTTCCAAAACAGTTAACTGCCAATGCACTATTTCAGCACTTTGTAATATAGTTAGTGTAGTTTAAATTTAACCTTTGACCATGAACCCGCCAACCTTAGCAAATTAAGGTTGTTTGTTATTTTCTTACCCCAAAATTGACATGAGCCAAATCTGTTAAAAATGGCTAACAGGTTATTCCGAGAGAGGAATTAATTGAAGGGGTTATTTTTGTAAAATTTTGTTATAGCCTTATTTTGGCTAATTTCATGTATAAAAAGGGGTTTAGGAGACTCTTGGGGGGATTCAAAAAATGGAGAGAACATCCAAGTGCTGAGAGTAAGGGAGATTTTTGAAGTGCTCATTCCTGTACTTTGAAACAGTGTGATGTTTTTGTACTTCAAAGGAGTGGTTTTGTAATATTTGTACCTAATTTTGGAGATAATTGGATCGGTCCCCCTATTGGGGCAGGACCCGGAGATGTAGTTCGTACGGATGAACTCTGAGATCAAATTGTTTGTGTCTTCTTTCTCCCAATTTCTCTTTTATCATCTTAATCTTGTTGTTCTCTTATTTCAATTATGTTAATTTGATTCATTAAATGTTTTAATGAAATTTATGTAATCAGTTAGCATTTCTCTATAATAGTCCTAGATCCTAGTAATCAGATCAATAATGGATATAGATCGAATGAGATGATGACAAGTAGACCAAAGCCATGGTCATATTGTTTGATTGAAATTGATAACATGACATGAATTGATTGATATGTAACATTTAACTACCATTGCAAATGCTACAGGATCGAGGTTGATTGATAAGGTTGATCATAATAACATCGACAAACACTATCAATATTATTAAAATGGTTGGTGATGCCATGATCCGACATTGAAAGCCTCAAAAATGTCAAAGATTAAATGGTAGTTTGACCCAGCACTGAGAGCCATGATAGTACTAAGGTCAGATTGATAAGATTGATAGGTTGATAGGTTTTCAAGGCACTAAAAACCACAAAAAATACCTAGGATTGGATAAATGATAATTGATTTGGAATGTTTGATATGTTTTAGGTTGATTAGGACTGATTTTGAGTGATTTCAAGTTGATTTGGGGAGATTCTGAGTTGATATGAAATGGTTTCTAGATGATATGAAATGATTTTGAAATGACATGAAATTGATGTGAAAGAGGATACAAATGATAAAGTATGATCAATTTGGCCAAAAGATTGAAGTTAGTAGAATGATAAAATGGGATAAGTTAGTATGAAGAATTGATGAAACCATAGATGCAAACTATTTTTGAGTGTCTACAATATCTATCTCATTTTAAGACAAGGAGTCGATAAAATTGTTGAAATGGGCATCATTGGGATCCTAAGAAAATGTTTTAGTAGTTTCTTGAGTCAAAAAAGAATGAAAAGAGTTACACCACTCCTGCTAATCCCTCACTATGCTACTAGCATCCAAAATTAGTGGTATGCAGGACTTAACTCCCTGAGATAGAACACTCATTCCTCCTTGTATTATATGTAATTCTCCAATGAAGAAGCCAATTAATTCCTTTACTACTTCTAAGCCCTCCTTCACTGTGATATTCTTATCAGGTAAATATTGCTTTTTAGCTATCAACAAAATAAGCCTCTCCAAGAATTGAATGTATTGGCCCCCAAATATTGAAAGTCAGTGCCAATGAAAGTTCTTCATTGCAAAATTACTCAAAATTTTGTAAAACAACATAAAAGTAATGGGCTTGTTTTGATAGACTCCTAAGAGTTTCAACTGTGTGGCTTATCATACTTTTAAGGATAAGCATCCTTACCCCATCTTGTCACTAAGTTGGTGAGGCATCAATTCTCATTCTCCTTGGTTCTATTATATCCTCTACCTCTAGCTCATATGTCTATGTTGTGGTCTCTTTCATGACCTCGAATGGCTACTCTTCACTACCCTATCCTCTTTTCTATTCTATAGTAGCCACTTACTCTGAATTTTCTAGTTTCTCTCTAAGAGATGCAACTTCAACTTCCAAACCTTGGACTTTAGCTTCTAGCTCCTCATTTTTCTCTTTATACACATGGCTCTTTCTGAGATCATCCTCATAGAGCTTCCTCACATCAATTTAATCATGTACAAACTTGGCATGTCCTATTTCTATCTCATCTACCCTAGCCTCATTCATGAATGAAAAATGCTTCATGGCCTTTGAGATCTCTATAGTTGAAGTACCTTGCAAAGTCCATACAATCATGTTACCCTATTTAGTGCTCTCCACATCCATCAACTTGAGTTTTTTTGATGTAGGAGCCATGATCTATACTTATATAGATTTGGTGTCAATGTTGAATTTGTATCCCCTCTACAATCCATTGATGCCATAAGCTTCATATGAGATGGCACTATGATGTCTCTTTATCTGATCAAGCATAAAAGCTTGCTCCAAATCCCACCTAGGCACCAAAAAAATCCTACTCCTCTGTAAAAGGTGTATCACCTATTTTAGTAGTGTAAAATGAACACTAATCTATAAAAAGCATTCTCAATACTAAAAAAAAGTAAACACTTAAGATAGGACCAAAGAAGACAAAATTGAGGAAAGCAAACCAAAGATGGTAAACTCCTCAAGTGCTTCTCATGATGAAAAAGCTATGTCCTTGATGGGAGAGGATGTATGCTCACATTGTGCTTAAGCTTCTAATGGATGGGGGGTTTTTACCAATTGTATGCATGGACGAGGGTTTTAACAATGAATTCATGGAGTGATTCCAATATTATAATGGTATTTTGGTAGTTTATGAGCTCTCAAAATAGCATTATAATGTTGCATGGAAGGTGAATTATTTTAGTGAAGGGAGAGGGATCAATTTATAGGCCAAGGGTTGAAGGAATGGAGGGCCAGGATGTCAAGATGATAAGATGGTGAGGGAGGGTTAGGATACACTCAAAAGGGAGCACAAGGATTGTGCTTGTTTAGAACCAATAGGGGGGTGACACTTGTCATAAAGAGGATGAGTGTGAAAGGATAGGATAAGGGTTGGTCAAAGTCTTGATAAGGGTGGTTGAGTATGTAAGACAGATTTAAGAGATGTAAAAGAGGATGGGAGAGGTGTAAGAGTGATAAATGTTGGAGGATGAGGGGAGAAGATATTTGTTGACTTTGGTTTGGGTTAGCAAGTCTTAACCCATGTTTATGGTTGTGCACATGATTAGAAGGGGGATTAGGATTAGCTTAGAAGAGGGGTTAGGGGATGAGTGATTTAGATTTGATGGGATGGGTTAGTTAGGAGGCTAAGTGAGGTTAGTATGGGTGAATGGATTGGATTAGGGGTTAGGATAGGGTTTAGGAAGACTTTTTGGATTTTAGATATTTTATTTAAATGATTTATTCAATAAAATGGGAGTATGGAATTAAATTGAATAGATTTAACGATTTATCCAATTAATAGATGAATAGGGATTTAATTGATAAATTAATTTTGGGTGATCATTTGATTTTATCAATTGGACTATAGTTAATTAAATTAATTAATTAACTAGGGGATGGTTATTAATTAATTAAATATTTAATATTTAATCAATAATGTCCTAGGAGATGACTAAATATGATTACTTATTGATGTAATTAGATTTAGGTGTCTACACAAGGTCCCTTTCCTCCTCTAGAGTTATGACTTCACTCTCAGGATCATAAGCTTTAAACTTCTCAACTATCTCTAGCTTTTGCTCATCAGTCTCCCCTAGTTTCATCCTGAATACTAGCTCACTTTGTTTCACTTTGTACAAGAAGCTCTTGAACTTAGCTGATTTGATGAATTAATAATCTTCTATAAACTATTGGGCTTGGATGATCATGTCATCCAACCTTGTTGTTGCTAACTCCAAGTTAGTTAGTGTGTTTTTGGTTGCATTGAATCTATCTTGAATATAACTCTATCTCAAGTCAGAAAAGTATTGACTTTTTCTTGGTAGAATTTGTAGAGTCCTATGTTTGACCTCTATAGGGATGTGGATAGTCTTTTTGTCTATTATTTCCCTTAGTGACCCATGATGCCTCTAGAGTGTCAGCTTCCTCTATTTCTAGAGTCGCATAAGGTTTAGGGTTATAAGGACATACCCTCTCCTCCTCTCCTAAGGGTCCATTTGGCATTTGGGCCATAATTTTTGCATGGTCAGTGACCATCTTCCTAATCCAATGAGGATAGGGGATATCCATATAAAATCCCTTGAAATTGGGATCAACTCTCTTGATCTCCCTCTCTAACCTTAATACATCATCAAGTTTGGATAATTTATCTGTTGCCTCTCCCTCTGCAATAATATTGGGATGGAGGTATTCATAGGGTGGCTCCTTCGTAATAGGAAACAAATAGTTCCTTGTCTCTTTTAGGGTGTTCATTTGATTATTAGGATCATACATCTTGTAAGGACTAGTTGACGGATTATAGTGGTGGAGAAAAGAATGAATCTAATTTAAGGGCCTCTTTTCCAATTGAAAAGTCCCCCACCTTAAAACATCTACATAAGAAAGTTTCGTTATGTACATTAGGCCCTAGATACTCCCTATTAACCATAAAAATTTTCCATATAAATTAAATTATACCCAACCTAGGAGAAATAAACTTTGGTAATATGTGGGGTGGCTATGGACAACCATATACTCTTATCAAAGAAAAGGTTGGAAAAAGGAAAATTTCCCCCCAATTATGGTCTAAATTTTTACTCATAGGGAGTAGGGAAGGTCTCAAAAGACTCTTCAAGATCTCAAGTTCCCTAAAGTAAACTAGGTCTAGCATTTTCATTATAACAACACTAAAATTATTAAAAAAAGATACCAAATTAGAAAAATGGTATGAACTATCCAAAACCCATGTCTATAGCTAAATTGGAAGCTCTCCATTTGCCTCAGAGGTTCATTCAATGAAGTTAAAGTTTATGTACCCCACATTTTTGTACACAATCAAGTGCATCAATGGTGAATAATGATGGAATTTCAAATCTTTCAATCTTCACTCTGAGTTAGTGCAATATTATCCTTCATCACCTCCAAAATATACTCAATATAATCATATTACCCTCCATGGTATGAGTCTTTCTCATCTATGGCAATGATAAACTCTTATCAATATACCATGTTAGTTCTATCCTTTCCAACTACCTTGTGGACATCATAAACTATTTTTACAAAATAATTCTTAAACTTGTCCAAAGGAATCATCTTCTCCACCTTCTTTGAATAATCACCCACCTCCTTTAGGTCCATGGGAAAATGCTGTAGCATACACCTCCCTATGTAGGATTTAGTATTTATTTCAAACTTCTTTTGTAGATACTCTAAATCTATAGGCTAGTCCATGGCACCATCCAATCCAAAAGCTTTAATGAATGAAGCATGGTCTAGTGTACAAAGAATGGCTCCATCTCTCCTATGGAAGGATTTGGTGGGTGGATTATATGATTGGATTAGGGACTTCACAAAATCAACATCTACAAAGACTTCTAGAAAGATTAACTTTTCTAGGTTCTTCTTCCATGGATTGCAAACAAGGATGTTATTTTATCTATTATGGTAGAAATATTTGAAAAGCTCAGAACCTATTACTCCAAGGCATGTAGCATCTATGCATAATGGATAGGGTCCACAAAAACATGATCATCTACTGTATTGATATTAGAGGATTCTTAGAAAACCTTTATGCATTCTTCCACAAACCTATTAGGTTTTCTTTGTATTGTTTTCCCTCCCTTGGAAGTTGAATTCTTTTCAACCTCCATGTTTGATGCTTAATTTTATTCTACTTCCTTATTGGACATCCTAAATGTACACTAGAAAACACTAGGAATAAACTATAGTTATGCATTGAAAGCAATTACCTACATGCACTAAAAACTCTGCAATTTCTTGAATTCTCTCTCTATCAATGATAATCTCTTTTGGATTAATATAATGCCTTTATAGTTCAATTCACATCATCAACATTCCCTTTGCATTGATTTCTAGCATGCTCAAGCCTTAAAATTAGTTTCTTCTATCACCTTAGGGGAGTGTTTCCATTACTATCTAGAAATATTGTTTTTTGTACAATACTCAAATCTTATTGGTTGAGAAGTCCTTTTTCATTTCTAGCTCAAAAAAGTGAACAACACATTTCATGTCAAACTTAGGGTTTATGATCTTACAATCGACATAGAAGTCAAAACACTTCTTAACATGTCAAGCAAGGGAACATGGCTCTATGATCTTACAATTTTTTGAAATCAAGACCTTTCATTTCATCATAAACCTTGAAAATGACCCTTATGATATTATGTTACAATAATTACAATGACCTTGGAGCTTTCTTTTAAGTCCTTTATGATCTTATGAGACATGGTTTACATATAGTACATATAGTAGTGTACCATCTTATCTTGTTTCATTTTTCCTCATGATCCTACAAACATGGTTTATCTATGAATTTCATAACTTTAGTAGTTACCCTTCAACCCCTTATGATGTTACAAGAAACATCTACCTTCCTTTGTCATAGCATCACCAACATTAACTTTCAACTTTATGATCTCATGACACAACTGTCTTGTAGCATCATAGCACTATATCTCTTAGCTTGAGATCTTATGATACACTATTTATCATATGATCAGAGAATTCAATCAATTGTATTTCCATAAAACTTATGCAAATACTCTTTTAGCCCCACTGGCCCAACTTGGCATCCACCTTGTGTATGTTGTAACTTTGACCAGTCATGATAGAACACATGTCATCACATCTAACACTTGACTACCACTTTTCTTTTTTCTTTTTTACCTTATGATCTTATGATCATAAGCCTCCCATATCATTTTAATCCTCAAACTTCTTCTTCATGATCTTATGATATACACTAGTTTGTAGCTTTATAAAGCCTTGAACCCACCCTTGAGATCTCATGATCCACAGCCTATCATAGCATTGTAAGGATTGACTAGCCATGCATCTCAAAATACTTCTACTTATGTACTTGGCTCCACCATTCTTTATCAATTGATGCTTATAATCTTATGATTGTCCTACTATTGTAACATCAAACATCTGAACACTTGCTCCCATGATCTTACAACTAGGGCCTTAGCATAACATCTTAAAACTTTTATAAATACCTTCATGATATCTTGATCATCTCTTTGTCATAGGATTGGAAACTTGAATCTAATCCCTTGTAACTCCTATGATCCTATGGAAAACTATTTGTCACATGGTCATGGTCCTCCTCTTCTGTTAGTACGATCCCACAATCGCTTGTTTATTGTAACATCACACACCAAGCTTTAAAACATTTTCAACATGACTTACAATGATATGACACAAAGGGAATCATAGGATGAGGCATCTCATCTCTTACATCTATGATACTTTGACCTCAACATATCTTAAGTTTAGGAGGCTCAGATTTTAACCCTACACTCACACATGGACCCCTTCGATCGTAAGATCATAATAGATGATTCAAAAGACAAGCAATCTCCTACTTAGAAATAAAACCTAGGGTAAGGGAAATATTGTAAATTTTAATGAAATTTCTTATGGTAAAGGTGAAGACACAATCCTAGGGCATTTTTTTATCACACTAGGGAAAAAATCTATTATTGGGCTAGGGAAAAATATCAAGTTAGGGCCATCTTCTAGAATGAAAAGAAATAAAGCATGAACCCTAACAACACAACACTCAATTTAAAAAAAATTCACCATAAAATTTGAAAATTTAAACTTAGTGAAAATAAGGGCTATCAACATATAAGCATGCAATTTTTCTAATATTTGTGCAGCACTCACATTCTATGTGCAACTGACTAATTATCTGTGGCACATAAGATCTTTAATTATATCTTGTACATTCATAAATTGTTGCTCAGTTGGATTCCATGTCTTGACACGGTTGACATAATATAAAATAAATTATGGAATAATATCCACATAGTCATCTCAACATAACTTAGTAATTATTTTGTAACTAAAAGTAATTCCTAAAGTTGTACAACTCTATTTACTACTATGCTCTATTCTACATTGTTAAATACTAGCACAATTAATCTTAAAATAACTTACACCATACTAATCATACACAAAGACACATTGGTACACATCATCATGAAGGTGTCACAAATATTTCCTAAACTACACATAATCTAACTCTCTACACATCATTTCTATTGTTAAGATCTATTCATTGTATAGCTGCAATTGTCTAATACTTAGACAATTTTATGTCTCTGAATGCATAAATGAAATGCCAAATATATGTTTTCATAAATGAAAACTATCAAGATATCTAACAGACCATATTTCCAACATTTTATAAATGAAAAACTTTGTCTACTAATTAGTTCTATGTTTGATTACTATATTTTCATCAAAATAAAACTTAATAGAAAGAAAGAAGGTGCATACATATATTCAAAATTAATTTTTCTAGAACCACATAATCTATAAAAAAAATATAATTATTATTTTATAAGGATTGCATAAATACATATGAAAGGAAGAAAGAAATTAAGGGTAATAAATTTAAGATGCATAATATTGATAGGTTCCTTAAGAGAAACACCATCCATATCAACAAGTTTATAAGCTCCTACACCAAAGTCTTCAATCACAACAAAAGGTCCAAGCCAATTATGACTAAAACTTCCTTTTTTTCTAGGTAAAGAATTCACATTTTGTTTATTATCATATAATAATAAATAATCTATTTAAAATGTTCATTCAATAACCTTATGATTATATTGTTTCTGAAGAGGTTTATGATAAGTTTTTATATGTTCTAAAGTATGCATTTGTCATTCATCCAACATTTCCAATGCTTGTAAGCATTGTTCTCAAAATGTATCCTTATCAATTATACCATGAAATGAATGTTGACATTAAGTCAATTTTGTTATTAGTGAAAATACTTATTCATATTCTATATGGTTATTGAGCTCATTGAATAGTCTACAGTGTTTGCCATGTAATTCAGGAGCCACCAAGCTTCACAGTTCCTATCGAGCATTCCAGTGGTTACCAAGTAAATTCAAGCAATGTGAAGTCCTATATTTCTTACTGAGTAGTTAAGTGGTTACAAAGTTTCATAGTTTCTATCGAGCCATCGGGTCATGTGAAGTGAAGTTAGTGTTAACTAAGTGATCAGATGATTAGTGTCTATCGAGTTCAGGTATGGTAAATGTGGAATTCAATTTCTACCAAGTTGCATAGTATCTATCAAGTTTCCAGTGTAGACCAAGTTTGAGACTACTCTAAAATGTTTAGTATGGACTAAGATTCCACTTCTACTAAATGCATGACAATGTCGAGTAATGATAGTGGACATCATGTATCAGAACTTTACCAAGTCAGCCTTTAGAACCTGAGTGTCTTCATTTGAGCCGACTTTGTAATATTGGTTTTAACTTGCAGATTGGCTAACTTTATAATTTTGTAAATTGGATTGATATATATGTAATGTATTGTATCATATCCATATGAGATAGACATATAGATAGATAGATGTATGTATGCATGAATAGAAAGCAAGAATGAAGAATATGTAAGAAGCATGTGAATGTGAATCAACAACAAGTATATTGTAAGGCCATATCAGAAAGGAGTAGAAAAGTCATATCTATCACATAAAGGAGATCAATACTTCAAAGAATCTCTATCAACAAATTATTTGTAAGTTATAGTTTTACTATTTTATTCTAATAGGTGAACTAGTCCAAAATCCTCTAAATAGGTAGACTTAACAGTCTTTTGTCAAATCTCTTTACTGAGTGCATACTTTATTATATGTTTGTAAATCCTCTAACAAAGTGGACCTAGAAGTCCTAATTACTCATAATAGGGTAGATCATCAGAAGTAATAATTGTAAGGCTTAACAAGAAAACATTATGTTGTAGTATTGAATTTTTGTGGGTATCATCCCCACCCCAGTTTTAATTTCTATTTGGAAGGTTTCTAGGTCACCAAATTATTGTGTTCATGTGCCATGAATGTTTATATTTTTAGTTTTTCATGCATCCAGTTAGATCTGATTTAATGAATCAAATTATTCTTGGGTTTTCGGAATTAAGATTTGAATTTGATAAAGTTTTAAGGTTACTAATTCACCCATCCCCTCTTAGTAACCTAGCATAGTCTTGAATATTTCCAACAATTGGCATCAAAGCATTGTGGTTCTTAGGATAAAGATTAATAGCTTGAGAAAATATCAAGGATAATGGAGCTTTTCAATCTTGATAAAGCAATTGATAATGAAAAGCTAGATCTAGAAATGACCATTGCACAACTCTAGAAAGCTAAGGAGCAACTTTCCCAATCCCTGAAAAGAAAGAAGGAACTTGTAAATTAGATGAATGATCACCATTAAATTAAAGAAAAGATTGAAGATCTTTTCCCTTCAATAAGTTCAAATGAAGAAAATAAGGCAATCAAAGAACTCTTAGAGAAGAATGGTTCCTTGCAAGAACAAATAAGAAAGCTCAAAAGAGAATAAGAAATTCAGTCAGTAAGGCTATGTGAAATCTTGGAGCAAAGGAACACGATGAAAGAAGAAATAGATAAAAGAAACAATGAGATCCAAAACCAATCCCTTCAGCATGAAGATCTTATAGATCAAATCTTCAATGCAAATGAAGAAATTATGAATTAAAGAAAAATCAATGAAAGATTAAGGAATGATCTAAATTCAGAAAGACAAATCAGTGAAAGATTGAAAAATGACATAAACACTGAAAAGAAAGTCAATGAGAGAATCATGAAATCCCAAGCACACATGAATCAATTGAATTAGCTAAATGAGTATAATCTCTATAGAAAAAAGGGTAAAGAAAGAATTAGATACAAAGAAGAAGGTGAATCCTCCAAACAAGATGCTCAAAAGAATCAAAGACCTACTTGTAATCACTATGGTAAGATAGATCATACATCAAATAAATGTTGGAGTAATGAAAAGAAAAATTTAATGGTAAATGTTACAATTGAAATTAGCATTCTCACAAGGCTAATGAATGCAAAGAGAAACCAAAATTCAAAGGAAAATATCACGAATGCAAGAAACAAGGCATCAAATTATAGAACCGAGTCATTCAATCCAGTACAACAAATTGTGAAAGCATTATTTGGTTGGGACTATAACACTTGGTGTAGATGTCATTACTATGGAGAGTATGGACACATTGGCATGAACTATGTTAAACATCACACAAGGAAGAGAGATACCACCATAAGATCTTTCACTTGTATAGAACTTGGTCCTCTAGCTAAGAATTGCATGAATATAGGTAGAATTGAAGATGAAAAGAAAGAAAAAGTAGATAACATCAGAAAGTAAATGAGGCAGCAATGGATTCCTAAATCCACTGAAGAAGCTAGTCCAAGCAATGATGGTCATGTCACTCAAGAAGTGGGTGACTCCACCATTTCCAACTAAGTTCTTAAGTAAGAACTAGAACTATGTAATCATAGTCACATCTAAAATAATTCCAAAATTGAAAGGAAGAAAAGATCCAAATCAGTATTCAAGATATAAGGGGATCACAGAAGATTAGTATTAGGTATCACCAATTAAGGCTGGGTCATGGACTCTACTAAGCAAGGTTGAGAATAATTTGTCACACATGTTTGGTTACCAAGTTATGAAGTATTCACTAAGCGATCCAAAAAAATAGTGGATGATAGACTACCATGTATAATGATGTCATAATGGCTACTTTTGTACCAAGCATTAATGGAAAAATGTTATAAAAAAGGTAGGAAGTTGAATTCATTTTTCACCAAAATCTTGAAGTGTTATTGCGATCAAGCGAATTGTAGAGTGATCAAGTGGTTTCAAGAAAAAAATTGTAGTAAATTCTTTTAAAGTTTTTCATAACCTACTGAGTAGCCATGGTAGCATCAAGGAAAAGAAAGGGTTAGAAATATTGGTCTAAGGAGTCAAATGGAAACCACTAGATTTCAAAATTGTATCGGCAATTGTAGAAACCCTCGATCCAAATGGAGCAAAATTGCAAATCCCTCCTATGGTACTTCTCATTAATGATATCTGAACTCATTTTAAGTGTGCAATTCAAGTAATTAGAACCCTAGAGATGGTTGATCCCCTAAGTGAATTATGTGTAAATGGTGTTCTTAAATCCAAGCATAAGCACTTGGGAGATAAGGGTTTAACCCACATTCCCCACCTATCCTAAAGTTTCCAAATCAAATGGATCAGATACATCTGAAGCCAAGTTCATAGTGGTATGTTATGGCTTGAGAAACTAGTTTTGATCACTAAGAAGATGATTTATCACATGAAGTCCAAGCTTGAAGATGATTGAGACTATTATTAACTTAATAATACTGCACTGGTAGCATAATTTGTATATTATATGCATCTAGAACTAGGGAAGCCTTTTAGAGTATTTTTAAAAAAATTCTCTCAAAAGCCAAAGCTACTAAAACCCTAGGTTAGGTGGAGTTAGAGTTTAAAAAAAAATTCTCTCCAAAGCCAAAGCTACTAAAACCCTAGGTTAGGTGGAGTTAGAGAAGAAAACCCTAGCCAAATGGGATGGAAGAGGCGTGAAGATTAGTAGTGTAACTGATGTAGAACTAAAATTTGGCATACATGTGATAACACACAAGATTTATAGTTTGAGTCATCTCAATAGTGTGTCATGTAAAGTAGTAGAATTTACATTCAAATTTTTGAAAAATAATTTGTCATATGATCTTGTAGACTTAGTGGTGAAAAAATTCAAAAACATGGAAAGTATAAGGACATCCAAGAACAATCATTGTAAATGTAGTTCATTGTTGACATGTCTATTTTTCTATGTTTAAAAGTATTTCCCTTCTAAAGGTATAGTTGTATGGAGAAAGGATGTGCCAATTTTGTATCACATTAATGAGTATATAGTAGAAATGGGTGAATTTTTTATTATTATAATGGATGAATACTTTGATGTTTTCAAGAAGAAAATAAATAATAGATTTAGGATTCCCAATAAATTGGTTGGAGATTACAAAGATGATGTTTGTTTCATGGTAGATAGTGACAAAGTCTACATTCAAGTAGTGATTTTGAGAATTGTATGGGTAAAACCTCTTCCCTATGAGGTGAACATTGATGAAGCAAAAGACATAATTGTCACCTTTTTAAATGAACCTATTGATCCAAAGGCACCACACTTTGGAACATATGATGAGGCCAAAGCAAGAATAGAGCTTGAAATCAAGCTTCCACAGGTGGTTAACAAATGTAAGAGGAGAATAGAAAAAGTCAAAACCACCTCTATTTTTGATCAAGGGTAAAGGAGAAGATGATGATGATGAAGTAGAGGATAAGATAAGTCTGAAAAGGAAGAAAATTTAGTGAAGGCAAGGTGATCATCACCAAGCCACCAAAGCCATCCACTGTAGTGTTTACCAGAAGATCCAAGAATAAAGGTAGTGAAGTTGTGTTTAGAAAGCCTCCTCTCACCTTCCAAGAATGAATAAAACAAATGGAAGAAGGTTTAGGCATAACCAACTTCAAATCATTAAAGTATGAGACCAGGATAGAGTTTGAGAAGAAATATATTGAGGAATTGGTTCTAACCAAGATGGGTGAATGGAAGTATTCTTCTGAGCGAATAGCTTCTCTAATTTATAATGATTTTTAGAGAGATTGAATCCAAGATGGGACTTAGCTATGTAGATAGCAAGAAATATCTATGAAAAAACCCTGAGGTAGTTGTTACTAAGAAATAGAAATATTGAGGTAAAAGAGTCTATGAAGAAATATGAAGACAAGATGACTCTTAGATTCAATACTTGTCTAATTTTGTTAAAAGATATAGAGCATGTAGTCAAGAATTCTACAGGCATGTGGAAGAATATTTATCACTTGCAAAAACTAAGTGACTCTCCAGTAAAAGTCAAGGATGATGATAGTGATGATGATGAAGATGGAACAAATTTTGGAACAATTCAGTTTGACAATGAAGGAGTTGAAGAAGATAAAGAGGAAGAAGCTATTGAGAAAGTCAAAGAAGATGATGAGGAGACTGATCCTGTGAAGATAGCTATAGCAGTCATTGCCTCACTTCCTCCTTTTCCAAGGAAATCAGTAGCTACATCAAATTAAGAGTTAGCTTTGGAAAATTTGATTGTAACCATAGTAGATACATCAAATGTACAGTCACTCTCTACTCCCTCACAACTCAATGTGTCACTAATGGAAGTGTCTACCACTTCATCTACCAAGCTACAACTTCCCTCTTCTTCAGTTCTTGAGTCAATTTCATCAGTAGTAAGTACAACATGTTCTACAATTTTGGATTCTATAGTTTTGTTTTCTACAACTTTGGATACTTCTATAAGTATATCAATTTTAGATTCAATAAGCATACAAGTCAATATTTCGTCTACTAGTACTATATAAGTTTTTACTACTAGTCCTGCTATCTCTACTATTGTTTCCATTCAAAATTCTAAGGTAGTTTGTACTAAGGTAATTGAACTCAAGGGTAAACCATGTACAAGACTTTTGAGTGGAAAGGAGATAGAGGAAGATATTTAATTAGATGAGGAGATTGAGATTATGAAGTGGGATTTTGATAATGCCATTGCAAAACAAATGCAAATAGCTAGTTAGCTCCTCCAAAAGAAAGCCAAGTAGAAGAAATTAAGAGAGGAAAGAGATAGAGAATATAAAATCATAGAGAGTGCTAAGGATATTTTGACTAAGGTAATAGGTTTTGAAGTCGATACTTCTCAACACATTTTATTTCAATTAGAAGAAGTAGTCCATAAGTTTAATGAGGACTCCAGTGGTTAAGAAAAATTGATTGATAAAGCAAATAAGAAATTTAATAACAAAGTACTTGAGCACATTACTCAACAAATTGCTATTCAATAAGTGGATCTTTCCACAATTTTGATTAGTCTTGAAAATTCTTGCACAAATGTTACATCACTTTTTGGAAAATTATGCAATGTTACCAAGTTCACAAAGGAAATAAAGAGAAAATTGAATAAAATTGATGAAGATATGAAGGCTAGTGCACAATAGTTGCAACTTGACCCTAGTTCAAGCTTTGCACATCATATGAAAATCAGATTCCTTTTAGATATGTAGGCAGAATCATTGAGAGAAGAAGCAAGGATCCAATCTTCACTAATAGATATTTAGAATATGATTCTTTCCATCATGGACACAATGCAAAAGCACATTGTTTACTCAAAACCATTGATCCATGACAACTTCTCAATTGTAGATCCCATGCTAGAACTCTCTGTAGAACTTCAAATTGCTCTACATACGTGCAAAGTTTTGAAAGAAAATTGGGATAAGACATTAGCACTCATACTTAAGGTACATTTTGAGTTTCTTTCTTATATTGGTGTCTCTATGTAAATAATTTTTGAATAAATCTTCGGCATTATTGTCAAAAAGGGGGAGAAATAGAATATATCTATGTGAGAGTTTATATGTATATATGGGGAGAAACACTTAGTATGTATATTGTATGGAGGAGAATCATGCAAAGAAAAGGAACTAAAAGTACATACATACAAAGACAAATTTTAAAAAATCTCAAAAATAGTATTCTAGTACTGAGCTAGTATCACACTGTGATGTATATAAGTTTTGGCTGATAAGTGTTTTTGTCACTAATGACAAAAGGGGAGATTGTTGAAATTAAGTCAAGTTTTTTATTAGTGACAACACTTATTCATATTCTATATGGTTATCAAGCTCAATGAATAGTCTATAGTGTTTGCCATGTAATTTAGTAGCCACCAAGGTTCACAATTCCTACTAAGCATTCTAGTGGTTACCAAGTGAATTCAGGCAGTGTGAAGTCCTACAGTTCCTATCGAGCAATTTAGTGGTTACCAAGCTTCACAATTTCTACTGAGCCATCAGTTCATGTAAAGTGAAGTTAGTGTTAACCAAGTGATGAGATGATTAGTGTTTACCAAGTTCAAGTATGGTAAATGTGGAATTTAGTTTCTACCAAGTTGGATAGTATCTACCGAGTTACTAGTGTAGACCAAGTTTAAGACTACTCTGAGATGTTTAGTATGGACTAAGCTAATTGTAAATGCATTTCCACAATCCATAATACTAATTCTATGATTTTTGGATATTGATTGTGTGTCTCTTTTTTGTGCCAATGTTTTGGGTCATGCTCTGTGAACCATCATCAAGGTAGAAGAGAAATAAGGAGTTGAGAAATGTATAGGTTGCTAAGATGGAGGAGACTTAAAAAGAGAGAAGGGAGGAGGGGAGGTAGAGGTATGGGGTGAAAACTGAGGAGAGGAAAAGAGGTTGAGAGAGGTGAAAGAAAGGCCTCGATTGACAAGGAATACATAACCATTAAAAAGATAGAAAGTAGCAATAGGAAAGATAATAATAATAATATATAAAGTACTAATACTGAACTACAAAACAGAACCAAAATAATCATAAAAATAAATAATGATCACACACACACACACACACACACACACACACACACACACACACTATATATATATATATATATATATATATATATATATATATATATATATATAGAGAGAGAGAGAGAGAGAGAGAGAGAGAGAGAGAGAGAGAGAGAGAGAGAGACGCACCCAAACCCTGAAAAATATAATTAAAATTACATAAATAAAAAAGTAAATTGAAACCAGCGAATGTAGAAGGGAGAGAAGAGAACAAGCTAGCCAAACAATGAGAAATGAGAGTGAGAATAGGTGTAAAAGTGGACAAACTAGGAAAAGGAGAGAAAGGAAATATTATATTATATTATGTATATATATATATATATATATGAAATATAATATAATAAATTATATATATATATATATATACTCATATACATATACATCTACATATATATATATACACATATACACATATATGTACATATATATACATATACACATATATATACATATATATACATATATGTGTGTGTGTGTATATATATGTAGATATATATGTGTGTGTGTGTATATATGTGTGTGTGTGTGTGTGTGTGTGTGTGTGTGTGTGTATATATATATATATATATATATGTATATGTGTGTGTGTGTGTGTGTGTGTGTGTGTGTGTGTGTGTGTGTGTGTGTGTGTGTGTGTGTGTGTGTGTATTGTTGGAAATAATCAGGACTAACAAGGTACAGAGAAGGGAGGGGTGAATGAGTAACTTAAAACTTTAAATCAATTCAAAATAATAACATATTCACCATTCATTCATCTAATCTACTGTATGCATGAAAAGGTAAACATTCATAACACATGAACACACTGATTTGGTGACCCAGAAACCTTCCAATTAGAAAGTAAAACTGGGGTGGGGATGATGCCCCCAAAACTTCAATACTGCAGTATAAAGTTGGCATGTTAAGGCTTACAATGATCACTTCTAGTGATCTACCCTATTAGGAGTAGGTAGGATTGCTAGATCCACCTTGTTAGAGGATTTACAAACATACAATGAAGTATGCACTCTGTTAGGAGATTTACAAAAGACTGTTAAGTCTACCTTGTTAAAGGATTTACAAATATATTCACCTATTAGGATGAAGCAGTGGATCTGGTTACAACTGATTGCTGATAAGATCCTTTATGCACTAATCACCTGATGTGATATATATAACTATTCTGCATCTATGTTGACCTTGTTGTATTCTTTTGTTCGACTGCTCATTCGCTTTCACTCTTCTCAAAATATTGCAATACAACACCATATAATGATATAAAACATTTTTTCATATTTTACAAATGATATAATACATTAGATATATACCATTCCAATATTTACACTGGCAAGATCGGCCAAACACAAGTGAACAAAACATTACTTTGGTCTAATTGATCCTATCAAATTGATACCTAGAAGGTCTCAAGATACACCTAGTCTAGGCTTCAAGATGATTCCCTTCCTTCTAGGGATTAACAAATTTATACCAAAACCTAAGAGTTCATCTAAACATGAGTCACAAGCTGAGTCAGATGACATGAGGATGATGGTGACAATGAGGATACTTATCCTTATCCAATCCCTACTAATCTTGCTAAATTCTTTGTAGAACTAGATGACTTTGTACCAGGTGTCAACACTATGGATGATGATAGTGATTCTTCTGATAACACTACTAGTTCTCCCCACATCTAACATGAACAACATGCTTTATTCATTGAGATAATTTGTAAAAATACATATAATGAAGTAGAATGGGTCCCTATTATTGCTAGGGAATTCTATAATCTATTTCCATGTAGCACAGATTCTTGAGAATATGAATTTGATTCTCTCTCAGAAGAAACTATAGACAATGATATAGATCAAGTTCACATTTATGAAAATTAATTTGAAGTAGGTGAATCATCTAGGACTAGGTCAGATGAGTCTCATCTAACTAGTTTCATTGAGTCTTTGATTAATGACATCAAAACTCAAAGGCATTTGAACACACTTGTAGATGAATCCACCCTAGGTCTCAAATCACTTGTCCAAGCATTTCATGATTATACTATAAATGCTATCAAACCTTCCACATCTCTTTCACTCACCTATCCTAATCTTATAGACTATAATTCCAATGCATCTAGTGAAGTCCCTACATTTCATAATGACTTTGATCTTTCCTACTATTCAAACACTATTGAACCTCTAACATCTTCCACAAATGAACAAAGCATCAACATGACTAAAGCTAACATAAAATATCTTAGTCATATAATAAAAAAGAAAAAAAATAGAAGATTCAATGGTGAAAACCACATTGTGGCAGTATCAGAACTAAAATAGTAAAAATAAAAAAAATATCCAAAGGTGAAAACCTCTTTGAGGTACCTATGAATGAAGTATTTGATGTTTGTCCTAGTCATTTTTAGGAAATATCACTAGTGTTGATAGAACCAACACAACTGATCAAATTGGGAATAGAGTTCAATGGCCTCACATGATACATATTGCACAATCATTATCTCCAAAAGGAAAAGGACATACTTAGACATGTCAATCTTGGATCCTAATCTCATAATACATCATTTATCTATTACACCAGGAGTTAAACCAATCAAACAAAAACTTATAAAAATGCATCCTCATGTTGCATTACTTGTTAAAGCTGAATTGGAAAATCTTCTAAAAACTATTTTCATCCATGCTATTGACTATGTTAAATAGATTTCCAACATTGTTCCAGTATCCAAACATGAAAAATCTAATAGAGTTTGTACAAATTTTCAAGATCTAAACTTAGCATGTCTGAAAGATGATTTTCCACTCCCTAACATTGATATGATAGTGGATATGACAACATGAAATTAAATGTACTCACTCATGGATAGATTTTCTAGTCATAGTCAAATTAAGATTACAGCAGAAGATCAGGAAAAGACTTCTTTCACTTTTGAATGGGGAACCTTCTATTGGAATGTGATGTCATTTGGTCTAAAAATGTTGGTGCCATGTATTAAAGGGAAGTTACTACAATCTTTTTTGAAATGGTGCATAAGACAATAGAGGAATATGTTGATGATACCTTGGTTAAGAGCACAAAATGCAATACTTACCTTCAATTTTTGGGACACATCTTGGATCATATGGAGAAATTCAGTTTGAGACTCAACCCCAAGAAATGTGCATTTGGTGTAACATCTAGGAAATTACTTGGTTACATTGTGTCTACAAAAGGAATTGAGGTAGATATAGAAAAAGTTCAAGAAATCATGGACATGCCTCCACCTCATAATATTGGTTAGATGAGGGTCTTGCAAGGAAGACTTAAATCCATTTGTAGATTCATCTCACAGTTGGCGAATGGGTCACAACCTTTTACAATGACTCTACATAAAGGTGTGAAATATAACTAGAGCCAAGATTGTGATTAGAGTTTGATAGAGATAAAGAAATACCTTGCTAATCCACCAATCTTGATGTCTCCTATCTATAGGAGGCCTCTTATTTTGTACATCTCAACAACAAAGTCATCTCTTGGTATCTTGCTAGCTCAAGACGACAGTGATAACAAGGAAAGTGCTATCTACTATCTGAGTTGCATGCTGATTTCTTATGAATTGAAATAGAGTATCATTGAGAAGGCTTTTTTGGCAATTGTCTTTGCTTCCCAAAAGTTGAGACATTTCATACTTTCTCATACTAAGAAACTAGTTGCTAAAATTGATCCACTAAAATACTTACTTAGCAAGGCAGCTCTAATAGGGAGGTTAGCTAAATGGGTCATGATATTAAAATAGTTTGACATTCAATATGTTGAGAGAAAGGATATCAAAGGAAGAGAAATTACTAATCAATTAGTAGAAGCACCAATGTTGAGTCTTCTTCTGTTAAACATTTACTTCCTTGATGAATCAATTCTAATGCTCACACACTAAACTTGGGTGATGTTCTTTAACAGTTCCTTCATACGAAAAGGATTTGGTGCTAGGCTCTTGTTCATAACACCACAGAGATATTCACTACGTGAGACATACAAGATTATTTTTCCTTATACAAATAATATTTCAGAATATGAACCTCTAATTAATGGCATGAAGATTGTAGTTGAATGGAGAGTGGATAAATTAAATATCTTTGGTGATTCACAATTCATAATCAACAAGGTCAATGATGTGTATCAAATGAAGGATGAGAAATTGATCCTTATAAACACATGGTGGATGACCTGAAGAAATAGTTTACTCATATCACTTTTCAACAAATTCCTTGGGCAAAGAACAAAGTGGTTGATGCAATGGCTATTCCTACTTCCATGTTATAGATGTTAGAGAATGATCTTTGACATGAGTTCCTGGTGGAGACATTACTCTAACCTACATATAATTCTCTTGAATCTCGTATCATTTATTCTATTGTAGGACACGACTCATCCTACTACCACCATATATATTCTTACTTCTGTGACCAAACAATTCTAGACAATCTAGCCCAAAATGATAAACATCACCTTATCCATAATGCTTCATGGTATTTTATTATTACTAACAACTTATTTAGGAGAGGTCTTGATGGAACACTACTTAGGTTTCTAGAACCTGATGATGCCAAACACACATTAATCGATGTACACAAGGGTATTTTTGGATCTCACTCTAATGGCTTAACACTAGCCTATAAACTTATTAGATTTGGTTACTATTTGCCCAATATAGAGTAAAAGGCAATCAAATATGCCAATTTCTACAAATAATGCCAGCTCCATGGAAATTTGATTCACACTCTAGCCAGGGAGCTAATTCTTTCTATCACATTGTGGCCATTCCAACAATAGGCCTTTGATCTTGTGGGTTAGATTCACCCATCTTCTTCAAATGGACACAAGTTCACCATTATAGCTACAGACTACTTCATTAAGTGGGTAGAGATAGTCCCTCTCTCTATAGAAAATAGCAAAATTGTAGCTCTTTTTATTATGAATTACATCATATGTAGGTATGGAGTACCTTCCTCCATCATTATTGACAATGGAGGATAGTTTAAAGACAAGGATCTTAAGGAGTTTTGCAAGAAATTTAGAATCATGCAACATTGCTCATCTATTTACTATCCCTAGGGTAGTGGTCAAGTAGAGGCATCCAACAAGGTGATTGTTAAGATCTTTCATTGCACAGGTAACAAATCTAGAAGGGACTGGCACATTCAAATTAATCTGACATTATGGGCTTATAGAACTAGTATCAAAACTCCAATGGGTACAATGCCCTTTGCTTTAGTATATGGAGCAGATGTTGTGCTTCCAATTGAGGTTGAGATTCCTACTTTGAGAATCTCCATGAAGGGCCTCATTACTGATGATGACTATAGAAGATCTAGACTTTAAGAGCTAGAATATTTAGATGAACATCAAAAATGGCATATGATCATCTTCGAGCCTATCAATAGTGTATGTCTAGAAGCTACAATAATAAAGTTAAGCTGCGAGACTTCCAACTAGGTGATCTTATTCTGAGACAAAACCCTAAGAATCAAAAAATTATGGTATAGAAAGGGAAGTTCAAACCTAATTGGCTTGGTCCATATATAGTAACTACAGTGTTTGGATCTAGTGCTTACCAACTTTCTATAGCCAAGGGAGAGGTGCTTAAGGAGTCCATTAACACTCTCCATCTGAAGAGGTTCTAAAGTTGATATGATTTCAAAAGCTCTTTGTATATACTTAAATTTCCTAAAAAAATATTAACTTGGTGAAAATGTAGCAATAGGAACCTTGGTAATACTAAAAATATTTTTAAAAATTCAAAAAAAAAAAAAAAAAAATCAAAAAGAGAAAAATACCAAAAAAACCAAAAAGAGAAAAATAAAAATAAAATTGAAAAATAGAAAAGTGACATTAATGAAAACCTAGAAAACAAGCATCATGGTAGAAAAAATAGAATCTCTACCAAGAAGGTGAAAACCTAGTAAATAGCTACCTCTTGTTCCAAATGCTACATCTCATAATACATCTTGTAGATCTTGTACAGTTACTTTCTTGCTTTTGTTTGTTGCTTTCTCTTATGCATCCCTTGATCAAATCTTGTCATAACTAAGGGGAAACACCTTGCAATGTTGTAGGAATATCTTAAGCATCAGTCACTAATTGTTCTAACTATGTTTGCCTACTATCACTTGTGTCACTTTTGAGATTCCTCTTATAGAAGATCTCTTGCATCAATCATGAATTGTTCTAACTATGTCTTCCTTTTGTCGCTTGTGTCACTTTTGAGATTCCTCTCATGGAAGATCTCTCATGTTAGTCACTAGTTATTCTAACTATGTTTGCTTGTTGTCACTTTTTTCAATCTTGAGATTCCTCTCATGGAAGATCTCTCATGTTAGTCACTAGTTGTTCTAACTATGTCTACTTACTGTCACTTGTGTCACTTTTGAGATTCCTCTCACTTTAGATCTCTTGCATCAGTCACCAATTGTTCTAACTATATTTGTCCACTGTCACTTAGTTTCTTACTAAGGTTCTTCTTACTAAAGATTCTTCTTTGACTTTAGTTACTAGTTGTTCTAACTACATCTATCTACTATCATCACCTTACCGAAGATATTTCTTTCATATATGTTCTAAATGTTAACACTTTACATCAATCATATAACACAAAAAAAATGAACTCAAAATGGTAAACTTATTTGGGATATGCTGAGCTTTTCTTTGTTTTTTTGCTTTCTCTTTATCATGTCCCTTTGAACCACTCAATGATGCCACTTTCAACTAGAGAAGCAAACATTGGGGGCATGACCTTTTCTTTGTTTTCTATTTGATGATTTAGTTCCAATGATCTAAAGCATCCATATAAAAGAGGTGTCCACTATAAGAGCCTCTATCTCATGTTGGATGGTCATGTGTACCTTGACTCATTTTATATGGACTCTTTATTGAGGTTGGTTCTTTTCCTTGCTTGTTTGAGTGAATTCTATATGTTATGATAAATATTGATACTCACCCTTCTAAATTAATGTACGAGTCACTACGAGTATACCTAGTGCACTTCTATCCAAGGTTATGAATGCAAGGGTCATTCTAGAGAGAATAAATACTGATTACTTAGCATAAGAAGGATCTCTTGTGTGTTTGGTGTGTTTGCACACAAGAAACATTCTAGTCATCCTAGTGTTTATGCTCTGATTCTTATATTCGCTACCTATATTAAAAGGGACAAATGTTTTAGTCCTTCTAGCTTCTTATGCCTTAATGCTTATATTTAGTCCTAACAAAAAGAGAACACATGTCATATTCATATTTCCATGATCGTAATGTCAGTGGAAATTGTATGACATTTGTGGATTTAGCTAAACACTCAGTGATGATAATTTTACAAGCTTGGTAACTAGAACTAGGGTTGCATCTAGCATAGGGCTATGTGGCATAATCACATGGTTTGATCACTACTTCACTTGTATCCTCTGACATGAGAAATTTTTGGTTTCTTCAAAGTATCACATTTCATCTTAACTACATGAGTGGTCAATTAATCACCCTGTTGACTAATCTGGCTAGTTTGAACTCATTTTCAGAATTGATTTCAAAATTTGACACACTTAAATAGCTCAAATTTGCATTTTAAAATTTTGGGACCAACACAATCGAATGATTGTGTAGTTCATTTTTCTAGTACTTTATGAATCTTGGAATCTTTTCAAATCACATTTACTTCAAAATTTTCAATTTTTTGGTAAAGTCAACTTTAGTCAAATCTAGCCAACACTGGTCAAACTTGGTCTTTGGACCTCAAAATCACTTCACATCAACTTCAAATTTTCTTCAGATCCCTCAGATCTCTTCTATATTCTACTGTACCTTAGATTTCTTTAGTATCTCTCAATATACTACTCTACATCATTGTTCTGGTGTGTCATCTTTCATTTTTTCTCCTAAAGGGGATAGGATGATTGCATCATTGAATCTTTCAAAACTAGCTTCAACTTACTCTAAATCTTGTGTCCTCATCACTTAGGGCATCTAATCACTTGGGGCATCTTTTTTCCCCTCTATCTAGCATCAAATGTCATCTATCTCATAGCTAATCAATCTTATAATAGTTCTTGTCAGATATCAATGGACAGGTATTGGTATAGTTCTTGTTATCTCTTTGATGGACCAATATTCAAGTGTTTTATCTAGAATCTGGGGGATTAAACTCTATTCTGGAGATAATTCCTAATTATTGCTAAGTATTAAGCTCTATTCTAGAGATAATCCTAAATTTTTCTAAGAATCAAGCTCTATTCTAGGGACAGTTCTAAGCTCTTTCTTTCAATCACTATTCAATGGATAGTTATTGGGACAATCTAACCTTGACTCTTAAGGATTGAGCCTCATCCTAGGGATAATTCTATGAATCATGATTAATCTTTCCATCTTCTAATGGATAGGTATCAGGACAGTCTAACCTTGACTCCTAAGAATTAAGTCTCATTCTATGAACAATTTTGTAAGGTTTGACAATCTTTGTTCTATCAATTTTGGTATCTAGGTGTTCTATCTAGATTCCCTAAAAGGTTAAGCTTCATTTTGGATATAACCTTAAAAAGCTTATCAATTTTGGTATCTAGGTATTCTCTCTAGATTCCCTAAGGTTAAATTTTATTCTAGAGATAACCTCAAAAAGGTTATCAATTTTAGTATCTAGGTATTCTATCTAGATTCCCTAAGGTTAAACTTTATTTTGGAGATAACCTTAAAAATCTTATCAATTGGTCTCCATGTCATCAATTTCGAAACCAATCTCATTTCTTGATCTATGCTTCATAATTTTGATTTCTTTGAATCAACATGCTATTCACACATTCACTCAAAGAGGGGCAAATGTAATAGCCCAAAATTGGCACATTGCCATGCTAAACCAATTCTAGTCTATTAACCAATTCTAAGTCCTATTTTACTAGGAAATTCTGATTTTGATAATCTCTACTCGACCTAAGCATCAAATGTAGAAAATCATTAATCTATACTAATCACTTACTTTAATTATTTCCTAAATGTTCATTAAATTGGATAAATTAACCTTTTAATTGAATTTATTAATAAGTCCTAGTTCTTTAATCAAATCAAATTTTCTACTTTAGCTAATATACATGAGGAATTAAATGTATTTGATTTAATTAAATATCCTTGTTCAAATTGTTGAATTTAATTATTTAGTTGATTAGAACATTCAGCTACGAGGTCATATTTAATTTTCTTAAATCAGATATCTTCTCCAATATTCTCTCCCTAGTTCAGAAATGGAAACCCTGAGTTAACTAAACCATAAAATGAATTAAATTAGTTAACTCCTTATTCCACTAAAAAGCAATCAGTTAACTTCTTTTTCATAAATAAATATTCTATTCTAACTGAATCTTCTTTAGATCTCAATTGTTCATTCAAATTGATCTCAACCCTTGATCAATTCTTGGATTCTATTTAAGAAGCTCTCAATTCCTCAATACAAAGGTTCACATTTGATTTGCATAAAACTTATGTTGAAATACTCACTCAACTAATTGCATTCATAAGCTTTTCTAGTCTTGCATAGTGATCTCATTTTAGTTTAAATGCATCCATTTAGATTAAAATCCTTCCTTTATTTTTACATTAATAATGCATTTCATCTAGATTAATCTTGCACATCATTTATCTTTACAAATCCTTCATTCTAGATGTCTCGTTGCTAGCTTCTCAGACTGATAGCAATAGCATAATCATTCTAATTGGGAGGCAATAGATTGGCTTGTCAAGTTATTTGGGATGAACAATCCATTGTTCATTCAGGAATGATTCTTCATATAAGGATCATGTTGAAGTGTGGTTGATTAACATGCCATAATTAATACTTGTAGATTTATCTTGAACAAGTAAGATAATATTCCTATATCTAACATTGTTATATAGGCTTCCCCTTGAAACTTAGATGTCAATAAAATTGTTGAGGAACCATTAATAGATGTGGACTCTCAAATAATAGAATTTCAACCTATTAGAGTAATTATTTATTTATGCTTATTAATTAGATCATGTTGATTTAATTAATTAAGTTGTTTATTACTCTAGTTTCCTTAAGCTATCTCTTACGTGCATATAATTAATATTTTATATTAATTATGTTGCACAACCTAGTTTCTTTTCCCTTTTTAAGGTTTTTGTTCACCTTTAAGGTTGAACTCTTGTAATTTTGTTTTCATTATCTTGGAATACATTTTTCTCTCACTTCGTTGAGATTTCCAAGCTCTACTTTTTTCCTTCTCTAGTTTCTCTTTAATAGAGGTTATTTGCATGCATGTGTTCTTGGTAAACTATGAAAATGGTTTTCACAACTTCTATATGGTATCAAAGCTTCCATGCTACTATCTAGTTTGGAGATCTTGAAGTCACGATTCCAATAAAAAAATCCCATTTTTTTGAGGTTTTTTTTTCAATCTAGAGGAGGCACCTTTTTTTGGTACACTTTGGGCAAAAATGGACACTTCCATCATGCTCAAAAGGCTTGGTATAGTGAAATTTCATGTAAAATTTTTGAATTTCAGCTACCATAGCCTCTTAAAAAAATTTGGCCCTCACAGTGGCCATATGGATATAGAAATTGAAAAAAATCAAAAAATCAAAAAAACCTTTTTTCAGTCCACTCCACCTAGCGGCCACTAAGGCACCGACGGGTTGCCTACGCCCTATCATATTCAATGCATTGCCAATAGCTTGGCCTACACCCAACCGTTGCCACTGGACCACCTTCCCACCACCTTGCTGGTGCAACACCACCTGAGGACTAGTGCTGGAACCATCGTACCACTTGACACACTGACATCACATCCCATCTCTTTGACATCACATTTTTGATGGCTGACATTAGCTTTACAATGAGTGACATCAAATTTTGACTATTGACATCATCATTTCAGCTAGAGATTTTTAGGTTTTTGACATCATTTTTTTTAGTAGGTTGACATCACCTTTTTGGTGTGCTAACATCATTTTTTATCCACCAGATTTTTTTCTAACAGACAGCGATTTGACGGCCATATGACAATGAAATTTTTCCCATGCTTGTAGTTTTCTAGAGAGCTTCATTTTGGAGGAGCAATTCATTTTTTGGCCATAATTTGAGCATACGAAGGTCTTTTTTTGATTTGTAAGAAGTGTTGTAAATATTTTTCTAAGTTAGATATGATGATGTAGGTTTCATTTTGTTATAGGGCCATTTGAGCTCCTATTTTTGGCATTGAAGTAGAAGATTTAGTTTCCTCCCTTTATTCATTTGGCATCCAATTTTTTTCTCATTTTTTGTGCTTTCAGTAGTTGTTTCTTTGATTTATAAGGGATATGTTTATATGTTGTAGGGGGGTGCATTTCCTTTCCTATAATTTACTTCAGAATTGACCCTTCTACTTTTGTCTTCTTTTCTCAATGTTAGACCCCTCTGTAGCCTGGCTGATGCCACACAAATACCACAATTGGAAAGCATACATGACATGGCTTCTTATGTCACATGGCTTGTGGTCATGTCTAGACAAGAACCAACCTGTCCTGCAGTACCTTTTTGAGGTTTTTCAGTATAGTAACAAAATGGATGAAGCCATGAGCTTGATTGCACTAAACATTTTAGATAGTCTCCTATTTTACTTGGATGGTTTGACCACTCCTCGGGCTATTTGGACCAAATTTCACAAATTGTTTGGCATACTGAATGAGTTACAAGAACTTCAGCTTGATGTAGAATTTACTTCTTTGACACCTACTAGCTTTCCCACCATTCAAGACTTTTTGATGAATTTCAAATCTCTGCATTGAGTTTTGTAGGAATGTGGAAAAAATAAAATAGATGATGAGTGTATTTTTTTGATACTCTAAAATTTGCAAGGATAGTATCATATCTTTTCTTCTACTTTCTACTCCACTACGGATGCCTTGCATAACAGACACTAGATGCCTTCTTTTGAGACATTCTATGATCGGTTGACATAGGAACAAGAAAAGATTCAACAAGTGGATACCTCTAGCTCTTCTAGCCAAGCATTGATTGCTCATTCTTCTCAAAGGAAACAAAAACAAAAACCCAAACTGAATAAAGATACACCAAAAATTGATTCCAAACCTCTAGCTAACCCTTCCAAGGGTAAATCTTCTTCAAACTATACTAAGTCTACCTCCAAGACTAAGAAAAAATCAGTTAAGACCTATAGTTTTTGTGGAAAGGATGGACATCTTGTTTCTAGGTGTTGGAAACATTTGGAGGCTTTGGAGGAAGCCATGCAGGAGTGATGACGGGCCAACACCACCCGTACCAACTCACAACCAAAAAAATGCAATAATATGGAAACAAGAGAGATGACAAAAAAAAATGCTTCATAAAGCATCCATTAATACTTGAAATCCATTACAAGAGATTACATTTGAAGAGCTTACAATTCAAGAACTTCTATTTCTCGAACTTCCATTAGAAGAGCTTCCATTTCTCCAACTTCCATTAGAAGAGCTTCCATTTCTTGAACTTCTTGAACTTGATTACAAACGATTATAAGCCTTGCTTAAATAGGCACTTCTAACCCAAGACATTACAAACACAAGCAATGTGGGATAAAAGGTAAATACAACTACCTTTAAATAAATATTAAATTCCCACCCAAATACAACTAAGCACCCAACAAATATTAAATGCATGATTTAAGGAACTTGCCACCTACACACCTCGATTAATGGAATGACAACTATTTTTATTATTTTCTATTTATGTCACCCATGCACCTTGAAAATAGAGATTCCTCTTTTCTCCACTTTTCCTATTTTCTATTTTTAATTATTTTCCTTCCATTTTCGTCACTTTCTCTCTCCTCCACAATTTTTTTTTTTTTTTTTCTCTCTAATAATTTAATTTTTCCATGCAAGATGCTCCTGCATCAGACTCCCCTGGTAGATAAAAAAGTGTGTCCCACACTTTGATGCCAAAAGAGAGATATAGAACCATCTTCATCTTCACCACAAGCTTTCAACTCAATAGGGACAAGAAAACCAACATGCAAATCTTCCACATTTTTTTTTTTGCTGATGCATGATGCTCCTGCATCCGACTCCCATGGTAGGAAAAATTTTGTGAATATGGATTCACAAAATGAAGTAGCTACTATTGACAGATTTTTATTTTTTTTCCTCTTCCTCCAACACATAGCTGGAACAAGTATCCGATGCTGAAATTTCTCCTTTGCAATGAACTGTATCCAAGTATAATTCTCATCCTCATCCAATCTTGTTGAATTAATCACACCTGTAATAAACCCAGCAACACCATACCAATTTTCCTTTGCATACCATACATCATGAACAAGATCCTCATGCAAACCATCATTAATATCTTTTGAACTCATATCAAAGACAACATCCCATGATTCATAAGAATTTACCTGTTTGACATCTTCATCTTTGCTTGCCTCTTTTATGTCATCAACAATGCACATAACTACTCCACTTGCTTGATCTCCAAGTAAGGCACTATACTTCTCCTCCATTGCTGCAATCTTCAAATCATCTTGATCTATTTCAGGTTCATAAATCTTGCCATCTTCATGCTCTTCCTCTTGTCGTTCATCTTCTTCAACTTTAGGTTAACAAATAATTTCCTTTGCATCCTCTTGCTCTTCCACTGGATCATCTTTCTTTTCCACATCCAAGGAATTATCAACATCTCTTTTCTGGTGACATGCTCTTCGTTTCTACAACTCAACTTCTAATTCATTCACTTTCTTTTGCAAATCAACTAGCAATGATTGTTGATTTCTTGCTCTAAATTTCTCAAGTCGAGGAATCCTTAGAATCCATCCAATCACAAAAGTCATCTTCTTCTTTCTCTTCTCCATAATCAAGTCTTTAGAAGAAAGATCTCATGCAACACAAGAACCTTGTGCAAACTGCCTCACAGTCGGCGATCTATCTACACAATCAAGAACTTTTTGACAAACTTCACCCAACTCAAGGTCCTAGTGCAAACTGCCTCACGTTCGACGATCTATCCACACGCTCAAGAACTCCTGCTCTGATACCACTGATGACAGGCCAACACCACCCTTACAAGCTCACAACCAAAAATGCAATAATATGGAGACAAGAGAGAGATGACAAAAATTCTTCATAAAGCATCATCCATTAATACTTGAAATTCACTACAAGAGCTTACACTTGAAGAGCTTGCACTTGATGAGCTTCTATTTCTTGAACTTCCATTAGAAGAGCTTCCATTTCTCCAACTTCCATTAGAAGAGCTTCCATTTCTTGAACTTCTTGAACTTGATTACAAACGATTATAAGCCTTGCTTAAATAGGCACTTCTATCATGCATCAAGGAGCATCACATTTCAACTCCTAAGTCTTCATCCCCCCTACAGGGAAAGGTCACACACTTACTACACGAGCTATGACTTCTGGGCCTACCTAGATTCTTGATTCTGATGCCTCTCACCATATGAAAAACACTCATTAGTTGGTTAATTCTCTTGCTCCTTGTGCTACTTCACATATTCCTATTGTGAACTCATCAAATCTTTCAATCTTGGGTTCTGGTTCTATTTCTTTAGTGAGAGGTTCTCTTTAGGATGTTGTTTTTTGTCCCTAACATTTTAACAAACCTTTTATCTATTTATCAAATTTTCCACTCTAGCTCTTGTAATATAGTTGAGTTGTTACCACATGATGTAATTATTTACAATTTACATGATTCTAAGTTGATAGTGGCTACTGGGAGTGTTGATTATGCATCTTGCCTCTACTAATTTAATGGATTTGAGTCTTCAAATGACACAGGTTCCTATCTTCTAGTACATGCAAATTTAGTAAGAAGACTTTGGCATGAGCATTTGAGCCATGTCAATTATAGATATCTTTAGCAGATGAGCACACAGGCACTTGTTCTTGGGCTTCTCTAGATTTCCTGCACAGATGGTGTTTGTCAAGGTTGTGCTCTTGGAAAAAAACCTAGGGATTTTTTTTTATAGGGATGAGCTACTCATTCTTTGGCACTATTGGAGTTGATTCTGTTGAAATCTGATTGAAAAAATCATTGTTGAGTTAGAGAGATTGTTGAAGAAGTATGTTTCAATCATTTTTTTGTCACTAATGTCAAACCTACTATTTGTTGGTAAGACAATTTCTTCTAAGATCCAAGCACTATCACTTAGTTGATTAATAAAGAGGATTTAATCAATAAGATGTAACAAAAACACCTAGAGGAATGGTTGAGTTATGCTTTCATAATGAAGTGCAAGGATTGGTATGACAATGATGAAATGATGTATTGGTAATATTCTTGAAGATACAAAGATTGGCTACACTTAGATACTTTAGAAGAACTTGTACTAATTAGACTATCTATAAAGCCTAAACAAATTTTATAGTGGGTGCCAAGAAAAGTTAGTTCATGCGAGTAGATTATCAATTGGTGTTGAGAAAAAGAAAATTCTAGTGTGTGGTGAGTAACTTAGTTAGTATTGAGCATCAGTAAATTTTAGTTGATGTCGAGTGAAAATGTAATAGGTGCCAAGTAACACAATATGTGTTGAGCATTAGAAAGTCAATAGTGTTGAGCTGCTACATTATTTGAAAAGTCACATATTTGCCAGATTTGAGTTGATAAGTCTGTTACCTTGAATTTTGCGAACCAGGTGGAAGATAAGGATGATGAGCTAGTGGTACAAAATTCTAGACTAACCATTTTTAGGCGATTTCAAGTGGATTCTACATGAAGTTTTTAGAAGAAACAAGATAAAGGATTTATACATTGTATCTTACCTAATCCATTTAAATCCTAATTTCAATGATGGAAATTAGAGCAGGAAAAGTATTGTAAATTCCTACTTAAGGAATGTATAGTCATAAGGTGAAGTAAGGTGGTCAAGTGGTTAGTGTTATCAAGGAGAAGACATTGAGAAGGTTAGAGAGACCTAGGAGAATAGAGTATAGATGCTTTGCTTCATCAAAGGACCACTGAAGTGACTACATTGGTATAACAAGAAAGAAGCTTAAGGAGACAGAAGCTTGAAGAGTGAACAAGCTATCAAAACTGCAGAGACTGAATGCCAAGAAAATTTGTGAGCCGAATTGTGATCTAAAATCAGCAAGTTAAGTTGTAAGTCTTATCAGGTCAAATGTCCTTATTTTTACTATCTAGAAATTGTATTAGTTAGGGAAAAATCCTTCGGACTAAGGTTGGTTTAACATCCATTGGAAAATCCTTTAATAGGGTGGCATTCTAAGTGAATATCCTAAAGTCCTTTAACTAGGCTCACTTCTAACAGAGTGATTGAAATCCTTTAACCGGTCACATTTAAGACTATGTGTTGCAACCTTTAATAGGGTTGGCCTTTCATAGGGCATCACTTCAAAAGAGTGCAAAAGGAGCAGCATGTTACTGTTAGTTTTTTCCAAATTGGCTTTCCACATAAATCACTATCTTATGTGTTGATCTTTCATGTTTTATTGTTGCATGTTGATTTATCAGTAACCTACAAGTATGATAAGCTTGAATGCATGAATGTTTAATGGGCTCACTAGGATAAGTGAAAATTTTTATTAGACCTTGAGTAACTAATTCACCCCCCTCTCAGTTACTCTAAAAAAAATCAAACAATTGGTATCAGAGCCATCTACTAATTGAACTAGTTTTAAGGTACTAGAATAAAAAAGATCAAGATGTCCAAGAGAGAAGTGCCCAAGCTCAAAAGAGATAACTTTCCTACATGATGAAGTCTAATCATATTGTTTCTTGGAGGAATAGGTGATCATGCACAAACCTCAACCATAGTGGAACATGTTGATCCAGTTGGTGTGCCTACTATTGAAGATATGAAAAAGAAGAACAAGCACAATCAAGCAATGTTGGAAATTGCCTCTACCCTTACCTACATAGAATTTGATGACATTAATGGACGTGACACTACATTCAAGATGTGGGTATCCCTGCAAACCATTTATGGAGGAGACAAGAATGTGCAAAGACCCAAGTCAAAAAACCTAAGAGGTAAGTTTGACAACATGAAAATGGAAGAAGGTGAGAACATAGCTTAGTATGTTGCTAGAATTAAAGAGGTTGTTAGTGAAATTAAAGGAGCAACTAGTCATATTGATGATGATACTATTCTAAGTAAAGTCTTAACAACATTACTTCCTATCTATGCTATTAGAGTGTCTGCTATATAGGAATTGAGATGCAGTCTAGGGAACAATATAACTCTTGAAGGTCTAGTGGGAAGACTCAATGCATTTGAGCTATCCAAATTTGACAACTACAAGCTAGAAAGTCTTGAATCTACTTTCAAGCTAAGTTGCTGCTAAAAGATTCTAATGAAAAGAAGCAAAGGAAGAAGAGAAGGATAAAGCATGTGTCTAGTAATAGTGAAACTAAAGAGGAATTTGTTGAACAATTGGAAGCATTCCTGGCAAAGAGATTTCAAAAAGAAAAAGGAAAATTTAAAGACAAGTTTCCCATTATTTGGTTCAATTGTAATAAAATCGGACACATTGTTGCTAGGTGTCCAAAGAAGAGAAAATTTAGAGGAAATGGTAAATGCAAAGGTAGAAGAAGTGAAGAGAGCAGAGAATACAAGGATGGTGGAAAAAAGTGCTACATTGCAAAAGAAGAATATTTGGATGAAAATAATAACGAGGTAGTCTTTGTTGCTATGAAAGATGAGTTAGATGAAGATGAAGCAATTGCACTTGTAACTTGTGTGAACAAGAATGAAAAATGGATCATTGACAGTGGTTGCTTACACCACATGATAGGAGATAAAGGTAAGCTCACTACATTAACTCATTATGATGGAAAGAGTGTTAGATTTGGTAATGATGCTCCATGTTTAATAAAAGGAAAAGGTTCCATTAAGCTCAAAGAAAAGATCTCATCTGATAATGCATACTATGTTGAAGGATTGAATTACAATCTATTGAGTGTGTCACAACTAAGCAATATAGGTTGCAAAGTTGAATTTGGAAATAAAACTACCAAGATCTTTGACACAAATGGAAATCTGATAAGAAAAGAATACCAAACTAGGAGTAATCTGTTTTACCTTGACATTGAAGATACTACTTGTCTTATTGTCAAAATTGATGATGTGTGGCTATGGCATAAAAGGCTATGTCATGTAAACTTTGATAACTTGATTAGAATAAACAATATGAGTAAAGTAATTGAAAAAGCCTAATAATATAATGTGAAAACAATGTCAGTTAGGCAAGATGACCAAGTCAAGTTTCAAAAGAAAACCTTATACTTCCAATGATGTTTTCGAAATTGTTCATACCAATTTGTGTGGACCTATAGAAGTACAAAATTGCAAGTCAGACAAGTATATAATGTTGCTTGTAGATGACACTCTAGGATGATAACTGCCATGTTCTAAAAGAAAAAGTCTAAAACCTTTCAAATTTTTAAATGGTTTTTGGCAAGGGTTGAAAAAGAAATAGGTAAGAGTCTAAAATGCTTGAGATCAAACAGAGGAGGAGTGTTCACATCAAGAGAGTTTGAGATGTTCTGTAATAATAAGGGAATCAAAAGGCAAACATCAACACCAAGGATGCCTCCACATAATGGAATTGCTGAGAGAAGGAATGGATTAGTAATGGACTATGCCAGAACATTGATGATGGAGAAAAATGTTTCTCTAAAGTACTAGAGAGAAGTTGTAAGTATAGTAGTCTACACCCTAAACTGAGTATAGATTAAGAAAGGTAAAAATGCAACATCTTTTGAATTATGGTATGGTCACTCACCCAATGTGAAAATTTTTAAAGTATTTGGTAGAAAATTTTGTATTCTTAAAGATTCTAGAAATGGAAAGTTTGATACAAAGAATGATGAAGGTATATTACTTAGCTACTTCACTAGAAGTAAATCATATAAGTGTTAAAATACTAACACTAACAAAATTGTGGAGAGTGAAAATGTAAATTTTGATGAATACATAGAAGTTCATGACATTGAACCCATCAAAAGATCAGAAGAATACAAATCTTTTATATACTTCTATGAAGGAATGCCTACTGATGAAGAAGTTGCCAATCCAATACTCAACTAGAAACAAGATTTAGTATTTGTTGAGTCACAACCAATGAATTCCAAGCTACATTCATATGCCAAGTTGTAGAATGAGGAAAATGCACACTTTGATTCTAAAATCAGCACACATGAAAGAGATGTTGAGTTACTAGAAAGAAACATGCATAGTGACTCTAAAGCTGAAAGACCAAATGTAGAAACAAGGACTGAACCAAGGCTATCTAGGTATGTGAGGAGGCATCACCCTATTGAAAAAATCATTGGTAACAAGGATGCAAGACCAATGAAAAGGAATAGACTAAGGAATGAACCATGCCTACTAAGAAAGATAGAACCCAAGACAATGAGAGATGCACTAGAAGATGATGGTTGGTGCAAAGTTATGGAAGAGGAAATAGAGCAGATAAATAAGAACAAAACTTGGAGTTTAGTTCTAAGACTAGTTGCCAAGAATATGATTGGTACCAAGTGGGTGTTTAGGAACAAGCTAGATAAGAATGGTGAAATCACAAGGAATAAAGCCCAACTAGTTTGTAAAGGTTATGCTCAAGAAGAAGTTGTAGAATATGGGGAAAAATTTACCCATGTTGCAAGGATGAAAGGTGTAAGAAATTTACTAGCATATGCTTCTTACAGAGGTTTTAAAATCTACCAGATGGATGTTAAGTCTACTTTTCTAAATGGTGTACTAGAAGAGGAAGTCTACATAGAGCAACTAGAGGGATTTTTTAATGAAAATAACAACAATATGGTATGAAAACTACACAAAGCACTCTATGGTTTGAAACAAGCACCTAGAGCATGGTATGAGAGACTTCAAAAATACCTTATACAGATTGGATTTGAGAGAATAGATGACGACAACAATCTATATATCAAGATAGAAAAAGGTAAGGACATTCTAATATCTGAAATCTTTGTTGATGATATAATATTTGGAGGAAAGGATGCCCTATGCAAAGATTTTTCTTATCAAATGAAACATGAGTTTGAGATGTCAATGTTTTGGGAAATCAAATTCTTTGTTGGATTGTAAGTTTATCAACTAAATTATGGCATATTTTTTACTCAATCAAAATACATTAAGGAGATACTCAAAACATTTGGACTAGAAGATTCAAAACCAGTCAATACACCAATGATAACAGGACAAAAGTTATCAAAGAATGATGAATCAACTGAAGTGAATTAGACATTATATAGATCAATGATTAGAAAACTACAATATATTTTACACACTATACCTGACATTGCATTGTTTGTTGGAATAGTAGCAAGATTTTTTGCAAATCCAAGAGAAAATCATCTTATGGAAGTAAAGAGAATAATGAGGTACTTGAATGGAATAGAGGACTTTGGCTTATACTATAAGAAGAATAAAAATTTGAGTTAAGAGCCTAGACTGATGCAAATTGGGGAGGTAATATAGATTATAGAAAAATCACCAGTGGAGGAGCACTCTTTTTAGGTAGAAGATTAGTCACTTGGACTAGTAAAAAGAAAAGTTGTACCTCATAATCCACAACTGAAGCTATTGCCATAAACTGTACAAACATTGTTTGGGTCAAGCATCTACTCAAAGATATGAAAGAATAGATAACATAACCTATGATAATTTATCTTGACAATACTAGTGTCATCAACATATCAAAGAATCCTATGATGCACACTAAAACAAAGCATATTGCAGTTAAGTATCATTATGTGAGAAAGTTAGTAGAAGACAAAGAGGTGAAGATGGAATATGTGAATTCAAAGGAACAAATTGCTGAAATCTTCGCAAAGCCATTACCTAATGATGAATATGAATATATGAAAGGTAAGCTAGGGGTAATACCCTTATCAAAGGTTGTTTGAGTAATAGCAGAACTGCCCTACATCAAATAGGCTAATTGTTGAATGACATAAATTGATGTAGAGGATCATATTTGAGGTTTTTCCTAGAGTAATTAAAGTGTTGAAATTCCAAATCAGTCACAAGCATGGTGATAGAGGGAGAAACTAGAGTTGCAAACTCTATATATACATGTTGAAGATGCTAAAATGTTATGTCTTTGGCATTGTTGTCAAAGAGGTTGAAATAGCAGAATTGATCAAATTTGATGAAGCAAAGGAAAAGAGAGAGAAATAGCAGCTAATAGCAAAAAAGATAGAAAGGGATAAATAGCAACTAAGATAGAGAGGGAGAAGCAAAGAGATCAATCAGGATGATAGATCTAAGAGGGAGTAGATCAAAGGAGATAGTTTATTAGCAAAGGGGGAGTCATAAGAAGTTGAAAGATGATGAAAATAAAATTTTTTCAACAAATTTATTTTTGGTATTGCCTTACTATTTTAACCTAGTTAGTTTTCATTTAGATAACTTGGTTGATCATTTTGGTTTTCCATAAATACCAAAGAGGGAGATTGTTGAAATCTAATTGAAAAGATCATTGATGAGTTATAGAGATTATTAAGGAAGTGTGTTTCAATCATTGTTTTGTCACTAATGTCAAACCTGCTATTTGCTAGTAAGACAATTGCTTATAAGATCCAAGCACTATCACTTAGTTGATTGATGAAGAGGATTTAATCAATAAGATGTAACAATAGCACCTAGAGGAAAGGTTGAGTTATGCTTTTGTAATGAAGTGCAAGGATCAGTTAAGACAATGGTGAAATGATATATTGGTAATGTGCTTGAAGATACAAAGATTGGTTACACTTAGAAACTTTAGAAGAACTTGTAATACTTAGACTGTCTATAAAGCCTAAACAAGTTTTATAGTGGGTGCTAAGCAAAGTTAGTTCATGCAGAGCAGATTATCAGTTGGTGCCAAGAAAAAGAAAATTCTAGTGTGTGTCGAGTAACTTAGTTAGTTCTGAGAAAAATGTAATAGGTGTTGAGCATTAGTAAATTGTAGTTGATGCCGAGTGAAAATATAATAGGTACCAAGCTACAACATTATTTGAAAAGTCAAAGGTTTGCTAAATCTAAGTTGATAAGTTTGTTACCTTGAATTTTGTGAACCAAGTGGAAGATAAGCATGATGATCTGGTGGTACAAAATTCTAGAATAACCACTTTTAGGTTATTTTAGGTAGATTTTGCATGAAGTTTCTAGAAGAAACAAGATAAGGGATAGATAAATTGTATCTTACCTTATCCATATAAACCCTAATTTTTTGATGATGGAAATCAAAGTAAGAAAAGTATTGTAAATTCCTACTTAAGTAATGTATGGTCATAAGTAAAAGTAAGGTGGTCAAGTGGTTAGTGGTGTCGAGGAGAAGGCATTGAGAAGGTCAGGAAAGACCTAGGAGAATAGAGTACATATGCTCTGCTTCATCAAAGGACCACTAGAGTGATTGCATTGGTAGAACAAACAAGAAGCTTAAGAAGACAAAAGCTTGAAGAATGAACAAGTTGCACAAACTACAGAGACTGAATGCCAAGCAAATTTGTGAACTGAATTGTGATATGAAATTAGCAAGTTAAGTTATAAGTCTTATCAGGTCAAAATCCCTTATTGTTACTCTCTAGCAATTGTATCAATTAGGGAAAAATCCTTTGGACTAAGGTTGGTTTAACAACCATTGGAAAATCCTTGAATAGGGTTGCATTCCAAGTGAATATCCTCATGTCCTTTATCTAGGCTCATTTCTAATAGAGTGATTGAAATCCCTTAACCAGGTTGCATTTAACAATGTATGTTTTAACCTTTAAGAGGTTTGGTCTTTCATAAGGCATCACTTTAGAAGAGTGAAGAAGGAGTAGCATGTTACTGGTGGTTTTTCCCAAATTGGGTTTCCACATAAATCACTATATCATGTGTTGATTCTTCATGTTTTATTGTTGCATGTTGATTTATCAGTAACCTACAAGTATGATAAGCTTGGATGCATGAATGTTTAATGGGCTCACTAGGATAACTAAAAAAAATTATTGGACCTTGAGTAATTGATTCACCCCCCCTCTTAGTTACTCTAAATAATTTTAACAGATTCATAGTGACCTCATGCCATTTCCTACTCATTTTTCTAGTGCTAGATATGTGCTTACTTTCATTGATGACTTCTCTAGATGCACATGGGTGTAATTTTTGAAGTACAAGTCTGATGTCTTTGATTCATTTCGAGTCTTCAAGACATTTGTGGAGAAGAAATTTGGTCTTCCTATTTAGTAGATGTGCATAGACAATGGGGGGGGAGAATGTGAACCAAGCTTTCAAGGATTTTTTCTCTAAACATGGTCTTCAGCATCAATTTTTAGTGTCGTACACCCCTCAATAGAATGGTGTGGTAGAGAGAAAGAACATAACACTTTAAGAGATGGCTAGTTGTATGATTGAATCTAGGTCCATGGATTTGTCTTTTTAGGCAGAGGTAGTCAATTATGACAACTATATTCAGAATCAGATGCCTTACAAGGCAGTTTGACATATGACTCCTAAGGAGGCTTGGTCTCATGTCAAGCCTGATGTATCTTCATTTCACATTTTTAGTAGTGAAGCATGGGCATTTGCACCAGATGCTTAGAGGAGAGCAATGGAGTAGAAGAGCTGACACCTCATTTTTTTTGGCTATTGTGAGGATGTTAAGGCTTACAGGTTGTTTGATCCTGATTCCAGAGAGGTCCTATTTTAATGGGATGTCCAATTTAGTGAATGCCTTCCTATAGTAGATACCCTACCTCTAGAGTCCACTTCACTTACCACTACTCCCTCATCCATTCTAGTCTCTTTTGTAGATGATGAGGATGATAATCTTGTTAATCCCCATTTATCTCTGCCATAGGATCCTCCATAGATACTTAAATGGGTTCATTTTATAGTTGAGGCTACAAGATCTTTGGCTGGTGATCCTTCCACTTCTCATCGCACTCAATCTCGTATTGTAGATTCTAGTCTTCTAAGTCATGTTATTTGTAGTGATCCTTAGACATTTGTAGTATTGAGAGGACATTCTAAGTGGGACAATGCCATGGAGGAGGAGTATTCTTCTTCGATGAAGAATCATACTTGGGATCTTTGTACTCTTCCTAAGGGAAGAAAGTTAGTATGATGCAAATGGTTATATCGTAGTAAGTTTGTTGTTGATGGTTTGATTGATAAGTATAAGGCATGTCTTGTTCTGAAGGGTTTTTCATAGGTTGAGGGTATTGACTACACTAAGACATTTGCCCCTATTGCCAAGATGAACCCTATTAGCCTTGTCTTATCCCTTGTAGCCTCACAGGGATACCCCATTTTTTAGATGGATGTGAAGAGTGCATTCTTGTATGGTGATCTTATTGAGGATATTTACATTGAGTAACCTCAAGGATTTGTGCATGATTCCTCCTTGGTTTGTAGATTTTGATGCTCATTGTATGGTCTCAAACAGGCCCCTCAGGCTTGGTATGAGAAGATGGACTCTTTCTACTTTCTATAGGATTCACATACTGCCACTTCAATTCTACAATGTACATTTAACATCTTGAGGCTGAGGCTTTGATTCTTGTTCTATATGTTGATGATCTTGTCCTCATAGGCAGCTCATTCTCTATGCTTCAAGATGTTAAGCGTGCATTAATAGGCCTATTTGAGATGACTAATCTTGGTCTCTTACACTACTTTCTTGGTCTATAGATTGTTCAATCGTTTACTGGGATCTTTGTTTTTTAGTAGAAGTATGCTTTTGACATGCTTGATTACAAGCCTGCTCCTACACCTTTTCAGTCAGGTGTAACCTTGTCTACTTCTTGCACTTCACCTTTCATGGATACCACTTTGTTTGGTAGTTAGTTGGTAGCTTTTTGTAGTTGACAAACATGCATTGTGATCTTTCCTTTGCAATTGGTCTTGTCTCTCAGTTTTCACATGAACCTCATGAGAGTCATTGGCAAACTGCCAAGACTATTTTGAGTTACATTCAGTGAAAACTTATGTATGGAATTCATTACACATTAGGGACTCCTCACATTGTTGGCTACACTGACATAGATTGGGCTAGTGATGTTGACGATCATAAGTCTACTTCTAGCTTTGTTTTTTGTCTTGGCTCTGGTCCTATTACCTAGTCATGCAAGAAGTAGCATGCTCATGCACTTTCATCTACCAAGGTTGAGTATAGAGCAACAGTGCTTGCTAGTAAGGAGATCTTATGGCTTCGACAATTGATGGTTGAGTTTGGTTATCCTCCTAGTTGTCCCACTATTCTGTGGTGTGATAATTAGAGTGCCATTCATATCTCTCACAACCTGGTGGAGCATCAACATACTAAACACATCAAACTTCATATACATTACATCCATCAACAGATTCATACTAGTGGTTCTCTCTTTACAATATATTCCCACTGATGCGTAGATTGTTGACATCTTCACCAAACCTTTTGCACTGCCACGATATCTTCAGTTGTTGTCTATGCTTGGGGTTATAGAAGTTTTCCTTAGGGGGTCTTGTTGAGGCCTTCCTTCCTTCATGTTTTTCTAGCATGTTTGTTCTATCTCTTTTTGGAGAGGAGTTTTTCCCACTGGGTTTTCTCCTTTGTCTCATGTTTACAAATATTTCCTTGTTTTGGGTACCTGATCAGGCCTTGTTATTGGGACCCATTTTCCTACTTTCATAGCTTTGCTAGGTTAGCTTACCTCTTGCGCTTCACTTAAGTGGGGGTGTTAGAGTAATTATTTATTTATGCTTATCAATTACATTGTGTTGATTTAATTAATTAAGTTGTTTATTGCTCTAGTTTACTTAAGCTATCTCTTAGGTGCGTATAATTAATATTTTATATTAATTATATTTTTCTTTTCCCTTTTCAGGGTTTCATTCACCTTTAAGGTTGAACTCTTGCAATTTTGTTTTCATTATCTTGGAATACATTTTTCTCTCACTCTGTTGAGATTTCCAATCTCTACCTTTTTCCTTCTTTGATTTCTCTTCACCACAGGTTATTTGCATGCAGGTGTTCTTGGCAAATTCTAAAGTTGGTTTTCACAACTTCTACACCACCTACTAATCAAGGTCAACCTAAAAATAATGTTAATTTATCGTAGGGCATGCTAGATTTGATTACCCCAAAAATTGATTGTATTTTCATCCCATCCCATACAATAAGTAACAACATGAAGTATGATAATACAAATAATAATATAAAAGTAATCTCCATATCTAAATTTGGTTAGGACTCACAATTTTCTTCAATTGTAACTTTAGATGAGTTTGTCTCCCAATCTAAAAATGAGGAAAGTGAATTGATAATAAAGGAGATGAAATCAAATGCTTAATAGAGAGAATCATGGAAACCAACAAGGGGGAATTAAAAGAAGAAAACACTAGTTGAACAACATTCAGAGGATAAGTAAATTTTATAAAAGTGGTAATCAAAATTATACTCTAGAAGCTTTTTAACCCAAAATCTTAAATGAGATGCCTTAAGTCATAAACACAATAAAACAACATACTATTGATACCTTGCCAACCACAATCTATTTAATTCTATAATTTTACTTATTTTTAAATGTAGTATACAACTTAATTATTAAATAGTAATAATAGGATATTATTAAATCCTAATCTTGGGAAAATATTGTGAACTAATTTTTATTAACCTTTTCCAAAGAAAAAATATCCCTTCGCATAATACTTCTCTTCTTAGAATAATTAGTTTTATCTTGTTCAATCATTGACATAACAATAATTTGATTTAAAATACAAAATTTTAACCATGACTTTAGCTAAAGGTTAAGCATTATGGTATACGACAATTAGAGCTCATGTTAGATCAAACAGGCAAGTTATAGCCGAGAATTATTAGCTCTCTCATTCCAAGTAATCACTGGGATTTTCAATGTATAAAAAGTTAGTTGGTAATGTATTCCCATTTTTATAATCTATTGTTATCTAAAATTTTAAATTTTATTTATTACCAAAAATTAAATTTTGGGATAAGGCTACATGTTTTCTCCTCCAAGTTTGTTCCTATCAGTACCCCTAGTGAGTTGGGATTGTAAATAGGTTATTAAAAATTTAATGAAATATTTGACCTTAAAACCTATTACTGATCAAAATATATTTTTAATATCTTTGACTTTTAGAAAAAATCTATGTGTCATGTCTGCATATAAATTGAACTTTATTAGGTAGAAAGAGAAGAAGAAAATAAAAAAAGTAGATGTTAAGGAAAATGCAAAAGAGGGATATGAAGGAGGAGAAGATGGAAGAGAGAAGTTACAAAAGAAGGATGAGGAGGAGAAGGAAGGGATAAAAGGGGAATCAGAAAGAAAAGAAGAAAAGGAAGGGGGAGAAGGAGGATCAATGAAAAACATTTAGTAATATTGAAGGCTAATGATGGTATGATTCATTTATTATTGGTATAAACTCTTAACAAGGGTTACCTATATGATTACAATATAGAGGAATATTTAGTAATGTTGATGTATATGATATTTATAGCACGATTCCAGTTCAAACTCATAAAATTGTTCATTGATTATTTGTTTCTAGTTGTCCCTTTGTGGGCGCTACCCATTATTTTATACTTTTCTTTTGGCTATACAACCTTTTTTTACCTTTTACAAGTATTCCAAAATACAAATTAATTTGGATATATAATAATATGAGAAATAGAAGAATCTCACCTAAATCAACTAGTGGTGGACACAAATGGTATTTATTTTGCACATATAGAATACTAAATATTGTGATTAGGCTTTTTACATCAATAGTGCAGGTCAACACCTTTTAATACATATAACACTATCAACATAACCCTTGCACCATTCAATGGTGCAAGTGGTAGTTGTTGCTTTTGTTTTGGACATGATTCTCAATGTATTTTAGAGTTTTAATGTAAAGGTCCATGGAGTGTTTGATGATCTAGTGGCCTTTACAATATATCTTTACCATGATTGTGATTTTAAGATCTTGAAATGGCATAGTTATTCTAAATTTAGATCCTACACAATTATCATATTTTTTTAATTCAATTAATTTTTTGAAGGCAGCCCATACATAGTTCAGTATGCCCTCCTTCAACTATTTGATGGTTTATCTCAAATATTAACTCCAAGCTTATGCTATTCAAAGACAAGCAGATTCAATGAAATAAATTTTTAAAAGATAGGAGGGTTTGAGAGAAAAATTGCGGGGTCATTTTCCTCTATGTTCTTTTCTATTTTTCAATATTTTTGTTTTCAGTTTGTTTCACAATATTTTATTCTTTTAGTAGTATTGTATTTATAAATAAAACTATGTAATGTCCCATTTTTTTGGAGGAATTAATTATAAAGTTATCAATTAAAAAATATATATTACAAGGTAACTTTACAAATTAAATTAAAAAAGCTTCTAGAGGTTGTTGGAAGAAGCAGAGAAAAAATTAAAAAGGGAGGCCGACCTATCAAGGAAAAAAGAATAAATAGGAATTGAGGGCTCATTGCCTATCATGGAGATTTATTATTGATTTTTGCTTATGTGCATTATGGAGCCTAGGGTTTCTGCAAATAGTCACAATTGGCCATTGAGAACGAAAACTCTCAATTGGTATGCAATTTTGAGGGTGTGAGAGATCACTTGAATTATTGCAGTTGTGGGAAGGATATTTCAGTCCTTTCATTTGTGCTTAATTGCTGATTTGGAGTTTCAATTGGAGTTGCACTTTCACCATATCATCTTCAGCAGTCAGTCTCCAGTATTTGATCAATCTAGGTTCTTCATTTCAATCTGTAGTTGCAACAAGTTCTCAATCGTATATAGCTAGTTAGGGTTTCTCTATAATGTGCTATGTCATAATGTTTTGGTGCTGAAATTTTCCATATCATTTGTAAAAACATTTGGTTTTCATTGAATGAATACATTGGCACTATTATTTCTTTTATTTCAGCAATATATTTTAGCAGTGTATTAAATTTAGGGTTTGTTTAGTGGCCTATTGGTATGGGTCATTACAATGGTATTAGAGCGATTTCCTGCCAGCCTGATAGGGTTACCTAGCCACCATTTAATTTAGTTTACAAAGGAACCAGCATAACTAAGAATATGGCTGAGAGACATTCTCCAAGCCCATCCAAAAGTGTGCGAGATGATGAGACTTTACAGCAACAGGAGAGGCTTCTACATTCAATAGAGGCAAGTGCATAGGCAATGATGGTTATAATGCAACATTTGATTGGGGAAAATAGGAGAAATAATCATGATCAAGATGACAAAAGCATAGCAAGATCACAACATAAGACATGGTCTAGAACAACTGATAGACCCACATGTCCTACATTTAGAGAAGAAACTCCAACACACACACACCTAATGCTATGGTAACAGATATTGTAGATGAACTTTGACAAGTGAGGAATGAGTGGGATTCATTACCAGAATATGTACAAGATTGATGGACATTTGGCAGGTACTTGAACTATAGAGCTACCAAGTAGAAGCAAGTAGATAAACATAGTGAGTTGCAACAGGTTACCAACAAGTTGGTATTACCCACATTTGATGGCAGTGGAAAAATGACTACTCATGCTTGGATTCATAAGGTGGATAATTTCCTATCTCTAAAGACTATGTCAAAAATTGAAGCACTCAAGTATGCCACTTTACACTTAGATGGGGCATCACATAATTGGTGGACACATGGCATGATCACATTACAACACAATCAGGTAACCACTTATCAAGATTTTGTGGATAGATTGATAGAAAGGTTTGATAAAAAAAATTGTGAAGTTTATTTCCAGGAGTTAGCCAAGTTAAGACAGTCAGGAGGCTTAGAACGATTTATCAATGACTTCCAGAAGCTTACAGTGATGGTGCCTAACATTTCAGAAAGGAGGCTAGTCATTTTATTCATAGAGGGATTAACTGAACCACTCAAGGGGTGGGTAAAGGCCTCTGATCCTCCTACATTATAGGAAGCCATGAAGAAAGCCTGTAGTATGGAACTTGCAGCTCCAGCAAACCGGTTTAGTTCAAAGGGTTCTTCATCATTTAGAGATAACAAAGGGGAATTCGGCAAGGGTAAAGAGAAGGTTAGTGACTCAAAAGACAAGCTAGCTACACCTTGGGATAAGGAAACACTTAATGACTTGCGTAGGAAGAAGCTATGCTTCTTTTGCAAACGTCCCTATGAGTTTGGTCATGATTTTCCTATGAAGCCTAAGGGGAAGGCTAATCGGGTGATGTGGGCTTATTATGAAGGTTCAGATTTAGACATCTCAGAGCACCATGATGAGGATCCTGATGAGGTAGAGGGTGAACAAGAGATAGATAGTGCTGAGAAAAAAGAGGCTCCAGAGATACATTTACAGGAGGCAAGTCTGTCTAGTATTCAAAGAGAGGGATCTTTCAAATTTTGAGGAGTCTTGGCAGGACAAAAGATTATTACTCTGTTGGATACAGGTGCCACGCATAATTTCATTGATGCATGATTTGTGGAGAGGTGTGGACTCATTACTGAGGAGTTTGAGGGACTGAGAGTTAAGGTAGCTGATGGATATACCCTTCATTGTGATAAGATGGTGCGAGATCTACCTTTGCACCTGAACAACTATGAGTTTAAGGCAGACTATCATGTGGTCAACTATGAGTTTCGGTCCACTATGAACAAGGTCTTCCACCATCAATTGAGGAAATTTGTGCTAGTGTTCTTTGATGATATTTTGATCTATAGCAGGACATGGCAGGAACATTTAGAGAACTTGGAGATAGTATTAAGCATTTTACAGAGTGAGTCCTTGTATGCCAAGGAGTCCAAATGTGATTTGGGGATGACAAAATTGTTGTATCTTGGACACATCATTAGTGTAGAAGGAGTGCGAATGGATCCTGAAAAGATCCATGCTATTGTTGATTGGCAACCACTAGAGAACCTTACATAGTTAAGAGGGTTCCTTGGTCTATGTGGATTCTATCGTAGGTTTGTTAGTGGCTACTCACGACATGCAACGCCCATGACAGATTTGCTAAAGAAAGGGGCATTTGTGTGGACTTGGGAGGCATAGGAGTGTTTTATGAAATTCAAGGAAATAATGACTACATGCCCAGTATTAGCTTTTCCTGATTTCACGAGGCCATTTGAGCTTCGATGTGATGCTTCCAGAGAGGGAGTTGGTGCTGTACTCATGCAGGACAAGCATCCTATAGCCTATGAGAGTAGGAAACTCAGAGGGGCTGAGAGATCATTCAGTATATATGATAAGGAGATGTTGGCCATCATGCATGCCTTGGCCAAATTCAAACAATATCTTATGGGCAAAAAATTTTGTATTAAAACTGATCATACTAGTTTGAGGCACTTTTTGGGACAATGGGACCTGAATGATTGTCAACAAAAGTGGGTGAGTAAGTTATAGGCATATGATTTTGATATCACATATGTTAAGGGGACACAAAATATTATTGTAGATGCTTTATCCCATAGGCCACACCTCACTTCTATGATTGAGATATCAGAGGATTGGTGACACTTGATTGTAGCAGAATAGTCAAAGACGTGTGGGCCTCTTCTATAGTGGAGGGGACAAAAATTGACACTAGATACACTCTCATAGATGATTTGATCATTTACAATAATAGGATTTACTTAGTCCCAAGATCGAAAGTGAAGCAGTTGATTTTTAGAGCATTCCATAATTCACCTATAGCAGGCCATCCTGGGTATTTCAAGACTTACAGGTTAGTACGAGAATGATTCACTTGGAAGGGACTTAAGGTTGATGTTTTGTAGTATGTGCGTGAGTGTCATGTTTTCCAGTAGAATAAACAAGAGCACACTTATCCAGCAGGGCTCCTATAGCCACTTCCTATTCTTGACAGGAAGTGGGAGTGCATCTCTATGGATTTTATTACGGGGTTGCCTAGGGCCCAAGGGCGTGATTGTATCTATGTGGTGGTGGATAGGCTGAAAAAATATGCTCACTTCTTCCCTATTGCTACTACATACTCAGCAACTTAGGTGGCAGAGGTCTTCTTCAAGGAGATTTTTAGATTACACGGTTTGCCTCAGAGCATTGTGAGTGACAAGGACAACCGCTTCATGAGTCACTTTTGGCAGGAGATATTTTGGTTGTGTGGCACTAAGCTTACACCTAGTACCAATTATCACCCACAGACTGATGGTCAAATAGAGATTGTAAACAAATGGGTGGAAGGGTATTTGAGGAATTATGTGGCAGATCAACAGCGAGCTTGGATCAGATGGATATATCTCTGTGAGTATTGTTACAATACTACATATCATATGACTATACAAATGACACCCTTCATGGCACTTTATGGTTATGAGGCACCTAGTTTCTTAGATTTGTTGTTGGGAGACAGTCGAGTACCCCGTGCAGGTGAACTATTATAGGAAAGTAAGGATATAGTTGCTACTCTCAGAGACAAGATTGCTAGAGCTCAAAACCAGCAAAAATAGTATGCAGACAAGAAGACGACTGAGTGTAGTTTTGAGGTAAATGATATGGTTTACCTCATGTTGCAGCCATATAAGTAGTCCACTCTCAAGAAGAGTGGTACAGAGAAACTCAAGCCACGCTATTATGGACCATTCAAGATCATCAAACGAGTTGGTGAGGTGGCTTATGAGTTGGAGCTTCCCACATATAGTCGAGTGCACAATGTGTTTCATGTATCACACCTCAAAAAGGCGTTGGGTCAGAATGTGATGCCTTCTACAGTATTACCTCCCTTGGATGATGAGGGGAAATCGATCTTAGTGCCAGAATTCATTTTCGATAGTAGAGAGAAGCAGCTTCGCAGGAGAGTAATCAGAGAGTATCTAGTTAAGTGGAAAGATTTACCTATTGAAGATGCTACTTGGGAGGGAGAAGTGATTTTGCAGCATCCAACATTAAGATTGCTTGAGGCCAAGCAATTTTAGGAGGGGTGGACCTGTAATGTCCCATTTTTTTGGAGGAATTAATTATAAAGTTATCAATTAAAAAATATATATTACAAGGTAACTTTACAAATTAAATAAAAAAAGCTTCTAGAGGTTGCTGGAAGAAGCGGAGAAAAAATTAAAAAGGGAGGCCGACCTATCAAGGAAAAAAGAATAAATAGGCATTGAGGGCTCATTGCCTATCATAGAGATTTATTATTGATTTTTGCTTATGTGCATTGTGGAGCCTAGGGTTTCTACAAATAGTCACAATTGGCCATTGAGAACGAAAACTCTCAATTGGTACGCAATTTTGAGGGTGTGAGAGATCACCTAAATTATTGTAGCTATGGGAAGGATATTTCAGTCCTTTCATTTGTGCTTAATTTCTGATTTGGAGTTTTAGTTAGAGTTGCACTTTCACCATATCATCTTCAGTAGTCAGTCTCCAGTATTTGATCAATCTAGGTTCTTCATTTCAATCTATAGTTGCAACAAGTTCTCAATTGTATACAGCCAGTTAGGGTTTCTCTGTAATGTGCTATGTCATAATGTTTTGGTGCTGAAATTTTTCATATCATTTGTAAAAACATTTGATTTTCATTGAATGAATACATTGGCACTATTATTTCTTTTATTTCAGCAATATATTTTAGCAGTGTATTAAATTTAGGGTTTTTTTAGTGGCCTATTGGTACGGGTCATTACAAACTAATACTTGAGTTGTTTCCTATACAAATAAATAATTTTAAAAAAATTAAGTACTCAATAAAGATATCATATTATAGCTAAATTACTATCTAAACAAATTACAACATTACTACTGATTTGAATTTGGATATACATGGAGTATACACTACACTTTTCATAATCCATATTCAGATAGATAAAAACACAAAGTCTAGCATGACATTCAAAAAATATTTGCAATTAAATAAAAACCTAGAGTTGTATGATTGGGTAGAAAAATAATCATATGCCTACACACTCTAAGTCACTTGCCAAGCATACTTGTGGCATGTATAATAAAAAACACAATGCTTAATCAGTGAACTTGAAAAATAGAACATATAAATCATATACTGTCTTGCTACTATAATAACACATATTTTTGAAAATGCTAAATATACATATATCTCTATATAGCATCGACAATAACATGTATTTCTATAAAAAAAAAAACATACATCTATTTGTAGAATCAAGGATAAAGTAACAATAGAGTAAATCCTAGTCACTAAAAAATTTAGTGACAAAGCTATCATATGCAATTCTCAATATACTATTTAAACGTAGATGTTAATATAAGTAAGATGCTAGAATCATCTAGTAAAAACTAATAATGTAAAATAAATATCTGATCTAAAATCATAGTTGCAATATATCAGAATGCAAATACACTTGTTACAAATGAAGATTTGCCTAAACATCAAAGTGGGGGGAAAGAAAAGTGCAATCTCATAGACTCTACATATTGTAAATATGTAATTTCACTACTCAAATAATACATCTCATTACTCAACCCACCAGTAAAATCTCCTTCAAATTTACCGTGGAGAAGATTGATATTTTTCATCAAGTATAGTATTAACCTACACTATGAAAAATAGTGCAGTCCAATTTATTAGTGTACATACAAACTTCAAACTCTGGATATCTCAATGGCCTCATACACCAAATGCCTTGAGTTGTATGTATACAAACATTTTCTTAATATCAAAAGGTACTTTAAAAAAAACTAAAAACTAAAAACAGCTATCAACAAAAATTGTGATATTGCTATCAGGATTAAAGTGTGTGATTTTTTGAGTCAAATTCATTGACCCATGTTTTGTGATTTTGACTCAAAAAATCACACAGTTTAATCCTGATAGCAATATCACAATTTGACTGACTGTAGAAATTATCTCCTACTTATCAACAACAATACAAATCCTCTATATAGAGTTGGAGCATCAACTTTAAGAATAAATTATTCTAAAAGATAATAGATAAAATTATCCATATGAGAAAAGCATTTGTATCTCCATTTGAGGTGGAAGCACAAAATTGTAATTACGGTAGCGAATCCCACTCCATAACTTAATCCCACTGCAACTGCCCACCATCGATCCATTTTATCTCCATCTGCATCTGCATCTTCATCTTTATCAATTGTACTATTGTGATTCTCCATGCCACTCGGACCCAAACTCCGTGTTCTATTTTCAAGGGGAGGTCCATGAAGGTTGGGATTTCCTAGAAACGAAGAACTTTGAAAGGTTGAAAACTGCTTCCCTTGTGGTATTAGTCCAACAAGCATGTTATCAGAAAGATTCAACACAGCAAGAAATGTGAGGTTTAACAGTTGGGATGGAATCTTTCCTGATAGCTTATTTTCAGAAAGGTCCAAAGATTCCAAGTAACCCATTGCTCCCAAGGAATCCGGGATCGGTCCGGTCAGATTATTCTTTGATATATTGAGAGAAATTAAGCCCTTTAAGAGTCCCAATTCTGGAGGAATATTGCCTGACAACTTATTACCTGACAGATCTATGAACTTGTCTGCACCAATTATTTTCTGGTATGGAGTTTCTCTCCCCTTTATCCAAACTGTTACTTCATCAGCAAATTTGAATACACAGTTTGTGTCACTGAAACTGGAATAGCAGAAAAGCGGAAAAGACTGTACGTCAAAACTTTGAGAGATATTCATCATGGCATATAACTTGCTGACATCTGAAGGAATATTTCCTGATAATTGGTTATCAGGTAAATCCAGAATCTGTAGACTTGGAATTCTGAATAGCTGAGGTGGAATTGGATCAGTAAACTTATTAGAAGCTAGGCTGAGGATTCTCAAATTTTTCAAGTTTTCTATCCAAGCGGGAATGTTACCTTCAAATTTATTGTTTCCCAAATCAAATACTTGGAGCTGTGTACAATTTGCAAGAGACGGAGGAATAATACCATGCAACATATTTCCGTTGACATTTAGTGTACGAAGAGACCCCATATTTCCCAACTCCTGCGGAATCTCCCCTTGCAGACAATTTTGAGCCAGCTTCAAAACTGATAAGTCAGAACAGTACATCCCGATGTCCGCAGGAATGTCACCAATTAACCTGTTCCTTGACAAGTCTAAGATGTTGGAAACAATGCCACATATAGGACTTGGAATTTTTCCAGTCAGATTATTTCCTGACAATGATAGAATGGATAATGTGCCAATTGTTATAGGAATAGAGCCATTGAACTCATTATCCGATAGATCTAATACTTCAGTAACAAAACCATAAGCAGGAAGAAGGCCATATAATCTATTTCCATGTAAGTCCACCATTTGAAAAACATGCGATATCTTGTGAGGTAGAAAACCTTCAAGTTGATTGTTTGAAAGATTGAGGCCTAGAAGAATGGGAAGATCCCACAGCCACGAGGGAATATTGCCTGCCATGTTATTATCTGAAAGATCCAACTCTTCCAACTGATATTGCTGGGACAGAAAGGGAGGTACTTCACCTTCTATATTGCAAGACCTCAATCGAAGGACCTGCAGGTGGGCAAACTGAGGAACCCAGGTGGTAGAGATGTTGACAACAAGCTGATTTTCTGAAAGATCTAATGCTTCGAGACGAGACATATTTTCCAGTCGCTGAAGTAAAAAATTTCCTGTTAATCGATTGGAAGAAAGCAACAACATTTCTAGACCAACCATATTTGAAATGGAATCTGGAATCATTCCTGACAGTTGGTTATTCCCTAGAGAGAGCAGATTTAATCCTATGATCTGAGACAGAGACCAAGGAATATGACCACTTAAACGGTTGTGATGGAGCTCCAGATTTCTGAGGGACGAAAGGCTGCCAATAGAGGTTGGTATACTACCTTGCAAATTATTTCTTGATAGATCCATGACCTCAAGCTTTGACAAATTTTTCATAGAGAAGCCCAACGTTCCTCCTAAATTGCAGTCATTAATATAAAGCACAACCAATGAGGAAGAATGGCTTAGCATGAAAGAAGGGTCTCCATTCAAGTCGTTATTACTGCCAAGGTATAGATATTTCAATCTTGAACGGGCCATGAAATTGTAAGGGAGGGAACCGTTTAGGTCACAGCTGCGGAGATTAAGGGAAACCAATGAGGACGCATTCTCAAACCAAGATGGCAGCTCAAACGGGAATAAACCTTTGCCCAGATCCAGATGTGATAAATGGGTGAGGTTTGAGAGATCAGGAATCTTACCTGAGAGCTGAGAATCAGACAGATCAACATAGTTAAGATTGGCAAGACCACTGAGGGCCTCGCCCCACTGCTCAGACACCATGCTCAGGTTCACATATTGCATTCCTAAGAATTCAAGGCTTCTTAGCTTTCTGACCCATACATCAAACTTACTACTGCTCAAATCATAGTAATTGCCACTCAAAGAAATGTCAAGGTGACGCAAGCTTGACATATTTCCCAACTCGAGGGGAACTTCACCACGAAACTCAGCATCTGACAAACTAAGAAACGTCAATCTCTGTAGTTTAGAGAAGTGGGGAGGAATAGAAATACCTTGAAAGTAATTGCCGCTGAGATCCAAATGTTCTAGATGCTGCAGATCAAACAGCGATGGGCGAAGCTCGCTCAACGTTTGGCCAAACTCCCACCTACCACTTCCATATTCATAACTCAAATCAAGGCTGATGACATGGGAAGTGTGGTGATGACAGGCCACACCCTCCCATTCGCAACAGTTGAATCCCCGCCAAGATGAAAAACGACCTGAAGAAATGTTAAGGCCAGCCTTCACATCCAGCAAGTAATTCCTCTCAGCTTTCAAACACGCTGTCGAAAATGGGATATGAATTACCACCCAAATCAACAGAAATGCAGAGCCAAGAGACATGTTAAAGGAAGGCAGATACGTTGCATTCCTATCCAGCTGCAATTACCAATTCTTACCCGGGCGAGAATAAATAAACAAACGATGAAGAAAAGTTTTAAATATTTTAAAACTTTTTCTTTTTTTTCCAACTATTTAAAAGGATAATGCACCGAAAAGTTCGCACCAGCATGGAAAAGTAGACAAGTGACGGTGGATTTTAAAACTTTAGGGTTTCCATCTAACCTCCTTCACAAGTAGCTTGAGCAGTATTATCCAACATCTCTGTTATCCATATTCAATATCTACTCATGACTTTCATATTGGTTCTAATGATGGTGCTCCATTGGTCCATTATGCATATCCATAGAATTCAAAGTATTAATGGAAGTAGCAATCTCCTCAAATCTTCTTAGTGGAATTTTGTTTGCACTAGCTGTAAAATTCAGTGCATTACTCGTAATGGGGATGACCCACAATTCATTAAAAAAATTATCACCATTATTTGTCGAAACCCTAGTTTGTAGGGCCTTCTTTGACATGTGATTTCCCAGAACATACCATCCTCCACTTCCACCTCCAATCAATTGGCTGTTAGTGCCTCCATAGATTAGTGAAATTGGCCTAACTTTACAGATTTTTTATTGTAAAGCTTTGTGTTTTGCAAGCCTCCAATATTATGCATATTTCATGTGGCCATTTCCAACAGCTTAAACATCACACACTTAAATAGTCAAAGTTTAGTTATCCTTCTAAACTTAATTTCTTTAAGCACAGTCCAATTAGATTAATCTTATTTATAATTATAATTAATTAGAATGAACATTTACAGTTAAATACTAAATATTAAGGACCTTTATTTAAAGAAGTCTTAAATAATATTTTGTTGAAGTCATGAGTCTTCTCTAAGATTCTCATACTAAGTCACTAAAAAAAGATGGCTCTTCATATTTTATTAGGTCGACCACCTGAAAAACCAAGATTAAAGATAATTATGTCCACCACTTGGAAAAGCAATCATGACATAGAGAAAATAATGTGTTTTGGCCGGTTGTTCTACGAAATGGTGTAGAATGGTGAAGGAATGATTGGCTGAGCGTAGGAGAAAGTCCAAACAGGTTAGAAATTATTTTATTAATTTAATAGTGCAAATAAAAGTCAGGTCGTGAAGTTTATCCAAGAGAACTCGCTTTCCCGAAAATATCGTCGGTCAATAATTTAAAAGTGTTTTTTATTCTCATTTTTCGTACACAAAGTGGGAATCTCATAGTTTATAGAAAGCGCTGAGAAAGATAGCTTGCTGCGAATTGGATCGCATCGCTATCTGTTTTCGTCTTCGCTTTATAGAAATTACACAGCAAGAGGTGAAGCTTTTTTTTTTCTCATTTTTCGTACACAAACTAGGAAAAAAATAGAATCTCATAATTTGTCCCACTTTATAGAAAGGGCTGAGAATGATAGCTGGCTGCTAATTGGATCGCATAGCTATCTGTTTTCGTGTTCGCTTTATAGAAATTACACAGCAAGAGGGGAAGCATATACTACGGATATTTAGTTCCTGCCAAGGCAGCAATACTTATGCATTGAATGCAAATATGACATTAACACAAATCAATCAAATCAAAGTATTTAAAAGATTATATAGAAAATAAAGATAATAATGTCCACCACTTGGAAAAGTAATTATGATATAGAGAGAATAATGTGTTTTGGCGGGTTGTTCTACGAAATGGTGTAGGGTAGCGAAGGAATGATTGGCTGAGCGTAGGAGAAAGTCCAAACAGGTTAGAAATTATTTTAATTTAATAGTGCAGATAAAAGTCAGGTCGTAAAGTTTATCGAAGAGAACTCGCTTTATAAAAGCAATTTTATCTTGGAGACCCGAAAATATCGTCGGTCAAGAATTTAAAAGCATTTTTTATTCTCATTTTTCGTACACAAAGTGGGAATCTCATAGTTTATAGAAAGCGCTGAGAAAGATAGCTTGCCGCGAATTGGATCGCATAGCTATCTGTTTTCGTCTTCGCTTTATCCAAATTACACAGCAAGAGGTGAAGCATATACTACGCATATTTAATGAAAGAGCATTGCCTGGTAACTGTTGTTGTCGTAATTCAGTATGTTGTTATTTTGTCTTTGTTACATATGTAAACTTGTTTACCTTACATATGTAACGCAGCATTTTCTGGCAGTCTGTTAAGGCCTCTTTCTTTCTATTAGTTAGCATTATGTCATTACAACAAGAAAAGGATCATAGGTTGATGGCGTAAGACAGCTATGGGCACAAGGACGTAAGGTGGCTAGGGTTGTAGTCCTAGAAATCTGATTAATATATTCTTTTAATATCCTCTATAATTTAATTATACTATTTATTATTTTCATATATGTATTTTGATATTTTCAAAAGCCAGTCTAATAAAGAGTTAAGTATTATTTAGTTTTTTTTGTTTCTTATTATCAGGAATTGACCAAAGCTAAGGTTATTTATTATTGTTTGTTATGATTACTTAAGTTTTTAGTATCCTAAAACTTAAGACCTTTCAGATGAGATGTTCACAATTTAATATTGTGTTGTAGGCATTTGCCTTGCTTTGTTAGGTAATTATTTACAATTATCTATTTATTTTACATAATGGTAGGTTTCACTATAATTCCTCTTGGTTGACACTCTCAAATAATTGTGCAACTTTTTGTAAGCTTATAAGACTTCTATAAGAAATGAACTTCTTAAAGGAAACTGGACATAATGTTGATAGACCTAGGTATAGTTTTTGTTTGAACAAGAAACATTAATTTCTTGGACAAGAAGATGGTACTTTGATTTTCACAATGAAAAAAAGGTCATCCTTGATGTTGTTAAGGGACTACAATAATAAGTTGTAGCCAATTTACTTCATTAATTGCTTCATTTTTGTAGTATATCAAGCAATAGTAGATTGCTTCTTACTACACTAGGAAAGAAGGCTAGAACTAGAATAGAACATAAGTTGCAATTGTTTTTATTCACCTACACAACATACACAGTAAAAGTATGAATATTGGACAAGTTGTAGATCTCCACAAGAAGACTAATAAACACCCATAATTAAGGTCCCTTGAATATATCTCAATATTTTTCCTAATGTGAACCTTTAGGAGAACTTTAAAAACCTTGAAATTACATGTCTTGCAAAAACATATTTACTTGGGTATGAGTCAACTACAACAATTAATCAACCCATTGCTTGCATATGGTAGGATAAAAAATTCTACATTCCAAATCGTTAGTCGACCTCAATGCTTGAGCAAGGGGAGAAAAGATAGTCTTATATTCTTCCATCCTTAAATATGTTAACAAGTCTAAAACATAGATAAATTCTATTATTATTTTCTCTAATTAAGTAAGGATTCCCAATGCCCCTTTACTTTTGGCTCACTTTTTCCTATGAAGCTATTGGCAACAAGTTGGGAAACTTCATCAAAATTGACCCTAATACTAGTCTTTTGTCACCCACCTTCTATGTTAGTTTTTTGATGGATTTGGACCATTCTATACCATTCCTACTAAAATTAGACCAAATATTAGCAAGTTAATTTTGAGATAGATATTGGACATAAAAAGGGTCCCTTTTTATATTGATATTGTTTTGCAACTATGTATTCAACCACTTATCTCTCATACATGGTTCTTAGGTTGACTCCTTCCCTACCTAGCAAAATGTTGTTAAATGTTTTCATTTATTACCTATGGTATTCTCCATGGATTGAAAGGTTAGATTATTCTATGTCTCCCTCTATTATTGTTTTTGCTTCAATGACTCATGTTTTATTGGCTCCTTTAACCCTTTCCAAGCCCACCTTTGAGCTATAAATTTGTGGTACATTTTATTTTATAGTAGCCCTTTCTTTGATGGCTCCTTCTATAAAGATTATGTCTCTAATCCTCCTTGGACTCCTATTGTTCTTTTAAGAACTAGTATTCTCTCATCCATGACTTTTAGGTTCTAGGAACTTCAAAATAATAGAGATAGATGTTTTTGAAGTATTAGATAGCACCCAAAAAGATGTAGGGCTGATCCCAAGGTATAAAAAGTCTGAAAAGTCATCTGAGGTTACCTCCCAGTCATCTAACCTATACCAAATTTAAACTTCAAAAAACATATAATATCCATAGTTGAATTACCAGTACCATTAGTCTTGAAACTTGTAGAAAGAAAAAATTGAAAAAAAAACTAGCAACACTCAAATAACTCATTACTATCAGTCCCAAATATTGACATAAGCATATAATGTAAAACCCCATAGGGTAACCAACAACATAACAACAAAATTAAAAAAATAGACCGAGGGCTAGCTACCCTCCTTCTTTCCAAGATCGCCATCCTTGTACTCCTAAGGCACATCCTTGTTCACATCCTCATCCTCCACCTTGATAGGTTTGTCAAGGATCGTCTTCAACCAGTCCTTCGCCAGGAACCCATAAATGGATCAGGTTGTCTCACTCTTCTTGCCCTAGTCCTTCTTATCTTTATTCACCTACAAAAAGTAAAGGGTAGTGGCTACAAAATGAATCACTTTGGTGGAGAATTCCACCAAAGTGTCAAATTTCTGACATGATAGCATTGTGATTGTTTGCCTACCAGATCCCTCATTGACATTGTTCAAGCCTATCCAGTCTAACCAAGTGTTGTAGATCTTCTTGTATCCATGCTTACCCTTTCCCCCCCACCTTTAGGATGATCTATTCTAGGGGAGGTGATGTATTTCCCCCAACCCTACTTCTAGCCGAGGTAGCTTCAAGGGTGTCAAAAATGTGATAAGGGCTAAGGGGGCTGGGAACATGCTTCGTGTCTAGAGGTATTCTCTTCTTTTTGGCTGATTTAACATCACTTTCGATAGATTTAGAGCTGGAATCACACTCAGGGGGAACTTGAATTTTTCCAACTGGAGGCATTTGCTAGTTCTCCTAGCACTGTTCTTCCTCTTTCTAGTGTCTATATGTAACTCAATGAGGCTAATATTAACCTCAAGGCTAGGGGTTTTCTTAATTTTTTGGTGGCTAGGGCTAGAGCCAGGGTCCAAAGAGACTTGGGGGTGACAAAAGCCAAAGGGTTGGCCAGGGGCAACACGTTTTGGGCAAGATGGTGAATATAAATTTTGTTCATGAGCCCCTAATGGATGAGATAAAAGGTTTTACCCTCCTCTTGTTTTCTCCTAGCCTTATAGATGCAATCTTGAAAAGAATGCAACAAAAGAAATAGGAAGGAAATATGATCTAGGTTTTTGAAGTGATTAAGAATGGGGAAATTGTAATAATAGAGTACCTAGAACCATTCCTCAAGGGTAATGTACCTCATAATAGCATAGCAGATGACATCCCAGGGTTCAAGAAGGGCTTCCCTTGAAAATGCACCACACATTTGCACGGGTTCCTCCTTAAATTTGAAAAAAAATTGTAGGTTGGTTTCCTCATTAACCTTGGCCTACCTACGCTAGCTCTTGTCTTACATGAAAAATTCACCAACCTTCACAATAATTTCCTCAAAGATTTTGAAACCCATCCCATTGATAGTCACTTCCTTATCCTTCCATGAATTAAAGAATTACATTGAGACATTCTCATCATGTTTGGTCACTCCTTCCACAAATGGTAAAAGGCCACACTCGTATAGATAAACCATCACCACTTCGTTGTTATGGATGTAAGCCTCCACTCCCATAGGTTGAATATGATCACTAGTTCCCATTTCATCACCCATTTCCACCCCTAACTCTTCAAAAATTTCTAACATAGCCTTGTTTCAAGTTTGGCAATTATTGAATATTAAATAAAAGCATTCAAGATTAAAAGGAAAAGGCAGTAAAAAACCATCATAAGTTTACAAGGTTTCTTGAAAATTGAAGAACCACCCTTAGCAACATGTGTTAGTAGTCCCTTTCCATCCATAAAAGGTCATTGCAACTATAGTTGGAGCAGAAATTTAACAACTTGTCTTTTTTATCATCAATTGACAGGTTTTTACATCTTGGCAAACTGCATCATTTTTTGGCAATACTTAAAGCTCATAGAAATCGAATCATTAATGCAAACCATAATACACACTTTTGAAATGATCCCTTTATGAAGAGCCTTGTCCTCCTATCCATGCAGATAATTGAAGGCCTACCACCTATTGCGATGATTCATACAATATTATTGTAAGTGCACTCCCTTTCCATCATAACTTGAGTTGATGATGGAAACTATTTGATGTCCTCCCATTCAGTTAACTGTGTGACACTATGGCCAAATTTTGCAATCTCGTCTGCTATGCCATTCCCTTCACAATATATGTGGTCCACGTGGATCTCATGGCATTCTTCCATCAACCTTAGGATTTTGTGAATTATTACTTTGGTCAACCAGCTACTCTAACCCTCTCTCTTAGTAGCATTAATAATTAACATTAAGTCCCCTCAATGGAAAGATTGTTAAAACTATGTGCTCTCACAATTCTTAAACCCCATAGAAGCACCAAGGCTTCTGCTTCATTTTTTTTGAGCCTCCTCCATAGTTTCCATTATAGGCAACCACTAGATTTCCCATATTATTATGAAAGACACCTCCCACCACAGTGTTGCCTATCATGGATGAACCATCAAAATTGAGTTTGATCTAAGACTTAGGGGGAGGGTGCCACACCATCTTCTTTCTAGCCATGGCTTTTGAATTATCGAATTGTGGCACTATTGGGCCTATATCCCAAGCAGATGCCCATTTCATATCAAATCCGCCCAGGGGGTTGTGGGGGGATTCCACGACTAGATCCAATTGAATTCTTTTAGAAGTCTAATGACCTATTAGGCCACCCCTGAACTGGTAGTAACATATTCCCTAAAAATTCTATTGTTTCACTCCTTCTAGATTTTCCATGAAACATATGGGGAAAGTATAGACCATAATTTTGTGAGGTAAGGGTGGGGAGACAGACTGTTGTAGTGAAAAAATTGTTGCAACTATCTATCAATACACCACTGGACCTCCCATAAGGAAAGGAATTTCCTGCACACCTCTATGGAAAAAGGGCAATAGATAAGAAGGTGTGGAATATATTTAGCATCCTAGAGACATAAAATGTAGCAGTTTGCTAGTTGACACCTTCTTCTTTGTAGATTGTCCATAGTGAGGATAGACCCATGCAAAGCTGTCCAGCAGAATAAGTTTATCTTTGGTAGGATCCAAGGGTGTTAGACCTTTCTACAATCTGCCTAGGCCAGCTCCCTCCCCAACCTTGAGAAAACTAAGATAAGCTAACATCACTATGAAATCACCCGAGGTGGTAAGTTTCCAAACTAATGATTTCTCCAATGGAGTGAGGGGAATCCCATAATTCTAGATTAGTTCTTGCAACTCCAGGGAAAGGCCCAACTCTGTAGGATCCTAGTTCTAGAAATTAATCCATTGTTGATTTGGGGTAATAAAGCTTTGAGTCAGCTACCCATACAATCTAGTACACATCTTGCATAGTGGTAGGAACTTAGTGTGCATGAGGGGGTTTTCTTGGACCCATTAATCTTCCCAAAAGTCAATCGAGCTTCCATTCCCCATGATCCAGTGACAACCCAAGTTTCCATTTTGGATGTTAACCACATTGTTCCAAATCTTGGAACCCTAGGGGAGAGCATGTGCCCAAGGGAATTGATGGAAAGAATACCCTCCAAGGTACTTAGCCATTGTAATGTTAAACTAACTACCCTAATCATTCACCAATTTCAAAACCAATTTTGGTTAGGAGGGCCTTATTCAAATGTCCTATTCTTCTTATGGTACACTAACTTCTCTTTAATTCTAGACCATAAAAAATTACATTGGATTTTCTTAAGAATGTCTCTAAATATCCCCAAGATTTTGAAGATGGAGGAGGAAATATATTGGGATGCCCTACAAGGAGGATTATAGAAGTTGGAATTTCTCCACATTGCTCAAAATTTTATCTTTCCAACCCGCTAGCTTGCTTTTCAAGCACTCAACCATGTCATTCCAATACTAATTAGGGACTTCTTTTATTGTGAGTAGGAGACCAAGATAAGTGTATAGGAGAGATGCCTCCTAGCAACGAAGAATACTGGTCACCTTTTCTCTCAAATTTGCAAAAGTGTTAAAGAAAAACATTTTTCTTCTTTGGTAATTTATGCATTGATTAGAGACCAATGCATATTGATTCAGGGTGTCTTTCCATTCTCTAGCTTCAAGGATAGAGGAGATACCAAATAAGAATGTATCATCCACAAACTGTTGGATAATTTGTAGGAGGCACTGGAAGGTAGGATTAATACCTTTAATATTTCCAAAGTTGGTCAATGAAACTAATTTTTTGCTTAAAACATCTACCATAATGATGAAAAGGTTAGGAGAAAGGGGTCACCTTGATGCAGTCCTTGAGAAGAAGAGAATAATTTTTCAAGAGATCCATTAATAATCATGGAAAAAGAAATATAGGTTACAACATTTTTGATAATTCTAGTAACATTCTCATTAAAGCCAAGCTTGGTGAGAATAGCATAAAGAAATTCCTTCCTAACCTTATCATAAGCTTTGGAAATATCTATTTTAAGTGCCATACCTGGGTTCTTGCTCCTTTCCATTGAAAAAATTACCTCATGAGTGGTTATTATTGTATCAAGAATCTACCTCCCTGGCACAAAACCATTCTAGTAGGGGCCTATAAATTTATCAAGAAGGGGCTTGATATGATTCACCACGACCCTAGCACGAACTTTATAAATTGTGTTGCAAAACCTTCTAGGGTCCTCCATCTTAGGGATAAGAACAATGAAAGTCTAATTGAGTTTCTTTAGTAGTTTACCCATTCACACAAAGTCATGAGTAGCATGGATCACAATGTACTTCATAATGTCCAAGAATTCTTGGAAGAAAGCTCGAGGAAACCCATTAAGACTAGGGGCTTTGTACTAGTTCATACTAAAAACAACCTTTCTAACTTCCTCCTCTTTGAGCTTACTTTTCGTATCCTCATTCATTTGATCATTGATCATCAACTAAAATGACATCAAGATATCACTTTTCAAGTTACTATTAACCTTGGCAGCCAAGAGGTTATACATTGCCTAGAAAAAAGAATTGGCTTTACCTTCTATCTGTTCCACTTTGGTAATTTCTTGGTCATTATCATCCAGCAATAGGTTAACGATGTTTCTTAGTTTTCTTCTTGAGGCTGATCTATGGAAAAAAGTTGTCTTTCTATCACCCTTCTCCAACCATTGAACCCTAGATCTCTTTTTCCAGAAGACCTCCTCCCAACTCAAGAGGGTCTTCCATTTGTCTTGATATTCCCTATCCTCCTACTACTGCTCAACATGAGCATATCTTTGCACAAGATGATTTTGGAGAAATTTCAGCTTCTTTTTAATAGCCTAAAATTTTCTTTGGAAATGTTCCCAAATGAGGATTTTCTCCATTTTCTCACCTCTTTTTGGATTCTATCATGTTTTCTAGCAATACAAAACATGGTTGTACCTTCCACTAGATCTTTCTACCATTGCACAATACAATCTCTAAACTCTTTATGCGAGTTCCACATGATCTCATACCTAAAGGCCCTTTGTCTGATTGGACTTTGTCTCCAAGATAGGAAAAGCATAGAGTGATTGGAAACTATCCTTGGATTTGCCTTTAAGGAGGTGTGTTGGAGAATGTCCCATCTAGAAGAGATGAGAGCCCTGTCAAGCCTTACCTAAATCAATTTTTTCTTGAATCCATTATAAGACAAAGTGAATGGAGATCCCTAAAGATGAATATCAATTAAATCATTTCACTTCCTACAAAAGAATCATATCATTATTAAGTTCCATGGACCTTGTTGGAAATATTATAAAAGGCTAAGTTACTAGGAGGGGAGGAATGAATTAGTTATAGATAAAATTTAATCCTTAATTACCAATTAATCCTTCATATGTATTCTGATCTAGTTGTATGCATGAGAAACTAAAAACATGAAAGCATACACAACACTTTAACACACAAGATTAGGTGACCCAAAAATGTTCCAAATAGAAAGTAAAACTAGGGTGAGGATGATACCCACAAGCTTTAGTACTTCCATATGAAATTGGTCGGTTAAGCCTTACGTTGATCACTTCTAATGATCTACCCTATTAGGAGCAAGAAGGATTGTTAGGTCCACCTTGTTAAAGGATTTACAAACATACAATGAAGTATGCACTCGGTAAAGAGATTTACAAAAGACTGCTAGATCTACCTTGTTAAAGGATTTGACTGATCCACCTATTAGGAGGAAAAAATAGTTTGATCTTTGATCTACAACTTGGTTTGCTAAATGAGATACCTTTGAGTTTAAAATCACCTTGCTGTGATAGATAAAACTTTACTGCTCCTTATACTACATTTGGCCTTGTACTTTGCTCTTCTACTTTCATCGGCTTCTTACATTGCAATTAGACAAATTCTCTCATACATTGGATGTGATACAAAGAATTACATATATAAAAATCCAATTAATCCTATTACAAAGTTTGCCAAAATACAAGTTTATGCAAAATGCACAAAGTCAGCCCATATTGCAAGAACTCAGGTTTTGAAGACTGACTCAATGAGGTTCTAAAAACTCACTCAGTCAAGTTCTAATACTCTACATCCACCATCAATGCTTGGCATCATCATGTACTAGGTAGATGTAGAAGTTCAATCCTTATTGATTACTTCCAAGTAGTCTTGAACTCAGTCTACACTGGTGACTCGGTAAATACTATAAAACTTGGTATATAAACTATATCTCTTCATTAACACTAAGTGGCTTGGTCAACATTGGATTCTCACTATTATCACTAGAAACTTAGTAGAAACTATAGAGCTTGGTTTACACTGAGATGCTCAGTGTAAACTATTGGTAGCAACTGAAATACTCAATTAACATTGTTAACTATGCCATATGCTTAGTAGATGCTTACAATCTAAATAAGTATATGTCACTAATAACAAACATGAATATAATTTCAACAATCTCCCCCATTGGAATTAGTGACAAAACCACTTATCAGTCAAAACTGAATTAAAAAAAAAATCATTAACACCTTTATCCATCACCTTATGATTCCAACTTGGTAGAGTATATTGTTTTGGAGATATTTCAAATTTGATTTTGTAAGATATGTATTTCTATATATGAATAACATGATAATGCTAATGCTCCCCCATACATAATATACAGTATACTATACATTTGATATATACATCTTATCTATAGTCTTCAATCTTCTCCTTTGTTCAATCTTCTCTCCCTTTATTCAATATACATCTTCTCCAATCTTCCAATCTTCTCCCACTTTTTAACATCAATGCCAAAGATTTATGCTATATATATTATATAGTAATGCCAAAATGTGAAAAGAAATTTAAGTGTACCTTTAGAATTAGCGCCAAAGTCTTGTCCCAATTCTCTTGCAACAACTTGCTTGTGTGCAATGCAATCTGCACTTCTATTGAGAGTTCAATCATATGATCTATAATGGAGAATTTATTGTCATGGATAAGAGTTTTTGCATGTGCAATGTGTCTCTGTAATGCATCCATGTTCGAGAGAATCATGTTATGAATGTCTACCAATGTAGCTCTTATTCTTGCTTCTTCTCTCAACAATTCTTCCTGCTTATCAGTTAAAAATATGATTTTATTGAAGTGGGTAGGGCTTTTTCTTGAGTCAAGTTGCAATTGATGTGCACTTTCCTTAATATCATCATAAATTTTAGATAATTTGTCTTTTATTTCCTTTGTAAAAATTGAAATATCACATAGTTTACCGAATAGAGAAGATACATTATTGTAGGAGGTCTCTAGTGAGCCTAGAATAGTAGACAATTTTACTTATTGAATGGAAATTTGTTGAGCAATAAGTTCCAAAACTTTGTTCTCAAAATTATTTTCTTCTCTATATAAAACGTTGTCTTTTCCATTAAGATCTTCATTGTATCTTTGGGTTGCCTATGCCAATTGACTCAAAATTCGTTGACAAGTATCAACCTCTATGCCTATAGCCTCTGCAATGATGCTCTTGGCATCCTCTATTATTTGAAATTCTCTATTCATTTCCTCTCTTAGCCTCTATTGCATGGCTTTCTTTTAAAGAAGTTCTCTAAATTTTTGCATTTGATCAAGGATTGAGATTGGAAATATCCCAATTAGGAATCACAATCTCCTCATCAAAATCTATGTCTTCTTCCTTCTATTTTCCTTTAATCAAAAATTTTGTGCTCGATTGAGCCTTGGTCTCAACTGTTATTATACTGGTTATTTGTATGCTCAGAATAGAAATAATGGTAGAGATGGTGGGGCTTGTCAAAAAAGTTGATATAGTACTAAGTGTTGAAGTAAAAATAGTAGAAATAGTAGAGGCTACCAAAACTAATGTAGAGAGGAGTTTTGTTTTCTTGGTAGATGAAGTGTTTGATAGTTCATTCCTTGTGCTACTGAGCTAGATAGGTGCAAATATTGATTGAGTGCTTGTGTCAGCTATGTTTGACATAATCAATTGTGTTGAAGCTTTCTCCAAGCTAGATGTCTTTGCAATTTTTCTTGGAGAATAAGGATGTGAGATTATGACCTCTACAAAAAAATTTAATGGGTCGGTCTCCTTTGTATCTTGAACATCTTCCTTGGTAGCTTCCTACCCATGTTCCTCTTCATCATCAACATTATCAAAATGAGTGACTTCTTTCACATCATCCTCTTCATCTTTCTTATGCTCATCATCATCCTCTTCCTTATCACTAACACTAACTACAAAATCACTCGTCTTGTGAAGAAGATAGACATTCTTTCAAGTGTTTGTAGCATTTCTTACAATATGCTCAATATCATCCAACAATAAAAGACAAGTATTGAATCTCAATATGAGCTTTTCTCATTTATGTCTCTAGTTGTTTACATAGAAAATTGTCATCTTAGCTTTATTTTATCCATCAAAACATTAGGAATATGAAGTTCAAGCTGGTCAAGTGACTATTTCCACTTACCCATCTTGGATATGACCAAGTGTTCTATTTGCTTCTGCTCTTCTTCAATTTTGATTTCATATTTTAATGCCTTGAAATTTTTTATGCCAACCCTTGACTCTAATTCCTTCAATCTTTCTTGGAAGGTGGGCAGAGGCTTCCTAAAAATTATATCTCCTCCTTCCTTGTCTACTTTCTTCCTCCATGCCCTTCTTGTGAATACAATAGTTTTGGCAGGCTTGGTAATGATTACCTTTCCTTTCTTCTTTAGTGGCTCTTCATCCTCAGATTTTTCTTCTATTGTTTCTTAATCTTCTCCTTTTCCTTCAATCAATAGGAGAGGGGTGTTGATTTTTAACTTGGCAATTCTCCTTTTTCCCTTATTGACCACCTAAGGGACCTTGATCTCTAGTTCTATCCTAATCTTTGCCTCATCAAAGGTTCCAAAGTATGTAGCTTTGGGATCAAAAAGCTCATTGATCAATGTATCAATTATGTCTTTTGTCTCATCAATGTTAACCTCGTAACTAAGAGGTTTTACCCATGTAATTCTTGGCCTAACTATCTGAATGTATATCTTATCACTATCAACCATGAAGAAAATATCATGTTTGTAATCATCAACCAACTTCTTTGGAATCCTAAATCTATTGTTCATATTTTCCTTGAATGCATCAAAGTTGTTGTCCATGATACTGACATATTTTTCTCCCATTTTGGCATTATATTCATTGATTTGATAAAGAACTGGTATGTCTTTTCTCCATACTACTGTACCTTTTGATGGGAAGAAATTTTGAACATGGAAGAACAAACATGTCAAGAGGGAACCAAACTTACATTGATTGTTCTTTGAATTTTTGATGGTTTCCATGTTTTTGTTGAGTTGGTTTAGCAGGAACTTAGCAAGATCAATGATAGATTATTGTTGACCACCTTGCAAGCCAAGTCCACAACTTCATATGACACACTATTCAACTTTTTAGAGCAATATATCTTATGTGTGATGCTATGGATATCAAAATTCAATTCCATGTTGGTTAAACTACTAATTTTTATTCCCCTTCCATCCCACTTAGCAAGGGTTTTCTTCTCTAGTTCAACCCGACTTAGGGTTTTGGTCATTTTGGCTTTTGTTGACATGGGAGATTGGTAATGCTATGGATCATCTTCTTTGTGATCAAAATTGGCTGCTTCAACCATAGTTAGCCATTATACACATGACTGAGGATGTATCTTATCCACTTAATTTCAAAATCCCATGGCATATGTGGAATATGTGTTAAACCTTTAGCTTCCAGATTTTGGTGTTCCAGTTTCAACACACCATTAGCACATAGTTTCTCTAGGGTTTCATCCATTTCCAAAGTACCAATATCTTGAATTCCATATTTGAAGTGAGAAAAAATATTTTTGATTAAAAGTACCTTCAATGGAATTTGCAATTATGCTCTACTCAAATCTAAGGTTTCCGCAACGGTAGGAATTAGCTTGAAATCTGACACCTTCCATTCTACACCTCAAACCAACATGTTTGAGCCTTTCTTTGCCTTGTTGCTGCTAGTTGCCATCTTTTCTCGTTAGGGTTTGAAAATCACTCTCAAATCACTTGAATGCTTGAAAATCCATCTTCACAAATAGCTCTCAAGAATTCATGGTGAGAAATGACCTCAATTTCACCCTTTTAATCAAAATTTTCCATAAATGCCTAGTACAAATATTCTCTCAAATGACAGATTGTCATCCACTTCACTTGCATTGAATTCTCGAAGGAATCTTACATGACTTAGTAACCACAAAAAACTTTAGTTACTCCTGACCTTGCTCAATAGAGTATGTAACCCTACCTTGCTCAGTAAGATAGTATGTTGAACTAACCACCAGCCTTCACTTTTGGGATTCATGACATGATTTAACCACCTCCTATGTTCTATAATTCTATTGGTTGTATCAATTATTAATAGGTCAATCTTTTGGTGCAATGCCAACTCTAGCTTTTAACAAGTGGTATCAGAGCTTGGTCATAGGTTTGAATCTCCTGAGGTAACACTGAAGGGGGAATTGTTGGACTAACTACCAACCTTCCCCTTTGGGATTCATCACATGGTTTAACCACCTCCTTCATTTTATAATTTTAGTGGTTGTATTGAGCATTAATAGGTCGATCTTTTGGTACAATGACAACTCTAGCTTGTAACACGGTGACCCAACCTCACTCGATAGTGACTTTCATCTTTTACTTGGTGATCCCGTTACATCTCCAATGCTAATTTGGATCTTCTATTCTACTAAGTAGAATTGATATTAGATGTCTTCTTTAGTATCCTAATTCTAGTTCTCCTTACAAAAATCAAGTGGAAAAGCTAGAGTCACCCAATTCTTGAGTGACTTGTTCATCATAGCTTGGACTTGCATTCTCAGAAGATTTTGGAACCCATTGTTGTCTCATCTATTTTCTGATCTTATTAGCTTTTTCCTTCTTTGCATCTTCAATTCTTCTAGTATTCATGCAATTCTTGGCAATATGACCAAGTTATGTACAAATGAAACATCTTCTAGTAGTATCTCTTGTCCTCATATGATGCTTTACATAATTCATTCCAATGTGTCCAAATTCTCCACAGTGATGACATCTGCACCAAGTGCTATAGTCCTAACCAAACATAAATTTTACAATCTATTCTACTTGATTTAGTATCTTAGTTTTACATTCTGATGACTTGTGCCCATGCTTGTTACTTTGTGATATTAGTCTTCAAACTTAGGTTTCTTTTTGCATCCATTAGCCTTATGTCCATGTTGATTGCAATTATAGAAATTTTCATTGAATTTTACTTTCTCATTGCTCCAAAATTTATTTGAAGTATGACCTATCTTACCATAGTGATTGCAAGTAGGTCTTTGATTCTTTTGAGCTCCTTGCTTGGATGATTCACCTTCTTCTATGTATACAATTCCTACTTTTCCTTTTTGTCTATAATGACTTTTCCCATTCAACTAATTTATGTTTGCTTGAGATTTCATCATTCTCTCATTGGTTTTCATTTCAGTGTCTAGATCATTCTACAACCTTTCTTTCTCTGATCTTTGATTCATAATTTCTTCATTTGCATTAGAGAGGTGATTAATGAGGTCAGCCTATTGAAGGGATAAATGTTGAATCTCATTATTCTTTCTTTCTATTTCTTCTTTTATCTTTTTTTTCTCTTCCATAATTTCACATAGCCATACTGACTAAATTTCTTGCTCTCTTCTTAGTTTTCTTACTTCTTCTTGCAGTGAACCAATCTTTTCTGATAGTTTTTTGATTGCTTCACTGGCTTCATATGGACTGCTCGATGAATGAAGGTCTTCAATTCTTTCTTCAATGTAGAGATGGTCATTCATTTGAATTGCAAGATCTTTTCTTCTTTTCAAGGATTAAGAGAGTTGCTCCTTTTCTTTCCTGAGTTGTGTAATAGCCACTTCTAAATCTAGATTCTCATTATCAATAGCCTTATCAAGTCTTAATATCTCGATAGCCTTTAATCTTTGCTAAAGTTGTTAAACTTTTCTTTGAGAACCACAAACACTCTACTACCAATTATTGGAAATATTATGAAAGGATAGTGAATCAGTAATAGATAAAATTTAATCCTTAATTACCAATTAATCCTTCATATGTATTATGATCTAGTTGCATTCATGAGAAACTAAAAACATGAAAGCATACACAACACTTTAAGATACGAGATTTGGTGACCTAGAGACCTTCCAAATATAAATTAAAATTGTGGTAGGGATGATATCCACAAGCTTTAGTACTACAATATAAAATTGGCTAATTAAGGCTTACATTGATCATTTCTAATGATCTACCCTATTAGGAGCAATAGGGACTACTAGGTCCACCTTGTTAAAAGATTTGCAAACATACAATGAAGTATACACTTGGTAAAGAGATTTACATAAGATTATTAGGTCTACCTTGTTAAAGTATTTGACTGATCCACCTATTAGGATGAAACAACAGTTTGAGCTCTAATCTACAACTTGGTTTGCTAAATGAGATACCTTTGAGTGTAAAATCACCTTGTTGTGATAGATAAAACATTGTTGCTCCTTATACTACTTTTGACCTTATACTTCACTCTTTTGAGCTTTCTTTTGCTTCTTAAATTGTAGTTACAAACATTCTCTCATACTTTGGATGTGACACAAAACATTACATATATACCAATCCAATTAATCATATTACAAAGTCAACCAAAATACAATTTTCACAAAAATGCACAAAGTTGGCCCATACTACAGGAACACAGGTTCTGAAGATTAAGTCAGTAAGGCACAAAGTTGGCCCATTCTATAGGAATAGAGGTTCTAATGCTTAGCATCCAATGTCAATGCTTGGCATCATCATGAACTTGGTAGATGTAGAAGCTTGGTCCATATTGATCACTTCCAAGTAGTCTTGAACTCAGTCTACACCGGTGACTCAAAAAATACTATGAAACTTAGTATATAAACTAAATCACTTAGTTAATGCTGAGTGGCTAGGTCAACACTAGATTCTCATTGTTATCACTAGGAACTCAGTAGCAACTTTAGAGATCAATTTACATAGAGATGCTTGGTGTAAACTGTTGGTAGCAATTGAAATTCTTGGTTAACACTGTGAACTATATCATATGCTCGATAGATTCTTACAATTTGAATAAGTGTATGTCACTGAAAAAAAAACATGATTGTAATGTCAACAGATCTTTTGTTTGACCTCATAGTGCTTCTTAGGGCTATTTAACCCTCTCATATTCCAGGATATGATCATCATCTCTTATGGTTTTGGGTTTCCTTCTAGGTTTTTTGTTTCCCCTTTGCTATATCCTTTACTATTTCCTTTTAATTGATGTTCCTGATTGAAGGTCTCCCAATCCTCATGGTTGATCTAACATAAGACCTATTTCCTCTCATAGGTTTTCTCTTTGGGACCATCCATTCAGCATCATTGCTAAGAAAGTCAAGGGTTGGACACTTAGAGATGGGAGAAAAAACTTCAACAATACCTAGTAGAGAGACCACTAGTATTCTATTTGTAAGTGGTGAGCCAAAACCCAAGCTAAGGGGTGGATTGCAAGAGTTTCCAACTCCATCAACCAACATTTCTTTATTTAGCATTCCTCTACCAAGATGTGGTAGTTCTAGGATCTATGTGTCAACAATCTCCCCTTCTTCATGTACAATAGAATCTATTTTGTCAATATTGTCTCTTATGGTCCCCTCACCCTGCCCATCATCAGTCACTTTAATAGGGGTTCTAACTTTCTCATCAATTTTACTTGGGGTACCTTTCAGATTATGAAGATTATCCATGCAAGTTTTAGTCAAACTTCCTAGTTTTTGTATTTTCATGGGTTTTAGATGTGACAAGTATTTCAACTATTTTAGAGCTTTTATCCACCTCCACACTTGGAGAAGAGACTTTCCTCTTGAGTTTCTCACTCTTCAAGCAATCCATAATCAAATGACCAAAGTTGTTGCATTTTTGGCAAAAGGGAGAAAAATTCTCATAGATTAATAGTTACGACTAGTTACCCCATTTAGACTTTAGATCCATTGTAGCTAGTAAGGGTTTGTTCATGTTCACATTCACGCAAATCCTAGCAAAGCCCAATTTAGTCTTCAAACTAGTCATTGAGTCCATTTTAATAAATTGTCCAAAGGAGTTACCAATAAATCTGAAAATAAACTCATCCCTAAATTCCAAAGGGAAGCCAAGGTAAACATATCCAAACCGGAGCAAATTTGTAAATATCACTCCTTGAGTTAAATCCTAGTTTCCATTTCACTAGCGACAAAGGGTGTTTGCCAAAGATCCAAGAACCTACCATGATTGAATCTTGACCTTTCTTAGCCATGAAACTAAATAGGAAGAGGGCACGAGCCATTACAAAAATGGAAACCAAACCCATTAGTTTCAATTTCATCAAGCACCATTTTCTAGCCATATCAAACATAGGTCAAAAAAAGACAAAATTTCCAACAAGGCATAAGATAAACCCTGAGGAAATTGAATCCACCATAGAATTGGGTAGAGATATCATAGGTCTAGTGGGACCTGAGGAATATGTGGGTTTTGCACCAGAGTCCATAGAAGTCTTGGATCCAACAATAGCCCCCAACCAGTTTGAATTTGGAGCTACCATTATTGTGGTTGTCATTGTGGGACCATGCAAGGGTTTGGGGCCCAAATTAGGCACATTCATTAGGAACATCACAAGTTTCCATCAAGACAGGAGTGTCCTCCTGAAGGAGAAGGCAACCATTCTAGGATTTAGTGACCAACTCCAAATTTGGGTAAATAAGGGCTACTTCTAGTAGGGGATAAAGGTGGAGGGGGGATCCATCCCTCCCAACACTATGACGACATGGAAGTGGATAGAAGGTCAGGTATAACAAGTTGTAGACTGGCAAGTTATAGAGCAACAAGTTTTTTAACTAATTATGGCAAAAAATGTTACTCAATAAGATTTATCATTTAAGTAAACCTATGATAAAGGAGAAAAGATGGTTATTAGAGAGGATCTTGGAAATGGAAAGAGGAGATAATGATTCTTCAAAGAAATAATAGAAACCAATAAGTACACTCAAAGGACTAGCATAACCTGAAAAATTAGTATAACCAAATTCTTGACTAAAATGCCTTAAAACTTTCGCAAATACATTTTAAAGACAAATTAAAAGACACCTAGATAATTGTGATCTTTATAATATAAGTAAACTAAAGTAGAAGGCTATTTTTTCGAGCATATTAATTACTAATTATAGAAAATGGATCTAAGATAGACTCATCAAAATTTAATTTATAAAATAACATCATAATTTATTCTGCAAAATTTTATATTATTGTTGTTATCCTTTTGTTTTAATAAAGTGACTTACATATTTATATTCTTATGAAAACTAATGATTGATTTTATCCAAATCAAAACAAATGCAAGTTGGAATTTGTGAAGGACAAAACTATCTTCTATATTAGGGCTACAATAAGTCAACCAATAGAATTCATAGAGGAGGGTTACAAATTTAGACATAGAAGAGGGTGAAATCATTAAAGAAAATGGAAGTTATAATAAAACATAAGTTTTGAAAATAATAGAGACTCCAATGGAGAAAGTTTCAACTAAAAAAATATCAACATTCAAGCTATCCTTAGAAGAATGTGATAATAATATTATATTCAAAGATGATAGTAATAGTGAAAATGACATTAGAATGGAAGCTAAATAAATTTACTATAGTAAACCTAAGTAAAGTAGTTAGGGAAATATCTAATTAATCTGTGGAACTTGATAAAATAACCTAAATACAATAGTTAATTTTGATAAAGCTATACTTAATAGTGAATTCCACGTCAATCAACAAAATAAAGATATTAGAATTAATAAAAAAACACTTAGAGTGAAGGATTAATGTTCCCCAATTATTATAGTCAAGGAGCAATTGCTTGAAATAGAATCAAAATTAACCACTAAAAACATAGCTATGTCTAAGAAACTAGTTAGTTCATTTCATAATACTAAAATTATATTCATGAATGTAGTTAATAACATCACCAATAATTCAAACAATAGAATTGAGGATGATAATACAAATAATAATATAAAAGTAAACTCTACACTCAATTCTAATCTGAATTCATAATCTACATTGGATGAAGTTAATTTTGTTACAAGCTAGAGTTTTTGTTGCACCAAATGATCAACCTATCATGCCCGATACAACCACTAGACTTATAAAACACATGAGATAGTTAAGCCATATCACAAATCCTAAAGGGGAATGTGGTGGTTAGTCCAAAAATCCCCCCTTTAGTATTACCTGAAGAGATTTGAACCTATGACCAAGCTTTGATAACACTTGTTACAAGCTAGAGTTTTCATTGTACCAAACGATTGACCTATCAATTCCTGATACAAACACTAGACTTATAGAACACAGGAGGCATTTAAGCCATGTCACAAATCCTGAGAAGGGGGATGTTGGTGGTTAGTCCAACAATTTCTTGTTTGAATCAAAAGATGAAGAAAGTAAATCTATGATAAAGGAGAAGAGATGGTTAATAGAGAGGATTTTGGAAATGGAAAGAAAAGATAATGATTCTTCAGAGAAATAATAGAAAACAATAAGTACACTCAAAGGACTAGCATAACCTAAGAAATTAGTATAACCAAATTCTTGACTAAAATACCTTAAAAACTTTCACAAATACATTTTAAAGAGAAATTAAAAGACACTTGGACAATTGCAATCTTTATAATGTAAGTAAGCTAAAGTGAAAGGCCATATTTGTTGATTATATTAATTACTAATGATAGAAAATGGATCTATGATAAACTCATCAAAATTTAATTTGTAAGGTAACATGAGAATTTATTTTATAGAATTTTATATTATTGTTGGTATCCTTCTGTTGTAATAAAGTGACTTACATATTTATATTCTTATGAAATCTGATGATTGATTTTAGCCAAATTAAAAGAAACCTAGGTTGGAATTTATAAAGAATAAATATATCTTCTATATACTCAGAGAAAGAAGACATACAAAGTATCAAGCCAAAATAACACCTTTTTAGTTATAGGATTGGACATCCCTTACTACCAAAGTACTATGCTGATCTTCATTAAATATCAATCTAGGAGCGTGAACTTGAGATGATGTCTGCAAAGTATATGCTCTAGTTTTCACTAAAAGTCACTACTACCTTGAATGCAATAACCATTAAGGAAATCTAGTTTATCCAAAGGAAAGACAACTATCAAATTCTTGGAAGGAAATTCTAATTATTTAACCATACATCTATGCACCTACTATTGTAGGAACAATGACTAGTTCTATTTCTAATGGCTGGAGGAACAACAATTGTAAACTTAACTTAGGAAACTAAGTCTAACACCTAATTACTAAAATAAACCCTACCTTCTATTTGGGCCCTCACAGAAGAATGAAGGAAAGATCAACTCAGATAAAAGTATAGAAACTCAGCAAAGTCATGTATTCATTCAAATATGCAATCTTACAATAACTTGGAAAAATAAGATATCTATCAACTCGATCAATCTCCTTACTACCTAACCTTGAAGATATAGATGAGGTCTTATTTAAAAGGAAGGAAATAGCAGACTCCCATAATTATGACTTCCTTATTAAGGATATTCAGTTACAGTTTAAGAAGTATGCAAGGATGCAATAGTAAAAAAATTAGTTATCTCCTTAAATTCCCATAAATATAGAGCATAGCAAATGCTAGATCTACTCTATTATCTGACTTAAATAGCTTCCTAGAATCTAGGTATCATGCTTTACATGTTTAACCAATCACTTTGATTCTTGCTTTCTGACTCACCTTCTTTATTACATCCCCCTTGTTATTCATTAAAATAGGTCCCTTTTGACTTTGCCACCAAGTCTCCATCGGCAACGGTGTCATAGTGTTTCTATTTAATACCATCAATTCCTCAACATTAATCCTATGCAATTGTTTTTTATTAACTCTAGCTTGGCTTGTATTCCTGTGATCAACATTTAATACACACAAAACTTCCCACAAACATTTATTTATATTTATTAATTTATAAAGAAAAAACATTAATTATTCAACTAACAATTTTTGCAATCTCAAATATCAACATTCATGAAGAAATATTTTAACCACAAAATGAACCCTTCTTTAGATATAATTCTGATTATCATTCTTATGCCATATATCCATAACTTATACATCAAAAGTTCAAAATACTATACTTAAAAGATGATAAAGTTCATTATGTTATAGAAAAATATTCACAAAAAGGGCCAAAAAGACTTCTATTTCTTCATGCCATCATTTTTCCCCCCAACCATCCTAATGTTGGTCCCTTCAGTGTCTATAGATTTCTAATCCTTATTCATAGCCTAAGATCATTAGTGATCTTCTCCTCTAATTCATGAGCTCTATAATTAAAATATCCATGATTCTATTTCAACCTTTCCCATTTCTATTCTTTAATAACCATGTTATATTCAGCAAATGAATCATACTTTCAAAGCATAGGATGTAAGAGTATTGGTGGTTGGAAATGAAGAGGAACCCAATAAATTATTTGATTTCTACCTAGCATCATATACTTGGACATCCTACTGATAGCCAACTCCAAATTTTGAGGAGAATGCAACTCCCTTATTTTTAGATCTTCTAGTAATCAGATCCATCTTTGAGTAGAGGTTCATATGACATCAGGGGCAATTGCAAAACAATGTTGCTCCCAATCCAGAAATGCCTATTCTTGAATAGGATAAATTTTAGTAGCAACAATTTTATTGTTGTTAATAGAAAGCCAATTGAAAAATACCCTGTGAGTGTTTTGCACCTTAGGCTGAATCTATACTAGTTCAAACATTTCTTTTTCCCTATAAGGAGCAGCTTGATTCTCTTGACTGATCTCATTCTACATTCATGACATAATTTCTCTAAATTGTACATCTCCCACATATAACAATGAATTCCAATCCTTATCATCTATAATAGCAAGGTTATGAACATATAACTCACAGAGGAGATTCTATAGATCCATCAGGACTGATTTGAATGCTACATATAATTCCTGGGGAGTATGCAAAGAAGGGTTCAACCCCTGAGTAATTCAAGACAATTAAAAATTAATCATTTTCTCTTTTAGTAATAGTGTATAAACTAGAGAGGGTGACTTGCAATTTACAAGCTTTGGAATGAGCTCTGTCACCTTCATGACACGTTGCTATAAGAACATAATTTCACTATCTTTTTCTTCAATTTGCTATGCTTTTTCCTTGATAGTTCTGAGCAATTGTTTCCTTTCTAGGTCCTATTTTTCTTTTTCCCATTGAAACTGTTGATATAAACTAAAGCAGGCTATTAATGGAGTAGAAATGTCTGGTGGTGTATGACAACATACAACATGTCTATTAACTTCAAGGTGGTGCCCAAGATGATGGTGGATAAAAGGGTTAACACTTGGACCAGCAGCAATGTTGTCATCCTCAGAATGGTGACATTCAACAAAGTTGTCACTATGATGGGCAATAGTGTTGTCATCTTGAGGAGGCTTATGAGCACCAAGACTGTCAACTTTTTTTGAAGGAAAAATGACTATAGGATAGGGCACAATAGCCATTTTAAATTGAAATGTTTCAAAAATTTCTAGAACCATTTCTTGTGCAATGAATGGATATTCCTCTAGTGGTAAATTATCAATTTCCTTTGTGGCTTGTTCAAACCCAGACACTATTTTCTCTGAGGACTCTGTGTCACTATCAATGTTAATAGGGCTATTTGGCTTTCTAGGAATTTCCTCAAGATCACTTTCATATTTAGGATTATGGATTGTAGGCTTTAAGGACTGCATAGGTGTATGTACTAGAGCTTTTGAATCAATAGGTGGAATAGAAGGTTCATTTTTCAAGTCCACCCCAGATAATCTGGTAACTCATTGTGGGGTCGAGATTGTTTGCTTACCCTTATCAACATATTTCTCTTTATTAAGGTTGGGTGTAGCTTCTTTTGATATTAGGGATACTTCTTTTGAACCTTCTTCTGTAGTAGCTATGTGTGATTTTCTCTTTTTAAGGGTCGAGGCTTCTGTGAGCGAAATTTTCCTTTTTACAGTTTTGGGTGTAGACGCAGAAGCTGAAGCTTCTTGAGTCATTTTATATACTATTTTCCTGATTCCTATAGCAATTTTCTCTCTTGTCCCCATTCCTTTCCCTTTAGGTCCACCCTTTTGGGGTCCCACTATCTTAAGTTTTACAAAATCCTTCCATGTTCCCAAGTGCTTCCTAGTCAATTCCCTTTCAACTATGGCCCTAATTAAGCAATGTGGGATACTAACCAAGTTTTTCCTTGCTGTACATAGGTAGTTTTCCTTTTGATAATATTATAAGGGAAACTTGGGAGATTTATAGGAAAATCATCATGCTACAAACCACTCAAAATTTTGAAATGGATAGCATGCAAATAGGAATACCTCCCATCACAAGCAAAATACCTTATGATAAATTCAGCAGGATGGATAAATTGAAGAGGGAGAGATAACTATAATGTACCTTGCTTTTTGTTTTCCTCTAGTCAATGATCTCCATGTACTAAAAATTGCTCTTTTTCTTGTCATGCATACTCTATCCATCATTCTCCATTTGTAGGAAAACCAAAAACTTCTGCCACCACCTCCTCTATAAACACTATCCGGATAGCCTTAATAGTTGCATATCCATCCCTTAATGTATTATGAAATTGGAGTGCAATTTCCAAATCAAACTACTTCAAACTAAGACAGTAAACCAACCAACCTCATTGTTGAAACAAGCTACATGTTGTTGGGTTTGCAAGTAAGACTTTGTGATCTGCTAGTTCATGTTGCTAAGGTTCTCCACCCAAGTTTTCTTTTTGAACAAAAAAAATGCTATAACTGACAAATTCATTGTAAGTGATTATGAGTGTGGCCAAAGATGGCTATAGGGGTTTCAACAATGGCATTTGAAAAAGGAAACAAAAGCTTTTAAAATACTTCAACACTTTTCCAAACATCACATCCTTTAGTACTTCATGATAGCATTTTAATCACCAAAACATAATGAGGATAAAGATCATGTCCACAACATATGTCATATTAATGAGGTGTTATGTGCTTATGAAATCATAAAATTATTTCACACATACTTTGGAAGTACAAATGGGCACTAACTCATTACTAAGATGACCCTACCCTGTACATCCTATATGCCAACTTAAGATTTACCTTGATTTGCATTTATGATTTCAATTTTCCCTCCCCCCAACCTATCAGAGACTGGGTCCCACCAAACCATAAAGATTGCAAATTCTAAAAATCAAAATAACATGCATTTGTAAATAAATAATAAATTAAATAAATGTAGAGGTGTCAAGTGTAACCGACCTAAGGCGTGATAGGAAGGGTGCTCCAAGTAGTATCATATGATAGAAAGAATATGGGATGGAATGATGATGGAAAGACAAGAAAATGGGATTGAATGAGGTGGAAAAGAAATGAATTTCACATAAATGCAAAAAAAAATATTATGAAGGCCTTGAAATAAATTCAAGGGGCTACAGGCATCTGAGTGGAAGACTCAGACGGAGTGGTTGTAGGAAGAGATGTTTCTGTTGTGTTGAAATGTTGAAGAAATTCCTCCCAGGTTGTTGGTTTATGATATAACTTTAGGCAATGCCCATTAACTAGGAGTTTGAATTTGACCTGATCAATTATTGATAGTTGAATTGCTCCATTGTTAAAAATTGTAATGATTTCATATGGACCAAGCCATCGAGTTTGAAATTTTCCTTGATGATGCTGATATCATGAATCATATAGGAGTTCCCAATCACCAATAGTGAACTTTCTATCTTTAGTGAATCTGTCATGCCACTAGTTCCTCTGACTCTAAATTAATTCTGTGATATGCAGAGATGATTTTCGCCATTTATCCAACTCATTGAGATGTAAAATGTGATCATGTTGTGCTCTAGGAAGGGTAATATCAAGTTTCAAAGCTATCTACAGAGTCTTATGTTCAAATTCAATGGGCATAACAACTATTTTCTTATATAGGAGCTTAAAAGGTGTAAACCCAGTAGTAGATTTCCATGCTATTCTATATGCCCATAAGGCTTCAGGAAGTCAAGCTACCCAATCTTTCTAATGCAAGGACAATGTTTTAGTGAGTATATTTTCTAGCTCTCGATTTGTCACTTCAACCTGTCCATTTTCTTGTGGATGATACAAAGAAGATTTGCCATGCCAAATTTTTTACTCCTCCGTGAGTTTAATTATCAAATTAGATGTAAACTGAGACCCTTGATTTGATTGTAATTATCTTGGAACACCAAATCTAGTAAAGATACATTTGTACAAAAACTTTGCAACATTATTGTCACAAGGATGCTTCATGGGCTTTGCTTCTACCCATTTAGTAACATAATCAATGCAAACAAGGATATAACTCTTCCCTTCTGATAGTGGTTCAATAGGGCCAAAAAAATCAATCCACCATTTATCGAATGGTGCTACTACTATTTGTGGTTGTAGGGGCATTTCATCTATTTCCATTGGTCAACCCATTCTTTGACATTTGTCACATCTTTTTGTATATTGAGTTGCATCCTTGTGAAGTGTGGGCTAATAATAACTTGTATTTAAAATCTTCAATGTAATCCTTTTGTTAACAAAGTGGCCACCACAAGGTTCATCATGACAAGCATGAAGAACATCATAAGTTTCATCCTCTTTGAGACATCTTTGTGTCATATGATCTAGTCCAGTATAAAACATGAACCCTAAGATCCATGAAAAGTTAAAACTCTTTTTTGCCAACAACCATTTTTCCTTTGCAAAGAAATGTGGGGGTGTTTTCTAGTGGTTAGGTAGTTGGAAATGTCAGCATACCAAGGGTTTTGTGCTAACAAAAGAAAGAAATGTTCATTAGGAAAGCTATCTTCTATGGCTACAGGATCATCAAGTGTTTGAAGATGAGACAAGAAATCAGCTACACCATTTTCTTTACTTGGTTTGTCAATAATGGTAATGTCAAATTCTTGCATTAATAACAACCATTGAGCCAATCATCCAGAGATTGTTGGTTTGTTCATCAAATATTTGATAATAGAGTGATCTATATGTACAAATATTTGGTACCCTTTAATATAATGTCTGAATTTATTCAAAGCATAAATTATAGCAAGCAATTCTTTCTCTCTTATAGTGTAGTTATACTTGGCTCCTTGAATATTTTTGCTAATATAGTAAATTGCATGTTCTATTGAATCTATCTTTTGTCCAAGTATTGTTCCAATGGCATGATCTCAAGCATCTATATTTATGTGAAAAATTAACTTCCAATTTGGTCCTTAGAGCACTAGTACTATTGAGAGGACTTCCTTAAGCTGCAGGAAGGTCTTTGTACACTCAGAATCCCATACAAACTCTGCATCTTTTCAAAGCAATTTATATAGGGGTGCTACAATTTGACTAAAATCTTTGATAAAATGCTGATAGTACCTTGGATGTCCTAGAAAACTACTGACTTCTTTCAATTTAGTTGGCACAGACAATGAGTGTATGACCTCTATCTTTGCTGGATCTACTTCAATTCCTTTGGGGGAAATAAAGTGTCCCAACACCACTCCTTCTTGCATCATTATGAAACACTTTTGTTGTTTAAGGACAAGTTATACTCTTTGCACCTTTGCAAAACCATTTCAAAGTTTTCTCTGGCTTCTTCAAATGTTTGTCCATATGTGGTGAAGTCATCCATATACACTTCCGAACAATCTATAGATATGTTAGAAAAAATGCTAATAATAGCTCTTTGGAAAGTTGCAAGTGCATTGTACAAACCAAATGGTAGGACAACATAAGAAAATGTTTGCCATGGACATGTGAATGTAGTCTTGTCACTAGTACAAAAATAGAAATATGTGACTAAAAAAACCACTAAAATTTGTATATATGTGACTAAAATCAGTCACGTGACTAATAGTAGTTAATATCCAGTCATTTATAACACTACTAAATATACTACTAAATGATTTTAGTCACTTAATTGATCACTGACTTTGATCATCGATTTAATCACATATTTAATCATATATTTGATAGTTGATTTTGTCACATATTTAGTGGTATATTTAGTAGTATATTTAATCACATATTTAATATATTTACTCATATATTTGGTAGTGTATTTAGTATCATATTTAATAGTATATTTGCTCTCATATTTAGTAGCATAAACAATAGCATATTTAGTCACATATTTGGCACATATTTGATAGTGTATTTAGTAGCATATTTAAAAGTATATTTGGTCACATATTTAGTATTATATTCAATAGTATATTAGTCACATATTTGGTAGCGTACTTGGTCATAATAGGGCACGATGGAATTGAACCACCATCCTCCTACTTGTAAAGTAGGTGCTCTTCCATTGAGCTAGCACCCTTTAAAGAATACATAATACATTATTATTTGTTTCATTTCATTCTCAATATAGCACCCAAAAAGGTTATATACCAAAAAGTCAAAGCTAAGAAATTCACATTTCATGTACTAGGAATTTAAGAATAATTAAATGAAATCTTACACCTCAGCAACTATTTGGGGCCACAGAGACATTATAGCAACTATCATTGTATAGAACAAAAAATTATATCTAAAATTCACCTTCAACTAATCAAGAGTAACAAATATTATAATTGAACCATCTTGATGAAGAACACCTGTGTAATCTACCTCATCACCCTGTACATGTGAAAGGAATTCAATTAATGATAAGCATGAAAATCATCTGTAGAAAGAGATACAAAAACATAATGTAATTTTCTTCAAAATGTATTGACATCAAGACCAACTCACTTTTACAATTTGAGTCTCCTAGATCAAGTGCCAAGATTTTAAATGACTACAAATAATAATGATAAAATTTAATGAACTAATCAAGAAGTTCAAATAGCACAAAATTGAATTCCTTCAATTGAGACATTGACTGAGTAGAAGTACAAAAAGAAATAATTAAACAAGACTTCCACTGTGAAAAAATAAGCACTGATATAATTTGAAATGGAGAATATCAAACAAATGGGAAAAGGGAAGTATAAAGATTCTACAAAAAGCAAGCCTACAAGAATAAAGTGTAACACACCTCTTTTTGAATGGGAAGTTGGTTGGTTCTCCTTTGGAATTTGAAGTAATGGTGGTGCTTCTCCTCAAAAGGAGCCTATCAAAAGAATAGTTTCTAAAATATCAATACTAAATTCAAAAGTAAAATGATGATTCAGAAAAACATCAACACCATACATGTAAAAAGAATTTAGTTGCAAGCTTACCACTCCTTTCTTGAGCTTAGTAGCTTGCATTCCAAGATTTGCAAGTCTTCTACATGGATCTATCTACTCTTCTGGAGCTTCCATTAGGGAAACTAGTATTGTATCACCAAACCATCTTGCATAAAAAATTGACAAATGTCAGCATATATCATGATAAGGTACAAGAAAAATCATGATATCTTGACACAAAGATGAGGAAGAGAATCATTAGAAGAAACCTATAAAAGTGTTCTAATGCCAATTACAGATTTGATTTTCCTGTCTTCACCTTCACTAGCTTCAGTAACTCCCAAATGCAATGGATAATCCCATCCTCGGACATTCATCTCTAAAACAAGAAAATGATATGCTTGGACCATAATTACTGGGTTGCTTTCTTTCATTGAGAAGACAAAGATCTGGAAATCCAGAAATTCAAATATTGATTCTGCTTGTTTTAAGAAAATGGACATTAGTATGTTCAAAAAAATATAACTAACATTACTTATGATCATAAAACAATTTTATAGCAGAGTAAAATAAAATTTACTTAAACATACAATCTATACACCCAACTTAATAGAAATATAAATAACATATGAACTTACCATTTCCCTTGGAGAATCACCATAGTAACTCATGATCCGATTAGGAAGACTTCCATGTTTTGTGCCAATGTGGATCGCCCTTCCATATTTCTTGCATTTCTCTACTAGATGAACAAAAACCTACAACAAATTGCAATATATGTAAAATGTTCAAAGTTAAAACATTTTAATCCATATCAAGCAAATCTCTCAAACTACACTTGTTACTCATTATTGTAAAACTAATACCAGAGACAGAGAGAGACAGAGAGAGAGATAGAGAGAGAGAGAGATGAAATACATATATCTATCTTACCTTCTCAATTTGTTCCAACCCTTTCTGATAGTCTTCTTCAATGTATTCTAGCTTCTCAAATTGTGTGCAACTGTCAACTACAATAAAGACAGAATAGGCCATTGGCTATCCCCACCAAAGGCAAATGTTTACTTTAATATTTTTAATACCAAAAAATAATGTTATCCAAGATATTATAAGTCCTTTTTTTTTTTTTGAACATGTGACTCGTGAAAATCAGAATCATCCACAAACAAGTTATTCTTTCATGTCATGTCACTCTAGGTCCCTTGTGCATTGTAGTCTTTTTATACCCATTATAGATAACATATATGTTATGGTCTCTGATGGATATCTCTTATTCTAAACTTGTTCAAATGAATGTTCTCCCTCTTCATCACCCATATGTTAGAAGTTGCAAGGATCCTTAAAGAGGTCTATGTATCAAGGTTAAGTTCAAACTTCAAACATGAATCATTGCATTTGGAACAGTATATAATTGTGACATTTCCCTATCAATTGCATATGGTGACCAAACTCTACAAATGTGCAAAAGTTTATAGTGTATACAAAGCATCAAAAAAGAATTGCTAGGGGGGATAAAATATATGAAGCAACGTCGAAAATAAGAAGCATTCATGTCACCAATCGAGTGCACATATGCAAAGACACAAAAGTAGAGTACATATTTTTGTGCTTGGTACATCCTAATACCCGTAGAGTACACAATTTTCTAGTAATCTAGATTCCACAAAAAAATGCATCTTTATACTAATTTTCTTGTTGCAAAAGTTGTATGGTTCACAAAACTCTTTTGAACCTTCATGTCAAAGGAGTTATAGTAGCGAAGAACAAAACATTGGACTAAAAATAGTTCATAAACTTTGGCACGTGGTAACATCCTAATATATGTAGATCATAAATGTCACCAAAAGGCCACAAATAAGGTCCCACAGTACTGATACAATCCACCTTTAGTGATGAGGATTAATAACATTTCTCTATTAGCATAGCATATTCTACGCCTAAGGGTAGAATTCAAAAATATTTGTCCACATGGAAGACATAAGAGTGTGAATATGAAAAACAAACAGTCCATTCACAATACAATTGTTACATACCATATAGGATAGAACTATATCAAGAGAACTCAAATACCCTAATGGAGATGTGACGTATCTTGTAATGGTGGAACTAGTTTATTGCATGTCCTAGACTCATCACCATACAATGAAAAAAAATTTGGGTATAGGCATCACTTCATGTAATAAAGATGGACAAATGAGCCATAACAGAATAAGATGTATCGAGCATTAGACAAGTACTACTAACAAAATTAAAAAAGCGGCCTTCACTACTAGGCTCTTATGGAATTCGTCATGGTTTTGGTGTTCAACTTCAAAATTACATGCATGTACAACTATATTAAAGGTACATAGAGAAATGAGAGATCCCCAAGATATCCAAACTTCCAACACCTATCTATTGCTTATAATAGGCCAAACATCCACTTATTTTGCTACAAGACAAATTGGGACTCTACTTGGTAGACCATTCTCACTACTTCCTGGTCTATTCAGTTACATGGAACAAAATAGGAACAAGAGTTTCAAAACTATGCTGAGACATTATGAGGATGGAATTAACTTCTCCTACTCCATTAATAACCCAAAAAAACTCAATTCTGCAAGATGACATGTCAACTTACCCTCTCTGACTTGTTAAGCCATTTCACATCTACAAGAGGGCTACAAGGCTGAAAATCAACAAATGGTTTCCAAAGGCATAAACCGACTCCTCCAAGCCCACCACTAGTGCTGGATGACCCTGGACACCTACCAAATGATATTCCAAAAGATGGAAATGAGAACCTTTGGTTAAGCCCATTAACTTTTATTACATCCACTTTAGGGACTAGGCCTAATTTGGCACTTTTACGAAGGAAGTGGTCCTTTTAAAACCTCCTAATCAAATGCAGCACTTGGAACATGTCCAATATCATGAATGAACACCAAATCTCAGGTTTCATGAGCAGATTCCACCCCTAACTCTTTACATGCACTTATTAGCACATTGAAGGATAGTCACATCTTAATGCCAGTCCCAAGGGTTTAGCATTTTCTCCCATGGCCTGCATTTCCACTGTATGAAACCAAAAGAATATTAAATTAAATCTTCATACCTTTCAAATCACCAATTTTCAGATTTTTCCCATGGTGGAGTTGCAAGATATGAGCAATTTTGTAATGAAGCCCAAGGTACGGGCAGCGATGCTGCAACCTACACAAAAATATCAATAACTTGAGATCTATGATAGATAGAGACTTCAAACCAATTTCATTCGAAAGCTATCTCAGACCTCTATCTTAATATAACACAATTTCATAGAAATAAGTCTGTACAGGTCCGTACAATGCCCAAAAACAGTCAAATTTTTTGTAGAAACACAGTTTTTTTATTGATTCCAAAACCCCTGTTGTACAACCACTTTGTCTCCTTGTCTATGGACATCATTATCTCCTCCATATCACTAGGAACATAATTTTTTCCAACCACAAAATGGTTCTTGAGTAGTTTTTGCACTTAGTGCAACAAACATGTAATTTGACAAAAAGTCGCTAATTAAGCAAGTTGACAACTTTATGCAAAAAGTTGTAAACTCCGAAAATGTCAACCAAGAACTGATTAAAGGAGTTTAGAAACATGTTTAAAAAATCCAATGGAACCTCCTAAATCCTAGGATCCTACTCTTATTATGCAAATACAAATAAATGTCCAATTTGACCCAAGTTAGAAGACAAGGCTTATAATGCACCTTGTGTCCCTTGGCCTTACAAACTTGGACTTATTACAAATATGAAATGAAGATTTAAAATATCTTATCCCTTGGATAAGATAAATGAATTTGAGTGTGCTCCTGCACCAAAAACATTTTTTCCATGTGCAGAGTAGTTTTTCTTGGGAAGAACCTTTGTGGCTTGGAAAATGTTGTTTATAGCATAAATTAGTAGAATGATTTCCTCTTCTAGAACTCTATATGACTGCAGATATTGGCCAGAGATGAAAAGGAAAATACATTTCCTGCTTCATTGGACTAGAATCATAGCAACGGCTGATAATGAATGGCTCTTACATGATCTCAATTCTAAAGGTTATAATCCACCTGACTCTGATAAATCAGGATTTGGACAAAGTTCAGATTGATCTTCAACATTCTATTGCCTACCAAAGCTCATACAAAAATGCTATTAAGGAAAACTCAATGGCTTTTCTGGATGTTTTTGAAGGCAGCTCAGATGAGGAATTGGTATTGGTCAAGTACATATAATCCTTTATTTATTTTTTGATCCATTTTTTAAGGTGTTAGATAGCTGGGTTAAGCTCTTTCATAACAGAGCTTGTATAGTTAACGATGTTGTCACTAATACCTTTATGTTTATAGCATTTTAAACTTTCTCTACCTTATGTTACATATGTAGACACCTAAAAACCTTTAGAAAATAAAGTAATTTTATTTTCTGAAAAAGTCCTGATGACATCATCATTTATTAATTAATTAATTATTTAATTAATTAATTAATTTTCATGCCATTAAATCCCTTTATCTTAATTAAAAATATTTAATTAAGGAATCCCTCCCAAAAATGTTTAAATCTTATTTAAACATTATTTCCTTATTTATTAATTATTTAATTAATAAATTGACCAAAAATCCTAAAATAAATAAAAAATTTATTTTTTGCCCAAAACTTGGCCAATTTCCTTATGACCAATAACCTCTTCCAAAATCTTCTAATCCTTCTTTAATTTCGATTAAAGGCTAATCTCGTCATTTCCTACCCCTAACCCCAACTCAAAATATTTAATTAAAATTAAATATTAATCCTCATGTTTATTAAAAAAGTTTTAATAAATATCTCCTCAACCCAAACCCTTGAAATAAATAAAACTTTATTTATTTCCTAAAAATCTAATTTATCCTCATCCTAGGAAATTCTAGACTATTCTAGAAAGTCTTTATCCTCATCCAAAATCTAGACTCTTCTAGAAGATGTCTTTAAACCTAATCCTAATCCCCTCCTAACCTTGTCACATTCCCTAAACATGGGTTAAAACTTACTAACCCAAGCCAAAGTTAACAAATATCTCCTCCTTCACCCACCCTCATTAAATGCCATCCACTTGCCTATCCCTAAGCTAATCCTAAACCATCCTAATCCATCCTCTAATCATTTGCACAAGCCTAAACAAGCTTAAAACCTTCTTAATCAAGTCCAAGTCGAAATTGCTCTCATCACCCTCAAAATATCTCAACCATAAAACTTTATGAAGTCCACTAGGTCATAAATGACTCTTACAAGCCCTTTTATTGCTCTTACAAGTCATTATGAGGGTCTTTATGAAGATTTTATCCCTTGAGCCTCCTTTGTTGACTCATCCTTCCCCTTTCCTCCATTCTCTCACCATGTGACATGTGTCACTCCTTGATTGGCTATAAGGAAGCACAATCCATGTGCTCTCCTCTCATGCAATCTGAGCCCTCCATAAGCTTTTTCCCATCCTTGCATCTTAGCCCTCAATCCCTCAAGCCTCTTGCCTATAAATTGGATCCTTTCCCTTTGCAAAATAACACAATCCATGAAGTAAAGTTATAATGCTATTTTGAGAGCCAAATTCATACTAAAGCCATCTATCCATACCAAAAATCCATAATCATCCATTGAAGCCTTTGGAAGCATATTGAGCATACATCCTATCCATTTAGATAAAGCCACTCAACAAGAGAGCTTCTCATTGAGAGAGCCCATTAATGGCTCATATTCTCAATTGAGAGCTCATCTTAGCCTATCTTTAATTTTATGAATTTTTTTTAGTTTGTAGAAGCTTTATTTAAATTTGGTTTCTATTAGCATACTAACATTGCTCATATACATTTTGGCACGCCCGGTGGGACCCCGCATGGGTCATCTTCATTAGCTTTTTTAGTCAAGTTTTGTATGTTATTTGCTGATTTTGGCTAATTTTTCTTGTTTTTGTGATTGGTAGGATTGTATAAATTGGTTTTGTAGGTCCACATGAGCATGAAGAAGACAAAGGAACTCATAATCTATCTCATAGTGTTTGCAGATTTTTCAAGCTTATAGGTGGACAAAGAACTTGAAATTATTCTTCTTCTTCTTGTCTATATTCTTCTTATTCCATCTACTTCTTCTTCTTCTTGTGGGAGATCTTGGCCATTTTTTTTTAAGGAAGCAAAATCATACACACTTCTTTTTAGTGCTTAAAATGAACCCACAAATCATACTTAAATTCATTGAAAAATTAAAAATTTGCAAAAAAGAAAAAATCTTTTAACAAGTGAAACTAAACCAATCTAATCATTTGCATCCTTGCAACATCAAGGTTTTAGATGCATTCATGCAAAATTAGGAACACTTCATTTTTGAGAATTTAAAAAGAACTTCAAGTTTCCATTTCAAAAGGTTCAAAATCAACACTAAGTGCACACTAAAGTTCTTTTAAAAAATCTCATGAAAACTAAGAGTCCTAAATGGTTGCCAAAAAATTTCCTAAAAGCTTTGTTATTTGTTCCAAACAAATGTCTTATTGCAAAATCTTGAATGTTTCTTAGGTTTTTCATGCATCAAAACAATCTAGGAATATCATTTTTGGGCTTAAAACATGCAATCTAGGTAAAGTTTGATTTTTGGACATTTAAGAAACCTTGTTAAGTTAAAATACAAATTTGCAAAAATCAATTTGAGTAGTTCCTTGGACTCACCTCTTTTCTAATCACCCATCAAATATTAACCATTGGTTGCAATCTCAGCACCATTTATGGAGATGGGTCTACTTGAAAAAGGTGTTAAATGTTCCACAATCTAACTCACTCACTTGGTCTTTGAATGTTTGCTTTAACTTTATCAAAATTCTTAAATGATCAAAACTCTAGATTAAATCGATCACACTTCAAGTTTGGGCACTAAAATTGAACAACAACTGACGTGGAGAGCCTTCGGGCGTGCGCTTGAAATCGAATCTCACACACTTTTGTTTTGGGCTTAAAACAAACTCACACTCAATCTTGAATGCCTTAAAGAAAATTAATCAATACTTGACGTGGAGGGCCTCTGGGCGCGCGAGTTTGCTTTTTTTGACCCTAACTCTTCTTATTGTTTGCATTCTTTGATAGATTTACTTTTGTTGGCGCTTCAAGTTGGAATTGAACATTGTCTCTTAAACATGAGTGTTTGCAAAGTCTAGATTAGCACACATAAGAGTCAGTTGGTAAAAGAACAAGCGTGTTTTTTAGCCCAAGGTCATCCAAGTCTTCTCTCCCCTTGTCGTCTTTCGAGGCCATCTTGGGTGCATAAGAGTAGGATCCAAAACCTTGTTTCTTTTTAGGAGGCCTGCTTGGGGATTTCATCACCCCTTGGACGACCTCAACTCCAGCATTCTGGCAGAGTATAAGAATTGGGAGGTGAATCGAAAGACACCTCTCTTGGGATCAAGATTTTGTCACTCGAGCTAAGCCTCAAGGAACTTTATACCCTTGAGAAGTGAAAGAGGAGAAGTGGGTTACCGCTCCTCTCAGCTGTGTGACATCTTTTTGGTCTCATATACGAATTTGGGCCTCACGTACCTTGGGTATATCGAGGACTCCTTAGCTAAACCAACTATCAACCTTGTAGACAACCATCTAGGATGTTAATGTGTTTGAGGTGACTGATCGAAACATTTGTAGAACATACACACTCCTTGGCGCAAGTATCACTTTTTGAGAATCAAAAACTTCTATCTGGTTGTTTCTATCTATTGCTTGATCTTTTATTTGTTGAATGAATGTTTGCCAAACTTGGTCAATCCTAGCTTAGGGAATACTTAGCGTAGTCACTGCCTATTCCAGAAGTTGAACGAGTTGAAGCAAAACAACCAAGATCTCTCAAAGCCAAGCAGATTCAGAAATTGATGTCAGAGCAACCCAAACCCAAACAGAAGTTCCACAAAGTTAAACTCAAACCATCTCTAGCATACCAAGAACTTTCAGCCAAGAGAAAAGAAATAACACCAAGCCCACGAATTGCCAAACTCCACAAAGCAGAGGACAAAGCTACTGACGAAGCACTTCAAGAGGCCTGGTTAGAGCGCACCATCAAATTTAGCCAACATCCAAGAGTTAATCCTGCTTATGCCTTACCAACTAGGCATGATTTCTATGATTAGACACTCTTGTTTCTCCACATCTTCTTGGATGGGCTTCACTTTAGAGTCATCTTTGTAGAAAAGCCAACCATCTTAGGTTATCCCCTTAAGCATTATTAGCTCATCCATCTCATTTAGAATCAAACCATCTAGCCAGCAATCAAAACCTCACATCCAAGCCTTCAAAATTGTTGTCACTTTTGCCAAAAGTTTGCCACTCCTAAAATCTTCTAAATCCATCAATCTCACCAAGGTTATCCCTTTGACAGAGCTTTGTCTAGGGTAATCCAGCTTTGTCACTTGTTATCCCTCATCACCTTGAGCTAAAGGTTGGGATCCACAAGTGGTCAATCTCGTGTTCTTCCTAAAGGATCATCAGTCTATCTTTAAGTTGACACAATCACCACCAAGCTTGCACATAGGAAAGCAGACCTTTCGTGCTTTGGCAACATATCTTTGAAGTTAGAATCTCCAACCCAATCCTCCTTAGGTTTTGTCATATAGCTTTGCCTTAACCTAGGAAATCATTTGCATAGAGAAGCCTTCCCCCTTTTGCATCCATCAGCATTATTGCATCTCATCCCTAGGAGCATTTTTCATGCCACCCGTCACTCGCTTAGCCAAGAAGAAAGAAACAATGGAGCCCTATCATTTGGATCGAACAACCTCACCCCCCTTGAGCACTCAGCCATCCTTCAGCCCAAAGAAAGCTATGCCATCATGTACTAACATTGAAGCTTTCATGAACCAACCAGGAAATGCAGTATTGGTAAATGCCATTATAGACAAGAACAAAGAGACAATCATGGCTAATTTTCGAAGAGAAAATGTAGGAACCTTTGACTTTGGAAGACCCCCTCCATTATCAGATCCATCTCACCCATTGTTTGGGTAGCTACCACCACCCATAGGCTCTTATGATCCAAATTATCCTCAATATATGCCAAAAGAAGAGCCTCCAGCCAATCCATATGATCCAACAGACCCAAACATACCATCATCCACCCAAGTTGAAATCTCCATGCCGCAAGCCAACCCATCCACCACCACTCCATCCTTGGTTCATACCTCTCCGCTCCAAACCCCCTTTACCCAAAACAGCTCACCGTTCACCCCCTTCACTATTGCTGCTGCTGCTCCCCAACCCAGCCTTCCAAATCCACCCATCTCCCAAATCAGTGCTAGCATCTTTGGCCAACCTCAGCAATATACAATAGGGATGCCACCCATGGGGCCAAGTAATCAACCTTTCATCACCCCCAGCTTGTTCACTGCAGCCCAAAGCACAATCCCATAATTTCCATTAGGTCTTGAGAGCTCAATACCATTAGCCACAAATCTACAAGCTACTACCCTCACTCCACAAAGCTATCAAATACCACAAGCTACTACCAATTTTCTACCAAACACCCAAGTGACCCCAGCCCCTGCCACCACTCTACCAAGCTTCCAAATCCAACCACAAAGCTATCAAACCCCATCAATTCCATTCCCAAGCTTTCAATTCCCACCACCTCCACCACCAACTAATCCATTACCTCCAATTACCAACTACTTTTCAATGCCACTTCTAGGAGGTAATCCACCACCCCATCCAACCACCAATTATTTGCAGATACCATCCCAAATGGGGGCACAACCCACATATATTGGTCAAACCCCACAAGCCCCTCGATCCTTTCCCCAAGCCTCTCAACCATCTTATACCTTACCTCCACAAAGCAATCCATTTATCCCACAGCCAGCTTATGTTCCTCAATCCCAACCTCAAATCCCATATCAACAGCAAGCCTCACAACACATGCAGCAATATGTGCCACCTCCCCCTCAGTAACCTGTCATCCACCATGCAGCTGCCCAAACAATGTACAATCCCTATCAGCAAATCCCTCATAGCCATCCATATTTAGTGGCCCCATCCAGCACATACCTACCTCAAGGCACTCCTACATTGGGGGCACCCCAGCCATCACCTATCAATTCAGAATGGGAGCAAATGAAGATAGCTCTGAAAGTCATCCAAGAAGGGAATGATCCGAAGATATTCAAGTTTGAGAATGTGTGTCCTTACCCATTTGACAGAGCCATTACCATGACACCATTTCCCGAACACTTTGAGGTACCCAAATTTGACAAATTCAGAGGAAAAGGAGACCCTGTCACACATATCAAAGAATTTTACATGCACTGCCAGGACGTAGCATACAATGATGTCTTCCTCTTGCGCCTTTTTCCAAAAAGCTTAGCTAGACCAGCTCTTGAATGGTTTTATAGAATCCCCTATGGCACAATTAAAAACTTTGCTGAATTATCTGAGGCATTTGTAGCCCAATATGCCCATCTTTTTGAAACAGAGCTATCAATAGTTGATCTTGTCCACACCAAGCAAAAAGGTGGAGAAAGCCTTGCCGAATACCTGCAAAGATGGCAAACCCTTACCACCCGCATACCTTGCACCTTGCCAGAATGCCATGTGGTGAAAATGTTTATTGATAATGCCCATCCTAGCTTGGCTCACCACATGACCATGAACTGTTTGCAAATCTACAAAGATATCAAAGAGAAAGCAATGATCCTTGAGCAAGGACTCATTAAAGATGGTGTGGTCAAGCTTTACAAGGAAGCCAACCAAAATCAATCACATTCCAATGACAAGTCTAGGTATTGGAACAAAAACAAGCACGTTGCAACAGATGGCGTCACTGACACCAGACATGTGAATATTGTTGGTCCTTCTCACAACCAGTCCAACCCACCATATCAACCAAAAAATCAACAAGCTATCAACTACCAACAACAGAATAACCAAAGCTATCAAAACCACAATCCAAGACCCAACTTCCAAGGGTCTAGCAATCAAGCTAATGCCATCAATGTAGCTACAGGACAAAAGCCTAGATTCCAACCTACACCTAGAAATTATACACCCCTTGGTGAGCCATTGGATGTCATTTTTGAGAAATTAGTCAAAGAAAACCTCATCAAATTTCCTCCTACCCAGCAAATTGACCCAAGCCAATCCAAAGCTGCATGGTACAAAGATAATGAGTACTGCAAATTTCATAGGGTAAAAGGTCACACTACCCTCAGATGCATGAAACTGAAAGACTATGTGCAGGACCTCATTGATCGGAAGGAAATCACTGTTGGTGCCCAAACCTCTCCCAATGCAGGCTTACAGATCTATCAAAATGCTTTTCCTCCACAACACAACCAAAATCCTCGAAAAGCACCTATCCAAACCAACAACAACAACACCAACAACTGTCAGCCAAACCAACAGCATGGGAAGAACAATGACCACACTTCATCCTATATAGACTATGGTAGCCTTATAGGTTGTGTATCCGAGAAAGAGTCTTTCGTCAATGTTATCAATATCCAAGGACCAAACAATGAGTGTGCAGTCACCACTTGAAGAGCGCAATTTAACATCGCAGGCCCACCTATTACACCAACACCATCAGCTCCATCAAAAAGCTAGTACAATATCTTGGAACACCTTGGGAACATGCCAGCCCAAATCTCCATTTTAGACCTTCTTCGCACTAGTCCTGTGTAAAAGAAAATCCTTGACAGTGCTCTCATAGAATCTCGTGTCCCTTCTGATATCAATGCTATTGATTTTCGTAATCTTGTTGGACACCTCTCATCCTCATGTGCCCTATCGTTCAAACCCACCGACATACCCGTGGTCGAGCCAGATCACACCCTTCCGCTTCGCATAGCCATCATGGTATCCAACTTTGTTGTAAAAAGAGTAATGATAGATAATGGATCAGCCTTGAATATTTGCACCCTAAAATTCATAAAACAAGCTGGGTATACTGAGGCAGATATCATCAGTGAGGTTATCACCATCAAAGCTTATGACAACTTGGAAAGAACCATAGAAGGAACTATTTTGCTGCCAATCAAGGTTGGGCCAGTCATCCAAGAGACACTCTGCCATGTTATTGATCTAAACCTACCATTTAACATCCTCCTCGGTCGCCCATGGATTCATGCCATGAAAGCCGTTCCATCCACTTACCATCAGTGCATCAAATTTCCACATCAAGGCACTGAGGTAACCATCCATGCCGATCCAGAACCCTTCGCTTACTGCAATGCGGTTGAAGCTTCATATACAAACCATTGCCCTAGAATTGATATTGGCACATCCATCGCCAGCTCATCCCACACTTATAATGACCCAGAAACCATCCTCACCTCTACCCTGTCTACTGTGAAGATCAATAACAAAGGTTGTGGAGAGTATAGTCTGTCAGATGCATTTGCTGTCGGGGCACTCCCACTTGATCCACATGCCCATGGACGACCGACATATCACAAAGCTAAGGAGGTTCCACCTCCTCGATACAAACAGTTTGGCCCAACAACCTTTGTATCCTCAAAAATCCCTCTTCATGAGGAGCTCACTCAAGATATCAACAAATGGTTACATAAGGATGCACCTCAAAGAAATCAAGCACGCCTTGATCACTTCAGCCAAAAGTATCCCCAAGAACATAAGCTCATCACTGATAAATGGAACTATCAAGGTGGTGGTCTAGGACCAGAAGAAAGAGGCATGCAGTGCCCCATCGACGCACACAAGTGGGAATCGAAGTCAGGTCTTGGCTTTGGCATACCCACAATTGGGGGCACCAATGAGAATGGTCACGCTTTTTTAAACATTCGCCACAACCTTGTCAAAATCGAAGACATTCCTGAGGAAGTTGAAAAGAGAGCCTACGATGATATCCGAGACCAAATCTCCCTCGGAGACTCTGTTCTCCAAGAACTATCCATCCACCTCATTGACCTAACACTCGCCCATCCACAACTCATAGATTGGGACCAACCAAGTGTCATACACATTGATGAGTTCACATCAGAGGAGGCACTTCTAAGATTCATGGGAGCTGAAACTCCTCACAAGAAAACAAAGCCAGATTCTGCCTATATCTACAAGCTAGATCCCAAGGGGTATTTTGGAGAAAATCCCCAACCTAGTTCTGATACACCCAAAACTAGAACTAAGGTGAATCTAAGACTAGCTAAGGCAATGAAGAGAACCCCTCAGCAAGAAAATCCAGAAGAACATGAGGATTTAGCATTACCTCCTCAAGATAATCGACCAGAGGTGTCTTCTATTCTAATTGAGGATACTCGAGAAGTCAACATTGGTTCATCAGAGATCCCCAAACTTGTTCACATTGTTGCATCCCTATCACAAGACCAAGATGACCTCCTCTTTGAGGTCTTAAGAGAGAATATTGGTCGATTTGCATGGTCATATCAGGACATGCCAGGACTTGATCCAAAGCTTGTAGTTCATCATCTTGCAGTTGATCCAAAGATCAAGCCCGTCAGACAAAAGCTTAGAAAAATGCACCCCAAGGTGGCATTATTGGTCAAAGCTGAATTAGAAAGAATGTTAGCTGCTAAGGTTATCCGACCTATCGACTACTCAGAGTGGATCTCCAACATGGTCCCTATCACTAAACCTTCCGGTGACATCAGAATCTGCACTGATTTTAGAGATCTTAACAAAGCTTGTCCAAAAGATGATTTTCCCTTGCCCAACATAGATATGATTGTAGATCTTACAGATGGACATGAAATTTTATCCCTCATGGATGGATTTTCTGGGTATAATCAAATCAAGATTGCAGAAGAGGATCCGCATAAGACAGCATTCACTACCCCTTGGGGAACCTTTTGCTACAACATGATGCCTTTTGGCCTAAAGAATGCTGGGGCTACCTATCAAAGAGCTATGACAGGAATTTTTCATGATCTCATCCATAGCATTTTGGAGGATTATGTGGATGATATCTTGGTCAAGTCTCATACCTTCATGGATCATCTTGCTGACTTGGAGAAAGTCTTTGATAGGTTAGCCAAATATCATCTCATGCTGAATCCCAAGAAATGTGTCTTTGGGGTCACATCTGACAAGCTTCTAGGTTTCATAGTTTCTAAACGAGGTATAGAGATCGACCCCAAGAAGGTCAAGGCTATCTTAGACATGCCTCCTCCCCAGACACTGCGACAGCTTCACTCTCTTCAAGGAAAGCTCCAATCTGTTTGACGCTTCATCTCCCAGCTTGCAGATAAGTGTACACCATTTTCACATTTACTGAAGAAGGATGAGAACTTTAGGTGGGATCCTTTATGTCAGCGCAGCTTTGACCATCTCAAGCAGTATCTCATCAATCCCCCTATCTTGGTTCCACCAGTTCCTGGTCGTCCCCTGATTTTGTACATATCAGCAACACCTACTGCTCTAGGGGCACTTCTAGCACAGATTGATGACTACAACAGAGAAAGAGCCATCTACTACATCAGTAGAACCCTAGTTGGTTATGAACTCAATTACACTCCTATGGAAAAAGCTTGTTTGGCAGTTGTTTTCTCAACTCAAAAGCTTCGCCATTACATGCTAAGTCATACCATCCAACTAGTCTCCAAGATTGACCCTCTCAAGTATATGCTCTCTAGAACAACACTTACAGGCCGTTTGGCCAAATGGGTTATGCTCCTTAGTGAATTTGACATCCAGTATGTGGATAGAAAGGCAATCAAAGGGCAAGCTATAGCAGATCACCTAGCTGATGCACCTCTAATAGATGCTTATCCATTGATCACAGAATTTCCAGATGAGCATATCTGTCTAATTGAAGAACAACCCCCATGGAAACTTTATTTTGATGGCTCATACACATCTCGTGGATCAGAGGCAGGAATATTTTTGGTCACACCTCAAGGAGATTACATTCCAAAAGCCTTCAAGCTACAATTCCCTAGCACCAACAATATAGCTGAATATGAGGCCCTCATAGCAGGATTAAAGATAGCTGTAGAATGGAACATTGTTGAGCTACAAATCTTTGGCGATTCTCAGCTCATCATCAAGCAAGCCCTAAATGAATATCAAACCAAAGATGAAAAGCTATTACCCTACAAAGAGCTGGTTGATCAGCTAACCCAACATTTTACAAAGCTTTAGTTTACACAAGTTCCTCGAATACAGAACAAAGCAGCAGATGCTATGGCTACTATAGGCTCGCTCTTGGAAATTCCCCAAGCAGCTACACAGTATGAGTTTTTAGTGGAGCAGCTCCTCACACCCGCCTATGCGAATGAGGATTCAAACCGTGTTTGTATCTTGGTTGGTCCCCAATCCCCTTGGTACCATGAGATTCATGCTTACCTTAACGATGGTATCATATCTCCTCACCTCACACGTACCCAACGCCAGAACCTCATCCAAAAATCATCCCGCTATGTTATCATAGCCAATACCCTATATCGTCGAGGTTATCACGATACTCTCTCTCGATGTTTAGACCAAAATGAGGCCGCGATGGTGTTAAAGGAAGTACACTCTGGACTTTGCGGTGCCCACACAAGTGGTATTGTCCTAGCGCGACAAATCCTTAGAGCAGGCTACTATTGGAGCCTTGATCTAGTTGGAACTATCACACCCCTCTCATCTGATGGACATAAATGGATAATAATAGCTACAGACTATTTCACTAAATGGGTGGAAGCAGTCCCCCTAGTCTCAGCTACAGGAGTTCAGGTCTCCAAGTTCATCTTGTACCACATTATTTTCGGCTTCGGCATCCCATCCACCATCTTCACCGACCATGGAGGTAACTTTGAAAATCTCAACATGGAAGAATTATGCACTTCCCTCCACATCCATCACCGCTTTTCTAGCCCATATTTCCCACAAGGTAATAGCCAGGCAGAGGCAACTAACAAAACCCTCCTCAAAATTCTAAAGAAAGTTGTCAATGATTCCGGCCGTGATTGGCACCTACAAATAAATCCATCCCTATGGGCCTATCGAACTTCCTTCCGTACATCCACAGGCACAACTCCATACTCCCTAGTCTATGGTGCCGAAGCGGTACTACCTATAGAGGTTGAACTTCCCTCCTTGCGCATATCTTTGCAAGGGCAAATATCAGATGAAGAATATAGAGTAGCTCGACTCACCCAGCTAGATCTCTTAGATGAGAAGCAGCAACAAGCCTATGATCATCTCACAGTCTATCAAACTCATCTCAAAAGAAATTTCAACAAAAAAGTGCTTCCACGACACTTTCAGCCAGGTGACATGGTCCTCAAAGAAAACATGAAAGTCCAAGTAGATCGAGAAAAGAAAGGCAAGTTTGAACCTACATGGCTTGGTCCTTATGTTGTCACTGCTTCCTTTGGCTCTGGAGCTTATCAGCTATCTACACCAGAAGGAGAACTCTTGAATGATCCTACTAACATCATTCATCTCAAGAAGTTCTATGCTTGAAGATCCTTGGTATACCAGGCTTTTGAAAAATACAAAAGAAAAAAATAGTAAAGAGAAATAAACGTCCAATGGTGAAAACTTGGCAATTCAAGCACCTTGGATAGGTACCTTGGTGAAAACTTGGTAATTCAGGCGCCTTGTGTACTAAAGACTAATTCATTATCTATCACTATCCTATCCCTCATCCATTTACCCACCATCCCATAAGACACACTTGCTTGTTCCCTTGGTGTTCCAACCAAATATCCAAAATCTGATGAAGCTTGTAAATACCTCCTGTACAACTTGTAAATCTTGTACCAAAGCTTGTATTATACCTTGTAAATCTTGTACCATACCTTGTCTATCCGAATCTTGTCCAAGGTTTGTACCATATTCCAGACTATAAATAATCTTGTATCCTAGCTTGTATACTATCACGTGCACACACAAAACCCCATTTCACTTAATCTTTTCGCAAACCATCTACCTATCCACCTATCACCTATTATAGACATCCCATCCTTCACAAACATTTCCATCTCACAAAAAACCAAAACATGAAAAAACTTGTACATTTGTAACATATCTTGGTCCATCAGCTTGTACATCCTCTTTAGCTTAGTACCATTGTATCTATCCAGTGTTTGTGTTAGTTCGTCCTTGGTCAACATCTTGCACACATCGCACACTTTGGTTAGATATTTCAATGCATCCTTTAGCTAGATTTTCTATCACCAAAGTGTTATCTTTCTTAGTTCAGCTTGCCAGACGCATCACTCATCCAAATCCACCAGCTTAGGTGCTCTCCGATAGGTCCTTGCAGGATATAGCTTTCCTCATGTCTGATCTTGGTCTGTTAGTACCTCTTCCTACCCATCTCGTTGGCAAACGGTTCTCTTTTGGATTTTCACTTTCTTTTGATTTGGGATCTTCCCTTTTGGGTCTTGAAGTATCTTTTCCAAGCAATCTCCTTGTTCCCTCCTCAAGGTTGCCATGATCTTCCATATCATGGTATGCTGTGAATGGGGCAGTTAGAGCGTAAGGTCTTGATCAGGTCTTTCGTTTGTTTTTCTTTTCTGCTTGTGGGTTCTCCAATGTCATTTCCACGCTGCTTCCTCTAGGATTCATGTGTGATGTTGGGGCAATCCTTGCGTGTTTGTTTTGAGTTAGTTTGTCAATCCTTTGGACGGTTGGTGAAAAGGCCTTGATGTTCTTGGTAACCTTGGCAATTAACCAACAGTCCTATAGCAAATCTAGTGCTCAACTACATGGTGGTACTTCTCTTTGAAGTATCCCCCCGCTCAAAAAGCTTCAATGGGTTTCCTTCATCTCCATTATTCCCCATCCATATCCAGCATCCGTCTCTCCTACCCCAGCTGATGCATCAATATCTCTTTGAATCACTCATCACTCTTAGCTTTAGGGATCCACAATCCTAGTCTTAGGGATCCACCAATCCAAATCAACCCACCAAGCCTCATCTTTCGGGATCCACAATCCTAGTCTTAGGGATCCACCAATCCAAATCAACCCACCAAGCCTCATCTTTCGAGATCCACAATCCTAGTCCTAGGGATCTCCGAAACCCATCTTCCGCCAATCTAACTCTTTGAAATCTTGTTGCATCAGCTTTATAATCCCCTCATCCATCTCCCTATCCTGGATTCCTTTCTATAGCGCTCTGCTCCTTCATCCTCCACCTTCCCTAAGGTCTTAAGCTTGCTTCCTCTTGTGCATCTGATTCTCCTTTATCATTCTCCCATAGTGAGAGTTTGAGCTAATTCAGCCCCTTCTCTTTGCCAATCTGAGTCTCCTTGCTCATCTCAGATTCTTGTACTTTTCAAAAAGCCATCGAGCCTCGCTTTCTCTCCTCGCTACCTTCTTGAGGGGGCATCTCACAGTCCATTCTCTCCTCTTCTTCTCTAGCCTTGGGCATCTTATTTTCTTATCTTTGATGCCATGCCACTTGCGGCATCACATCAAAGAGGGGCAAAATGTAGACACCTAAAAACCTTTAGAAAATAAAGTATTTTTATTTTCTGAAAAAGTCTTGATGACATCATCATTTATTAATTAATTAATTATTTAATTAATTAATTACATTAAATCCCTTTATCTTAATTAAAAATATTTAATTAAGGAATCCCTCCCAAAAATGTTTAAATCTTATTTAAACATTATTTCCTTATTTATTAATTATTTAATTAATAAATTGACCAAAAATCCTAAAATAAATAAAAAATTTATTTTTTGCCCAAAACTTGGCCAATTTCCTTATGACCAATAACCTCTTCCAAAATCTTCTAATCCTTCTTTAATTTCGATTAAAGGCTAATCTCATCATTTCCTACCCCTAACCCCAACTCAAAATATTTAATTAAAATTAAATATTAATCCTCATGTTTATTAAAAAAGTTTTAATAAATATCTCCTCAACCCAAACCCTTGAAATAAATAAAACTTTATTTATTTCCTAAAAATCTAATTTATCCTCATCCTAGGAAATTCTAGACTATTCTAGAAAGTCTTTATCCTCATCCAAAATCTAGACTCTTCTAGAAGATGTCTTTAAACCTAATCCTAATCCCCTCCTAACCTTGTCACATTCCCTAAACATGGGTTAAAACTTACTAACCCAAGCCAAAGTTAACAAATATCTCCTCCTTCACCCACCCTCATTAAATGCCATCCACTTGCCTATCCCTAAGCTAATCCTAAACCATCCTAATCCATCCTCTAATCATTTGCACAAGCCTAAACAAGCTTAAAACCTTCTTATTCAAGTCCAAGTCAAAATTGCTCTCATCACCCTCAAAATATCTCAACCATAAAACTTTATGAAGTCCACTAGGTCATAAATGACTCTTACAAGCCCTTTTATTGCTCTTACAAGTCATTATGAGGGTCTTTATGAAGATTTTATCCCTTGAGTCTCCTTTGTTGACTCATCCTTCCCCTTTCCTCCATCCTCTCACCATGTGACATGTGTCACTCCTTGATTGGCTATAAGGAAGCACAATCCATGTGCTCTCCTCTCATGCAATCTGAGCCCTCCATAAGCTTTTTCCCATCCTTGCATCTTAGCCCTCAATCCCTCAAGTCTCTTGCCTATAAATTGGATCCTTTCCCTTTGCAAAATAACACAATCCATGAAGTAAAGTTATAATGCTATTTTGAGAGCCAAATCCATACTAAAGCCATCTATCCACACCAAAAATCCATAATCATCCATTGAAGCCTTTGGAAGCATATTGAGCATACATCCTATGCATTTAGATAAAGCCACTCAACAAGAGAGCTTCTCATTGAGAGAGCCCATTAATGGCTCATATTCTCAATTGAGAGCTCATCTTAGTCTATCTTGAAGTTTATGAATTTTGTTTAGTTTGTAGAAGCTTTATTTAAATTTGGTTTCTATTAGCATACTAACATTGCTCATATACAACATAAATATTAATTATAGTATGATTGCAACAGATAGAATGCCCTGGTAGAAGGATTTGGTTCAGGAACCTACACAACGAATCTTGTTTATATGTATTTAACTTAATAGCCCTTCTATATAAGCTGAACAGTGGACAGAGAATACTAGTTTTGATTTCTAGAGATAGTTATAGCTAAAATTAACTGGATGACCTCATAATTTTACGATCAAATATAATGTTAAATGACTAAGGAAGGAGAAAGGTATAGTCTCTCAGTCCTCCTTATCTGATATCATCCATTAGCTTTCAAATCTGTAGTGTATGTATACACACACACAGTCATGGGGTTAATGGTTGTTTATCCTAACAAAGATCTGATGTCTGGCCATTTACTGTTGAGCCTAATGTGAATTTAGTCTCTCTGTCATGAATTTGAATATTAATATTAATGGAGCTGGTAGTTGCTTTTGTGGATGCAGGCTTGTATGAACAATAACTGATTTCAGCTACTTTTGTGTGGTCTGTAGAAAACTTCTCTCAATTGTAATTTTTACATAAATTTTTCTATAGAAATTAGGGTATATTTTGACAATTATGTCAAGGATTTAATTTAATTTGTTCAAATATACAATCTAGCTATTTATTTTACTTAATCTGATCTAGCTGTTTATTTTACTTACTTTGGGTATCTAAGCTTATCCTCTAAGTATATGTAGTAATTACTCATTTGTATTAAGAATCAGTGAAACTTGTCATGATGTTATAATTGTATTTATACTCGTCAAGGATGGTCGTAATTAAGTGAAAATAGTTTATTGGGAACCTTCACACATACAGGAATGGTAGTAATTTTTAAATTTTGTTTGAAGGATGAAGATAACATAGCAAGGCTGAAGCCAACCCCATCTAACAAATAGAGATCTAGTGATTATTAATTTTCTTTGACAAGTATAGAAAGAATTCTTGTAATAACTTATTATTTTATCATTTCCCTATTGTTATTGTAGCCTTGGTGGTCACTTATCCTGAAGTTATCTCATAAATCAATGATGATTCTAAGGTAAGAGATGCTTGAGGTTACAATAACTTCAGGGCAAGATTAATCTATATCAGATAATCATGAGATGATGGTGCCTCAGAATATTTGTTATCTATAAAGAATGATTCCTGTGGATTAATATGAATTTGAGAAACCAGCATTCTAGTTCACAATAACAATTGATCTTAGCTGGCTGTAGACAATATTTTCAGGCATATATAGAGAGAGAGAGAGAGAGTTGGTTCCCCGGTATCAAATGAATGATGACATGATCAAAAATGGAAACTGGATAAATAGCTCACATGGTTTTAGACACAATATAAATCAAGTAATATGAAAAATAAAGACCGGTTCTATTTAATGTATCCCGCCAAAAGGCGGTAAATCGTAAATAGCAAGGTTGTACTTAGTAATTTGGAAATGTAAATGAAAGCAACAAAGGTCTTTCATATCACTGCTGGTCTAGGGCAGTCAAATAATATGTACATATTGTTTCCGGACTGTATAAGTCCCAAGTTATTCTAGGGATTTTCTCTTCCCGTTCTTTTCTGTTAAAACTCTAACATCAATACTCACATTGGTCTGACTGTGCAGATTGCACATTCTTCTTCTCTCATAGAATACCATTTCAAAGGCTATTAATACATTACCCTTAGTTAAGCATGATCAACGATGCTTTTTATAACGAATTCAGTGCAAATAACGGGGAGAGCATCTACTATTTAAGTACATGTTAATTTTCAGGGTTACTGGTCACACAATGATGTTGCAAAAATCGTAACAAGCATCAGAAAAGGCTTTCACTAAGATAAAATAACTTTGAAAGAAATCTATCTGTTGATAGAATAATCAATTTGAATATGAAACATGTGAATACACATAACAATTACTTTCCACCAACTCCAAGCAAAGGCTATGTATTCCTTGTTTCTATGCTTTCTAAATTTTTCTAATCAAATTTACTCCTTTTATGCCTATTTGTAACATATTTTGTCGAATTTATAAATGTCACATTAATAATATACTAGATATGAACAATATACATTAGAGCAACAATATTACCTATCAGCTTAGGTGTGATGGATTTCACCTTAAAACTTAGTCTGAAACCAATGAGATTTCAATGAGATTTTCATTCAAGTACAACAATGCAATGCCATGCAAAGGTCAAAGCTGGGGCACAACTGACTCCATGTTTTTTTCTGATGGAGATTATAAGACTGCATAGCAACCCAATGCCAGGTGAATTTTAGAGTGTGGGCACTATGGCTGACACCTTATTTCTGGTGGAAACAAACAAAAATTTAATAATTTCTTTCTGATTTGTAAAAATAAGGTATCGCTTTAGAAGTCATAGTTCAAGGGGAATCAAAATAATTATTTCTGATACTTAGGTAACCTTGGCTTTGAAAAAGTCATCTATATTGTTATTAATTTGTTTATATCAAAGGTCCAAATCCATCAATTTGTGGTAAACAGTGCCCATACTTTTGATTCCTGTAACTTCTGACGAAGACTAGTTGGGTCAGATTTGCATTGAATTTGATTTTGATCATGTTGGTCTCATTTTCATTGATTTGTAGACACTCATAAATCTAGCTGTGAACTCTACTATTAAAATAATAAAAGAGAAATCACATGGAAGTAGAGCAATAAAAAGAACTAAAAACATGCAGTCATAATTCTGCTCTTTCCTTTGATAAATGCTTACCTTCAATTTTGACATAGAGATAGGCATTTCTTTTTGCATGCAGAACACGATCTTGAGTCCTTTGATTTTCTGTCAAAGGTTTTCCATCATTGAAGCTGTATAACCTGGCAGACTATCATACTCACTTTGAAAGCTACATAGAGATTATGAAGTTCCATCTGCAAATTGTCATCCAAGTTGCGATTAAGTTCTTCCATCAAAAACTGCAAACATAAATTTTTTTATTTGTTCATCAAACCAATGAATCCTATTTACAAAAGATATAAATTGTCACAGGCCTTGAAAAAACATATAATGATTTAAGTTTTTATACTTGGGTATAATATGACAGTTTTGAAGCTTACACTGAAAACAAAACTCGGATTCACATTGTATATTGCTGGATTTGAAGCTTGCCTCGGATTTTATAGAGCCTGCACGGTTAATGCCAAAGAGATCTGGTGTGAATTTAATGCCCACTTACAATTTATAAATTTACTGGAAGTCCGTAATTGACTGTAACGAATATGGTATTGAGCTTTGAACTCACTGTTTTGGACTTTGTTCCTCCACAATGTATTTTGCAATTTTCGTAATATCATCTTCCCAGCCTGTTAGAATCTTTTGATCCTCTATGAATGGATATTTGTTAAGTGTCATAGGTGGTGAAGAGTATATTAACCAGATCATAACATTAAAATCACATGAGATTTATTTGATGAATATTCAAGCATATCTCCTAATCTGATTCTTCATATTGAAGTTGTATGTTAAAATTGCAGAGGCAGCATTAAGAGTATTTTGTGCCTTAAGATTGGAGATAAATGATCAGCTTGTAAGTTTTAATTATATGCCTACATTCGAAGTTTGTTCATCCAGTTGCCATGAGAGAAGAGAAGGTCTCTCATTTCATCTAGTTCTGTTGATTATATTATATACATATTCAGTTTTAATTATACAATCAGATATATCATATATCACTTGGTCCAATGGACAAACCCATAGACTGTTATCTTGTAAGGTATTAGCCTTAGGAAAGAGGTCAGTTAAAAGCACAATAAAAATTTCCTTGGGTCGATCAGTCCTCAAACCACAGATATATCATATATCACTTGGTCCAATGGACAAATCCATAGACTGTTATCTTATAAGATATCAGCCTTATATTATGTGGAAATTTGAAAATATTAAGAGTACATTTATGGAAGAATTCACAACATGAGCAGTCCTCTTTTCCAAAATGGATTTCTTTGATACCTTATCAATAGTAGCCTTTCTAATGGTGATTGGCAGACTGAAGAATATGGCAAAGGCCACATGAAAGGAGCACTCCCCACTACTGCAATTGAAGTTGATCCTTAAACCATTCACATACTGTAATGGTGACTGCTAAAGTCAAGACAAGAATTATGAAAAACCACTAGTCGGGTACTTCTATGTACTTTCTCATGAGATTATGGTGGTTCGCAAATATGCTGTCATGTGTTTTGAGGACTTGCTTAGCCATGCGTGAGAAAGATAATACAATGACTGGTTTAGAATCCAAATAGATGGTCATAATTGGGCCATATTTGTGGGCAAGAGTGGCCAGGGATTTGTGAGGAAGATGGGAGAATAAATGAAGGTTGCCAATGATGGGTACTGGTGTTGGAGCAAGGAGCATTTTTGACAGAAGTTTTCTTAGATTTCTTAGTGTAATGAGTAGGACAATTCATGCTGATTGAAAGATTTCCATTGGGAGCTTTAAAAGGTAGATAATCCCTATAATCATCCTTATTTATACTATTTCGTAAGAGTAGTTTGTAACTAGGTTTATACTTATGGGGTATAGGGCTAAGGCATTTTGTCAGGCCCTAATCCAAATTACCAATTTGCAAGAGCCAGAGACATGAGAGAAAATGGAATTCCATACCTTGCCAACATCAGCAACAATATTTCTGTATACTCTAAACGATCTCTGCAGCCTAAGCAACATAAGAGCATTTATAGATCTATAGCATTTTTTTATTAAAATATACGTGCCAAAGCTAATAAAGAGGGCACACTTCTCATCTTCAGGAGAATAATGAATGTCAAGTGTTGATTTCATAAGCAGCCACCTACACTTGCTAAAGTTTCCAAGACGACAGTTGTTTTTCATTTTTCTCTTGATCTACTCGCTATGGCCTTTGAAGTTGCTTGAGAGACCCAATGCATATACGTGGAGGATAACCCTAAACGCAGATTATGTCAAGAAGATACATATTAATAACTTGGAGCATAGTGGCACAAGAAGATACATATTTTTCATTCTTATCATTAAAAAGGACCACGATGGAATCAAACATATCTGCAGTGAATGCTCAAGGTATCTATGCAAAGATATAAATTCAACATAACTATCAACAGCATATCAAAAGATATCAGTATTATACAAGGAAGACAATACAACAGCAAATTCCTTATCATTTGAAAATTACAGAGCATTGGTACTCATCCAAGAGAGCAACAATTAGCATCCAACAAGAGAAAGTCAGAAGACTTGATATTTACAAGGTGAGCATAGTGGCATAGTGGTACAAGAAGATACATATTTTTCATCCTCATCATCAAAAAGGGCCACGATGGAATCAAACATATTTGCAGTGAATGCTCAAGGTATCTATGCAAAGATATAAATTCAACATAACTATCAACAGCATATCGAAAGATATCAGTATTATACAAGGAAGACAATGCAACAACAAATTCCTTATCATTTGAAAATTATAGAGCATTGGTTCTTCTTTGAAAAGAATCCAGTTCGCATTGGGAGACAACCTTATACAGGAAATCAACTATCGATAATAATGGACACATATAATGGTATTGAGAACTTCTAGATTTACAAATGTACATAGAACCATCAAGTGACAAACAAGGTATGATATCCAGTGATAACTTGGAATGGAATAGCAACGTCAATGCTAACAGTTCATGATTTCAAGTATATATAGAGGCAAAGAACCACACCACAAAAACTAGGAACTAACTATTTCAGGCTTAGCTGGAACATGAACTAATATGAATAAAGGGAGATTGCAAAAGTGGAAAACAGAGTATATAAAAAGACAATTGATTGTAAGATACTGTAGTAGCAACATCACATTTGGGGGGCTTGCAAGCAACACACATTTGATAGATTACACCCATGATCATCTCAGCAGAAGCAATATCAAAAATTAAATAGTGGTCGTGATTGGTATTGGTAGCTTACGTCAACAATATCATCAACAATCACTATTAAAACATTAAGATCAATTAATAAATACAGTGAAACAAAGATAGTGATATATATTATATATTGTGAATAATCGGATCTATTCTACACCAAAATGATACATTACAACCATATCCCATATTTGTACCAAAATTAAGATGTATTGAGACAAATGGGTGATGTCTTATTATATTAATCACTTGATAAGAAAAATCTCTCATAGTGTTAAGAGAACTAAATTCATATTTTCAAAGGCTTAATGGGGAAAAATATCTTTCACTTTGAAGTTTAGAGAACATTGTCTCTATATTTCAAGCAATTTGACAAGGGACATTACATCACTATAGAGCTCTAACATCAAGAAATTTCATAAGTGAAGGATATTTACTATTTTTTTTTATTTAGTGATGGTAGCTACATATTTTATGTTTGAGAACTCACCCAAAAGGGCTTGTGCCAAAAAATTATAATAATATATTACCAAAGTCCATATCATTACCCTATAATACACAAGGCAAGTGCTAAGAAATAACAATTAAATAAAATTATTTTCACTTTTGGCAAAGTGCAAATATAATGTTTGATCTAGTTGGGAAGAGGGCAAACTGATGGCTACAAGCATGGAAAGACATTTATTACCTTGTGTTGTAAAGAGACAAGGCTGAGGATAGTAAGGATATTTCCATTATCATAAATTTGGAGGTGACATCTTTAGACTCTGATTAGGCTGAGGATAGTAAGGATATTTCCAATAACAACAGTAGAAATATTTGCACCAGTCTATCAACAAAGTCAACTTTAATGTTCATATTAACTATTGGGACCAGCAACCTCCTAACATAATCCAGGCTGCGCATACACTTTGCATACACTTCCATAGTGAAAGATTAAGCTTCAATCAACTTTTTTTCCTCAAAGATAGATCTAAAAGTCTTAACTCCACATTCTCATTACTTTTGATTCTTTAAAAATCTGGCTCCCATAGTAAATCCCTAATGGCTACAAGTTAGTGGTAGTCTATCAATCTGGCACAACTTTTCCATGATTGGTGGTCTTCCACTATCCTATGTGAAGAATGACAATCAAAGAGAAACTAACTTACTCACCAGCATACTAATTCCAAACTAACTTATTGAAGTGGAAGCTAGGTACAAAATGCTAATCTATTTAAGAAGACTAGAGAACATGGAGCTGCATCATTGCCCAAAACTGGTTGTAGAGAAGAAATTAGATAGAGGAAAGGGGAGAAATTAGATAGAAGAAAGAGCACATTGATGAAGCAAAAGATCAAATGGTTCAATAAGTGGGGTATTAGAATTAGAGAGTTCCCAAGCATCAATGGGGAGATAAAGAATTACATTCAAGGAAAATTCAAGGAAAGAATGTCGACATGGCATATTGGGAGGGAATAGGAGTACTACATCAAACATTTTAATTCCCATTTTCAAAACTAGAGGAGGAACAGGTGATTTGGGGATTGATTAGTTCCCATTTTCAGCCACTGTCAATAACAATAGATTCTTGGCAGAATTGTCCTCTTCTACTTCATTGTTGTACTAGGGTTTGGGATTAGGATTCTTCTGGGAGGATCCACTTTCAATAAATGCTAGATGAGATGATAACATGGGGAGAAGGATACAAGAGGAGGCTTGAAAGTTTATGTCATTTGTGAGCTCCACAGAAGTAGATAAAGCTGAGTTTTTTTGGAGAGGAATCACAGAGGGGACTTGCATGTTTTTCTGAGAATGACCATTTGTAGACCCCAAAGAGGGTGAGGGTGAAGGTGAGACATATTTTTTGGGTATCTCAAGGGGCAATGGGGGCCTTTGAGGAGGTAGAAATATGGGGGTTCACTGTTTGAGACACAACCATTTTCTCCTCCAGATTTTTGTTACCCACCATGATCAGACAAAACACTCTGATCAGGATGTGAATGCTAGGGGATTGGAGAAGGAATTTCAGGGGGTCAGTTTTTCCAAGGCTGAGAAAAATATCCTTACATTTATGCCCATGGATTTTATATTTTAGACTTTCCTTGTAAAATACTTTATTATTATTATTAGAATGTTGTTCTTGACATAAATAATGCATGACATATCAACAACAAATTGATAAATGGCAAGAGGAGATACAACTACTTTGCAGAATTGATTCCATTAATGAAGACATGAGTGCCCACCTCAATGATGCTCAATATCTTTTTCATGCTACATGTATGGACTGATCACTCCTTCCATTACCAAATTGGCAATCAATAATGATGTTTTATAGTTATAGAATTTCTCAATCCATGGTGGATATATGATGCTAGATGTAATGGTATCACAATAAAACACGCACAAGATATCTAGCAAAGGCTTTCACATCTCTATTTTACCATGCTGCATACCTTAAATTCTTATAATTGTGTCTATACCAAGACACGCCAAAACTAAATCTAGTTAATTTTACAGAAGCAAGACTCAGGATATTCAAAATACTAGAGGGTATGTTTTGTGTTTCATTTGCTTATTAAAAGAACTTTATACCCCACACATGTTTACTATATTATTGGTATTATTGTATGATTGATGGATTCCTGTTGAATCACTATTCATGAAATGGAGATCAATGAATTTGATTCAAAAACCACATAGTTAAAATTGTATGGTATAAATTAGGATATAATTGCAAATAATAGAATAGATTAATAGAATTAGGCTCACTAGAGGTTCACTTTGATCCTACAAACAATATGCTCATCCTCTTTTCTATTGTAATAACCTTGATAATTCTATTTTGTGACTTGAAATCTTTGAATTAGTACTAACCAACATATTATTTTCAAGTTCACACCCATCCATAAAACTAACGTATAAATCAAACTTTGACTCACCTTTTTGAAAGCTCAAAAGATAGTGCATGTATTACTACATCTCCTTTGACTTGTGTTCTTCACATCTAACAAGTGTTACCTTTTCCTCTTTGACTTTATTATTAACATCTAATGTGGAAATGTGATCGAATCTATGGAAAAGCCACCTATAGAAGTGAAAAAGTGGATGATGGCACAACTTCACAAATGCTGATGACAATACTATTTATCATGACAGTGATATGTGCTATTAAAAGAGAGTGATATATGTCAAAGTTGAAAAAAAATTGCTTGTATTAATGTAGGCCATGTGTGGGCTAAACAAGCAAATGTAATTATTGACTGGTGTAAAAGATGAACTCTACAACCTTTATTTGCTTTCTTGCAGGTTGTGGAGAATGAAAGCTTTGGAGCAAGGTATGGATGTGTTGTGCACCAATTGGTGCAACTGTGTGCTCAAATTGCTTGTATTAATGTAGCACTGTAGAATATATACCACAATTATAAGAATTATCTATGTTCTATGTGTATGCAGCCATTCAGGTTTAGAGGGTGGGAATTGTTATTTAAATCACATGAAATGGCCTTAATTGCAACCCTACAATGCATGAACTTTATCCAATGACCTTTATTTAGCTTCTTTCCTATGTTGAGTAACTCAAAGGACATCCTCAGCTTAATCATCAAGATGCTAATTAGACCCATGGTAGTTGGGGTTGAGCCTCTTGCCTATGCTGAGTATCTCATAGGACATCTTAAAGTTAATTACATATTGAATAAATCACAAACACTAAGAAAATAAATTATATAGCCTAGATAGGGCATCAATTTAAACCATTTAAACTAATATTAATCTGATCTAAAAGAGAAAAGGGAACCTAAGACCAGTGCTTGAGAGAGAAACAGGAACATATTAATTACCTTGAAGATTCAATCAAAGAATAATGGAGATGAATGAAATCCTTGGCCAATATATCATGAATCCTTCAGTCTTGAGAAAGAAAAGGGAATAAATTGATTACCTTGAAGATTGAATTGAAATGTAGTGCAGATAAATATAATATGTTGCCTCCCAATACTTTAACTACTCTACCCACTGAGCAATATTACGCCTTCCGCTATTGCCTCTCATTGATGTATATGTTGTTGTTGCAATATGTTGTATGTTTGGCTAAATTAATGCTCTCTGCAAATTTTAAGCTTTGTTTTGAGTCTCAAAAAACCCTTGATTGCACATGCAGGAAGAAAAATTGGGGAAATTTGGCTTGCGCGGGAAGCAAAATTGGGAAATTTTGGCTTGCGTGGGAGGCAAATTTTGAAAATTTTGGCTTTTGACATTATTGGCAAACCAACATGAATATCATAATTTTTATTTTTTATTGGGATTTAATTAATTTAATAATAAGATTCATTATTTAATAACTTTTAATTGATTATTTATTGTGATATTTTCATCAAGATTCAATTCTTTAGTTTTTGAGTCAAACTCAATTTTTGTTTTTATTAATTAATTGATTAATCTATTTTCATCAATTAGTTTTAATTTTGAATTAATTAGTAACTATGATAAATAATTTATTTAATTTTAGATGATCTATTTTATATACAAATTGGTGCTTTTTTTTTTAGTTTATAAAAATTATTAAATAAGTTTTTGCAATCACCTCTTTGTTGAGAAGTTTGTTCACAAATAATATCATTTGTTAATTGACCTACTAATGATTCATCTCATGTATTATATAATTGCATGCAAAAACATCAAATTTTACCCTTAAAAAATTCCAAAACTCTTCATGTGCACAGTACATCATGACATGATCTTATTCCTGATGTCATAGGGTCAACTATTATTTTTCTTAATTTACCTTGCACACCTCCTAGACTATATAACTGTTGTACACAAAGGTTTATATTAGGTATGATCTCTTATATAAGGTACCCATTAATTACACACCTGTGCTAAAAGCTATTATATTTAAAGATATTGTAGAAATACATGCTTGATGAAAGCTATACCATTATAAGTATTGATTATGGTAGGTTAAATTTGACCATGTTCTACTTGAAAGTTGATTCTTTAGACATTTAACCTTGTGATTTTAATAGGTGACCAAATTAGTCACTTTTTTTTATCACCTATAGCTATAAATTGCAAAGAAATAGTGATATGTGACCAAAATAGTCACTTGTTTGATCACCTATTATAAAGAAATAGTGATGTGTAATCAATTTTAGTCACAAGACTAAAATTTTAGTCGCGTGACTAGAATTTTCAATCACCTAGTCACATATCAACCGAAAATGTACTAGTGTGTCCTGATCCTTTGGTGCTATCTAGATTTGATTGTAACTATTGAACCCATCCAAGAATGAAAAGTACTTCTTTCCTGCAAGATTGTCAAGAATTTGGTTGACAAAAGGTAATGGAAAATGATCCTTTTAGGTAGCTGAGTTAAATTCTTTATAATCTATGAAAACTCATAGTTTTCCTCCCTTCTTAGGACTAATAACCAATGGTGAAACCCATTGACTATCTAAAATAGGATATATGAAGCCAACACTGAGTAACTTTTGTAGTTCATTTTTGACAATATCCTGTAATGCTAGGTTTATCCTACGTTGAGGTTGTCTCACAGGTTTGCAATCAGGACTTATATAAATCCTATGAGTACAGAGTGTGGGATCCAAACCTTTCATATCTATATACTCCCAAGCAAAAGCATCTTGGTGCTTTTGTAATAGCTACAAGATATCATGATGTTGTGCTTGAGGCAGGGACTTACTTAAGTTTAGTTCTCTCCTTGGGATGATTGTTGTTTTGACTACTTTTTAAGCCATTGAAAGCTGAGCAATTGGTTGTGAGTTTATCTCATATGGTAGGAGTGAATGTAGAAGCTATGCAGACTTAGAATAATGAAGTTTAGAAGGTAAAAGTAGAATACTTTCTAAGACACAATCATTTTTAGAAGATGTCTCAGGGTATGGTCCATACTCATTCAGTATGATATCATCCTCTTCTTTAATGCTTACAAATGAGTCCCATGAGATTATCATCATTTGTTTAATGGAATCTATGTCCATATTAGAGTCACTCATATTTGGCCAGACAGCTTGATCATCCTGTAGCAAAGGTTGAGTAAGAGAATACAAGGTTAATTTTTTAGTGTTCGTCCCATCTAAAATAGTCATTTTCCCTAATTGACATGCAATATAAGCATCTACTATTGCTAACCATGGTCATCCTAGAATGATAAAATATCCCCCAGTACTTTTTTTTGGAGAGAGTACTACAAAATTAACTAGATAGTTCCATGAATGTAATGTGATAGTGACATCTTCTAACATACCATTAGGAATGATGGTAGAACTATCTACTAACTACAAGATTGTTGGTGTTTGTCTAAGACCAATGATGTTTAATTTGGACACTACTTCCTTGGTCATTATATTAATGGATGCTCCTAGGTCTATTAAGACATTTTGCACTAGCACTCCTTGAATGACAAGGGTTACTACTGAGCTTCCAAGGTTTGCATACTTAGGCATCAGGTTATCGAGCATAAGATTAGAAAGTTGGCCAAGGACATGGATAGTCTTTGGATATTTCTTTTTCCTTCATATATTTTTAATATAGGCTTCTTTGATCACTTTTGAATATCTAGACCTACTTCCTTTATTGCATCAAGCAAGGGAATTTTTATCGTCATTTGCTTGAGTTGTTCAAGAAAATCTAGTGCAGCTTGATTTTTATTCGACAGAATTTGCTCTATTAACCTATTAGGAAATGGTGGTTTCCTAGCTGTAAGAGAGATAGTGGTGGTAGATTCTTGAACTAACTTAGCATTTGTATCATCTACTTTTGTTATAATGGGTTACTAAGGTGATGCAAGCATTGTTCCAGATTGTAGATGAATATCATTCAAGGTGATGGAATAGCTTTGTTGCTGGGATGAAGGTTTTGCACTATTAGGATTAGGCATAGGTTTTGTAGGTAATTGTGGCTATTTTGGAGGGGCTATATTGGCTATAAGAGGCATTAAGGCTTGCTATTGAGGGGGTTGAGTCAAGACTGGTTGAGTTGATGCTATTGTTGTTTCCAATTCTAGGGTTGCTACCAACCTTGTTGAGGTTGCTTCCAACCCTGCAGAGGTTGTTTCCACCCTTGGTTAGGCTATTGCCAACATTAGTTAGGCTACTGCCACCCTTGGTTAGGTTGCTGCCACCCTTGGTTAGCCTACTATCAACATTGGTTAGGTTGCTGCCAATGATTATAATTACCATGCTATTGTTGCCATTGACTATTACCACTATAATTATGGAGTGGGCCTTGAGGAATACTTGATCTTAGGGTGCACAGCCTTTATTGAGAAACATAGAGGACTTCCCTATCTTCATCAATTGCCTTGAATTCAGTAGGCACATGTTGTAATTCCAAACTAGCAATAGGCTTGCATCAGCAATTGTGTTTCTTCTCTCTACAATGAGGACAATATTCTAGTAACATAATATTAGTATCCACCTTCTTCTGTCATGCTTGCATGGTGTCCACTTGTGTACCAACATCATTAATGATGTCTTGCTTGAAATTCAATAAGAGGTTTGACAGTTCTATCTTAGATACTTTGACACTAGGGGTTTTTTTGAGTGAGTCCCTCAAACCTCATCCTTTTTTTATTGTTTCTCTGGAATAGTTCAAGCAAATGTTTTTGATTTAAGCCCACATCTTCTATGTAGTGTCACCTCCAGCCATTAAGTTTGAGGCTTCCATACTCCTGTCATGCACTCCTTTTAGAAAGAGATGATTTTGGGACTCCTCGTTCAACTAATGTTGTGTGTTGCACTGCAAGTTAAACATGAACTGGGAAACATAGTCCTCCAAAGTCTCATCCTCCTTTCATGACATCTTAAAAATGTCATCTCATTTTAAGTCATGGCCTCTACAATATTCCTTATATTTATTAAGGAACAACTTATTCATAGTTGGCCAATCTGTCATAGCATTGGCACCTAGACGCATGAACCATCTTAAAGCAGCTTCTTTGAGGGTTGATGGGAAAAATTTTAGTTTATGAGCATCAATTGTGTAGTCATAACTTTGACAAAGGATGTCAAACTCAAAGAGAAAGGTTTCTAGATCTTCAGTAATAAGGCCATAGAACTTGGGCAGGGTAGCTAAGGGTATATTCTTCAAATTTTGGTTACCCTATTAAGTAGGGATTGGAAGAGGAAAGGTAGGTTGAGCTGCTACCATTTGTGGATGTCCTAGTGGTGGCTGATAAATGACTAGAGCTAATGGATTATCTTGGTATTCTAGCTTAGGAAAAAAATTATTCAAATGGAAGGATTCTTCAGATGTGGTTAGTGATTATACTTGATCTAGTACTTTAGCAAATATGTTCTCAAATAGTTCTTCTTCTTCTTCTCTTTCTTCTCTTCCTTCAAGGTTAGGATAAAAAGGATCTTCTTGATTGAAGTTGGGAAGAAATCTTTTGAGGTGGTCTCTTCTCCTATGCATGCAAATTCCTAAAAATGAAAATAAGTAACTCAATCATGAATACTAGACTAACACCATCCCCAACAATAGTGCCAAAAATGTCAAGCCAATATAACACCTTTTTAGTTATAGAATTGGACATCTCTTACTACCAAAGTACTATGCTAATCTTCATTAAATATCAATTTGGGAGTGTGAACTTGAGATGATGTCTACAAAGTATATGCTCTATTTTTTGCTAAAAGTCCCTACTACCTTGAATGCAATAACCATTAAGGAAATCTAGTTTATCCAAAGGAAAGAAAACTATCAAATGCTTGGAAGGAAATTCAAATTATTTAACCATACATCTATGCACCTATTGTTGCAGGAACAGTGACTGGTTCTGTTTCCAGTGGCTGCAAGAACAATAGTTCTAAAATTAACTTAGGAAACTAAGTCTAACTCCTAATTACTAAAGTAAACTCCACCTTCTACATGGGCTCCCATTGAAGAATGAAGGAAAGATCAACTTAAATAAAAGTATAGAAACTTAGGAAAGTCATATATTCATTCAAATATGCAGTCCTACAATAACTTGGAAAAACAAGATATCTATCAACTCTATCAATCTGCTTACTACCTAAGCTTGTAGATACAAACAAGGTCTTGTTTAAAAGGAAGGAAATAATAGACTCCTATAATTACAACTTCCTCATGAAGGATAGTCAGTTCTAGTTTAAGACTTATGCAAGCATGGAATCGTAAAGACATTAGTTATCTCCTTAAATTCCCATAATTATAGAGCATAATAGATGCTAGATCTACTATATTATCTGACTTAAACAACTTCCTGGAATCCAGGTATTGTGCTTTGCATGTTTAACTAATTATTTTGATGCTTACTTTCATGCTCACTCGCTTTATCAGGTCCCTCCTATTATTCATTAAAATAGGCCCCTTCTAACTTTGCTGCCATGTCTCTAGCTGCAACAGTGTCATAATATTTCTATTTAATACTATCAATTCCTTAACGTTAATCCTTCATAGTTATTTTTTATTAACTCTAGCTCGGCTTGTATTCATGTGATCAACATTTAATACACACAAAACTTCCCACAAACATTTATTTATATTTATTAATTTATAAAGAAAAAGCATTAATTATTCAACTAATATTTTTTGCAATCTCTTTGACTATAGGAAGATCTACCCATATCAACATTCATGAAGAAAGATTTTTACCACAAAATGAACCCTTCTTTAGATATAATTCTGATTATCATTCTTATGCCAAATATCCATACCTTATACATCAAAACTTCAAAATACTATACTTAAAGGATGATAAAGTTTTGTATGTTATATACAAATGTTCACAAAAAGGAACAAAAAGACTTCTATTTCTTCATGCCATCACAAAGTTGTAATCATCTATAAAGTAAATTACATACAAAGTTAAAGCCTTATCACTCCATAGAAGAAATATGTATAAACGTCTTCTTAAATTCCCCTACGGATGTATTTTATAGATAGGATGAATGCATCCTAGGCTAACTTGGGGGTTTTCTTTCCCATTCCTAGTGCCTACACTTAATAGGGGCAAAAAAAGTATTTGTGTAAAATTTCAATAAATTAAATAAAAATGAAATTTTCATCTCACCATCAAAAGTAATACTCCATAGACTATTACATTCAAAATAAAAATATATACCAAGAATTAGATCCTGAACAAAATCAGTCATAAATTTTAGTATGATGAGTATTGGATTTACAACACTACATAGCACTATATTGCACACATTTTTCCAATGCACTATTAATGAAATGTAAATTATTTCTTTTTCTCAAAATGGAAACAATTTAAGAATTTTATTTACATATAAAATAAAATGTTAAAAAAAAGATGAAAATATCAAATTAAGTGAAACCAAAATTATTGAAAAATAGACAAGTCTATAAAGGAAAATGATTCCATAAAGATTTCTCTCAAAATATATTGCATTTTAATTCAATTTGGTTGTCCTTAAGCAGCATAAGCTTAGAATTCAAATTTTAGGAAAAGCATCAAGTCATTGAAGGAAGTTCTATTATATTATGTGTAGCTTGACTTCACAAATGAAATTGAATTTAAAAAATATATATTTATCAAGAGTAATGTCTTCATTTGAAATAACTAAACCATTTCCTAGATTTTAAAATCATTATTTTGCATTAAAAAATCTACCAAACCATTGAGTATTCAATGTACATAGAAATCTCTAAATTAGATTGAAAATCATATCTTATACAAAATCAATCATTGACTGTAACTTAGGAAGGGCTATCTACTTGATACACTATAACTAGCACTTGCACCATGAAGTGCAAGGGTTAGCCTATTTGAATTATGAACCATTTAATTTTTTCATTTTTTATTTGTTGGTGACCTTGTTCTAGGATAAACTTGTTATTATTTTCCCTAAATGTATCAAAAAAATGAATTGTAATATGATACATATTTTATATCTCTAGATTACATTCAACAAGCATAGTTACATTCATCCAATATTGGATGTTGAACAATAGTATGTCCCCCTCCTTTTATTCTAATGTATTGAATATTACCTTGTAAGAAAGGATCACTAACTTTAACTTAACTTATCAAATAATTGTTAAGGAGGAGATATTTCCCTCGATAATTTAATTATTTCCAATGTTTCCTCTATTTAAACAACAACTATTAATAATGATTGTGACTCTCTCTCCCCTTCCCCTTTTCACACTCTAAAATATTTTTAAACATATTTTAGGTCCTCTCTCACTCTCTCTCTCCCCCTCTAAGATGGTTATAAATATATCTTCAATCATTTCAACTCCTCATTTAAGGAAATTTTAGTAGTTACTATTGTAAGATCCTAGCCTAAATATGTCAATAGATTTAAATTCTCATGTAATAAATAAGTGGAAAAAGATCCGTGCTCTATAACTTTCATAGATGCTATTTTTTCAATAGTCTTTCCATTTTCTTATTCATTCTCAACTATAACAATAAAATTATTAATTTCCTTACATAAATCTCTTTTACATATTTCTGATATTCAACTTGTATATTTTTAAAGAAAAATCTTAATTATGTTAGCTAGCTAAAGTGGCATATCATTTGTGTGAACTAAAATCATCAAAAATGATATTAAATATAAAAATTAATTTAAATTAGTATTATTGTTTCCAGTTTTTGTATCTAGACACTATATATCCCCACACCATATAGGCAAAATAAAGTCAAGGAAAAAAAGCTTATGAATGGGGTTGCAAGCTCTGGGTTTAATTGTGGAGGAAACTTTGTAGCTAAACATGCTCAGACTAGAGTAGTACTGGGATGGGTGACCTCCCAAGAAGTCCCAATGCTTCACCATTGTGAGCATCACCTAGATCCAATAAATGCTAAGTGTTCTATTTATTTTCATGAGAGATGGATTCATGTTGAAACACTACTCATGAGACATGGGTCAATGAGTTTGATTCAAAATCACACAATTAAATCCTAAAAGCAATATCACAACAAGGAAAAATAGTTTACAGATTGTCAATTTCCATCCTCCAATTGTAACATGTCATGTGCAACTCAACATCAAATGCATTGATCACTGAACAACCCACTAATATATCCATTGCTAATGGTTGGTAGAGGAAAAAGAATGCACTATCTATGAGGACTCTTTAGTACAAAATACTGCATGAAATTAGTAGTTCAAGGCTAAATTGGAAGCAAAGAATGAGTCTAGGGGTATATTTATAGATCGATATGTGTACAACATACCACTTAGCCATATTGGAGCTGGCAGCATGCATAAAAAAATAGCAAATCTAAAGTCCTCTTTGATGGATAACAAAATAGATTTACAAAATATAGAGGCAAAACATGAAACTTTAAAATCTAATGAAACTATGCTTGACAAAAGTCATTAAGATAGCAGCAACTATTGTGGATACTACCTACAAAGGGGTCATTACTAAAATCAACAATGTGTGGAACAAATGGATTACTTATGAACTTCCTTAGCAATGTCAGGCATGTTTGTGTTTTCATTATTGCCACTGCAAAGACTTATAATTTATGGCTTATTTTTTCGCAATGATTTACTTGTGGGATTGTGCATTCTAGACAGACCTATTCTCTAGAGTATGCCTTGATAAAGTTCATAAAAATAATCATATAACATCCTTTCAAATTTGTGCAAGATTAGATACAACTCTAAATGATATCTCTTTGTTCCATCTTTTGAACACTCAATGCAAATAGAAGTTGAATTTAAAATGAGAAAACAAAAACTCACCATGAATAAAGCCTCCATTATGATTCTTGCAGCATGAGTTAGTGCCCATAAATAGTTTAAAGCAGTGGATCCAAGGTGCAAGAAGAGGGGAAGGGGGATGCGTTCTCAATTTGTTGCTACACCATGGAATGACTTAAACATAACACACTAAGCTTAATTCCTAGACCAAAAGTGTTAAAAAATCAAAGTTGACATTTTTTCCCAAGCTTAATTCTTCCCTTAGTGTGTGATGTTTAAGGGTGGCCCTACACCACTCTTAGATGGGAAATGCCTATGGCGTAAGTACACCTATGCATCTCTTTCTTCATGCAAATAGAAGTTGAATTTAATATGGAGTAGTATAATAATTTGTCATTAATAGCTAGGAGTGAATAAGATAAACTAGCACTTGAGCTAGAAAGAGGTGCAAGAGGTACGGCAAATTTTTTTTTGAAAGGACAAATTCAAAAGACGTAAATATAAAACAAATATTTCTAATTGGTAGTGTAGATTATATATAGAATAGAGACATATACATTTGACATATCTCTTTGGAGATTTAAAAAAATGTAAAACTATAATATTTGATTTAATGCAGGATATACCGGTTGAAGAGTTGATTTGAATTGCACATTTTTTGAATTTTTTCAAAATTGTAAATAGAAATGCAATAGGAGTCTTATTTGTGGCAAGGTAGCAAAGACCTGTATGTAGGAAAAATAAAAGATTAATTCTTAAGAAGAAGTAAATACGAGGCAATCTTAGGAAATGTAGAGGTAGTGAAATTCTAGAAGCAATCAAAAGAGCCCTGAAATACTTGAAATTTTTTTGAGTGGTTTTTTTGTGTGTGAACACCTTCTTTGAATTCAGCAAGTCTCAACCTATAGAAAAGAGGAGTGAATTACTTAGGAAGCCACACAAAGACACAAGTAAATGAAAAAAATGGATATTTGTAGATTGACAAACATTACCATTTTCTATAGAAGTAGCTTCAAACATATGATTTTGATGTGAGATTGAGTGAAAACATGCTTCTTCTTTCTTTCTAATAATATTCTATGGATTCTTTTTCATCTTAAAAAAGTGCTCAAAAGAAAAGGAGGGCTCTATATGAAGGCCTTCGATGGATTTGACTCTAGATATTGTTGTGAAAGTGAGGCCTTGTCTTTCAGTTTTACCTATATCAATTGTAGCCCTACCTAAGGTTAAACCCTATGATTTGTGTATAGTGATAGCCTAGGCTATGGAAAAAGGTATTTGTGTATGATTGCCTTAGGATGTCATGCCCAAAATATGGGCAAAAACACATGATTTTAAAATAAAATAAAATAAATCAATAACTTGATTCTCCATTTAAGTTTGAAATCAAAGTGTAAGAATCGATTGTTAAATTAAAATTTTGTTAACAAGTCGATTATTGAATTTTTTTTAAAAAGAAATTACTTTAAAATTCTAAACATTAACATATATTGTTAAAATGACTCGTATGCAAATTTACAACTCACTTATGAAAATAATTTACAACTAATTTAAAACATATTATGTTAGCCATTTAAATATTAATAAGCAAAAATTATTAATGAATAGTATATTGGAATTATTCAAATAATGATCTAGAAGAGCACAAGTTCAATTATTTCACTGCATAAGAATGAAATAACTAATTACTATTATAACATGTACTATAACCCAACTTTATTTCAAACTTTATTCTAACTAATTATATTCAAATCTACAATCTATCCTAAATAAAACATTTCTAATAATAATAACATAACTAAAAATTAAATAAAAACTAAATAAGTAAATAAAATAGTAATCCTTCTAACTTCCATAACAATTTGCAAACCCACAAAATACTAACATTAAAATATGCTAAAATTTTAAAAACATATCAAATATAATGGTCAACAAAAAAAAAAAAAAACAAATTAACCAACGTTTCAAAACAAACATATAAATTGAGTTACTAACAATTTAAGCTATGGGCCAATGAGTTTGACTCGAAAATCACACAGTTAAATCCTGATAGCAATATCACAATTTAAACTAATTAATATTGAAATGCATATTACTTATAAATAACTTAAACTAAACTAAATTATAAAATAAAAACTTTACTATTACTAAAATCCTAAACTAACACTTTATGCATATTAATACACAAATTCCATTACTAAAAAAAAATACTAATCATTATCAACTTAACATAACATCTAACTCTAATTACTAATATTATCTAATACATAAATTTACAACTAACTAAACTTACACTTCTAATCAATAATAAATAAATGAAATACTAATATCTTAACTTACTAACCTATTTTCCTAATGCCACTAATTACTAATTTAAATTTACTCTTAACTTAATCTGCCCCATCAACAATCTAATTTAATATAAGCCCACATACCCATCCTAACCCTACACACCACCTCCCTTAAACATTCCCTCTTACACACCTATCCCATCCACCCAAATCTTTTACCCACTCCATCCTTTCCCTTAAGTGCTACCAAACAAGATTGTCCCCTCCACACGCATGAGTAGGTCTCCAAGGTTAGGTGGTACCAAAATAGTTTAATGACAAAGTTTTGTCTTTAAAACAAGACCATTAGACATGGCTTAGAGCCCACTTGCAACTGACACTTGACAAGGTGTAGAGAAGGATTATGACAAGAAATGTGTCAAGGGTAATAGTAACATGTCTGCCAAGGGTGAATGTACACCAAGCATGGATGGAAGAGCAAGTTGGGAGGAAGTCAACTAAGTTCTTTTAAAAAAATTGAATGTACTACTATCCCTTCATTCAATATGCCCCCCCCACTTCTCCCAAAGAAGCACTTCCCACATCACATCACACTGTCCAATGCAAAATTTAGAGGGTACAGTGGTAAGGAAATGTACAAGTCTGCAAGTCATTAAGCTCCCCCCCCCACACCAATCGAATGTTAAAGTGGGAGTTTAGAGGGTACGGTGGTAAGGAAATGTACAGGTCTGCAAGTCATTAAGCTTCCCCCTCCCCCCCCTCCCCCACACCAATCAAATGTTAAAGTGGGAGGTAAGGGAAGAGGTTTAAAGTAAAACATTTGATTTCTTAGTTTCCTCTTCACTTAAGTTTATTTAATTAATCTTTTTTTATGATGTCTTGCTTGCCATTATAAAAGCGTGCACTAGTTTTGAAACAAGGGATTGCTTTTCCATTTAATGAGGTAAGGACATAAAGTTTGTTAGGTAGTTTGCATAGGATAGACCTAGGATAGATATTTTATTTTATGCAAAAAAAAAATTAAAAAAATCTTTTTTTAAATTTATTTATTTAATTATCAAACAAGGAATACTAGAGGAATCTTTAGATTCTTTGATGCAAGGGAGTGATTTAATTTTTTTTGCTCCATACAAAATCCAGTGAGCTTTTTGCTCCTAAGAGTGTCTTTTTTTTCTTTTTCAAAACCATATTTTTCTAAGTGTTAATTTTCTTGATAGCAACTATTTCTTTTTTTTTTTTTTGGACTCGGGGGGTGTTCTATTATATTCTAATTGGGTTTAAGCCAACCATATCAAATACATAAAAGCAATATTATTAATTTTCTTTCTAATGCTAATACATGATAATACCAATGAAGTTCCAATTCAATACAAATTTTCTTTAACATAGTTTTGAACTTATAATTGCAAGACTTTATTTCATAGTATTGTCAAATCTAATCTAAATCATATGAATGAAATTACAAACATGAGAATGTTGCAGAAAGGTATAAAAATCATCACATCTATTATCAAGAAACATAAGCAAAACTAAAATAACGAACATCTCATATGCAAGAAACATTACTCAATCTTGTTTTTTCTCTTCTATTAATCAACCTAGTTCAAGGCTCCATCAAGAAAGAGCCAGTAAGAAAAATTGACATCCTTGCCACTACATCAAAATTGAAATACATTTTTTACATAATGTTACTATTCAAATGAATTCTCTTCTAGGTCCTTCACATGAGATCCTTTCCCATATCTTCAATGCATTAAGGGAATCATGGAGAAGATGAGAACTGACCTAGAGGTAAAACAACATAATATGAAGAACAATTGAAGCATGCATCCCCATCCCAGTTGTGCAAAATAGGTCCAACATTGAACCAAACTAGGGGGGGAGGTTGATTTTCCCAATAGGAGACGTAGATCACCATACCATACCATAGCCCTTTCGAAGCTAAAGCTTAAGAACTTTTGTTCTTCCACAAACGCTCTTTCAAGGCCAATACAACAAGGATTTTAATTCCTTCTCTTCTTCAAGAATTCAAATTTTTAAAACATAGTATGTGATGAAAAGTAGGGGCCCATAACACCCTACCCTCTTTCCCTCTTCTCATCATGAGAAGAGACTCTACACTACTGAGGTCCAACTAAGGCCCTTCCCCCATACATGGCCACTTCTTCCCTATCCAAGGGCGAGTAATGCCAAAATAATCGAGCATACAATCCCCTCAAAATTCAAAGCATAACATAAGAAAGACATCCAAAAAACAAGTTTAGATCCCTCCCAATCAACCTCAACACACATACAAGCAATACAATGAACAAAACAATGCCTTATGCATGAATCAAAGCCTGAACAATATGAAGAACATGAACAAAAGAGTGAAGAACTCCTACCTTCACAATAAGGTTATGGTAAAATGAACAAGTTGAGAAGAGCTTTTCCTTCCTTTCCTTCAATCTTGAAAACTTCTCTCTAAAACTAGAGATTAGGTAACAACCAAAACTTCTCCAAGGTACCTCTAAATATGATCCTAACTCAACTAAACATTAGGTAAACTTCAAGGTGGAGTCAAGGTTACCAACTCAAGAAGGAAATAATCAATTTTCGCACTCAAGCAAAAATGGACTTTTTGAGTGACCATAAAAGTCAACCAAAGGGGCTAAGGGGGTGGAAAATGTCTCCAACCTTTACCCATACCCTTTAGGTACTTAAATTTAATGAATTTAGGCTTTTAGGATTAATTGGAGACCTATCAAAAGCTAGGAATATTTTAAGACTTATTAACAACCCTTAAAATGCAAATTAAACACTAATTTAGATTAGGGGTAATTAATCTCAATTATAAATTGATTAGCAAAAAGGTAACTAACCTAGTCTGAATTGGATCTTTTGGTTACTTAGTTAACCCTAACTATCATGTTGGAATACATATAAAATTCACAAGTGTCAAGTGACACAATAAAAAAACTGTTACAAACATAGCATTTAAAGATTACAAAATGATACATTCATTCAATACACGATACAAATACAACACAAACAATGGGGTTTGCATCTTTTGTTAGATTCAACCTTGGTTTCCAAAATTGGCACATAGGGTTTAGTTTCATTTCTCTGTTAGGTTTTCCTGCTAAAATATCTTGCACACTCATCGCACACATTAGTAGCTCGAGAAAAATCACATGCACACACACACACACACACACATTATATCAGGGAAGTCATGTAATTTTAAAAAATCCATCTTTCAATTAATTAACTATTTATCTCATTTCTATTCATATTCTTAATTATTAAAATTGCATAATCAAATTGTAAATTATGCATTCACTTACTTCATCAGTATATATGTTCATAAAGCATCAAATGACGAAATAAAAAATTTGAAAGTAAAACATCACACAATCACGAAATAAAATAATATGTTCAATGTCTCTGATAGTGTCTTGACATATAGAATCATGTACATCAAAATAATAATTTATCAACTATGTTACAATGGGTTAGGGCAAGGCCTCAGATTTAATCATCAGAAATCACAAAATCAATATAATATAACTTATCCATTAATTTAGATTAAGATACTAGAATAATCATCAATAGGCATGCATATACCTAATCATCATAACAACACCAATTAACGAATACTAAACTATATAAAGCATAAAACTTAATCATCATAATACTGAAATCAACACCCTTATCATCAGGTGAAAATGTCTCATATCATTGTTAGTGAAATTTCAATGTTTAAATAGTTGAGATAATGTAGAAGTTCTTGAATCACTGAGTATTTAAAACATGGATGTATCAAATTCTCTTAATTTCATTAGGACCCTCACCACATAAAACATTACTTCATATTCATTCCAATCTCCTACAACAGACTTAATAGAGAAAAATGTATTTGGAAAAAGTACGTGTGAAGAGGGACCTTACATAGGAAATGGGTTGTATCGGAAGGGTTTTTGGGTCTATAGTATCCCAAGGTGGACTAGTGTAACTATTGAACTCTTCCATTACATATGAAGGCAACAAAGGAGGTTTACATCCTATTGGATACACTATATCTTTTACCTCTCCAAGAGATCCATTAACAAGACCAGCAGTGACCCAAGGGTTTGTTTTAAGCATGACATGTTGAATTTTACATAATAAAACTTCTCTAGATAATTGGTCATCATCAGTCATTTCCTCAAGCCTACGATGTGTATTTATTGTAGTGCATAGTGCAATAGGGACATTGAGCTCTTTTAGCATTTTCTTATTTTGAAGTGAAACTCGTTCATTGGTAGAAAAAAAATGTGTTGCATAGTCAAACTCAATCTATTCAATTGGAGTGAGGTTCTTGTTTGTGTAAGTCATTAACAAATCCCAATCATGTAGCATCGGTTCAACATTGCACATATTGTGTAGTGCTCTGTGAAATTGTATTTGAAGTGGATCATCACCTTCTTGTCTAAATATCATTTCTAATGTTACCATTGTATTAAAACTATACCATAATTGTTTTGCATTTGTGTGAGATGCATAGAGAAATTTATCCATAACTAGTGGAAGTTGGGCTAGGTCACCTACAAGAATCATTGACATGCCACAAAAGAAAAAGTCTTATTTTTGGGGTATAGCCTCACGTAGCCTAGAATCAATTTTAAGAAGTAGTTTGGGACCTATGAAGCTCATCTCATCTATTAAAATGTATTGAATATTTTCATGTCTTCTTGGTATTTTGTTAATGCTTCACACTAAATTGATTTCATTTCTCGAATTGGAATTTTAAGGGCTGCATGTATGGTTGATGCATGAATATTGAAAGCTACAATGCCTATGGGTACAAGAACAAGGAGTGGATTTATTGTATTTGGCATTGAATTGTGTAGTACATTTCTTATGCTGATGATAATGTATGATTTACCAGTCCTAACAATTCCTTGTATGATCATGTATAAAGGTTGCATGGAGAAATTAGATGTAGAGTGGTTTCTAATGATAGAAAATGAAATTTGTTGATGCCATGATAAAGTGTAACTATTTGCAGAGATAGAGGTAGAAGAGCCAATAACTAAGCCAACATTTTTCTATCTATATATAAATTGAATGGCATGGTCATGCAAATTCAAAGGAATGTTATGATCTTCCCATGGATGGTTGTTGTCAAAGTCACATTTACCCAACATGTCAAGATCATTTAGGGTAGAAATACTGGCAAGGCCTAGTTGGTACAAAAATTCTTATTCATTTAGTTGCAATGAATCTTGTATATCAATGTCACCATCTAAATCATTTTCCTCTTCCAAGATCTCTTCATCTTGATCAGTGCGGTCCACATGCCAAACATTATATGTTTTTGTTTTTAATTGCTTCCAATGTCTAATAATGTCATCTTTGTCCACACCTATATCTACGTGGATTTCATGAAAGTCTTTGTACAAGAGAAATTCACTCCAACAAAAGGTTTCAAAATGCTCAAAGTCTTCCTTGGGAATTGCAAAATATTTTGGATACACTTGTACTATTGTTGTTTCCTTTCTTATTCTCCATTTATCTTATTTGCGAGATGTAGCATATTTGTATGATCTTGCTGATTCAATCAGTGTAGGTTGTTGAAGCTCAATTGGACGTTCCATGTATGCTTGTATGTAGCTAGTTTCTATTCTACTACCAATACTTGTTTGTCTAAGGCAGTGCAACACTTTTTGCCCTACATTCAAAGACATAAACTGATAATCGTAATTCACAAGGGACAACTTTTGAAGCATGTGACATGTTTCTTGTGCACTAATGTCTCTTTCAGAAATAATTTCAGCCATAAACTTTTGGTATGCTTTGATGGTGTTGTCATCTACATTTGAATCTAAACAAATTCTAGCCAACATTTGAACATAGTTTTCACTTTTCTTTTCTTTTTTAAGATTTTGAGACATACTTAGCAATGTATTTCAGAACTAATGCTCAAGATGTAATAGGTTGGAAATCTATATTTTCTCTCCATATTGATAGCATACTTGGGTTATGAATTTTCAACCTATCATCATTTCTAGTAGGTTCAAAGCATTTGTGACATGTTTCATTACAATATAACAATGCTTGTTCACATTCTTTCTAAGGTGCTTTATATCTACATTTCATTTCTTTACCTTTCATGCATAGGCATGTCCTCTTAGTACATCGAGTGTTCCTTTGAACACAATTAACCAACTCTTCATAATCAACTAAAGGATTAGTAGAATTTATTTTAGTTGTATTTAAAAGACATGGATCTTCAGTTGGAGCTCTATGTTGAAAGTTGTCTATTTCTGATTTTAAGTGAGGGTTCATAGATGTAACATATTTTTCAAATAAATTTTTGGCCTTTTCTATTGCTTCAAGGTTTTCTCAATCAAGTGGGTCCATATTTGGAGCATTTTTTATCCAAATGACACCATGCATGTGCACAAATCCTCATCCCTACCATTTCTAGCGATACCAATAATTAGTTACCTCCATGAGCTTCTCAATTATCTATTCACAATTTTTTTTTAAGTGTCAGTGTAGATATAGTGATTTTGTATGTGGGTTATTAATCACATTACCAATATGTTGTTTGTTGGTAAGTAATGAAGATGGTACATTTGGAGAAAGAACACTATGCAAATCAGGCCATTTAGTGTCTGCTACACTTACTGTAAAGAATAATGCTGGAGATCCTATTTGGGTTATCAAACTTGTCAACTCTATATGATATGTATTCCAGAATGCTCTTGTCCCTCATAAAGTAGACCCAAAGTGCATCAATTCTTCTACAAGTTGATTATTAGGTAGGTTAGTTAGGTCAAAGCAAAGGTCTTCAATAGTGGATGGTGTATTGTCTTCAACTTTTCATTTAATAAATATAGATGTAGTAGATTGGCTATGATGACACATCATAAGATTCAAAAAGAAGTATCTAAAGTGTGGATGTTGGTGAAACCTATTATCATGGTAATGAATAAGATGCACAACATATTCATGGATTTTGACTTCTCTAGCATGAGGTTGCATGGGTAGTGCAGTAGCATTTGGGAAAAGTGTGGGAAAGGCCATGTCAAACATGCCCTTAGTAGTATACTGATTAATGGGGGTTGAGCTTATCGGTGGCCAAAGTGCAATGTCACCAGTCTCTTGTTCCATTTGTAAAGAATCTTTTATGATTTGTAGCTGACGACATTTTTTTGGTAGGCCCATCATAAATGATGTTGAATATTGGGATTCATCTTCTATATCCCATTGTATGTTTTCAACTGAAGTAGTTGTCAAAGCTAGAGGTTCACTACAATCATCAATTGTATGTAGCATTTGTGAAATATCAATATTGCAAGTAGGAAGCATTGATAATGCCAAACTATCTATTTCTACATCTTTGTAGTAAGGATCAAATTTGATCTTGTATGAGAGTGCACTATGAATATGACTTCTACTAACATAGCAATCATAATGCTTCGTACTTGTATTTAGTCTTAGAACCATTAAGACATCTAGTTCATCAATTGTAAGTGGTAAATGTTTTGAAATTGTTTGAATATACTAGGGAAAGCTCATTGTGTGCCCACTATATTTGTATTTCCCACCATGAGCATCAATTACTTGCAAGATGGGAGTAATACATGCGATAAGCATCTCCTCTACTTGGGTGAGAACCCTTAACAGATTTGGTTGCTCAAAGGGGTCCATGTTGTTGGCTTTTGACAAGTGATGTATTCCCCTCTTAGAAAAGCATATCTTACAAGTTATAACTCCATTTGATGTACACGCATTCATACCAGGGTAGCACTCCTTATAGGTAGTACATGTTTTTAGTTGTGACAAGGCATCTATCCTAGTTCTAAATTGTTGTTTGCATCAATATATTTAGAGAAAAATTCGAAGTTGATGTGTTTTATTGATTGTTGACAATGATGGATTTTCTCAATAGGATTTGATGGTGCATTCATGAAAGATTGTGTTGTAGGAGAACCTGTAGAACCTTGTGGGTGGCAAGGGAATGGTTGGTTCAGTGTTGACTAAAAATGTTGGTAGCATTGAATGCAATGATGTGCTCTAATTTCTTCTCTATGGAAACCATAGTATAAATGGCTTCTCTTGTATGATTGCATAGCAACACTATTACTATGGATGGGCTATCTATCTTGATCAAGAACAATGGGAGCCATATCCTGAATTGTACAATAAGAAGAACAATGTATTTCTATTATCATTAGATAATTATAAAAGCAAGTGCAAGAACAATAATAGTAATATCAAAAGAGTATCCACCCTTCAATGCAAGTTGTATAGGTAGAAAAATGAAGTATGTTGACGACTAATAGTACACTAGTTGTGTTGAACCTTTTTTTTACAAACGTTAAATTAGCCAAAGTAGAGGGTTGATTATTGTTTTGGAATGTATTTAGTATTACCAATTGTAAAACATATTAGATAATAATAGTAAAGTTACAAACACAAATCAAACATTGGGTAGAAGTATAAAAAAGAGTACATAATTTGTAGAGAAAAATAAGTCATTGAAAGACATAAAATAATAGATATAATTTTAAAAAAACAACTATAAATTTTTTCAAGCCAAAGGTTAAAAGACAAGTTTTGAAGGGGTCTTGAAACCCTATTGATGAGTAGATAGTATGGGGATAGTAGTCAATCCAACAAAGAGAAGGCGATATGCATACATAATGGATATTAAGGAGAACCAACACAAAATGTGATTCATATAAAACATACTTATAAGAAAAAGACATCATTTTCATGTATGGATAGTAGTCAAGAAAAAATGTAAGTCTTGTGACTTCATGTGTGGTGCATTATCTATTTAGTTGTAGCTAACACAGGGGGTATAATTCCATTAAAGAGTGAGGTGCACTCACTTATGAAATCCAACCTAGAAACTTCTAGGATACAACTCATCATTATATGATTCCATTTTTCTTGTAACTGTGAATAAAAACTAGTTTTATTAAGTAGTTCATCTAACAAATTCTACATGGTCAAGTTCAATATCATCAAACTATAGCATATAGAGTTCTTTTGCAAGCATGCCAAGGAGTTTAGTTGTAGTTTCATCAAAAGAAGTTTCCCACAATGATCGAGTATGGTCTTCAATCTTGACTTGAAATACATATCTATAATCACAATCTAAAAAGGTGGTTAGACACTTTGGGTAGTACCACCTATAGTCACTATTTTGTTTAAACCTTTTCTTGCATTGCTTTCCTGCTATGACAAGGGGACAAGCTGGATAACAAAATTTCTTCCTTATGACAAAAGAAAGGGTTTCTTTAACAATGTATTAGAGAGCTTTTGAGGAAGTTGGACATTCCTCGTCAATCTTCATAATGGTTTTTTGTGCTAAAATTAGAGGCGAATCTAGTAGGTTGGCTGTTGGCACAAGAAATGTATGCCCATGTTGAGAAAACCAAGACTGTAGTTGGTTGGCTTCATCAATATTAGGATTTACATGTATATGTAAATTGGAAAGTGTGCTTACAACCCTACCATTTTATTCTACCATACGACCACCTTTCATAACAAGCACAATTGACTTCTATAGATGATACATTTCTTTTAGTCGTGCACCTTCTTCCATAGCTGCTTGTCCCCATAAAGTTACGTTGATAGTGGATGCTGAAACATCAACCATCTTGAGAATCCTTCTAAAAACCTCAATTCCATCTCACCTTCTTATTGTAGAGGCAGGATCCACACAAATGACAATTCCAATGAGATCAAGAGTAGAATTAATATTTATATTCATAATCTCTACAATGGGTGTAAAAGTGTATCGAAGTGTTGGAATTAAGAGGCCATCATCACATAGTGAAAGTGTTGAATCTTCTTTTAAGGTGATTTCAAAATCATTTTTCAATTTATTATAGAACTTGTTTGCAGATTTTATGGTACTACTAGACAATGTGTAAACACTTCCAACCTAGACTTTATCAAAGTGGAGATCTAGAACATCATTGAAGCAAGTTATTCGGAGTTCAGTCCTTTCAGTATTGATAATGTCAAAACTAAACATATGACCATTACCATTCTTTGAGTTGAATTGGTATTTTTCCTTTTTCATGGTCACATGACCTTTAATAGTCCACATTGTTTGATATGGGTTCACACTTCTAAATGGAGTGATTGTTAAAGTGCGACATTTTTTGTAGAGATGCATTGAGGCCAAACATCAATTTATTATGAGTCATATGCATTGATGTTCCTATCTATTCAACATTTTTTCCTATGCTCAATGGACTAACAAAGGAGCGGTTTACAATTTTCTCTGGTTCTTTGAATAAGAAGATGGGAACACCAATGATATCATGTTTTGTGTATAGAACCTCTAAGTTGGAGATTACAATCGACCTAAAAGGGTACGTAAAAATATATATTAGTAAGGGTACATATTTTCATAATAAAACATGAAGGGTTTCATTAAATAGAAGTGAAGTAGAGTTACCTCAACTCACAAATGGTGGGAATAGAATAGTGGATGAAATGAACTATAGAACCCTTTTGGATTTCATCTAAAGTTATGAGATCGGTAAACTTCCTTGGCAAGGTTTCTTTTTGTAGGTGAAGGCCATCAAAGAGCTCTAACTTGCATCTATTTGTTGCTTGAGTTCCTTGTCCAAATGGTGCAATGCCAAATACTTGGATATGCGATTGCAAATGAGTGTTTTCATTGTTCATAACTCTAATTGCATCTTCCATAAGAGATTGAGATATTACTTGGAGAGATTGAATTTTCCCTATAAACTAAGATAGATAACTATCATTATCTTGTTCACATTTACAAACATAGTAGTAAGAAAAAAATGGTAAACTTAGAGGAGCATGTGTTTGTCAATGTCATAATAGGCCACATTAAATTAGTAGGTTTGGACCTAAGCATTAAAGTATGGTACCTCTTTGCATGGGAACATAGTTGTCATATTAGAATAAAAGTAGTTCTAGGTGAATTTTATATGGTTGAAAGAATGCTTATGGTGAAGTGTAGGAGGGAAATGAATTAGTAACTATAGTGGACTCCCACTATGAATGTAAGCCAAATAAAATGTAAGGTAACATCAATTTAACTTCGTGGTAAAACAATGTGTAGCGCCCATTTGCCGTTGCACCAAAATCCATGACTGGTAGTGAGAACATGGAACACCACATAATTAACCACTTGTGGGCAGGGGAGCACGTCGCATCACCCAACAATCTCCCCCTCGACGCGCATACCAGGTGCTTACACAGGTCGGGAAGGCACTGAGGAGATTTGAACCCATGACCAAGCCAAAACCAGGCTCTGATACCAATTGTAGGGCCCATTTTCCATTGCACCAAAAGCCATGACTAGTAGTGAGAACATGGAACACCACATAATTAACCACCTATGGGCAGGGGAGCGCGTCGCATCACCCAACACAATGCATACTTGGAGATTCTTACTTATATAGAAAAACATGTAGTTTTGGAAAGGGAATATAGGTAAGAAGGCATACTAGGACTATGAAATCCAAAATTAATTTCTTCAAATATGTGTTTTTTTATACCAAGCTTGTTCTTGGAGGAGGAGTAATGTTTTCCATTAGTGGTTAGTGCAATTGAAAAGGCTAGTTGGTAGTTATAATTGTAGAATATCTTTTATTGATGTTAGTATATAGAACTACTTAGGAACATGATATTAATTTATAATAAAGACATACTTTTAATTGTATCTATTTACTTTATTATCAAACCAAAACATATATGCAAGGTAATTGTCTAAACATCAAAGGACATACAAGGAAATGATAAACCAAAATTGCTTTGGTGAAACACAAGTTTTCTGACTAAAGTGTGAGAATAGATTGAAAAGAGTGGTCAAACTTGTAGTCTAAAGTGTGCAATCATAAACATATAGACAAAAGTGTGCAAAGATGCATAAATATATGATATACATAATATTGTATAAAACATTGTGCCACTAAGAAAAAATTTCTAGTTAAATAAATGTGAGCTATTTCATAGACATTATAGCTCACTTTATATAATCAAACAAATTTGGCATCTCTTTCAAAAAACTTAACTATGTAAGGTTAGAGGAAGAAGAAAAGTGAGTAGGTGTTGGAGATATATGTAATGCATAGTTGTTTTCAAAATAGAACCAAGTTTTTATAAATTAAACTTCAATCAACATACAATATAAAAAAAACCATAATGCTGACTCATTTATTATAATAATAGGAGAAGTTTCAAAAAAACCCTATTTTTAGAGAGTTATATTAGAGGAATGACCAATAATCACCAATAGGGGATAACACAAGTGAAGCAAGCTCTATGGACAATTAAGATAGTCTTGAAAAGCATGACGAATAATAGGCACATTCTCTTGTTTTTAATACTCATTAGCATGAATCTCCCTTAGATAAATGCAATATTGATAATAATCAAGTTGTTGTAAATTGATTTCTTGCAAAAATTCCTCAACCCTAATGATCTCAAATTATTAAGCATCACATGTGTGTATGCTTGCCACTTTCATCTATGCATATAGTTGAGCACAATTTAGAGAAGCACAATTTGCAAGACTCTATATTTCACTTTGGGGATACCCATTCCAATTGATAGACCCATTAGATCCCATAGATGGTTGTGGAGTATTGACCTCTAATGTACTGCTTGAGATGTCTATTATGTGGTGAGATTGGGGAGGATTAGCCATGACCTGGAAAACCAAAACAAATGTTAAATATGAAAAGAGAACCAATAGGAACATTGATAGTATTGAATGATAGTTACTTTTATCCATATGTTATAACTAATTTGCATGAGTATTTTTTTAATGAAAGATAAGTTATAAATGCATAAATGAATGATATTCTAAAAAGTTAGGTTGAAATGTATAAATTTTGAATTGTATAAAATTATATACTATAACTAAAACATATAAATGAGAAGACTTTAACTCTTATATTTATAATTTCTAACATCCTAACTATTAAATAAATCTAAAATTATGATTTCTATTTTAAAAGTGGTTTGTGGACTATGAGCTAGGATGATAGAAGTAATTGAGATGATCAAGAGATGTGAAAACCAAATAATATTCCACTATAATAAGATGATTGGATCCACAATTAGGGCCACAAGCTATTTGGAAAAATAGCTTCATTGTCTCTCCACCAATTAGTATCAATGCAGTTGCAGTGCTAGTAGAGAGATAAACTATTGGAAAAAAAGATATCCACACACCGAGTTTCTCCCCTACAAAGTTCATAGAAAAAAATCTACTATGAACCACCATAGAGTTCATACAAATAGATCTAGACTTTAGATGGAGAAGCCTAAGAGATATTTGGAGAGATCTAGCATTGAATAAAGTAAAAAAATGAACTGGGGTTGAGAGAAAGAGCCATTCTTTACTAAAAGAAACTTGCGCATGCTCCACATATCGATTGCCATTAAATAGACCAAGGCTCAATACAAACAAGGTTACAATCCCCATTCTAAGACAATAAAAATTGGCTAACAGTAGTTGTTATATAGAATTTGAATCTATCACATTAGTATCTACTAATCTCCTCAAGATATTCAATCTCGATTGAGTACATCAACTACCTATTTCTCCTATTCTTTTAATGGTTGCACAAATTCAATGAAAAAGGAAGATGAATAATAAAATAAATCTCAATAGTTCAATTTTTCATATTGTACCATTAAGAACCATGCCCAATCAAATAGAGCAAAGGTCAAGCATACAATTTTATTTAGACTGATTTGATTCTAATAGTTAAGTATATATATTTTTACTATATGAAAATTGTCAGTTTCTTAATCTCATAGAAATCAACATAAATTTCCTAATAAGTATAATTTTAAGGTTTTATAGTCTACTATTAACCAAAATTAGATCTATTAATTCTCCATTCAATTTGGCAACAAGCTTCATTTGGAAAGTTTTGGCAGTCAAGGAATTTTACATAAGTAAAAATCACATATCTCTTCATGAATTTACATTTGTAGAAGAGCCATTTCTAGTACAAGTAATAATAAATATTAGGGGATAAGAAACATAAATTCAAAAAACTAAAAGATATTATTATAAATAAAATTGTCAAATTCTAAACATTCTTAGCTATATGCCTATCAAACCAAGAGGGAATTGAATCCCAAGAAGCAACTAAGACTATAAATTTAGGAATTTTAAGACAAATTATAATTATATCCTAAATACACGAGTGTGTAGTGGTAATTATTAGTCATCAAAATAGGACAAGATGCCTCTAGATGTTAACATTGGCAATGCAAAGATTCATGAGCTAGGTGCCCAAGAATTAAATACGAAAGGTTTTATGATCTAAATAGTCTCTAAATATTTCAATGCAATGACTTTGAGTTCACAAAAATTATGCTACTTGAAATCACATTAAGAATTTTAAGACAAATTATAATTGTATCTTGAATGAAAAAATAAGTAAAATCATGAATAAAATACATCATGAATAAATTACCAACAAGAAAATGGAAGCACCAAAGTGGTAGTAGGAAAATGAAAACAAAATTATTGTGAAACTATACAATGATCGAGAATAGTGGAAGTTTTTTAGGCCCTAGCCAAAACTCACAAAGGGAGTGTTACTGTTAGACATTATTTAGAGGAACTAAGAGGTAGATCACTTCCTAGCTCATACCATTACCTGGCCTTCAATCTTTGCAAATCTAACAGCTTGCCCTCCTTTCAAGCTTAGTCTCTTTAAGTCTCCATGCTCAATGTACTAGTGAAATCATCTCTTCTTGACCACTTGTAGAAGCAGAGCCTATGTGCTCTTCCTTCTTCTAGGTGTCTTCTCCTTGAAACCCTTATAACTACTTCTCAATTTGACTCTTTAGCGGCAATAGCATTAGCAACATTTTCTTCTTGGTCTATGACTCCTTAAATAGAAGTCTTGGATTTCTTTTCATGCTTGATTCATCCTTCCTTTTGGTTCCAATTCGTATGGATTAGGTAGGATTCATTGCATCTAACCCATATGTTGTTTTCTCTAGAAACTTCTTGAATAATCCTCTTACATTTGCTCAAAAATAGTTTACATAGAATTTTGTGCCACTAGCTTATCATCCTTATCTTCCAACTAGTTCACAAAATTCAAGGTAACCACTTTATTGACTTAGATTTGGAAAATCTTTGCTATTTGAAATAATGTAGTAGCTCAACACTATTGAAATATTGGTGCTCGACACATACTATGTTACTCAGCATCAACTATGTATTTCCTGATGCTCGACACCTAAAGATTACTCGACACACACTAGAATTTCTTGTTACTCAACTCCAACTAAGAATTTTCTTGGCTTCAACTAGCTTACTCGGCACCCACTAATGATCTTAGTTTAAGCTTTGCAGTCAACCTTGTTACAACTCATTCCTCCAATGTCTCTAAGTGTAACCAACCTTTGTATCTTTTGGTGTGTTATAAATACATCATTTAAGCATTATCTTAACTAATCCTTGCATTTCATTTCAACATCATAACTCAACCTTTCCCTTAGGTAGTCTTGTTACATCTTTTTGATCAAATCCTCTTCATTAATCAACTAAGTGATAGTACTTGGATCTCATAAGAAAATGTCATTCCTACAAATAGCAGGTTTGACATCTATTGATTTGATTTTTTATGTTTCAAATTTTCTTAGAATCATGGTAATAAAAAATTAGAGGAGAGTTTTCCTGCTAAGTCCTAGAGTTTAGGTTTTGGTTTAGTATATTTTGATACATTTGAAAAATCTGTGAAAAAACCTTAGGTTTAGCCTTTTAAGTTTTATCTTGGCATGAAAATTTAAAAAAACAAACAACAAGGCATAGAATTAAGTTGGGACAGGTCAACCATCATTCTTATTATCCAGAGGATATTATAAGGAATGAATTCTCATTGTAGGAATAGGAAACTAAGAAATAAAAATGGAGAGTTTATTCCCAAGTTTTAGAATTCATTCATTGTTTTCATCGGGATTATGGTCCTTTGGATAATGCTAATACAAAGGCTGACAGAATAAATAAGCTCATGAATAACTTCCCTAGACTAATGGAAAATTTGAATGAAAAGAAATAATTTTTTATTGTTTCTTATCCTGATAAGGCCAAAGAAGTCATGACGAGGTTGGATTTCACTCCTAATGTAGGAGTTGGTCAAATAATTGTACAAAAGAGGCTTGGGTATACTATAATTCAGAATAAAAGGGTTCTTGTGGATAAGGGCAAGAAAATAATAGGATCCACCAGTATAGCCCAAGAGGAGAGACCTGATGAGCCTAGTCCTAAGAGGCAGAAGGTAATAATAGAAGAAAGGCCTCAAGTTGAGGAATATTCACCCACTCAATCCCCTTTGAGGATTGGAGAAGAACAACTCACTGGTGAATAGATTGAACAGATGGGATCACAAGGAGGTATTTTCATTACTCAAGTAGAATTAGATGAGTCCAGAACCTTCCCTCCCAAGTTTGGATCTAACTATAGTAGATTATAGTGATAGGGAATTGGACCCTATGTTAGAAAAGGGAAGTCATCAATTTTTGGCTAATGATAGTTTTGTGAAATCTAGGGCTTTTCAACAATTTACATGGAGGGAAAACATGAAATTTTTTGAAGAAAAATGTAAAAGGTTGAAAATAGAACATCCAGAAATGGATGAAGCCTCCATCCAAAACCAACCAAAAGAAGAAATGATGAAAGAATTTCAAAATATAAGCCCTGAGGAGGGGAGGCAAATGGTCAAGGCATCTAACATTTTATTGTTGCCAAATTGGGATATTGTTAATGTCTTAGTTTTCAATTCTGTTTCAAATAAATTGACTTTGCAAGACCAGAATAAAGAGAACTTTCAAAGCACTACATTCATTGAATATCAAGTTGCATTGGTCAGTTGGTCATTGAGAAGAGAATCTAGAGCCACATCATCGCAATCAGATGAGTCTGGGTTGATGGGAAGCTTAATTGTGAGAAGAGTTGCCAATACCTCACATGTGCAAGCAGCACACTAGAATGTGTACTCTTCCAAGTTTCTATTGGCTACTACCAAAAGGGAGGAAAAGGTTATGATGGAGTTACAAAATAAGTATGAAATAGTTCTTGATGCTTATAATAGGGAGGTAAAAAGGAGAGTTGAGCTTGAAAACAAGCTAATGGGAAAATCTACTAGGCCTAGAATAACATACCCCCATCCTCCAGTGGAGCCTTTTAAATCCACCCCCCTTGTAGAAATACCAGACACACCTCAAAGGCTAGAATATTATATAGTTAAGGATTTTGAAGAAGAAAAAAATAAGCTATGGGCCTTACATGTAGAGTTAAATACACAATATGAGGATAAGCTTAGAAAGGCCCTAATGTATTTAGTAGATAAGATTGAATGGCCTTTGTTCTTTGATCAGTTGGCAAGAGTAATAAGTATATGGGAGGAATTGAAAACCCATAATGAAGCCCTCAAGCCTATTGTTAACAAGTGAGGAAAAAGGGAAAAAGAAATCACCCTTTTATGTTATTTAGTTATAAGGTCTTCCAATGACCATATTGAAAAATTGTATGATATTGCTAATGACTTGTCAGATTTTGCTAATCAAAAATTTGATCTGTTTCCTTGTGCCTTGGATAGAAAGAATCAATTGAAAAATAAGGATGAATAGAGTAAAGAAATAGATGACCTAATATGCATGAGGATAAATAAAGTTGTTAATGAAAAGGGGCATGCTTGGTGGGCCACCACGACAGAGGAATTGGTTAAATTCCAATTTTTTTTTAATCTTTGAGGCAAGAATTTGTTGGTCTTGAAAAAGAGCCTGATTATATTGTGTAAAAAAAAAATGATATCCTGTAGTTCGGTTGGCCAGATGATATACAATTTAACACCTAGATGGCAGATATTCCTTCAGACAAGTAGTTAGGAGAAAGTAGTTCAGATGATGAAAAGGAACAAGAAGGTGAGGTGCAGGTCATTGACACTTCAGCACCAAAACTAAAGAAAGAAGAAGGTGAAAAAGTAATAGTACCTGTTTAGGGTGAAAGTAGTGAAAACCCGCAGGAAATAATTGATTTGGAGGCATCACAAGATCACCCCTCATTGGCTAGCTTGGCAGCCACATATTCTAAGGATCCAAAATAATGAGAGACAAATTAGAAGTTGATGATTTAAAATAGTAACAAGAACAAGCCTACCTAAAGAATATTTGATGCGCCTGGCATTCTATTGTAACCATTTTTGCCTTTTGTGTGATTTTTTATTCTTGGACACTTGTCAAATCACAATTGCCCTTTGCTTGTTGCAACTCATGCTATATAAATGAGTTTTCAAGGCATTGTGAGGGTCCAAAAACTTGTAGAATTTTGGTGTTTCTCAAGAAAAGTACATTCAGTCAGTCCAATAGAGTGTAGCTGATTTGAGTTTGTTTCCATTGTACTTTCTAATAACATATTGAATGACAAAAATAGCAATCTATTATGGGCTTTCAATTGGTTTTCTCTTGGTCACTATATTAGTCATATAAAAAGGATAATACGAAAGGGTATTTACACTATATTTGTGAAATCAATTTTTGTCTCCAGTTTATGGGTTTGTATACTTTGAAGTAATTTAAATAAGGTTTAATTGGCTGACTGCAATCTAGATGGGTTGTATATTGATTTAATTATTGCTCTTAATTCAAGAAATTATATAAATGCTTCAGTGAATTAGTAGGGTTTGTGAATTCATAAAGGGATATTTCATAAGAATGGAGATGGGTGATTATAATTGATTAATTCATTTACAAGTTATCTGAATTAGATCTCCCGAAAATAGTTAATTCTTTGCTTTGCCCAATGGATAAGGCACTGGTCTCATGAGTTAGAAGTAAGAAGGATGAATTCTACTATTGCATATCAAATCAATTTATAAAATCAAAATCATTTTTCATTCAATGCTTTGCCCAATGGATAAGGCACTAGTCTCATGAGTTAGAAGTAAGAAGGATGAATTCTACTGTTGCATATCAAATCGATTTATAAAATCATAATCATTTTTCATTCAATTTTGTTCAAAGCTATAAATGTCAGTCAATGCTCATTTATATCTTTTCTCTGAGTCTTAGGTAGCTATTATATCCAAAAATATTTGTAAATTCAAGGAGAATGATGACCAGATCTACTAACAAGGGATGCATACAAGTTTGAGAACATTAAAAGTAGTGAAGTAAACTACTCATGTGTTAATGGGTAATAGATGATAATCAAAATGAAACTAAAAGAGTTTCTAGACAGTAGTTTGCATTAAAATTATCCCTAGGTACACCCACCTTGGTTTAGCAGAGCCAAAAGAGTAGGAAACCATCCTTTGATTTTGTTGAAGTTGGGTCCAAATGGTTTATTCATGTAGCTGATAATGGGAAATAGCTGATCGTTAGGTTGTATGAGTGTTATCATTTTGGTATTGAACATTTTATTGTTTAGTAGTTTTAAAACACTTAGGGATAAGGAGCCTAGGACTTTAAGAGATGCTTTCAAAATTGCTATTAATATAGAAAATAACTTAAGGATTTCAGGGAGATTAGAAAGCAAAAGAGATTATCCTAGGTTGTTTAGGAATAAGGGAAATAAAAGGGAAGAAAAAAAGGTTACCGGAGGGAAAAAGAAAGAGTCTAGTGAAATGAATCAAATTTTAAATCTTCCTCAGGTAAAGAATGATAGAAACCCCACTAAAAATAGGGTCCCTTAACAATCAAATTTCAGTAGACAAAATAGATTGCAGAATTTTCCTTATGGTACTACTTAGAAGGATGGTCAGCCTAATGTTCCTCCCCCCAAGAACACTAATAACAAAGTGACCCCTGATCCTTTATCCAAAAACTCTGTAAATTTGGTAGATGATCCTAAATTCACTACTGAACCTACATGGTGTTCTGCTTGTCAACTACCTCATGCCCCTGAATATTGTGCAGTAGCTTTATCATTTTCTAGAAATTGGAATGTAGTGGAAGAATGTCAGGAATAGGAGAAAACCAATGATGATGTAGGATCTAACATGTTTGATTCACATTTTTCTAACAATGAAGGTTGTGATAGAGATGTAAATGATTAGAGATATTTTCATGGTGTCAATCAGCAGAAAGTATTTTCTAATGAAAGTGATGTTGAGGATAATGTGTGTAACATGGTAGGTTCAAAGGAAGAAGTGACCCTGAGAAAGCCCTCTAGGGAAGAAATTGATCAAATCACTACTAATATGGTGGCTCAGGTTCAAACTAGAAGTATGGCTCAAGGAAGTGAGGGAAATAAGGTGGTAGGTATTTTTATAAAGGGGACCTAAAGAGTCCCCTGCTGTTAAGGGTAAGTTTGCAAATAAAAAATGGGAACCAAGGAAAGGGGGCAACCCAGAGAATACAGAGTGCTCAAATAATATCTACAAGAAAAGGGATGGAAAGGTATAACAGAATGTCACTGATCAAGATAAAAGTCATCATAATCCATTGAATACTTTGGGTAAGCACGATGAGAGAGGGAATGTGAATAATGATAACCTTTCTGATTCTGCTATAGATATGTTTGCTATTTTGTCTCAGATTAATATTAAGGTTCCTTTATCTAAATTATTAAGAATCCCAAAGCACTGAGATAAAGCCATAGCATGGTTGGGGAACACTGAGGTAAAAGTAAATTAGGAGTGTAATGAAAATCATGTTCCTAAGGAAATGAAGAAGAAAAAGATGAAGGAACAAGATACTGAAGTGGTTCTATCTCATATTCCTTAGATGTTTTTGGATAACTCTATTAATGAATGCTTAGGAAATGTTGAGCCATTTTTCTTAAGCATTTTGGTGAATGGTAAGACATTGAAAAATTGTATGATTGACTTTGGTGCTTCTAGTACTATTATGCCTTTTGAAATAATGAAAGAAATAGGTTTGAAGGTTGACACTACTCAAGGAAGATGTTGTACCATGGATAAAAGGGAAGTTACAGTCATAGGCACTATTAGTGCCCTACCTTATAGATTGACAGCTTGTCCAAATAAAGAACTCACTATGAGTGTATTGGTTGTTGACATACCTCCTCAATATGGCATGTTATTATCTAGAAAATGGAGTCCTGCCATGGGAGGAAGTTTACAATGTGACTTATCATTTGCTACTTTTAATATTGATAGAAATTTTGTAAAGATCAACAAAGAGCCAAAAAGAATATATATGATAGTAGAGGAAGTTGAGGATGATATTGTTGGAAATATTCAAGATATGACAAGTTACTAAGAGGGGAGGGGTGAATCAGTAACTTTTAAAATTTCAAACAATAAAATTGCATACTAATATATTCACCATTCATCCAAGTAACCTACTATAAGCATGAAACAAAATCATTTGTAACACTTGAACACACAGATTTGGTGACCCAGAAACCTTCCAAATAGAAAGTAAAACTGGGGTGGGGATGAAACCCACAAAGCTTCGTTACTACAGTATGAAGTTGGCCGGTTAAGGCTTACAATGACCACTTCTAGTGATCTGCCCTATTAGGAGCACAAAGGATTGCTAGATCAACCTTTTTAGAGGATTTACAAACATACAATAAAGTATGCACTCTGTTAGGAGATTTACAAAAGACTATTAAGTCTACCTTGTTAAAGGATTTACAAAAATTGATTCACCTGTTAGAATGAAATAGTGGATCTGATTACAACTAATTGCTGATAAGATCCGCTATGCTCTGATTCACCTTGATGTGATAGATAAAACTTTTCTACTCCAAAACTTGACCTTGCTGAATACCTTCACAACTCAGCACACATACTTTCGCACACATGTATTTCTTTCACACTTTCACATTTTCATTCATTACCATTACATTTGAATGATACAATACATTGCATATATATACCATCCAAATAAACAATACATGCAAGGTCGGCCAAAACAACAAGTGCAAATCTCTATACAAAGTCGGCCCAAGGTAAAAACTCGGGTTCACTGAACTGACTCGGTGTCCTTCTGATACTCGGCGTCCACTGTGTTACTCGGCATCATCATGCACTCGATAGAAGTGAAGGCACTGTCCATACTAAACACTTCAAGTAGTTCTGAACTCGGTAACCACTGGAGACTCAGTAGAAGAGATGTCACTCGGTGAACACTTCTATCTGAATTGTAGCTCGATGATCAAAGGAAACACTCGATAGAACCTTGTGACTCGGTGATAGTTAGTTTCCTTGATAACCGTCTGAGCTCGGTAAAATTAATTTCCTTGATAACCTCAGGAGCTCGGTTATCATGAAGTTCTCGGTCAATACTAAGTACATCTTCAATCGGTCAAAACTGATTCCTTTCTTTACCTCGAACACTCGGTAAACACTGGCTGCTTTGTTCACCTCGATCACTCGGTAAACACTGACTTCTTTGTTCACCTCGATCACTCAGTAAACACTGAGAACTAGGTAAAGCTTGGCTTACAAAGGAATGTCCGGTGAGAGCTCGGTAAGCATTCAGAATCCAATAAGTGTTGTAACTAATGACAAAACTGTATCATAATGCCAACAATCTCCCCCTTTGGCATTAGTGACAAAAACACTTATGAGACAAAATTTATCTGACATGCTGATGACTGATTTTGAATATACATAGCTTCGTTATATACAACTCCCCCATAGAATGTACATACAGTATTTACATGAGATGTATATCTCTTCCTTTGTACAATTTTTCCGAAAACACTTATTCACCCATAGTATACATATCCAACAATAATCTCCCCCTTTTTGACAATAATGCCAAAGAATAAAAGAATATATATACTTCTATAGAAACACCAAAATGAGAGATGAACTCTGAATGTACCTGAAGAATAAGCTGGAGAGTCTTATCCCAATTCTCTTGCAAAATTTTGCAGGTGGAAAGAGCTACTTGAACTTCAGCCGAAAGTTCAATCACATGGTCTGCAATGGAGAAGTTATTATCATGGATTAATGTCTTTGAATGTGCAATGTTCTTCTGCATTGAATCCATGATGGGAAGGATCATGTTTTGGATATCTATCAATGTAGATTGGATCCTTGCCTCTTCTCTCAACAGCTCTGCCTGCTTCTCTGACAAAAATTTGATCCTGAGGTGATGAGATGAGCTTGAACTGGGGTCAAGCTTCAAGTTCTGTGCGCTCACCTTCAGATCCTCATCAATTTTATTTAGTTTCTCTCTTATTCCCTTAGTGTACTCGGTAACATCACAAAGCTTAGCAAAAAGAGATGTTACATTATTAAAAGAATTTTTCATATATGCCAAAACTGAGGTTAATGCAACCTGATTTATTGCAATGTTTTGGGCAATGTGCCCCAACACCTTATTATCAAATTTCTTTGCTGCACGCTCAATCAGCTTTTCTTGTCCAGAGGCATCTTCATTGAATTTATTAACTGCCTCTTCCAATTGAATCAAAATGTGTTGAGAAGTATCAACATCAACACCTATAGCCTCAGTAATTATGTTCTGGGCATCCTCAATTATCCTGTATTCCTTATCCCTTTCCGATCTTAACTGCATCTGAGTAGCCTTTTTCTCAATAAGTTGACTAGCATACCTCATTTCTTCAATGGTAGCATTATCAAAGTCAATCTTTGGAATTACTATCTCTGTGTCCAAGTCAATGTCTTCAGGAATTTCCTTTCCAGTGATCATAAGTCTTAATGGTTGCTTTTGTTTGACTTCTGAGATGATTGGTTTGACCTTTGGAATAGACACAACAATAGAGACAGAAGGACTAGCACTAAAAACTGGGATGCTTGAGGGTTGAGTGCCAATAGGAGTATGTACAGGGTCAAAAATTTGAGTACTGGCCAAAAATGGTGATACACTCGGTAATATAGTATCTAAGCTCACTGTTCCTGAAGTAGATGGTGACAAAATTATAGAACAAATTGGAGTAGTCAAAATATGAGAACTCACAGCAATACCAACTGATGATGATGGAGTTGAGGAGGCCAACTCGGTAGATGAAGAGGGGTGCAGCTCGGTAGACAAAGTGGTAGTCACTTCCACTGATGATACCTGGAGCTGAGATATGGCAGGTGTAGATGGTAAATCTGGTGTAGATGAACCTGGTGAAGCTGACTCCAACCTTGATGATGTCACAGGTTTAGCTGGGGAGTGAGGAAGGGATGCAATAACTGCTGCTGCAATTTTTACCGGATCATCCTCCTTATCTTCCTCTTCAGCTTCTTCCTCTTTGTCTTCTTCCTCTTTCTCTTCCATCATTGCATGCAACTCTCCTGGTGTAACTATGATGGATGGAGCACTATCTGATTCATCACTGCTACTGCTGCTGTCATCATCCTTTATTTCTACTGGGTCTACACTGGGCTTATGTAGATGATAGATGTTTTTCCACATGTTTGTAGCATCATTTACAACATGCTCTATATCTTTGATCAAAATCAAACAAGTGTGGAATCTGATCATCATTTTACCTTCATAGGTTTTCAATTCAGATTTTACCTCTGCTCCAGTGAGACTAGGCTGAAGATTCTTCAGGGATTGCTCATATATATCTTTTACTGTCTTGGTGGCTAACTCCCATCTTGACTGTACTCTCTCTAGTAGTTCTTTAGAGATATGAGAAGCAATCTGGTCCGGGGAGTATTTCCATTTTCCCATTTTGTTAAGTACCAGTTCCTCAATCTACATTTTCTCTATATCAGTCCTTGTCTCAAATTTCAATGCCTTGAAATTTGTGATGCTAGCTCCTTCTTCCAATGATTTGAGCCTTTGCTCGAATGTAGGTGTAGGCTTGACCAATACAGGTTCCTGAATACCTTTTCTTGTCCTCCGAGTAAATACTGCAGTAGGCTGCTTCTTGGGCTTGGTAATGATTACCTTGCCTTTCTTCTTTGTCGGTTGCTCTTCTTCTGATTCTTCTTCTCCTTCTTCTTCTTCTTCACTTTCTTTATCTTCACCTTTTCCCTCGGTGAGCATAAGAGGACCCATTGCAATTTTTAGTTTGGCCACTTTCCTCTTACCTTTGCTGATGGCCTGTGGAATTTTGATTTCCAGTTCAATTCTGGCCTTTGCTTCATCATAAGTACCAAAAATCCATTGCCTTGGGTCTACTGGCTCATTTACCAGTGCTTCAATGGTATTCCTTGTTTCATCAATATTTACCTCATATGGAAGAGGTTTCACCTATGCAACTCGGGGTCTAACTGCCTGTATGTACACCTTGTCACAGTCAACCATAAAACATACGTCATCTTTATATTCTTCAACAAGCCTAGGAGGAATTCTAAATTAGTTATTCATCCTCTCCTTAAAGTCTTCAAAATAGTTATCCATGATACTATCAAAATTTTCTCCCATCTCTGCTATAAACTCTTTAATCTGATACAAAATTGGGACATCTTTTCTCCATTCTACGGTTCCCTTTGATGGAAAGAATTTTTGTACATAAAATAGTAAACATATTAACAGAGATCCAAATTTGTAGGGGTTATTCTTCGATGTCCTTACACTATCCATGTTCTTGTTTAACTGCTTCAACATTACTTCTGACAGATCAAACTCAAGATTCTTCTTTACAATTTTCAGGGCCAAATCCACAGCTTCACACGGTACACTATTTAACCTGCTGGAACTATATAACTTATATGCAATAATATGCATGCCAAATCTTAGTTTTGGATCTGTTACAGTGTTAACCTTCAAACCTCTACCGTCCCACTCGGCTAGGGTTTTCCTCTGTAACTCATCCCGTCCTAGGGTTTTGGTGGTTTTGGCTTTGCTGAGCATCGGGAGACCCGTGATTTTGTGAATCATCTTCTTGGTTATCAAAATGGGTTGTTCCAACCACAACTGACCATTATGCACTCAACTCAAGATATACCTAATTCATTTGGTTTGGAAGTTTCTAGGCATATGCGCGATGTGAGTCAAACCTTTAGTTTCCAAATGCTTGTGCTTGATTTTGAGAGAACCATTTACACATAACTCCGCTAGGGCATTATCCATGTCCAATGTCCCTATTTCTTGAATAGCACACTTAAAATGAGTGTGAATGTCATTCACGAGGAGTACCTTGGGTGGAATTTGTGATTGAGCTCCATTGGGATCGAGCGATTCAGCGATGGCAGGAATGAGCTTGAACGTAGGTGCCTTCCATTCTGTTCCCTTCACAAGCATTTCGGAACCCTTCTTCGCCTTGCTGCTGCTGTTGCTTGCGGATGCCATTGCTACTCAGTGAGTGAAAAGGTTTCGTAAGAATACTTTGCTGGAAAATCTCTTCAAATCGCTTGAACTCGCTTGAAAGCCTTTTTTTTTTTTTGTGTAAATCTCGAATTCACGGTGAAAAATGAGGTCAAAATCTGCCCTTTTGATGAAAAATTTGCCATTAATGTTCAGTACGGAGGTAGCTGCGATTGACAGACTGTCATCCACTAGCTCGGCTTAAACTTCGCAACTCGGTGACCAAAAGAAAATAGGTTAAACCGACCTTAACTCGGTAAGAGAAGAAACAACCATGCTCGGTAAGTGCAACTTGGTGAAAGAAGCCTTATTGCACCCGACTGAGCTCGGTAAGGTCATGTACCAACCATGATCCTGATGTATCTGAAATACTGATTTGATCATATTTTCATTCTAGGACTGCTTAGGATATTGCTTTGTAGATACAGTCCTGGTCTTATCCTGATGAGTCTTAATTGGAAATGGTAGAGTCACTCACTTCTTGAGTGATCATTCCATCACTTGAATTATCTGGCTCGGTAGACTTAGGAATCCATTGCTGCTTCATTTGCTTCTGAATATTGTCTACTTTAATTTTCTTCTCATCCTCAACTTTCTTTATGTTCATGCAGTTTTTAGATATATGACCAAGTTCTGTACATGTATAACATCTTACAGTGGTATCCCTTTTTCTTAGGTGATGCCTTGCACAATTTATGCCAGTATGACCATATTCTCCACAATAATGACATCTGCACCAAGTGTTGTAGTCCCAACCAAATATTGCTTTGACAAGTTGTTCAGCTAGATTAAATGATTTGGATTTGCATTGTGATGCCTTATGACCTTGCTTCTGGCATTTGTGACATTTACCTTCAAATTTCGGTTTCTCTTTGCATTCATTGGCTTTGTGTCCATGCTGATTGCAATTGTAGCACTTTCCATTAAATTTGCCTTTTCCATTGCTCCAACATCTGTTAGATGTATGACCTAACTTACCACAGTTGCTGCAAGTAGGTCTTTGATTCTTTTGAGTACCCTGTTTGGAGGATTCACCTTCTTCCTTGTATCCAAGGCCTGCTTTACCATTTTGTTTATGAAAGTTTTCTTCATTTTGCAGATTCAATTGATCCATGTCCTTTTGAGATTTTACCATTCTCTCATTGACTTGTTTTTCAGAGATTAGATCACTTTGTAAGCTTGCATTGATTTGCCTTTCAGTAATTAAGTAATTTCTCAAATTCTCATTCTCAGATCTTAGATTCATAATTTCTTCATTTGCATTAGATAATTGAGTTACAAGATTTTCAAGCTGAGAGGATTGATTATTCCTTACCTCTAAGTCTTCAGCTGCCTCGTTCCTTTGCTCCAAGATTTCATATAGCCCGATGGACTGGATTTCTTGTTCCCTTTTGAGCTTTCTTACTTCTTCCTATAGAGATCCATTCTTTTCTAAAAGTTCTTTGATTTCTTTGTCAGCTTCATCTGAACTACTTGATGGTGAGAGATCTTCAATCTTTTCTTCAACATACCGATGGTCATTCATTTGCCTTGCAAGTTCTTTTCTTCTTTTCAAGGATTGTGAAAGATGCTCTTTTGATTCATTGAGTTAAGCCATGGCCATTTTCAGATCTAGCTTTTCATTCTCAATAGATTTGTCAAGTCTGAATATCTCCATTGTCCTTGATCTTTGCTCAAGCTGTGAAACTTTTATCTTGAGAACCTTATTGCTCTGATACCAATTGTTGGAAATATGACAAGTTACTGAGAGGGGAGGGGTGAATCAGTAACTTTTAAAATTTCAAACAATAAAACTGCATACTGATATATTCACCATTCATCCAAGTAACCTACTGTAAGCATGAAACAAAATCATTTGCAACACTTGAACACATAGATTTGGTGACCCAGAAACCTTCCAAATAGAAAGTAAAATTGGGGTGGGGATGAAACTCACAAAGCTTCGTTACTGCAGTATGAAGTTGGCCGGTTAAGGCTTACAATGACCAATTCTGGTGATCTTCCCTGTTAGGAGCACAAAGGATTGCTAGATCCACCTTGTTAGAGGATTTACAAACATACAATAAAGTATGCACTCTGTTAGGAGATTTACAAAAGACTGTTAAGTCTACCTTGTTAAAGGATTTACAAAAACTGATTCACCTGTTAGAATGAAATAGTGGATCTGATTACAACTGATTGTTGATAAGATCTGCTATGCTCTGATTCACCTTGATGTGATAGATAAAACTTTTCTGCTCCAAAACTTGACCTTGCTGAATACCTTCACAACTCAGCACACATACTTTCGCACACATGTATTTCTTTCACACTTTCACATTTTCATTCATTACCATTACATTTGAATGATACAATACATTGCATATATATACCATCCAAATAAACAATACATGCAAGGTCGGCCAAAACAACAAGTGCAAATCTCTATACAAAGTCGGCCCAAGGTAAAAAACTCGGGTTCACTGAACTGACTCGGTGTCCTTCTGATACTCGGCGTCCACTGCATTACTCGGCATCATCATGCACTCGGTAGAAGTGAAGGCACGGTCCATACTAAACACTTCGAGTAGTTCTGAACTTGGTAACCACTGGAGACTCGGTAGAAGAGATGTCACTCAGTGAACACTTCTATCTGAACTGTAGCTCGGTGATCAAAGGAAACACTCGATAGAACCTTGTGACTCGATGATAGTTAGTTTCCTTGATAACCGTCTGAGCTCGGTAAAATTAATTTCCTTGATAACCTCAGGAGCTCGGTTATCACGAAGTTCTCGGTCAATACTAAGTACATCTTCACTCGATCAAAATTGACTCATTTCTTTACCTCGAACACTCTGTAAACACTGGCTGCTTTGTTCACCTTGATCACTCGGTAAACACTGACTTCTTTGTTCACCTTGATCACTCGATAAACACTGAGAACTAGGTAAAGCTTGGCTTACAAAGGAATGTACGGTGAGAGCTCAGTAAGCATTCGGAATCCAATAAGTGTTGTAACTAATGACAAAAATGTATCATAATGCCAATAGATATGACAAATTTTTTGGATACAGATGTCAATGCATTTAGAGTTGAGGTCTTAACTCTAAAGAAAAGCAAGCAAAGATCTCAGATAGAGATGGAAGTTGATACAAAGATAGATAAAGGTGACTTATGGGCCATGTTCTTTGACAATGCTTATTGCAAAGATGGAGCAGGTGCAGGTATTTTATTAATCTCTCATGCTGGGGTAACTTACAAATTTTCATTCACATTGAATTTCCCCTATACTAATAACATAGCAAAATATGAGGCTTTTTTGTTAGGACTTAGACTGGCTCATAAGCATGGAGTAAAATGTATACATGTAATAGGGGATTCTGAATTAGTTGTAGCTCAGGTGAGAAATATTTATGTGTCAAAAAATAAAAGGTTAAAATAGTACAAAAATGCAGTTTGGGACATGATTGAGTGCTTTGATGCATTTGGGATAATTTGGAAGGATAGATCTAATAATAAGATGGCTGATCTACTGGAAAATATAGCCATAAAACCTGATGATATTAGATTTGCTTGTATATCTAAAATTGAAACTCAAACTAGACCCTCTGTGCTTGACAATGTCCAAAATTGGAAAGTGTTTGAGGATGATAAAGATATTTTAAGGTTTTTGAATTGTGAGTATATGTTATCAAGGCAAGAAATTGATTGTGCAACATATGTAGAAAACATACATGGAAGAGACACTATTTTTTGACAAGAAGTTGTGCAATTGAAAACAAACAAAATACCAAAATGTTTAGTTGTCCTGGAAATTGTCTTTGACAATCATGATAGATCTCAAATGGATACTAGTGAATATAATGCTAAGGATTTGGAGGAGATAAATTTGGGAACTAAAGAAACCCCTAAGAAGGTGTATATTGGTAAAAAATTGTCTCCTAAGATAAGAAAGGGTTTGATAGGTCTGCTAAGGAAGTATAGACATGTGTTTGCATGGTCATATGATGACCTAAAGGCCTATAAGGAAGATCTATTTCAACATGAAATCCCTTTGAAACCAAATGCTAAGATTTTCAAACAAAAGAAAAGGCCAGTAAATCCAACCCTAGCTCCCAAAATGCAAGAAGAATTGATTAAGTTAAGAGATGCTGGCATCATTAAGCCTATCAGACATTCTTCTTGGGTATCAAATCTAGTACCTATAAGAAAGAAAAATGGAGATATAAGGTTATGTGTTGATTTCAGGAATCTTAACATATCTTCATTAAAGGATAATTATTGTTTTCCAAATATGGAAGCAATGTTGCAAAGGGTCACTGGTTCAGAATTGATGTCCATGATGGATGGTTTTTCAGGATATAATCAAGTGGTTGTCAAAGAATAAAAATAGTTTAAGACTTCCTTCACCACTCCATGGGGTACATATGTCTACGTTAGGATGCCTTTTGGGCTTACTAATGCTGGAGCTACTTTCCAAAGGGCCATGGATGTGGCTTTTGCTGATATCATTGACAAATTTTTGGTTGTTTATTAGGATGACCTTACTGCCTACTCCAAGGATGAAAATGATCATTTCATGCACTTAGAGAAGGTATTTATCAGAGCCCTTAAATATGGAATATTTTTAAATCCAAGGAAATGTAACTTTGGTGTCACTAAAGGAAAATTGTTAGGAAACCTAGTTGGCAAGCATGGAGTGAGGATTGACCTTGAAAGGATAGAAGAAATAGATAAGATCCAGAAACCCAAGAGTGTTAAAGGTATCCAATCATTCTTTGGACAAATAAATTTTCTTAGGAGATTTGTGACAAATTTTGGAGAAGTCAGTAGGCCTATATCAAGAATGTTAAAAAAGGGATCTAAGATAAAATGGGAAGGTGAACCTAATATTGCATTTCAAAAAATTAAGCAAGCCATTAAAGATGCCCCTATTCTCAGAGCCCCTGATTATGACAAACCAATGCACATATTTTCTTTTGCCTCATTTCACACTATGGTTGCAGTACTGTTACAGAAAAATGAAGAGGGTTATGAACAACCCATTGCATTCTTTAGAAAATCATTACAAGCAACTGAGTTAAAGTATGATATTAATGAAAAACAAGCATATGAATTGGTCAAAGGAGTTAAGGATTTCAGATGTTATTTAATGGGTGCTATAGTTATTTCTTTTGTCCCCACTACTGCTGTGAAAGACATTTTCTCACAGCAAGAAGTATCTAGCAGGAGGTGTAGATGGATCAATAGAATACAAGAATTCAACATTGATATCCAGATTACTAAATTGGTCAGAGGTCAAGGTTTAGCCAAGTTGATGGCAAATGCAAATCTAGAGGCAAACCAAATTAACCAAGTGGATGATAATTGTAGAGAAGACCTCTATGATATGGGCATCTCTGAATGGTACAAAGATGTAATCCATTATTTGCAAACAATGAAGTCCCCACAAGAGTTAACTGATAATCAGAGGAGACCCTTAAGTTGCATGCTATAAGATATGTTATAGTACAAGGAAAGTTATGGTGGAGTATGGAAGGAGCACGTTTGAAGTGTGTAGATGGAACTGAGGTTGCAAGGATTTTGAAAGATATGCATGAAGGTGCGTGTGGAGGTTGTTACATGGCTAAAACCACAACCCACAAAGTCCTTAGATTTGGTTTTTGGTGGCCAAAACTCTTCAAAGATTCTCATGAATTTGTTAAGACATGTGATACTTGTCAAAGATTCAGTGGAAAATTGAATTTTTTTGGAAATTTACCAATAAGACCTGTAGAAGTATAGGCACCATTTCAGCAGTGGGGGATTGATTTCATAGGTGAAATCTCAAACAAATCCAGTGGTGGACATTCCTAGATTCTGGTGGCAACTGATTACTTCACCAAATGGGTTGAAGCAATCCCTACCAAGAATTCTACAAGTAAAGTGGTGATCAATTTCATCTTGAATAACATTATAACTAGATTTGGTTGCCCACAGAAGATAATTACTGATAATGTTATGTGTTTCAGATCTGATGAATACAAAGAGTTTTGTAGAAAATATGGTATTATAGAATATACATCCTCACCTTATCATCCTTAAGGGAATGGTCAGGCAGAATCAAACAATAAGGGTATAATAAAGATTATCAAAAGAATTCTAGGGGAAAACAAAAAGGCATGGGATTCAAAATTGCCACTAGCCCTATGGGCTGACGGGGTTACTGTTAACAAGGCCATTGGTTGTGCCCCATTTGACCTGGTTTATGGTATACAGGCCAAACTTCTCCAGAATAATATAAGGGAGATGTATAAATTCATTCAGTTATATGAAGATGATATCATTAATGAGATGCAACTCAGACTGGATGACATCAAACAGTTAAAGGAGACAAGAAGAGATTCCTCTGTTCAGAATGCTAAGCTCCAATTACAGATGAAGCACTTATATGATAAAAGGGCCATTGAGAGAAAGTTTGAAATAGGAGATATGGTACTTATGTGGAATGCTAGGATGGAAGATAAAGGGAAACATGGAAAATTTGACCCAATCTAGCTTGGTCCATATAACATTTGTGATAAGAATAGAGAAGATTCATATTTCTTGAGGGAATTAAGTGGAGGTATTCTTGAATTGCCAATTTATGGACAATCCTTGAAGAGGTACTTTTCTTAAAGTGTCTATTTTCATTGAAAAGTAGTTTTAGGTTTCCTTGTACATTCTGTATATTTTGTAAATCCTTGTAAATTCCCCTGTGTAGTCTTGTTTTTTGTTTATGTGTGTTGTTTTGTGCTCTCTAAAGAAGTTGCCATCCCTGTACCAAGTATGTGGTCTGCTCTCCCATAGATTTTGAATTCTTGCATAGACTCAAGTAGTCTATCATCCCTAGACAGAGCCACTGTTGGTCTAATTTTTTGTGTTTCAAATTTTCTTAGAATCATGGTAATAAAAAATTAGATGAGAATTTTCCTATTAAGTCCTAGGGTTTAGGTTTTGGTTTAGTATATTTTGATACCTTTGAAAAATCTATGAAAAACCTTAGGTTTGGCCTTTTAAGTTTTATCCCGGTGCAAAAATTTTAAAAAACAAACAACAAGGAGTGAATATTCTTTTCTTGCCTACTTGGTCGTCATTGTTAAGTCTTTTTGAAAAGGGGTTTTTTTTTTTAATCCTGTCGTCTAATCTAATTTGAATCCATAGTTGTTGCATGTTCGCTATGGAAAGATGCTCACATGTTACGCATAGCGAGGTAGTGATCATCAGAGAATTATATGTGATACTAAAAAGTGGAATCCATTACCACAAAATGTTTTGGTATGAAGACATTATAACCACGTGCTATGTCCCAGACCTGTCAGCTTCAAAAAGAAATGCACATGGAAGAAACCTGGAAGTGGTGTCACCAGAGTTCAAATTTATCTAGCAATTCACCAAGTCACTACCAAAAAATACTTGTGACTTGCCTGTGGCAATATAGAAAATAATCAAATTTTGCAAAGACGATGTTTTTTGAGGTAAGAAGCAGTTTTGAGGATCCTGAGGAAGATATGGTGTAGGTTTCACTTTTATTTCTTTGCAGATTAATGTCATTCATAGTTCCTTTTTTTGTGCATTTTTTTTAATGGTTACCAAAACTTGCCATATTGCTAGCCGGGTAGTTGGTATTGTCACTAGTAGGGATGTAGCGATTGTGTGTGCTAGAAAATGTGACCTGCAGTAGCATGCGTTAACAAACAAACATTAGCTAAAAACATTGAAATTGCATCAAAGACTGATCAAAATAAAAAGAACAAAATATCAACTAATGTTTGCTTGGGTTTTGCAACCCTAAGCAACCAAAAAATCCAACCTTCCAGCCACTTCTACAGCTCAACAAAAGCACCCATGAGAGGCCTTATTGGTGTGTTAAGATGGAGGGATGTTTGATGTGCTCTCCTAAACACAATAATAAATGAATCTCTTGAGTGAGTGAGTGCAAGTGTGTATGCAAGTAAGATATGAATCTAGACTAAATGAGATGAACACCTAAAAAAATGGCTATGGAGAGAGCCATTCTTGAAGGCATTCAAGGATGAGAATGATATGTAATGAAAGAACTAACTAGATATGAAAACTATGATAAAAGATGCAAACTAAAATGAAGTTACAAATGCATGTAGAAACTAGATTAACAATGCATGATGCAAACTAAATCAGCTACCAAATTGTTAGTATGAACCTACAAAATCACTATGAGACTCTACCCATGCAAGCTCAAACTACCATGAAAGCTCAAACTATGAATGCAAACTCAAATCTCAAATCAACATGGTAACAATGCAATAAAAATGAGATGCAAATGCTTGAGACAAGCCCTCTATTTATAGGCTTGAGGGAGGTCTTGGTGAGGTGGCATCCAAGTAAGTGCCACATAAGGTGACATGCAAGCTATGCAAATGGTCGAGAATTCAAAGTTTGCTCACACATGTGTGAGCAAACTTGAGAAGAAGAGTGGGAGACAAGAGTGTGTAGACATGCCATCTCACACATGTGTGAGCACACTCTTAGGCTAATGAGGGGGATTAGGGACATGATTATTAATGATTAAGTGGAATTAGGCTTAAGAGGATGAAAATGATGGGTGTAGACTAGGCTCTAGGTTAAGTTTAAGACTAAATTAAATAAAATTTATTTTAATCATGGGTTTAGATGAATTAATGGGATGTGAGGATTTAAATAAATCAAATTTATTTAAAATGGGGGGAAAGATGAAGGATCATGTGTTAAATTAATTTAACACATTAAGGCTAGAAGTATTTAAATAAAATTTAAATACTTAGGAGAATGAACTCATTTAATTAATTAGCTTAATTAAATAAGTAGAGGAATGTGAACAATATAATTAATTAATTAATAATTAATTATAATATCACAAGAAATATTAAAATTAATTAATATAGTGTTTAGAGACGATTTTAAGTGTCTACATTTTGCCCCTCTTTGATGTGATGTTGGAACAACATCATATCAAAAAAAAGAAAATATAGGTTACCCTAGAGAAGGAAGGAGTCCTATGGCGACAACAGAGGAGGAGGGTGCCCCCTCGCAAAAATTGTGCAAAAAATAATTTTTTGGCAATTTTTGTGAAAAAAGGTCTTAAGAAAGAAGGAAAAGAAGAAAAAGGGAATAAATGATGACATTTGCATGAATTACGAGTAAACAGGGGACAAATATGGCTCAGGAAAGAGTGGGGCTCAAACGGGGTCCGTAGGGGGCCTATATAAGCCTCCGAGGGGCCCAAAGAAGGTCATTGTCACATCGCAAGGAGAGCACATAGAGCTGATATGGACCCTATTGATCGATTGTAGCTTGGTGAATGCATGCAAGAGTACTAGTGAGCAGTTGAGATGGGCCTACCAGTAAGTCATCTGATCCTCTTCGTATTTTGGTAGGTTAGGCTAGACTAGGCGCATTTATGAAGCCATAAAGTTGCTAAAAAAAAGGTCTAGGTGGAGACGACATTCTCTACCCTATCATCTATGTAGATGACAAAGCAAGGATCTCGACATCCACGGAGATGATAGGATACATCCTGTCATCTGCGTAGATGCCAAAAGAGGTAAGAGGGCCTGCAAAGACGATAGGATCAAACCTGTCATCTGCGCAGATGACAAAGGGCAATGAAGATGACAAAAGATACATCATCACCTTCGTAGATGATAGAACATGGACAAATTGGCATTTGCACCAATTAGCAGCTCTACGGATCGACATCTACGTAGATCAGTGTCTCTGCTAATCGACATTTATGTAGATTAGCATCTCCGCTAATCGACGTCTACGCAGATTGGCATCTGTATCAAAAATGACCATGCTAATTAGGGTAGAATAGGGGGAGGCAAGGGAAAATGCCTCACTTTAGGGACATCATAGGCTAGCAAAATTGACACTCTGCATGTCTATGCTACAGGAGGAGATAGTGGTGTTTAGGTCAAGGGAGCACTAACCTCCAACCATGATGATATAGGAGAGGCTGATGGATGGAAATTGGGGGCACGTGTGGCTATGTGGGCTAGAGCACGTTCACAAGTGGCCAGATCTGAGGGCCCATTCAGCACAACTATCTGCTCTCATAGAGCAATGGCACACACCCACTAGGAGTTTCCATCTTCCAACGGGGTAGACTACAGTCACACTCCTAGATGTGTGGCAGATCTTGCAAGTACCAATCAAAGGTGCATACCTAGAGTATGTACTGGAGGGGTCAGATCCATTTTTGAGGGAGTGCTTTGGCTGATGGCAACAGAGATTACCCATCCAATGATCATGGTTATTATGGAGGGGTGCACTAGAGTAGAGGCTACCAAGGTTGGCAGTATACCTAGCCTCACTGATATGGCAGATGCTGCTAGATCACACAGGATATGGGTGGTCAATCAGGTGGGCACAAGTGCTGAGCACTCTGCTATAGGAGGGGGGAGTAGTCTACTACTAGGGACAAACTATCTTGGCTGAGTTATATAATGATTTGCACATGTGTGCATACCGGACCCAGTGCACTATGGGAGCACATTGGAGTCACACGGTTGATTACTTAGCGAGAGACCAGGTAGCCTAGGGAGCCATATGCTTGCAGATACTGACCTCCTATCCAGTATACATCGACAGAGTCTATGGGATTCTAGCGTCGGTGTATAGATGAGATCATTATGTTCGAGTGGACTCCCTATGACGAGCTAGAGTGGTGGGAGTAGACACTAGCAGCAAGTGGGGAGGATGACACAGAGGATCAGATGTACCTCTTGTACACATAGACTGACTACTAGATCATTGGTCGATCTCTGCATATAATTATGTGCTATATGCCTTCTTGAGTTTGACAGTAGTTTGGCAGGGTACAAGATATAGTACCAGATAGATTCTTATACCTTGTGGTGTCGCAGGAGTATGGTTAGCTATGGGGACATGGGACCACTGTACGATTGGCCTGAGCATCTTGGATGGGGATGGCAGCAGTGCCATGGGTGCATGGCCAGGATAGGGGAGATGCAAGTATGACACCAATGTACACACAGTGGTGGGCAGCCCACCAGCCGATCAGGCTTATAGTGCCAGGGGCACCTCCACCAGCAGAGCAGGCACAAGGGGAGGGAGATGGAGTAGGGGATGGTGGATAGGCAGCTATGATGCCACCACCAGCACAGGGGGAACAGGTGGGACCACATGGGTGTAGAGTCTGAGCAAAGAGAGGGCCAGGGGTAGTAGCAGCATGGGGGCCAGCACAAAGAGCACCTTAGGTATAGGCACAACCCCAAGCACTATTGCAGGCACCTCCACAAGCACCACCACAGGGACAAGCATAGGGAGAGGACCCAGACATGGTTAGGGCCGAGAGGGATAGCCTGCGGACAGAGGTAGCTTGACTACAAGGGGTAGCATAGGTGCAGTAGGCACAAGATGTCAGCTTAGAGTAGGCAATGGGGGTCATACAGGTAGAGCTGTAGGTGCAGAGGGCCAGAGGAGATATCATAGAGCAGACCATGGGGGCCATATAGGTAGAGCTGCAGGTGTAGAGGGCTAGAGGAGATAGTGCATAGGAGGCCTTAGCATCCCTATAGGCATGGGTGGATGCAAGGGAGTTTGCAGGGGTGGGCACCCATGTAGAGGCAAGGGATCAAGTAGAGGCAGAGAGGCTCTGAGCAGAGGTAGCTGCCCTACAGGCTGAGCAGGCCACCCATTAGGTGTAGCTGGATGGATAGCATAGGTAGTGGGATATAGCCATATAGATGGTACAACCTAGGGAAGCTATCATAGTGATGCAGGAGGCCCTCACAGCTAGCCGAGCAGAGATGCAGGCCATACGAGAGGCAACCTATTATAAGTCACTGTATAGGGAGGTTGTGCCTGTTGACCAGCAACAACCAAATTTTGAGAGGGGAGCTAGCTCATGGATCTCAGGTGGTAGAGCCAGATCAAAGCAGTCTGTAGGACAATAGAGACCTCCTTGAGGGGGGGATACAGGGGGGGTAGGCCCCTCATAGTCAGCGACTTGATTGTATAGGGTGATCAATGTTTTTGATAGATATGTGCAGATGCAACTATTTTGATGATGCATTTGTACTACATGATTCTATATGATGTATATGGACTGTACAGACATTATTTTTTGAGATATATACATGACATGATTTGATGATTCTATGTGTATGGATGTATGTGATGCATATGTATGGATTTATGATGTGGATACTAACATTTGCGATGCAGGATGTGATGCTATGTGATGTTTCCTATGATGTATGCATATATATATGATGTCTAACATGTGTGTGATGCAGATTTATGAGATGTATGCAGGGATGCACTATATATATGTGAGATGATATATATGCCCCTAGATGTGATGACTAAAGTGTATGCAATTAATAAACTAATGCAATTTAATAAAATGGACTAAAAAAAGTCTAAGCAACACTAAATGAGATGAATCAAATGAACACTAATGTAATGGAAAATGAATGAATGCAATAATGAGAAGTTAATGCAACTTAATGGAAATAAACTAATAAATGAATATCTGTCATAACTGTCACTCATAGAAACCCAGTAGCCTAGCATAGGAGGGGAGAAATAAATAGGACCTTATCTCAAGCATGACTCAAATGAAACCCTAGACTACATGCATCCTAGCTACATGATATCAAGAGATTCCATTATGTTTATATGGAGATCACACCTTAAGTTGATTTTGCCAAATGAATTTATGCATTATATTCTATAGAAGCATAAATGTCATGACTCTTTTGTGTGGACTAGACATACAAAACCATAAAGACTTTAAGACAATAGGTGTAGTTTGCATAGTCATGATAGATCAAATGTCATATACGCAATGGAGAGGTCTGGGCACACCCAAAGTCTTTGAGGGATCTTTGGTGGGACGTGTGCTAACTCGTTGCCCCCATTATGCAATGCATTAACATAACCTGAAACTAACACACATGAAGTAAAGTCTCAAAAATAGATCATACCACAAAAACATGTGTAGTTAATGACAGCTATTTTGGTATGACCAAAATATGGAAGATCAAGGTGCACCATAAAAGGCTATCACTAACACAAATAAAATCAACCAAAAAGAAACTTCATGACCAAGTAGTCATTCAGTCCACAGTTCTTGCCAAGAACCTTAGGTCTAGAAGTGAATGTCACAATGTCACCTATAGGAAGGATTCATCCTATGAAAGTGTGTCAAGTTGTAATGTCAAATGATCATAAAATTGTTTGTTTTTGGCAAGGGGTGTGAAGCGAACAAGTTTCTTGAAGCATTAAGTCTCAAATGGTGATTTTGTGTAAGTCCAAGGGTGGTCACTGTTGTGAAAAAGCTCAACATAATGGGATGATAATCACTCGACAAATATGCCTCGTGAACTAGAGATCTTTCAAAAGATGGAATTGAAATGGAACCTCACAGATAAGAGGTCTTTTATTAGATGCATGAAATGCAAAAGGCTAGATAAGACTTTGCACAAGGGAAGTGGAATGGTGGAATGGAGTGAAGCGAAACGAGCCTTATAGACAATGGATGAATCCATACTTTTTTCAAGAACATTTTTCTTCTTTTTAGGGATTTTTTCATAAACATTTTGTGAATTTTTTTGGATTTTCTGATTTTCTATTTTTTTTGGATTTTTGCGGGACTATAAACATTGTACAGGAACTACAAAGGCTCAAGCATAGAATCGCTTGATATGTTGGATATTTTCAAGCTCAGGGAGTGGCTCTCCCTCTAGAGTAGCAATCTGATAGGCCACAGAACCATATTTGGCTGTAATGATAAATGGACCTAGCCAATTTGCCTCAAATTTTCCTTTCTTTTCATGGTTCTAGAGGTTCTTCATGTTATGCTGCAAAACTAAGTCACCCACTTCAAATTCCTATGGCTTGACTTTCTTATGATACTGAAGCTGAAGGAAATTTTGATACACATGGAGGTGGTTTAGGGCATTCAGTCATCTCTCATCAAGGAGTGTCAGCTCTTGCAAGCGAGCAACTCGGTAGTCTTCTTTGGATATCAAATTCTTGAGAGAGATTTTGAGGGAAGGGAGCTCAATTTCGATGGGCAAGATGGATTTGGAACCATAAACAAGGGAAAATGGGGTGGCTCCTATGGGAGTATGGATGGAGGTACAGTAGGTCCAAAGGGCGGGAGCAATTTGGATGTGCCAATCACGGCTAGCTACATCAACAATTTTCTTTAGGATTTTCAAGATGGTTTTATTGGTAGCTTCAGCTTGGCCATTTCCTTGGGGGTAGTATCTAGTGGAAAAATGTTGGGTGATGTCAAATTTCCTACATAGTGTGGAAACCTCTTGATTTTTGAAAGGGGTTTCATTATCAGTCATGATATCTTGAGGTATACCAAAACGAAAAAATAATGTAGTTTAGGATGAACTTCAAAATTTGTTTTTCAGTAATGTAGGTTACTGGAATAGCCTCGACCCACTTTGTGAAGTACTCAATGGTGGCAATAATGTACTTGTGGCCATTTGAAGAATTTGGGTATACTTGACCAACAAGATTAAATCCCTAGTGGGAAAAGGGCCATGGAGTGATGGTGGGTTGAAGGTCTTGGGCGGGAGCGTGTATCAAATCACCATGCTGCTAACATGGAACACATATTTTCACAAACTGATATGCATCTGCTTCCATAGTGGTCCAATAGTAACCTATCCTAAGAATCTTTTTCACTAATGTAAGGCCACTAGAGTGGGCACCAAAAATCCCTTGGTGAACCTCTTCTAACATTGTTCGGGCTTCATCTGAACTGAGACATCAAAGGAGGGTTCCATCAAAGTGTTTTCAAAAAAGTATATCACCTAGGATGCTATAGCAAGCAGTTCGGTGGATGAAGGTTTTGCTTTGTTTTGGGGTGAGGGCTATGGGAATGGTTTTCTGATGTAAATAAGTAAAGATGTTAGTGTACCATGGAGACTCAGGACCAAAAATCTCACACACCAACTCTGAATCAGTTTGCTCATAAGAAGAAGTAAAAAGATTCTCAATGAGAAACTCACATTTAGGACTATTCTGGCATGGCAATTATAGAGGCAATAGTAGCCATGGCATCTACTACTTTATTATTAGCCCTTGGAATCTACTGAAAAAAAATCTTTGTAAAATGCTGCTTAAGATCCTCGACTATTCTACGGTAGGGCAACAATTTCTCATCCTTGGTGTGGTATTCATCTGTGACTTGTTTAATGACCAATTGTGAGTCTCCAAAGACAAGAAGGTTTTTGATATTCCATCTGATAGCTTGATGTAGTCCTATCACTAAACCTTCACACTCAGCTATATTATTTGTGCAAGGGAATGAAATTTTATAAGACTTTGGAATGAGGTCCCCTTGTGTTGTCACAAACAAAATTCCTACCCCCGATCCCTTTTGTGTAAAGGATCGATCAAAAAAAGACTTCCATGGTGTAGTAGGGGCTAGGGTCATAATTGTGTCATCTAGAAAATTGGTTACAATGGGATGGTTCTCTTGAAGGGGAGCTTCAGCAAGCTGATCTGCAATTACTTGTCCTTTAATGGCCTTACGATCCTTATAGACAATGTTGAATTCACTCAAAATTAAGATCCATTTTGCTGCTCGTCCAGTGAGGGTGGCTTTTGATAAAAAATACTTGAGTGGATCTATCTTGGCAATGAGATATGTAGTATGATTAAGCATATAATGATGTAGTTTTTGTGTACAAAAGACTATAGCCAAACATGCTCTCTCAATAGCAGTGTAGTTTAACTCATAGCCGACCAGTGTTCGACTAAGGTAATATATGGCTTGCTCATTCCCCTTATCATCTAGCTATGCCAAAAGTGCTCCTAAGGCAACTGAAGTAGCTGAAATGTGGAGAATCAATGGTCATCCTGCAACTGGAGGTACTAAAACTGGAGGATTAGCCAAATATGTCTTAATTTGTTCAAATTCTTTTTGGCATAGGCAATCCCATTGAAACTTTTTTCCCTTTCAAAGTAAATGCTGAAGTGGATGAACTTTATCTGCTAGTTGTGACACAAATCTCCTAATAGATTGTAACTTTCCTTGAAAACTTTGGAGTTGTTTCAATTTGGTAGGTGGAGGCATATCCATGATGGCCTTCACTTTTGTTGGATCTACTTCAATACCTCTTCTTGATACAATGTAGCCTAACAGTTTGGCTGATTTGACCCCAAATACACATTTCTTAGGATTAAGGCGTACGTTATATTTATCCAACCTATCAAAAATAATGGTAAGGACATCAATGTGGGATTCTCTTGTCTTGGATTTTCCTAGAATATCATCAACATAGTCCTCCATTATGACATGTAGAAGATCATGGAATATGGTAGTCATTACGTGCTGATAAGTGCTGGTAGCATTTTTCAAGCCAAAAGGCATGACTTGATAACAAAAGGTTCCCCATGGGGTGGTGAATCTCATTTTATGTTGATCCTCTTCTGCAATCTTGATTTGGTTATAACCAGAAAACTCATCCATCAAAAACAACATCTCATGTCCTGCAGTCAAATCTACTATGATGTCTATGTTAGGAAGTGGAAAATCATCCTTAGGACATGCGAGATTTAAATCTCAAAAATTTGAACAAACACATATGCCCCCAGATGCTTTCCCTACAAGAACAATGTTGGAGACCCCCTCAGGATAGTCAATAAGATGGATGAATTTTGCCTCTAACATTTTCTGTAACTCTACTTTGACTAGGAGTGTTACTTTAGGGTGCATTTTGTGCAACTTTTGCTTTACTGGTTTAATCTTGGGATCAACTATTAAATGATGTACAACAAAATCTGTATCTAAGCTAGACATGTCTTTGTATGTCCATGCAAAATTGATTTTTCCCTTTTTTAAGAATCTAGTCATGGCTTTTTGTTCCTCAAGACTTAAGGTAGCAGCAATGTAGGTGATTTGTGGACTATCCTCTATTTCCAAATTGACTGGAATTGTGTCCTCATTCAAAATAGGTGATTTTTCTAGTGGCAAGGATCTAAATGGCAAGTTGAGCTCTCCCTCTTCTGGCATCTCTAAGAGGTTTTCACCAGAAGATGCATCCTTTATTTTATCTTTTTCTTTATCCAAAAGCACCCCAGGGGAGTTTTCACTAGAGGATGTGTCTTTTGTTTTTCCATTTTTATTTTCTTTTTCACTTTTGTGACTAAGAGAGTTGACTTGGCTACCAAAGTAGGCTTCCTCATTGTATTGGATCTCATGTTCGTATTCTCGAAGATTCTTAAGGCCAAAAAGTGCCATCACTGCTTCATCAGACTTACAGATATCGAGAGCTGATGGTGTATCTTGAAGGTCACAGTCTATCATGTCGGGATTGGTGAGAGGTAGGTTAATGGATGAAAGGTCATCTATGGTAATGGTGTGGACATAATTATCTAGGTCATCTTCAATGTATTGGAAAGGTACTTCGAAGAATTCCTCCTCTTCAGTCTCAGAATCAAGTTCAACCGTACAATAGTTGTCAGCAAAGGGTACCTTAGGTTTAATGGAGCCCAATCCCCATTCTTTAGGATAGCTATTAGCTTTTAAGGGTTGTATAATTTCATCTTCTTTTGGTCCAAGGATGGTGCCATGGTATCCCATGTTTTCAATAATGGGATGTGCCTTAACATATTTATCCTTAGGAAACTCCATAGGTTCATCTTTTCCATCATAATATAGCCAATCTAGAATATTATCTTCCATGTGCTCATCACTAAGTGAACCCCAATGCTCAAATATTGTCTTGCTAACTTGCATGGTTTCCTTATTAGTAGAAGGTAACAATTGAGAAGGTTTTCCAAAGGAACGAGGGGAGAGTGGTAGTTGTCCCACACACAAGGCATTTTCAAACTTATACTCTCCCATTCCTAAATCAGCAAAAGTGACCTTTTTTCCTGTGGTGTTAATTTTAATATCTTCAACCTTCTCTTTTCCCTTGTGGGAGCTTGAATCCTCATTAGCTAATTCTGGTACTATTGTGGAAGGTGGTTCTGTTATGGTGAGAGATTTAGGTACAATTTTGGTGAACTCACTTATTGGACAAAAATTCATCGGTGCACCTTCTAATCTTTTACAAAATTCAAAAGAAATGAGATCCCCTGGGATTTTTATCTCTCTTCCTTGGTGGGAGAATTTCAAGCATTGATGATAGGTGGATGGGACCGCTTTTAGTGTATGTATCCACGATCTACCAAGCAAGATGTTATATGGCAAATCCAAGTCTAAGACATGGCATTCAATATTTATGATGGCTGGTCCAACCTTTAGAGGCAACATCATGACTCCTTTTGATTCTCTTTCTCTTTCATCATATGCTTTTATTGTGATCCTTTTATTAACATCTAGGAGATCCTTTGGTAGTCCCAAGAAACGAATCATTTTCAATGTACAAAGGTTCAAACCAGATCCATTGTCTATAAGGACTCTTTTAATCTTATGTCGCTGTATAAGGACTTCAATGTGGAGCGACAAATTATGGTGGGGATCAGGACCCTGAAAATATTTATCTGTAAAGACAAGGTGTTTTTGAGCAGCAAGGTTTCCAATCATAGCAGTAAATTGGGAAGCATTAATATTTTCAAGAACACAAGACTTTAAAAGAGCCTTCTCCAAGATCTCTTTATGGATGGGTGATGTGGTAAGAAGCTCAAGAATGGAGATTTGTGCAAGAGTCTTACCTGGCTGGGACAACACATCATAGCAAGAAGTGAGCCTTTGTGAGATGGATGGCATAGCAGGTGCATGCAACATTGTTGGATTAGTATTATTGGGAGTGGTAGCTTGCAAAGTGAGTCTTCCCCATCGAGTGGTGGCATCACAATCAGCGACTTGCAAGACGAGGGTATTCACATGAGCATCTACTTCTTCAATGTGACCACATAAGGAGTTAAACCTTGAGATGTGGTTAGTAGAATAATCATAAGGTAATGCATTTGATGTGGATGCTTGATTCACATTATTGGTATTCTTATTATCATTGTTGTGATTGGGAAATGGTTTTTGAAATATCTTCAATTTAGCATTTTTAGAAGTTGGACCTCCTTCTACTTAAATTTCCCCATCATCAACAAGATTTTGGATAAAAACTTTGAGCTTGATACATTTGTTGGTGTCATGTCCTTTGATACGGTGGTATTTACAATATTCATTTTCCCTATACCACTTTGACTTTGGTTGATTTTCATCAAAAGGACGTGTGTTAGGAAATACCATCAAGTTGTGATCCACTAATTTTTGAAAGATGGTCTCCAAAGGTTCACGAAAGTTAGTGAACTTTCTATTTTGATCATAGTAATTATTGTAGTTGTTGTGTGGAAAGAATTGTGTTTGATTTCTAGATTGTTGATTTCTTTGATTGTCATGATTTGAATTGTTGTTGTTTTGATTGTGGTAGTTGTTGTTGTTCCCTCCTTGAAGGTTTTTGACATTAGAAACACCATCATGTGTAACACCCTTATTCTTGGACCAAAATTTGGGTTTGCTATTGTTATTTGACTCATTGTTGGAGGATGATGAATTATAATGTTTGATGATACCTTTTTTCCAAAAGTCCATTTTCAATATTCTTTCCCTTTTTGACTAAAGTGGAAAAGTCTTCAGGGCTAGCCATTTTCATGTGGAAGGACATTTCGAGTATCAAGTTCTTGATAAATATATCCACAATATGGGAATCCTCAATTTTATATGGCATATGATTAGCAAGATGTCTCCACCTTTGTAGGAAGTTGGCAAAGGTTTCTCCATTTTGTTGTTTTGTGTTGTACAAGTCACTCAATGAGGCATGATGTTCAATATTGTAAGAGTATTGTGCTATAAACTTGCTTGTCAAATCATTGAAATAAGTAAAGGAGCCCTTAGGTAAATTCATTAACCACTCAAGTGCGGGGCCTCCAAGACTTCGTGCAAAGAGTCTCTTAAGATAGTCATCACTGTAGGCTACCTCTTGGCACAAAATGGAAAATTCTTTGAGATGGATGATGGGGCATGTCTCTCCCGTATACTTGTCAAATTTAGGTATTTCAAAACTAGTTGGAAATGGCACCATATTAATGGATTTATCAAATGGAAAAGGACAAATTTCCTCAAAAGAAACATCCTTGACCCCTTTTTTGTTCATATTAAGGACCAAATTTCACAATTCTTGGAATTGTTGAGCCAAATCTTAATTAGGTTGCACTTGTGATTGTTGGGTGTTCACAAATCCACCTCCTAAATTGTGGGAGTCCCAAATGTAGTATGAGGTGGTGGAGGCATTCCACTTTGGCCAATGTATTGATATGCAGTTGTTGGAATTGGCACAGATGTCTTTACCATAGTGGTTGGCACTTGTAAATAAGAAGAGTGCATTGGTTGTGTCAGAATTGCCATTGGTTGAGTAGGCACTTGTCCAATACCTAAGCATCCCACAGTTGAAGTTGTCAAGGTAGATTGTGGAATACTAGCATGTGTAGTAACATTGGGCATGACACTAATGATCTATTGAATATGTTCTACACTCAATTGAAATGTAGGTTGTGTTGAAGTGCTAGATGTAGGCATAGCACTAGTTATCACCATGGTTTCTTTCCCTTTGATAGAAGTCAAAGCTGCACTTGAAGTGAGCAACATGGGTGCACCACCTTTTGTAATTTGTCTAAACAAAGTGTTCTCATCAAAGATTGGGGGAACATTAACACCATCCTTGACCAAGTTTAGGAATATCTTAGTTTTGTTTTCCCTAATGGATTTTTCCATCATTTCCACATTGTAGGGGTCTGCAAGGAATGTCCTGACATCACTAGGTACATCGTTAGGGTCAATAGGATCTTCATCTTGGTATATTTCTTCATCATTATCCCCCAAAGTTGTGTTATGGAAGGGATCTTCTGGTTCTCATGTGGATGTTGAGTTAGGTATACCAAGGTTAAAACTATAGGGAATTGTATTCCCTAATGAAGTTGTGAGTGGAGGAAAAGGATTCTCCATCTTTGATTGCCTCAATGATTCCCATAAACATGACATGGGATTAAATGTGAACTTTCCTGATTGTGCGTGTACCATACAAGAGTGATCAACCCAATGGGTGGAAGATTATGGAAGAAAAAGAAAATGAGGATAAGAGCTATTAACCTTATGTGATTAAAGGGTCAACTACCCAAGTTTGAACAAAAGACCTTGGTTTAGCAAACAAAGATTGATTAGAGGATAGTAGTATCTTTCTCCTACCAAAGATAGCCAAGTGATCTTGTAGGCAAGATAGGACACCAAATTGATTGCTTAATATTTGAAGATAGACTTGTGATCCCAAATAATTAAGTGTGATTAGGATAAATGTTTGCTTATAGATGAAAGGTCTAATGTTGTATTGTCAAAAGATGTTTTAAGGTTTAAGCTCTCTAGAAGAAAATTTGAAGGTGGAAGACTAGGAGTTTGGAAAGATGGAGGTAGATATGAAAAGATGAGAGGGATGTGGTCACTAATGCGGCTATCTCAATCCTCGTTTACTGGAAATAAAAACATTGGGTTCACTCCTAGGAAAAAAGACCAATTTTGAAGTTTTCCATTGTATTCAATTCTATCATAACGGTCTTGTGTAGCTTCTTCTTTTTGAATGTTTTTGATAGTGTATCAGAATTGTTTATCACTGTATGCTAGGTTCTTCCTTTCCTTGTAGATAGGTGGTTTGGACAATTTCACTTTCTTATGTTTGACTTGGTTGACTTTATCGGTCATGGCAGGAATAAAATAAGACCCAAATTTAGAGTGACTAGACTCAACCAGTTTCAAAATGAAAACTACCAAAAGTAACCATGAGTCAAGAAGACCTCACTTAACCTATCTCACTCAATGAAAGGTTACCTCCCAATTTCACTCATTTTAGAACTTGTTTGATGTTTTGGCTTTGGTTTTTGAATGTTTGAACAAGCACGCTGAACATGCCAACAACCCTAATAAGGCTATCTCTAGGATGAACAAGGCTTATCTAGAGGGAGTCCTCGATATACACAAGGTATGTAAGTCCCAAATTTGTAGATGAAAGGAAATATTGCCACATATCCATGGGGAGACAGTAACCCAAATCTCCTCCTTCACTTCCTAAAGGTATAAAGTTCTTTGGGGCTTAGCCAAGAGTGACAATATTTCACTTCCAAGAGAGATGTCTTTCGATTCACCTCCCAATTTTTATACTCCGCCAAAATATTGGAGTTAAGGTCGTCCCAAGGGATGATGAAATTTTCAAGTAGGCCTCCTAAAAATAAAAACAACACCACTTATTTTTTGTGCACCCAAGATCTCCCAAAGGCGCGAGGGGAGAGAATATGTAAGTGGTCTTGAGGTTTAAAAGACACTTGTTCTTTCCCAATGAAGCTTTAAGTTTTCTATCTAGTTGAAGACACTCGTGTTTAAAACATGCAAGGTTCTTTCCAACTTGAAATAGCGCCAACATAAATGAAAACGCAAGTTCATTAACAAGAAAGTAAAGCGAGTGCATGAAAGTAAAATGATGAAAAGAAAAATGCAAAAAGTAAAGTCAATTTACCTTAGGGCATTCAAGAGTGTATGACTTCATTTTAAGCACCAAACCCAAATGTGATCTAGCCTAGGCATACATGTCCATTTTAAGTACTAATTTCAAATATTGTCTAGCCTAGGCATACATGTCCATAATCCTCTAAAGCATTCAAGATGGTGTGAATTCTTTTTAAGCACCAAATCCAAAGGTGTCTTCTACCCTAAACATTCATGTCCTTTTTAAGCACCAAAGTCCAAATGTTGGCTAATCTAAACATTCATGTCCATTTTAAGCACCAAAGTCCAAATGTGGGCTAATCTAAACATTTATGCATTCAAATGGAAGCATTTAATCCATACAAGTCCATTAGCCCTTAATTTTTTAAGTGATAAAAATCACTACAAATCTCCTTTAGTGATTAAAATCACTATTGATTTTGTTTTTTTATGTTTTTAAGGTTACTTCTCTCCATGAAAATTGTTAGTTAAAACTTGCAAGTCAATTAGTTAGTGGAAATTATTGCTAAAAATTGAATAATTCTAATAAAATGCGGAGATGCTAAAATACAGGTGCAGATGCCAAAATGCATAGACGATGAAACATGCAGACGCCAAACTACGAAGATGAAAAACTAGCTTTGCAGACGACAGAACAAACCTCAAAGATGATAGAACTAACCTCGAAGATGATAGAACTAACCTCAAATATGACAAAACTGACCCAGAGATGACAGAACTAACCTTGGAGACAATAAAACAGACCTCACAAATGATAGAACTCATATTGGAGATGGCAAAACTGACTTCGAAGATGACAAAACTGACCTCAAAGATAACAGAACTAAAACACAGATGACAGAACTAAAATGAAGATGACAAAACTAAAAATGGAGATGATAGAACTAAAAAAGAGTATTGTTTGGAACCGCTACGGAGATGCTAAATAGTATAGATGCTGATTTGCAGAGATGCTGATCTGCGCAGACGCTGGTCTACGAAGATGCTGATCTATGCAGACAATAAATGCAGATGACACTACGGCCCACAAAGATGACAATGCAATATTTTACAACTGAACCAAGGTTTTTTGCAAAATCTTGAAATGAAACCAGGGATGTGGGAGCGTGCCGAAATGTGTGCTAGAAAATGTGACCTTCAAGAAGCATGGGTTAACCAACAAACATTAGCTAAAAACTTTGAAATTGCATCAAAGACTCATCAAAATGAAAAAGACAAAATATCAATTAATGCTTGCTTGGGTTTTGCAACCCTAAGCAACCAACAAATCCAACCTTCTAGCCACCTCTACAACTCAACAAAGGCACCCATGAGAGGCCTTGTTGGTGTGTTAAGATGGGGGGATGTTTGATGTGCTCTCCCAAACACAACAATAAATGAATCTCTTCAGTGAGTGAGTGCAAGTGTGTATGCAAGTAAGATATGAATCTAGACTAAATGAGATGAAGAACATCTCAAGAAATGGCTATGGAGAGAGCCATTCTTGAAGGCATTCAAGGATGAAGATGATATGTAATGAAAGAACTAACTAGATATGCAAACTATGATAAAAAATCAAACTAAAATGAAGCTACAAATGCATGTAGAAACTAGATTAACAATGCATGATGTAAATTAAATCAGCTACCAAATTATTAGTATGAACCTACAAAATCACTATGAGACTCTACCCATGCAAGCTCAAACTACCATGAAAGCTCAAACTTTGAATGCAAACTCAAATCTCAAACCAACATGGTAACAATGCAATAAAAATGAGATGCAAATGCTTAAGAAAAGCCCTCTATTTATAAGCTTGAGGGAGGGCTTGGTGAGGTGGCATCCAAGTAAGTGCCACATAAGGTGACATGCAAGCCATGCAAATGGTCAAAAATTCAAAGTTTGCTCACACATGTGTGAGCAAACTTGAGAAGAAGAGTGGGAGACAAGAGTGTGTAGACATGCCATCTCACACATGTGTGAGCACACTCTTAGGCTAATAAGGGGGATTAGGGAGATGATTAGGAATGATTAAGTGGGATTAGGCTTAAGAGGATGAAAATGATGGGTATAAACTAGGCTCTAGGTTAGGTTTAAGACTAAATTAAATGAAATTTAATTTAATCATGGGTTTAGAGGAATTAATGGGATGTGAGGATTTAAATAAATATAATTTATTTAAAAAGGGAGGAAAGATGAAGGATCATGTGTTAAATTAATTTAACACATTAAGGCTAGAAGTATTTAAATAAAATTTAAATACTTAGGAGAATGAACTCATTTAATTAATTAGCTTAATTAAATAAGTAGAGGAATGTGAACAATATAATTAATTAATTAATAATTAATTAGAATGTCACAGGAAATATTAAAATTAATTAATATAGTGTTTATGGATGATTTTAAGCGTCTACAGACTGATCAAAAAATGGTGATGTAACTGAAAGTTCTCAAAAGTGGGCCTCAAATGAGTGACGTGATAAGGTTGAGTTGTGCAGATTAAATTACATGGTGGGATCCTGTTGAACATCTTTCAGCCAAAATTTTTTGATTCATCAGAGCTCACCATATCGCTAGCCAAATTTTTGGTGTTTTTGCCGTTAGCAATGTAGTGACCTGCCTGAAAATCATGAACATGGCAAGGCCCAAGACGTATGATGTCACTAAGAAATTGGAAAATGTATATGTGTGCCAGCATGTTGAGCCAGCTCAGCGAAAGTAGTATCCTGGACCCACTCCCCATGTACAAAGTACAAAGGTTTCTGATCGTGAGATCAAACTAAGATCAAAGGCCATCGTTAACTTGCTATGGGAAAATGCTTGGAAATTAAGTATAGTGAGTTAGCAAGCGATACCCCACCACTGTTGTAGTAAATTACTGTCCACAAGATCAAGTATGGATCAAAAATGCTTGTTAACTAGATATGAAGAGATGTATGATAAATAAGTATAGTGAGTTAACGAGCAAGGGGCCCACCATTGTTTCTTTCAAAAGATGTTTTAAATATCTACCATGCAATCAACACAAAATTAGTGGTTATTGCTAGCTCATTATGGAAAGGTGGTTGAGAGTTATGTATAATGAGTTAGCGAGTTGATGACACATGTCCTTGGTCATCCATGGGCCCAGTTTGAAGCACCAACTCTTAAGGAAAGGTATAGATGGAGGCATTTTATTGGCTTGACTGCTAGTGTGTTAAGAAGAAAAGTGAGTCAGCTTAGTTTTCATTCCCAAATCATAGGATTTTTCAAGGATCAATAGCGCAAGTTTAAAAAGAAAGTGTGATGCCACTCTATTTTTTTGTTCTATGCATTTATGATAAGTGAAAGCTTCATGTGTGGGAGAAATAAAGTATAACATAGGAGATTTTCATTAATTCCAATCCCATGCAAACAAAAATTGCAAGTTTTCTGAACACAAGATCCTGTTGATTGTATTGTGTTAAGCCTAGTAAAGACATGAAGTTATTCCTCAGTTGTTCGAGATCAATTATAACGGTTCAGAGAAGAGCAAGTTTAGCAAGTCAAGTAAGTACTCATATTACAACCGCTGTGGCATTCCAATTCTTTCAATACTATCAAGATACCTCCTAAGAAAGCTTTTTTTGGGCAAGTTAATTATATGGATAGGAATGTTCATGATGATTTGTTAGAATTACTTCTAGAGTCCACCACTGAACCTGCACAAGTTAAAAAAATTGATTTCGTTAAACCCTAGGCTTAAAATTATGGATGGCCTGTATGACAAGGGGAATTGGGTTAGGGATGCAACAACTACTCAAACTAGTCTTATCTTGTTTAAAAAGTGGTTTTCAGAAAGGAAGTTGTTTGCCTCGCATGCTAATGTTTGGAATTTTGATTTGGGAAAGTTAGTAGTTCTGAGTGTTTTCATGGATTATAATTTTCTTGAAGCCATTGCCAAGAATTATGACCAAGCCATTAGGGCTATGAGAAGAAAGGATGGTGTGCCTCTAGTCTCAATTAGTCCTGAAGAAATTAGAGAGGATTTTCACTTAGAACCTTTGTTAGATTACCATGTGCAAATCAATCTGTCAAAATTAGAGAATGAATACAAAAAGAAGAAGTATGTAATTAGGGGAGGTGCACTGAGGGCACATATTGGTACAATAGGAACTTTTCCAGTAATTACTGTAGCCTCTAGAGAGCCTTTTAAGAAGATTATTTTCACTTCTTAGGCTATAGAGATATATAGGACCTTGTGTTGAGTTTTTGGCGAAGATGAGCAAGATTTCATGCCCATTGGCCTCATGTGCATGATGGTTCAAATTGCTTCCTTTAGTGTAGATGTTATTTTTTATTTTGCTTCCCTTTTGGTTGAAGAGATTCACATTGGTTTAGTTGGGATTGCGAAGGGCAAGGTGGAAAAAACTTTTGGTCACTAGTCTCTATTAATGCATATATTTTTGTTCAAAGGAGTGACATATTTTGGTAATGAGATGGAACTGAATAGAGAGGAGAATGGGGAAATACTGCCAGTCTAGTTGTGGAGTGTAGATATGACCTGGGATGTAAGTAATGCCATTTTTTTAGATTTGATAGGTATTTTGCTTCTAAATTGAGACGCCTCGTATTGAGTGACGATCCTAGAATCCCTAAGGTACTAATGAGTCTCATCAGGCCTATGGATAACCCCCATAACTTGAAAGTTTCACATAATTGGGGAGATATAATCCCTTAATATGTTTCTACTATTTTTAGAATCTATGGTTTTAAAGGGAGTCCTCATGTCTTTCCCTATCAAGTACCTTTGAAAGAAGGAATGGCTGAAGTTTTGTGGCAATTAGGAGTAGAAGAAATGTTTTTGTTGAAAAGGCAACTAGGGTCAATTTTCCCTACTTGTACAGTAGCCCAACAATTTGTGATTACCAAAGGAGGTTGGCTCTTTTTGTATAAAATTTTGGAATAGTATATGATGGCTGTCTCTCATCCTCATTTTCATGATTCTTAGGGATTTTTCAACCAGACATTAAGGCATAGAATTAAGCTGGGATAGGTCAAGCATAATTCTTATTATCCAGAGGATATTATAAGGAATGAATTCTCATTGTAGGAACAGGAAACTAAGAAAGAAAAATGGAGAGTTTATTCTTGAGTTTTAGAATTCATTCATTGTTTTGATTGAGATTATGGTCCTTTAGATAATGCTAATATAGAGGCTGACAGAATAAATAAGCTCATGAATAACTTCCCTAGAATAATGGAAGCTTTTATGAAAAGAAACATTTTTTATTGATTCTTATCCTGATAAGGCCAAAGAAGTCATGACGAGGTTGGCTTTCACTCCTAATGTAGGAGTAGGTCAAATAATTGTACAAAAGAGACCTGGGTATACTATAATTCAAAATAAAAGGGTTCCTATGGATAAGGGCAAGAAAATAATAGGATCCACCAGTATAGCCCAAGAGGAGAGACCTGATGAGCCTAGTCCTAAGAGGCAAAAGGTAATAATAGAAGAAAGGCCTCAAGTTGAGGAATATTCACCCACTCAATCCCCTATGAGGATTGGAGAAGAACAACTCACTGGTGAACAGATTGAACAGATGGGATCACAAGGAGATATTTTTATTACTCAAACAAAATTAGATGAGGGTAACCCTCTAGAACCTTCACACCCAAGTTTGGATCTAATTATAGCAAATTATAGTGGCAAGGAATTGGACCCTATGTTATAATAGGCAAGTCATCAATTTTTGGTTGATGATAGTTTTGTGAAATCTAGGGCTTTTCAGCAATTTGCATGGAGGGAAAACATGAAATTTTTTGAAGAAAAATGTAAAAGGTTGAAAACAGAACATCCAAAAATGGATGAAGCCTCCATCCAAAACCAAAAAAAAGAAGAAATGATGAAAGAATTTCAAAATATAAACCCTGAGGAGGGGAGGCAAATGGTCAAGGCATCTAACATTTTATTGTTGCCAAATTGGGATATTGCCAATGCCTTAGTTTTCAGTTTTGTTTCAAATAAATTGACTTTGCAAGACCAAAATAAAGAGAACTTTCAAGGAACTACATTCATATAAGATCAAGCTGCATTGGTCAATTGGTCATTGAGAAGAGGATCTAGAGCCACATCATCGCAGTCAGATGAGTCTGGATTGATGGGAAGCTTAATTGTGAGAAGAGTTGCTGATACCTCACATGTGCAAGCAGCACCTAGAATGTGGACTCTTCTAAGTTTCTATTGGCTACTGCCAAAAGGGAGGAAAAGGTTATGATGGAATTATAGAATAAGTATGAAATAGTTCTTGAGGCTTATAATAGGGAGGTAAAAAGGAGAGTTGAGTTTGAAAAGAAGCTAATGGGGAAATCTACTAGGCCTAGAATAACATACCCCCATCCTCCAGTGGAGCCTTTTAAATCCACCCCCCTTGTAGAAATACCAAACACACCTCAAAGGCCAAAACATTATACAGTCGAGGATTTTGAAGAAGAAAAAAATAAGGTATGGGCCTTACATATAGAGTTAAATACACAATATGAGGATAAGCTTAGAAAGGTCCTAATGTATTTAGTAGATAAGATTGAATGGCCTTTGTTCTTTGATTAGTTGGCAAGAGTAATAAGTATATGGGAGGAACTGAAAACCCATGGTGAAGCCCTCAAGCCTATTGTTAACAAGTGGGGAAAAAGGGAAAAGAAATCACCCTTTTATGTTATTCAGTTATGAGGTCTTCCAATGACCATATTGAAAAATTGTATGATATTGCTAATGACCTATAAGATTTTGATAACAGGAGAGTTTCTTTGTAACTGAAAATTGTTTCTTACTTGAATAAGTAAAAGAATAAAAAATTTGATATGTTTCCTTGTGCCTTGGATAGAAAGAATCAATTGAAAAATAAGGATGAATGGAGTAAAGAACTGAATGACCTTTTTTGCATGAGGATAAATAAAGGTTTTAATGAAAAGGGGCATGCCTGGTGCGCCACCACGACAGAGGAATTGGTTAAAGTCTAATTTTTTTCAATTCTTTGAAGCAAGAATTTGTTGGTTTTGAAAAGGAGGTTGATTATATTGTAAAAAAAAAAAATGATATCCTGTAGGTTGGCTAGCCAGATGATATATAGTTTAACACCTAGATGGTAGATATTCCTTCAGACAAGCAGTTAGGAGAAAGTAGTTCAAATGATGAAAAGGAACAAGAAGGTGAGGTGTAGGTCATTGACACTTTCTAGCACTAGAACTAAAGAAAGAAGAAGGTGAAAAAGTAATAGTGCCTATTTAGGGTGAAAGCAGTGAAAACCCGTAGGAAAAAACTTATTTGCAGGCATGACAAGGTCACCCCTCATTGGCTAGCTTGGTAGCCACATATTCTGAGGATCCAGAATAATGAGAGACAAATCAAAAGTTGATGATTTATAGTAGTAATAGGAAGAGGCTTACCTAAAGAATATTTGATGTGCCTTGCATTCTATTGTGACCATTTTTTTTTTTTTTGGGATGTTTTGTTTCTTGGACACTTGTCGAATCACAATTGCCCTTTCCTTGTTGCAACTCATGCTATATAAATGAGTTTTCAAGGCATTGTGAGGGTCTGAAAACTTGTAGAATTTTGGTGTTTCTCAAGAAAAGTACATTCAGTTAGTCTAATAGAGTGTAGCTGATTTGATTTTGTTTCCATTGTACTTTCTGATAACATATTGAATGACAGAAATAGCAATCTATTCTGGGCTTTCAATTGGTTTTCTAATGGTCACTGTATTAGTCAGATGAAAAAGATAATACAAAAGGGTATTTACACTATATTTGTGAAATTAGTTTCTATCTCTAGTTTATGGGTTTGTATACTTTGAAGTCATTTAAATAAGGTTTAATTGGTTGAATGCAATCTGGATGGGTTGTATATTGATTTCATTGTTGCTCTTAATTCAAGAAATTATATGAATGCTTCAATGAATTAGTAGGGTTTGTGAATTCATAAATGGATATTTCATGAGAATGGATATGGGTGATTACAATTGATCAATTCATTTATAAGTTATCTAAATTAGATCTCTTACCAATAGTTAATTCTTTACCCAATGGATAAGGCACTGGTCTCATGAGTCAGAAGTAAGAAGGATGAATTCTGCTACTGTATATCAAATCATTGATCAATTTATAAAATCAAAATCATTTTTCATTCAATTTTGTTCAAAGTTATAAATGTCAGTCAATGCTCTTTTATATCTATTCTCTGAGTCTTAGGTAGCTGCTATTTCTAGGAATATTTGTAAATTCAAGGAGAATGATGACCAGATCTACTGACAAGGGATGCATACAAGTTTGAGAACACTAAAAGAAGTGAAGTAAACTACTCATGTGTTAATGGGTAATAGATGACAATCAGAATGAAACTAAAAGAGTCTCTACATAGTAGTTTGAATTAAAATTATCCCTAGGTACACCCACCTTGGTTTAGCAGAGCCAAAAGAGTAGGAAACCATACTTTGGTTTTGTTGAAGTTGGGTCCAAATGGTTTATTCATGTAGCTGATAATGGGAATTAGCTGATCCTTAGGTTGTATGAGTGTTATCATTATGGTATTGAACATTTTGTTGTTCAGTAGTTTGAAAACACCAACAACATCAATGACAAAATAATGATTGAAAACATTCTTTTAACAACAATCTTCCTTCTTGACAACAATCTCCCTCTTTTGATCTTCAAAAATGAGATTTCAATGGCAAACCAACTGATCAACCATCAGACTAAACTATTTAACAAAATGCTAACTAGGTTAGAATAGTAAGTTAGATGCCGAAAGGTAATTGTATTACCATCAATTTTCACATCTCCCTCTACTATCTTGATTACTTTATTTCTACTTCTTACTCTTAGTTATTGTATCCTTTCTTTTCTTCTCTCCATATTGCTCATCTTCTACTATTCTGATCATTTTATTATTATTTCTATCAACTTCTCCCTCTATCATCCTTTGATCACATGCTATTGATCAGTTTCTCACAACTTCTCCCTCTTTGATAAGAATGTCAAAGACATATTAGCATCTTAATATGCAAGTGTAGCTTTTCCAAATTCATTCAATTATTCCCTTTGTCAGCTTGCTTGTGACTAATTTGGAACTTTATCACATCTACTACTTTAGGCATGAATCCTAAAGTAAACAACCTTTGCATCAATGTTTAAAATCTTCAATAGTCAGCTTATTTGATGCAAGGCAGTCTTTGTTTTGCTTCAAGTAGCCTTGGTTAGGGTATAACCCCTAACTTACCTCTAAGATACTCAAAAGAATCTTGAGGTAGCACTTTTGTGAAGATGTCAACAATCTATTCCTTTGAGATAACATATTCCATCTTTACTTATTTGTCTTTTGCTAACTCTCTTAAATAAGATACTTGATTGCAATGTGCTTGGTTTTAGTATGCATTACAGGGTTCTTTAATATGTTGATAGCACTAGTATTATCACAATAAAGTATTACAGGCTCAGTTACCTCTTCCTTCATACCTTGCAACATATGTTTGATCCATATATTATTGGTGCAATTTATAGCAGCTACAACATAACCAGCTTCAGCAGTGGACTATGAGATACAACTTTGCTTTTTTCTTGTCGATGTAATCAACCTTTATCCGAAAAAAAGTGCTCATCCACTAGTACTTTTTCTATCATCAATGTTGATTCCCCAATTTGCATCAATGTAGGCTCTTAGTTTAAACTTTTCACTCGTCTTGTAGTACAAACCAAAGTCATTTGTTCCTTTTAGGTACCTCGGTATTCTCTTTACTACCATTAAGTGATTTTCTCTTAGACTTGTAGAAAATCTTGCCACTATTCCAATAATTGGTGCAGTGTCTAGTCTACTATGTACAACATATTGTAACTTTCCAATCATTGACCTATACAATGTTTGTTTTAATTTAGTAGAATCGTCATTCTTGGATAGCTTATGTCATGTTACCATTGGTGTGCTAACTAGTTTTGACTCTTCTAAGCCAAATGTTTTGAGTATCTCCTTGATGTATTTGGATTGGGTCACAAATATGCCATGTTTCAATTGATGTACTTGTAATCCAACAAAGAATCTAGTTTCTCCAAACATTGACATCTCAAATTCATGCTTCATTTGATCAAAAGAATCTTTTCATAGAACATCTTTTCCTCCAAATATTATATCATCAACAAAGATTTCTGATATCAAAATGCCTTTACCTTTTTCAACTTTTATGTACAAGTTGTTGTTGTCATTTGTACTCTCAAATCCTATCTTCACAAGATATTTGTGCAATCTCTTATATTGTGCTCTAGGTTCTTGCTTCAAGCCATAAATTGCCTTATGTAGTTTGTGGACTATGTTTTTGTTCTTGTCATCTACAAATCAATCTAGTTTTTCTATGTCGACTTCCTCTTCTAGTATACCATTCAGAAAAGCAGACTTCACATCCCTTTGGCACACTTTGAAACCTTTGTATGTGGCATATGCAAGTAATGTTCTTACTCCTTCCATTCTTGCAATGGAGGCAAATATTTCCCCATAATCCAATCCTTCTTCTTGTGCATAACCTTTAAAAACTAATCTCACTTTATTTCTTTTTATCTCACCATTCTCATCAAGTTTGTTTCTAAACATCCATTTGGTACCAATCACATTCTTATTAGCTGGCCTAGGAGCTAGGGTCTAGATTTTGTTCTTTCCAATTTGATCTATCTCCTCTTTCATAGCTTTATACTAGTCATCATCTTGTAGTGCATCTTTCACTATTTTAGGTTCAAGCTTCCTTAAAAAACATGATTCATTCCTTAGTATATTTCTTTACATTAGTCTAGCAGCCTTATCACCAATGATTTATTCTGTAGGGTACATACTTGGCTAACCTTGGTTCTATCATTCTTTCCATGTTTGATCCTTTAGCTCTAGAGTCATTTTTTTATTCTTCATCTAGCACTTCATCATTTCTCTCATGTGTACTATTTTCAGAATCAAAATGTGCATTTTCTATATTCTATAGCTCAGATTCTAAATGCAACTCGGCATTCACTAGCTGAGACTCAGTTGATACTAAAATTTGTTGCTAATTCCCAACTTGATTTTGTAGCATTGTCTTCAATAGTCATTCCTTCATGGAAGTATAAAAAGGATCTATGATCCTCTAATTTCTTAGTTTCATCGACTGAAAATTTTTCATGCTCATCAAATTTTACATTTGCACTCTCCATAATCTTGTTAGTCTTAGTATTCAAACACTTATATGCCTTATTTCTATTGGAGTATCCAAGGAATATGCCTTCATCACTTTTTGCATCAAACTTTCCACTTCTAGTATCTTTAAGAATATAGCATTTACAACCAAATACTTTGAAATTTTTTACATTAGGTGAGTGATCATAAATGGTGTTGCATTTGTACCTTTCTTGACTTAGACTCTATTTAGTGTGTACACTGTAGTACTTACAACTTCTCTCCAGTACTTTAGTGCAATATTTTTGTCCATCATCAAGGTTCTAGCATAGTTAATCACTAACCTATTTTTTCTTTCAGCAATACCATTATATGGTAGAGTTCTTGGTGTTGATGTTTGTCTTTTGATGCCTTTATCATTGTAGAATATCTCAAATTCTTTTGATGTGAACTCACCTCCTTTGTCTAACTTTAGGCACTTCAAATTCTTTCTTATTTCCTTATCAACTCTAGCCAAATACCACTTGAACATTTGAAATGAATCAAATTTTTACTACAAAAATATAATAGTCATCATCCTAGAGTAGTCATCTACAAATAACATTATGTATTAGTCTCCTAGGTAGCTTTGCACTTCTATTGGTCCACATAAGTCTTTATTGACTAACTCTAGTACTTCTTGGGAAGTGTATATTTTGATTTTGAAACTAGACTTAGTCATCTTCCCTAGTTGACATTTTTTACACATTGAATTTTTAGGTTTCTTCAATTTTGGCAATCCTTTGACTTTATTCTTTTTGCTAATGCTGATCACATTATCAAAGTTAACATGACATAGCCTTTTGTTCCACAACAAGAAATCATCAAGCCTAACAAATAGACATGTTGCATTTTCCATATCTAGGCAAAACAAATTACTCTTAGTTTGTTCACCTTTTCCTATCAGATTTCCATCAGTTCCATAGATCTTGGCAGTTTTGTTTCCAAACTCTACTTTACAACCTACATAACCTAACTATGACATAGTCAACAAGTTATAGTTCAATCCTTCAACATAGTATGCATTATCACATGAAATTATCTCTATGAATTTAATAGAGCCTTTTCCTTTGATTTTACATGGAGCAAATCTAACACTATTTCCATCATGCTAAGTAAAGGTAATGAACTTACTTTTATCTCCTATCATGTGATGTGAGCATCCACTATCTATGATCCACTTGTCATTCTTGTTCACATAGGCAACCAATGTTTTTACTTCATCTTCATCTTTATTGGATTCATCCTTCATGGCCACATAGACTACTTCATCATCATTCTCATCAGAATCTTCTTCAACAATGTAGCATCTTTTGCCTTTTTCCTTGTAATATTTGCTATCATCTTCTCTCTTGTTTCTATAATTGTTTCCTTCTTTTTAGTTCTTCTTCTTTGTACATCTTTCAGAAATATGACATACTTTATTGCAATTGAAACATATGACAGGGAGCTTACCCTTGAATTTAACTTTGGCTCTATGAAATCTTCTAGCTAGTGGTGCTTCTAACTATTCCACATCTTCCTCATCTACACTACAATCACTAGATGCATGTTTTTCCTTTCTTCTCTTCTTTCTTGATATCTCCTCCTTCGCAACTTTTATTTTCATCTTGGCCTTGAAAGTAGATTCAAGGTTCTCAAGTCTATAGTTATCAAAATTGGACAATTCAAATGTAGTAAGTCTTCACACTATTCCTTCAAAAGTTAGTGGGTTTCCTTGTACACACCTTAGCTCTTGAATGGCTGAGACTCTAATAGCATAGATAGGGAGAAAAGTTCTTAAGTATTTTTTTATAATAGTTTCTTCTTCCAATTGATCACCTAGACTTCTTATTGCACTTACCACTTCTTTTATTTTGGTGGCATATTGAGTAGCATTTTCACCTTCCTCCATTTTCATGTCATCAAACTTTCCTCTGAGACTTTCTCTCTTTGCTCTCTATACATTCTAATCTCCTCCGTAGATATCTATTAGGGCTTTCCACATTTTGAATGTAGTGTCACAATCTTTGGTATCATCATATTCTACATAACTGAGTGCAAAGGCAATTCTAGCATTGCTTGATTATGCTCCTTTCTTTTGCTCAAATCATTTGTAGTAAGAGGTCCAATCAAATTTACATGTTCTATTCTAATTGAAGTTTTTTCATAGTCACCTAGTGATTGAAGGTGCAATTTCATCAAACTCTAGCATGTAGCAAAGTTATCTTTGTTGAGCTTGGGAACCTCTCTCTTGGACATCTTGATCTTCTTGCTTCTAGTACCTTGAAACTAAATTAGTAGATAGCTCTGATACCAATTGTTAGAAATGCTTTAGAATAACTGAGAGGGGGGGTGAATTAGTTATTCAAGGTCCAAATTTCCTATTCAAAATTTTCACTAAGTATAGTGAGCCCATTCAACCATTTATTCATCCAAGTTTTAACTTTTCTAACCAGCAAGTTACTGTAAATCAACATGCAAGCATAACACATTAGAAATCAACACATAACATAGTGATTTACATGAAAACCCAATTTGGGAAAAACCACCAGTAACATGCTACTCAATTCTCACTCTTTTGAAGTGATGCCCTACTAAAGGCTTACAACATGCACTATTAAATAAGACCTTGTTAGAGGATTTAACCACCCTATTAGAAGTGGGCCTAGTTAGAGGACTTTAGAACATTCCCTTGGAATGCCACCTTGCTAAAGAATTTACAAATGGCTATTAAACAAACCTATGTCCATAGGATTTTCATATCTAATACAATTGCTAGAGAGTATTATAAAATCTTTGACCTGACTATAACATACAACTTAACTTGCAGATCTTAGATCACTTCTGAACTCATACCATTTCCTAGCCTTCAATCTTTGCAACTCTGATAGCTTGCTCTCCTTTCAAGCTTAGTCTTCTTGAGTCTCCATGCTCAATGTACTAGTGCAATCATCTCTTCTTGACCACTTATAGAAGTAGAGCCTCTATGATCTTCCTTCTTCTAGATTTCTTCACCTTGATACCCTCCTAACTACTTCATAATTTGATTCTTTGGCAGTAGTAGCATCAGTTGCATTTGCTTCTTGGTCTATGACTCCTTAAATAGAAGTCTTGGAGTTCTTTTCCCACTTGATTCTTCCTTCCTTTTTATTCCAATTCATATGGATTAGGTAAGATTCATTACATCTAACCCATATGTTGTTTCCTCAGAAACTTCTTGAATAATCCTCTTGAATTCACTCAAAAATGTTTTACATAGAATTCTATACCACTAGCTCATCATCCTTATCTTCTAACTAGTTCACAAAATTCAAGGTAACCACTTTATCGGCTCATATTTGGTGAATCTTCATTATCTAAAATAATGTAGCAGCTCGACACTATTGAAATACTGGTGCTTGACACATATTGGGTTACTTGACATCATCAATGTTTTTCTTGATGCTCAACACCTAAAGATTACTTTGCACACACTAGAATTTTTTGTTACTCAACTCCAACTAAGAATTTGTTCAATTTCAACTAACTTGCTTGGCATCCACTAATGATCTTAGTTTAAGCTTTGTAGTCAGCCTTGTTACAACTTATTCCTCTAATGTCTCTAATTGTGACCAACCTCTATATCTTTGGGTATGTTATCAATGCATCATTTAACCATTGTCTTAACTAATCCTTGCACTTCATTACAACATCATAAGTCAACCTTTCCCTTAGGTAGTCTTGTTACATCTTGTTGATAAAATCCTCTTCATCAATCAACTAAGTGATAGTACTTGGATCTTATAAGAAAATTTCATTCCTACAATTAGCAAGTTTGACATCAATGACAAAACAAGGATTGAAAAAATTCTTTTAACAACAATCTTTCTTCTTGACAACAATCTCCCTCTTTTGATCTTCAACAATGAGCTTTTCAATCAGATTTCCAATAGTTACAAGATTATTTCTACTTATATATTATTTATATTTATACCTACATAAAATTGGAGTATCTTCAAATTTACAAATTAGAATCACTTAGGTTGTACTAGTTAGTCTTATAAACCCATACATAGCATAGCATGAAAATGAGGCAGACAACTTCACATAAAGCTAACTTTACCATGAGTCTCCTCCAATTCCATATGGAATATTTGATGTTTACTTTTGCTAGGTTCAATTATCTATATTGTAATTTAAAAAATCAAATTATGTTAAGCTAAGACCCACAATCAAATTTTCTATTCACTTCTTCAACTGCCTTGAGGCCTAGGAACTTTGGAAGAATGAGAAATTTCATTATATCAATGTATATAGGAGAGGTGCACTATTAGAACTACAAATTATTGGTTGATTGTAATTAAGGGTTTCTACCTTAAAGTATCTCTCTAGTGGAATGCATAATATGTAGACATAAGGAAAAATGCTATTTTTGTTTCTAGGATTGGTGTGATGCATCTTGTGTATATGAGAAGAGTATAGATATGGAGACAACATGTTGGAGGATAGTATTTTGATTAGAATCTAATCTTCTATTCCTAATAAGTTGATGAAAGCATGATATAGAAGTTTACATTTAATATCCCCTTGAGGGATGCCCTAGATTTTGCTCTAGAACCACAAGTTCAATTAAAACAAAGTGTAATATAGTTAGAATCATAAATTAAATTTTTCTTTAACAAGATAAACTCTAGAATAGGTCCTCCAATCATGTTAGATAACACATTGAATATAATTTAGTATTCCAAATATTTCTCCCAACTATTTCTATAAGAATTAGGTTACCATATAGATGCATATATATTACTAATCATTTCAATCTATTTAAAAAATCATGTAATAAGTCTTGAACTTAAGAAGCCAAGCATTCATAGTTTCATTCCTATGATCTAACATAATAAAGGTTGGAAAAGAAGCATGTTAGAGTACCCTAAATTCAATGCAATGACTTTGAGTTTAGACAAATTATGCTATTTGAAAGCACATTAAGAAAGCTCATATTAGGCATTTTCAATTTACCATTTTCTTGTCAGTTATTTAAACTAAAGTACTTTATCCTAAAGCACTTTAGCCTAAAGTAGATATCCACAACCTCTTACAAAGCTCTAATTTTTGTGCAGATAGGGCCTTTATTTGGAGAAAAAAAATTGCACAACAAACTATTGAAATTCCCAATAAATTTCCAACAATTTTTTAAACTACATGAAAGTTTTGTAAGCCATACAATGTTCTAATGGACATACTAATTCTAGTTTTGGTTCTTATCAGGCATTTGCCAGCAAGAAGTCTAGTCATATTCAAGAATATGTCAAGTTCCTTACAATACAACCCCACAAATTACAAGAAAGTCCAAAAGCTAGCCAAGAAGCCTTTAGGATGTTTTAAAGGAAAAATCTTTCATGGAGAAAATTATATATGTATATACTATATAGTACAATCATAGTTGAATCAAATTTGGCTCTAAGTTAGTAGGACCTAATTTCAAGCTAATTAGCCTATGCCAAAAAATATGGCCTAACCTAGCAAAAGACTCATTGTCAAATAAGACTTCATCTATAGACTTAAGGAAGTGAAAGCTTATGCTTGGACTAAAGACTCTCGATGAAACTCAAAGAGTATTAGAGTGTTGATCTAAAGCACAAAAAAACAAAGAGTAAACAAGTAAAACATAAACCTGAGCTGCAATTTTTAGTTTCTAGAAGTACCTATAATAATTTGAACTTGATTGTCTACCAAAAGTAAAAGGAAAAGTGTTGTTGCAGATATGAACAGGAAGAGTAATAGTGGATGTGGGAAGTATAAACAGAGACTGATCACTATTTAAAGACTCAATATGCAGCCCAAGTAAGTTATCTACTTGCAAGCCTATCAATTCATGATCACATAACATTAATAGGGTTAAAACAAAATCTTTTGCAAATCATTAAATATGCATTGAAAGATTCAGCTTTCAAAATTTTTAGTACACCCCACTACCATGAACTTCCAGATTGGAATACATTATAAAATCCTTTCCAAACCTTCTTATGTCATAATAATGATGTGAAAGCAATGTTTGAAAATAATTTTTCCATACTAATCATTTCAAAAGTAGAAATGGAGGATTTATTTCAAGTTGTTTTTGCTAGTACCAATATCAAGAGTTGTTTACTCCATGATTATATTCAAGTATGTGGATTAAGACATTGAAATAATTTTTGATAGTTGTATTATTTTTTTCACTCTCTTAGGAAAACATTATATGTAGATTAGTGAAATATTAGGCTATTTGTCTTGTTATATTGGTACCAATATTCTCTATTGGCACAAAATATTGGTAAGGATGATATCCATATACGGCTAGCTTTTCTAACTATCACATTGTTCAAAGCTCAGATATTTGAAGGCTGCAAACTCAAAGACAATATTTCTTGATAACAAATGAATATTATGGAGTATTATGTAACCCAATCAATGGCTAGAAAGAACATTAGTATTGTAGTGCACCAATGGAGGGATGTGTGGCAATCATTGTAATGGGAGAACCTTATGGAACTTACCTATGCATTTGAATAATAAATGATGTAAAAAGTAGCTACTATCAATAATGTGAAGAAGTACCATAGGAAAAGGCTATTTTCCAATGCTTATCCCAAGCTGAAGTGGATGATATTTATACCAATTACATAAATGATATAAAGGATAGTTGTAGACATCTTGTCAATTTAGATGACATCTAGATGAAATTGAGATGTATCTCACTTCATGAGATTAAATAGATTGCATAGTAGATTTTAGCAAATTTTATGATTAGATTAAATCATTTTATGCCACCTAATACCACACTAATACATTTGGTACCGAATTACAATGGCAGTGTCATTGCAATTTTTCTGTCACAACCTTGTGATCGTCACAATTGTGATGGTCTATCATCACAATTGCAACAATAACTAGGTTGTGACAAAAAATCTACAATAGCATTGCTGTTGCAATTTGGTACCAAATGTATTAGTGACATTTTTCGATAGTCATTTTCCTCGTGTGAGACAAATTTTGATTACAGGCAATCCCAATGGGAAATCCTATTAGCTAATAAAACAAAATAAAAAATAAAAAATATTATATAGAGGGTCCACATATAGTTTAGTTGCAGTTTTAATTTGCTGATTAGTCATTTGTCTTGAAAAATGTTTTATAGTTTTGTAAATTGATGGTTGCGAAAAGTGGAAGTGATGGGAGATTTTATGGTCAACATATGATTTAGACATGTTAAATCTTATGAAACTAAAGTCAGATCACATAGATAGAGAGTTTCTTGATGGTATGTGTTAGAATATATAGTCTATTGATATAACTGATAGTGGAGAGTGAATAAATTATCCAATAATTATTATAATCATCAACCTTAAACAAACTTAACCATATGAGTAATATAAATTGAAACTACAACAAGATACTCGTACACAATTAACACTAGATATGCTAACTAGGGAAATCCTTGATCAAAGGGAAAACCCTTGTGGGGATGGTATCGACAAGATGATGTACTAATATAAATATTCCTTGTCATAAACTAGACCCTGTTAGGAGTTTGTTGCAACATTTAGTACACATGAGTCCATGTTAGGAGACTTTGAATCCCTATTAGGAGATTCAAACTCTATTAGGAGTTGTGCAAACCTTGTTAGGAGTTGTAGAAGACAACTTGACCTACTGTCCAAACAGCTTCAAGGTTAAGACCAATGAATCCATTGTCCAAATAATCTTTCTATTATTCCTTGTAGAATAATACAACTAAAATGTGCTTCCTTCCTCTATCTCTATCCTATCAATAGGACTTCTACTACTTCAAATCTCATAACCAGATCTGATACTATGCATCAAATAATCCCTTGGATCTCTTACTCACATTCAATGAGCATTTTTCACCTTTTCACACTTTGCAACTTTACTTTGCACTATACTTGATCCTCTTATCTAGATACATTACAAATAAAGAAACAACTTTCCTTTATACCACATCTTCATAATAATTCATTGATTCATCCTTGAGGATTTTTCCAATTAATTAAATACGAGATAATTAATCAATTCACAATTACAATAGCTTTGTTGGCTCATAATCTATACAAAACTTCACACATGTGATATCAAGTCTTGCACACTTGCTGACATCACCACACAACTATCCTCTGTCACTTTGTGATTGTACACTTCTTCATTACATCTCAGATGAAAGATATCAATCAATCATCAAAACACTGTTTTCCAATATTACGAATATATACAACCTAAAAATTGTTCAAGAAGTAGAGTAAAACTATATAAATAGTTACATAATTAAACTAGTAGAAACCTACTTCCTAAATAATAAATAAATCAAAGATGATCCTAAAGGATTAGTTATCATTCTCCCCCTAATCTGAAGGGATATTCATCATGCCAAGTAGCATTCAAAACTGTTCAAATTTAACACCTCCTAGTGCTTTAGTAAATATATCAACAACTTGTTCTTTAGTGGAAAACTATTTTAGATGTATAGTTTTGGCCTCAACATTATGCCAAATCAAGTGATATTTGGTATTTATATGCTTGGTTTGATCATAAAATTTAGGATTCTTGGCCAATTGTATTATGGAATTATTATCAACAAATAAAGTTGAAGTTATTTATTTCTCCTACAAGTCATCAAGAATTTTTCTAAGCCACACAATTTCTTTCATAGCTTGAGCTACTGCTACAGATTGTGCTTGAATTTTAGAGTCAGCAAGAATTGTTTCTTTCTCTGATATCCCAAGTAATAGCAGTTGATCCTAGAGTCATCAAATAACCAGAAGTAGAAAACACATTCTCTCTGTCACCATCAAAATCTGAGCCTAGCCAGTAAGAAGTCCAGAACTTTTGAATACTTTATTTCAAGAGTTTGAGTTCTTTTTAGATATTTTAATACTTTTTGTGTTGCAATCAAATACCCTTCACATGGTTTATGCATAAACCTAGACAAAATTCCTATTGCAAAGGTAATGTCAAGATGAGTAGTGGTGAGATAAATCAACCTTCCAACAAGCTACCTATACTTAGTTGGATCTTCAAAAACATTTGCTTGATTAAATGGAATCTTTATATTTTGATCCATTGGAGTGGAAATAGAATTATAATATTTCATGCCAAATTTGGATTATAACTCTCCAATATTTTTTTCTGAGAAATAAAAATGAACTTAGGAATTTTAATGACTTCAATACCTAAGTAATAATGAAGCAATCCTAAGTCAATCATATGAAAAAAAAATTTAAACTCTCTTAATGAATTCTTTATAATCATCATTATTTTCTATGATGAGAAGATCATCAACATATACAACTAGATACACAATTGATCTACCAATTTTCTTGACAAATAGAGTTTCATCATCTAGACTAAAATGCTTGTAGTCTAGTTTGAGGAGGTGCTTAGTTAATTTTTCATACCAAGCACATGGTGTCTTCTTCAAACCATACAAAGATTTTACCAATTTACATAGCTTTTATTCCAAACCTTTGATAACAAAACCTTGAGGTTGCATCATATAGACATCTTCCTTCAAATCTCCATTCAAAGCCAAAGAAAACAATGCTGAAATAGTTCCCCACCTTCTCGTAGGTGCAAAAGTTTTAGTGTAGTCAACACTTTCTCTATGAGAATATCATTTTGCTACAAGTCTTTCTTTGTGTTTGTCAAGTTAACCATCAGCTTTATATGTGTTCTTATCTACCCACTTGCAGCCAATAGATTTGGTTCCAATTGGAGGGTCCATATTTTATGAGAGCATCATATTACTCTCTTTGCATTGCACTTCTCCATGCATCACTTGTTGTTACTTCTTGAAATGAAGTAGTTTCATCAACACCAAAAAAAATTAATTCAAAATCTTCATACCTTTTTAGAATTTTCTTAATCCATATTAATCTATGAGTTGATTACTATGATGTTTTCTCAATCTCAAGAGCCTCTGAATTAGATATTTCACAAGTTGGTTCATATTCTTTTTCAACAAGTTCTTCACAAACAATTTTAGATTTTTTAGAGTTGTTCTCTTCTCTTTCAATAAGTTCTTCCCAAACTATTTCAAATTCTTTAGAACTATTCTCTATCATATTGTCTTCATTTTCTATAACTTCCAAAGATTGACCTAGAAAGGGAATCCCCCCTTCAAAATTTGGAAGTTCATTATCCCATTTATTATAGAATTCTTTTGATTGAAATCTATTTAGATGAGCAAGTTGTTTGTCAATACTATGTGCATCTTTTCAAATTCAAGAAATATAACATCTCTAGAAATAAAAAAAAAATTGTTCTCCTCATCATATAAATGAAAAGCTTTGGTAGTAGTAGAATATCCCAAAAAAATGCATTTTCTACTCCTAGCATCCAATTTATTTCTTAGCTGAGCAAGAATTAAAGCATAACAGGTGGAACCAAAAACCCTAAAATTCTTGACACTTGGAAGATGAGCATGCCACATTTCATATGAATTTTTACTTTGTAGTGCAACAAAAGCACTTATGTTCTTTATGTAGATTGCACAGAGAACTACTCCCCAAAAAATTAATTTAAGATTTTTGAAAAACATCATAGATCTTATGATATTTAGGAGTGTTCTATTTGTATATTCTACCATACCATTCTATTGTGGGTGTTAAGGAACAATTGTCTGATGTGTTAGAAACACTAGTCCACCAAGATAACTTGGGGGGGTGAGAGGGGGGTGAATCAATTATCCAAAAATTAAAACACTTAACTTGTTTAAAAAAACTTAACCATTCAACCAATGTAAGTAGAAACCATACAAAGATTCACATAAACAAATATACTAGATATGTTGACTAGGGAAACCCTTGATCAGAGGGAAAATCCCAGTGGGAATGATGCTTAAAAGATGATGCACTAATATAAATATTTCCTATTAGAGGATAGAACCTATTAGTATTCTATTATAACATTTAGTACAATGAGTCCCTATTAGGAGACTTTGAATCCCTATTAGGAGATTCCAACCCTATTAGAAGTTGTGTTATAATCTATGCAAGAAGAGCCCCCTACCCAAACATCTAATTTCAACTACAAGATGAGCTCACTGCTCAAACAAGTAATCTACTATTAGTTTCTTCTTTCCTTTTTCCTTTCCTCTATTCTCTCAACAAAACTAATCATTTTTAGACCTTTTAGACTAGGTCATGAACCTTGGATCTAAATGCCAAACCTCAAATCACTCAACAAAACCTTAGCAATGAAGTTTCCTTCACTTCTGTAGTACTCTACTCAAATTTTCATTACATACTCTCTACTACTTTCCAAACATTCATAATTCTAGATATACATGCCATGATAAAGGAAAATATCCTTCCTTTATACCAAGTCCATTAATCAATTCCTTGAGTCAACTATTAGTCCTCAATTAATTATTATAGGACCACACTAAGAACATGTTACACTTAGCGATAACACAAATCTTCCACTTTGCAACTTGAATAACTTTCCATACACATAATAATATTACAAGAAAGCTTAGCCATGTCATTCCTAACATGTCTTCTCCAAGCCCTCAACCTTGATCCTTAGGATGTCAACTTTGCTAAGAGATATAAAAAATTTACCCAAACATGCCTTTGTAAACTCTATCTCAGAACAAACATCACCAAAACTTACACAACTTCTTCTAGACTTGTCCTTTTTTCTTTCAAAGTTAACTAAATATGCCAGATACTCAGGTATATCTTCCATAAGCTAGAGTTTTTGTTATGCTCAACTAATCATATGTATCAACTTGATCTTTCTACTATTCTTCTATTAGATACCAAAGAAGACATTAAACATGCTATGTTGACATCAATGAAAAACTCAGTCATGAATGTAATATACCATCATCAAACCAATCTTCCAATGCCTTCATGGATATAGCCAAATACAAAGAAATTAAAATAATAGTTATGCAAGATCCCTCAAGATCCAACCCAAACAATAGCTACTCTAGAGCCATACTCTGGTAGAAACCTCCAAGGAATATCTCGACTTGTGCTCACAAGCCCATGAAGTAATCTCCTTTTTTTCCAAGCTACAGTTACTAGCTCTTCTCAAACTTTATCCAAGATCCAAAAGAAAACTACCTCACATTTAGTGCTCTATCCACACAATCTAAAAATATTCTCTCACTTAGCTACTCAATCTTCCATGCTCTTCTCCAAGCTAGATTATTTATCACAATCTTATTGTAAAAAACCTCACATTTGACGCTCTATTCACAAACTCAAGAAAAACTTGCTCTTTAGCTACTCTCCACACTCACTCCTCCTCCTCTAAATGAATCACTAATCATGAATGACTAAAAGACTCCAAAAGACCCCCTACTTATATAGAACTAAGCCACAAGTTGGCCTAGCAATTACAAATTTAAAAAAACTAACATTAAATACTTAAAAAGCTACAAGTCAGCCTCCAACAACAATTAAATATCAAAAAATTGATACTCGAGAAAAATGGCAATATCTCCTAGCCCCAATTGAATTAGAACTTATGTTTCTAACTAAAGGTATTAATTTTAAAGGTCCTCTACAACCCCTTAATATCTCTAAGGTTGATTCATTAAGGATATCTTTGGATTCATCTTAGAAGTCACACATAGAAACCCATCTCGCAAACTACCTAAAATCAATACTCAAGGAAAATTGTCATATCTCCCAACTAATAATGAATTAGGAATTGAAACCTTGACTAGAGATAGTAATCTAAGACCTTTTTAATCCCTAAACTTCATATCCTCTAATTAATTGCAAAACATTAGTTACATGGCCTACAACAGGCACCTAGAAACTAGAAAACATATCTCTAGCAGGAAGGTAAAATGACTCAAATTTGAACTCAATCCATCCAATCTCTATGAAATCATGAGGAAAGGTTCTCCAATGTGTCTCCAACACATCCCTAATCATTAAAATAATAACTCTACCAAAATCCAATCTTGATGCTCCTGCATCAAACTCTCCAAGTAAATAGAAAATTATGTCCCATTTTTTGATGCCCAAAGAAAGATCTGCAACCAAATTCATCTTTACCACAGGCTTATACTTCATCAAAGTCAATAGAGAAAATTTAAAATCCAACCATCTATTCTTCATCCACTAAAACATCATAATCAAATATATATCAGCAACCCAATAAGCATGTTCACACCCAAGAACAAACTGAACATAATGCTTCATCAACAAATCCTCATGCACATTAGCAACTAGTGAATCCACACAAGAAAAAAAAAAACTCTACATCAAAAACAGTATTTAGATCTCCATCAACACATTCCAAACTCACAACATCAGCAATCCCATTGCTCACAACAAGATACTTTACAACATACAACTCACCACCAATAGCAACTAGATCATCCATGACCGAGTGCTCTATAATTTCCATGTCAAACCCAACTGACCAATCATTAAAACAAACCTTCATCCCAACATCAACAAGGTTAGGGATATCTTTAGCAACAACCTCCATCTTCCTTATAGGTTTTTTTTCAAACTCCACAAACTAATCAACAAAATCAACCTTTTCTACCTTGACCTTGTTATGCCATCTTCTTTCTCGAACAAATCACTTAACTAGCGAAACAACTATCTTTGAGATCAGTAGACTCCAACTCTAGAAACATCTTTGGAATTCCTTCCTCATACTATCATTATCTCAATCAACCAAACTAGTTTCAAACTGAGAAACCACTTCCTTAGCTTGATCAGCCAAACTAGCTTCAAACTGAATAGACACCTTAGAAAACCTCCTCTCCACCACATCATAAAGATTCACAATCATCTTAGGGTCTAATCCTCTTGGGGCCATCTCCCAAGGTCTTCATAAACCCTCTACAAAAATTCTTCCTAGGGTCCTTGTGACAACCTTGAATTGTGTGCAAGTTGGATCACAACTTTCCACCTCACATGAATAATCAGGAACCACATCACAAGTTTAGTACCATGGATCTAAAATCCACAAAATCTCTACGATCATGCCTGAACAAGATCATTCTTCCATCTTCACATCCATCAATTCATCTACAATCCCTTTGCAATTAGAGGTCAAAACCATGATCTTCCACCTTACAACTAAGAGATCTTGTAGTCTAGAAAGAAAAATTCACCACCAATTCAAGATCAACATCTACTTCTCCAACCCAAGTCCTGGTGCAAATTGCCTCAACTTTAGTGATCTATCTACATGCTCAAGAACAACCTTCACTCTAATAAATTTCACCCAACCAAGGTCCTGGTATAAACTACCTCACACTTCGGTGATCTTCTTATACACTCAAGAACAACTAAGTTTTGATACCACCTAATGCAGAGCAAGGCAGGAGAATCCCCAAAGGAGATGTCCTATAAATATAGAGAACTACTTCTCCCCAAAAAAATAATTTAACATTTTTCAAAAACATCATAGATCTTAACATATTTGGGAGTGTTCTATTCATACGTTCTACCATACCATTTTGTTGTGGGTTATAAGGAAAAATTGCCTGATGCTTAATACCATTTTCCTACAAATATTTCTCAAAATCTTGAGAAGTGTATTCACCACCATTATCACTTGTTAGGGTTCCAATATTGAGTTGAGTCACATTTTTAATCCACAAATGGAAATTTTTGAAGGTATCAAAAGCTTAAGATTTTTATTTTAATAAATAAACTTAACACATCTTAGTATAATCATTAAAAAAAGTCATTATGTATTTGATTCTATTTTCTCATGGAAAAATCTTAGGCCCACACAAATCTAAGTGAATGAGGCCCAACTTTATAGAGTCATAAAAAGGTTGTTTACTATGTTTTCCTAAAATGAAAGCATCACATTGAGAAATTTTTTTTGGATAGTGGGAATGATGTAGAGGGAGCTTAAAATATTCATAAAATTAGATTGCACATGCATGCATGTAGATTTCATAAATTTTTCTCAACAAAGGGTCAACACATGATGATGTTGCCCATCTAAATTTGCATTACAACTAGGTTTTCCTATAACATGATATGAGATAGAAATACTACAAAAAATAAATGCATGAAACTAAAGAGTATCCTCCAATGGATGAAAAAGACCATTGGAGTATCTTTAGAAAACCTCCATGCAAGGCCACTCTCAAAACAATACAGAGATTCAACTAATAGGAAAAGAAAAGTAAGAATATGCTAAACTATTAAGATCTAATTTTTGGATTTCTTCCAAAATGAAGATCTAAATACAAATAGAGAAATATATGTCAAATATTACACAATTACATTTGTACAACACTAGAAACTCAAGAAAATTACAAGAAAACTCAAGGACTTCATTCTATTCACTTTCTCCAAAAAATCTGTCTTCTTTTACAATATGATCTCTTTTTTCCTTTTGAAAAACCTTCTATTGTAACTCCCAAGAAACCGTCATAGCTTTCTTGTGGAAGTTAGATTTTGAATGCTTGCACATGATGCTTTAGGAATATTCATCATTTTCTTCCTTTTATTTTTTCCCATAAACATTTTCAAAAATTAGAAACTTTAAATAAACTAAAATAAACTCATACTAAGTCCTAAGTGGATAATGTTGGGTGGGCTTATAAGAATGCCACCTAAACATTTCCACCACATGGAAAAATGGTTTTTATTTTAAAACATAAAACTCTAAACTCACATGCACACTAACATTTCAAATTTTAGATCTTAAAGTCAAATCTTTTTTATATTTGTTTTGTTCCCCTGTATTTTTGTAATATTGTAGGTTTTCTTCCTATCACCACAAGACTTCTTGTTGCAATATAATTCTGCATTAATAATGATGCAAGGTAACTTCCTGTCACATATGTGCTCCTGCACCATACTCCAAAATTTCAAAAGTTTCCAAGTGCCTTGGAAACACCTACAAAACAAAGCATTAGAAAAACATACAAATCCCTTTAGCTTGACTTTTGGTTTGTACTTTTCCTCTATCAAAAAAATTGGCCATGCTTGAACTTGTATTTTTTGAATTTTCTCTTTCTACTTTATCTTTACCTTTGGTTTGTCATCCATTAGTAAAATAAAAATAATTTGTTACTCACTATGCATCCACTATTGGAATGTTCAAAATGGGAAGAGTACTTCTAAGAGGAGGGAGTGAATTAAAAGTATCACACTTTTAACCTTTTTCAATCCTTTAAACATATAACTAAAAAATAAACTGCATGCATGTAAACATATAAATGAGTATAAAGTAAACACATGCAACAAAACATAACACTAGATTTGGTAACCCAAAAACCCTCTAGGAATAAGAAGGTAAAACTTGGGTGGGGATGATACCCACAAAAATTATTGCAGCAATAAATGTTTGACCACTTTCTGATGGTCTGCCCTATGAAAGGCCTGCCCTATTAAAGGCTTTACACTATATCAATAGTGAGCTGATTAGAGGATTTGCAAACACATTACATGAAGTGTCACCCTATTAAAGGATTTACAATAGGTTGCTAAAACCACTTAATACATAGGATTTTCAATCACCTTCTCCAAAGGTTCTCCTACCTAGTTGTTAAGCTAACCTATCAATATAAGATTTCTAGCATCTAATATAATGGCAAGAAAGTATTAGAACAATGAACCTGACTATATGCAATCTTTAATTTTTGGATTTTAGGCACTTGATCTTCTCTCTCTAATCTTGATCCTCTGAGATCTAATATCTGATTGTGTTCCTTGTCCCTTGTGCTATTTTGATCAATTGGATATGAAATTATTGCTCTGTTCCTCTAAGTCTTACTCACTTCTCATTAAATTTCACTATAATCTCCCCATACACTATTCTCTTCCACATTCCTAATACAGTTTTTGACCTCCTTTTAAAGATTGTGAAGACTTAGGGTTAGGTATGGATCTATGATCCATATTGAATCTCAAGTTCCCACTTATTCCTTGCATTTTTCTCATTGGTTGCATGCCTTCTCCATTTTTCTGATTGGTTGCATGCAAATCGCATAGGGAATGTAAATGATTTGTCCTTATCCTTTTTCCTTTTCAAAATCTCTTTATGTCAGCTCCAAAAATGGTTTACATTTGAGTTTGTGAGGGCACAAACTCATATGCTAATTTTGTGTAACTCGGCACATACTGGACCACTGCTTCTCAGTAGATATACTATCCTAGATTGCTCGACACCTATTACACTCTATCCTGTTCGATACATATATGATTCTGGCTTACTCAGCATATAAATCATTTTGACTTTCTTAGTATCAACTATGACTCAGCACCTATATATCACTCGACACCTATATACTGTTCGGCACCTGAAGTCACTCAGCACCTGTTGAAATACTAACTCGGAACACACTATGGCTGGGCATACATAGTGTACTCGACTTCAATACAAAAAGTGATTAAGTGTGTTGACACTCAAATCTCAAAACTATTTAAGGACTAACATCCACTTCATCATATTCTAAATTTTTATAGATGCTACATACACATGTAACTTCACCACATTCTGAATTTTTATTATTCACACATACACTTGAATTTCTATTCTAAATTTTATGTCCCAAAAATAATTTTTTACCTTGTCATAAACATATTCAGCCTCATCTTCCTTTTCCATAACATCATTTGATATTTCTTCTTTGGAAACTTCTTCATGCTAAGTCTCCATACTACCACCGTGCTTTTTTCATTCTACCATGATGGCTACAAACTCATCCCACAAATTAGATTCTTCTTTAGAACTTTCTGTTACACATTCTTTACCATCATTTTCATGCCATTCCTCTTTGCATTTCACTTCATCACACAATTCTAAGGCTTCATTATTTTCCTCCAAACTCTCTTTCATAGGAGTACCTTTTAGCATTGTACTCATCTCTACTTTCAAAGCACACATTACTGTTCGAACCACAACTTGTTCACACTCAAATCAAATAGGACTTAGCTCTTTACTCCTCTCATCAGCATTTACTACTTCTTGCTACAATTTCTGCAGTTCATGTTCTTTCCTTTCCAAAGGACAACTTACACCTATCATTATTGAGATTTCTCTCCCAAATTCACATACATCTACACTCTTTATGGATTCCTTCTCCATAATTTCATTAGCACTCACCAAAATTTCTTTTAATTCCTCTTTAACTTCATAATGCATTGGAAATGCTATCCTATCAATAAGGCCTAGACTTCTTGATTCCTACCATGTAAATCATCATCTTTTAATAGAAATAAAACCATCTTCTTTCCATCTTTGTTGATAGTATATGTGCTCTCTACAATCATATATGGTTGACCAATGATATTGCCATGCTCTTCCCAAAATCAAGTGACAATCATTTAAAGGCATAATATCACATTCAATGGTATCAAAATATGGTCCAATATTAAAAGAAACATATGATTTTTCAAAGACATCAATCCACTATTCATCTCCTAAACCATATACTCTATAAAGTAAATCATGAGGTACTCTTGGAAGATTCAGTTTCTCGAACATTTCTACTAAGATTATATTTTCAAAGGAACCACTGTCTACTACAACTTTGCATACCTTATTGTTGCACTTGCACTTTGTTCAGAATATAGAATGTCTTTGGATATAGTTTTGTCTTTCTCCTTCTTCTTCCATACTATTTTCCACTCTCATTTTCCAATCTAAAAAATAATAATTAACAAGGATCTACTAACTTCAGCTTTGATACCAAAAATGATGCAGCAGGAATTTATAACCTTCATAAAATCAAATTATACATGCATGCATGTAGATTTCATAAAATTTTCTCAACAAAGGGTCAACACATGATGATTTTTCCCATACGAATATGCATTACAACTTGGTTTTCCGATATATGATTTGAGATAACAATACTACAACAAATAAATGCATGAAACAAAAGAGGATCCTGTAATGGATGACAAATACCATTGGAGGATCTTTAGAAAACCTCCATGCAAAGGCCACTCTCAAACCAATAGAGATATCCGAATGATAGGAAAAGTAAAGTAAGAAAATGTTAAACTATTAAGACCTGATTTTTAGATTTCTTCCAAAATGAAGATCTAAATACAAATAGAGAAATATATGTCAAATATTACACAATCACATTCATACAAAACTAGAAACTCAAGAAATTTATGGGAAAACTAAAGGACGTCATTCTATTCACTTTCTTCCAAAAATCTCTCAAAAAAAAAAAAAACTCTCTTCTTTTACAATATGATCTCCTTTTTCCTTTTGAAAAGCCTTATATTGTAACTCCCAAGAAACCATCACAACTTTCTTTTGCAAATTACATTTTGAATGCCTACATATGATGCTTTAGGAATTTTCTTCATTTGTTTTTTCCCATAAACATTTTCAAAAATTAGAAACTTTTAACACACCCTAAACTAACTAAAATAAACTCATACTAATTCTTAACTAGATAATGTTGGGTAGGCTTATAAGAATGCCACCTAAACATTTCCACCACATGGAAAAAGGACTTTTATTTTAAAACATAAAGCTCTAAACTCACACACACACACACACTAACATTTCAAATTTCATATTTTAAACTCAAATCTTTTTTATATTTGTTTTGTTCCCTTGTATTTTTGTAATATTGTAGGTTGTCTTCCTATCACCACTACACATCCTATTGCAATATAATTATGCATTAATAATGATGCAAGCTAACTTCCTATCACATATGTGCTCCTACACAAGGGAAGACCTTGAATTCATATTTTTTCATAATTTTGAGACTATCATAGTTAATGTGACCAAATCTTGCATGTCATAAGAAGCTGGAAAAGAAATTACCACTATGCAGTGAAAATTTTGCTTAATTCTGAGAACTTGATGAAGTACCTTCCAAATGTAAAAGTTTATCATCTTCCACTCCAGTCATTACAATCACATGATTGTCTCTTGTAATATCAATAATACCATCAAACATATGTATTTAATGTCCTTTATATCTAATATGCATAAGTGATATTAAATTTCTCTTCGATTGTGGAAGATAAAGAACATTAGACAGTATGTAATCAACAAGACCTAACAATTTAAGTCTAATAGATCTAATGTCTAAAGGTTTAAACTTAGATTTGTTAGCAAACTATAACACTCCATCCACTTGATCATTGAATGTTTCAAAAAATCTCTTCTAAATGTCAAATGACATGTAGCTCCATTGTCTAATGACCAAGTATCATTCAAAGTAGAATTTGAAGTACTAAGAACTTCTTCAATCCCAACATTACAATGTGCTATAACATAATGTGTAGATTTGGGAGGGTTACCTCTATCTAGTGGCTTGTCACAAATCTTCTCCCATGGAGTTTGATAAAGATTGGCACTATGAACCATTTTTTCACATCTGTAAAATTGTAGAGATTGCCTCTCTTTTTGTTGATAATCACTATGTTGGTGTTGTGGTTGAGAATATTATCTATCACCTTGATAACTTCAATGACCTCTATTTCTACTATCATGTCTAGAAGACTCAACTTTGGATTTTTTCCCCTTTTCTCTCTCTGTAATCTTCTCCAAAAGTTTGCCAAACGTTATATTTTAGATGAATATTTTCACTAGCTTGAAGAGATTCAAGATAGTGTGAATAGGTGGGAAAAATATCTTTAATAAAAGAAGTGAGTTATAGATCTACTTTTACACCCGTGGCTTCAATATTATGAAATAAAGCTCTAATTTTAGAGGCTAACTTCATCAGATCAATATCTTTCAATTCTAAGTTGAACAAATTCATTCTTAATTGAATGATTTCAAGTTTTGAATGAGAATCATATAAATATTTGAGTTTCTTTAATGTTGTAAATGAAATTTTACAAGAGATCATATGTCTACTTACCTCTTTAGTAATGGAGGCAGCAATGAGAGCATAAGCCTTTTTGTATTTACACTTCCACATGACATGTTCCTTTTCATCTGTAGACTACTCTGGCTCTTCATTTTCATCTTTTCTTTCACAAACATCATGTAAGGAAACTTGGCAACAAAGAATATAACCATTTCCACATAACCCATAATAGATCTGAAATAAACACGGAATTAAAATCCACATGCAAGAGAATAGACAACATACCCACAAAATGTGACACAAGATATACCCTGGGAAACCCTCATTGAGGGAAAAAACCCAGCCTCCAAAAGCATCCATCATCATGTATTATTCAGCAAAAATACCATTGCCATACAACCATGGAAGCCTTCATGGCCATAGCCACAATCGAGCAAACTATGTGAACAAGCATGAATCCACACATCCCATGCCATGCTTCCAACCTTCACAAATGCTCCCTTGGCTAACCTGTCAAGCCTTGTCCTGCTCGACTCTTGCCTTTTGTCTTGTCCTTGTCACTCTCTCTCTCTCTCTCACTACAACAACTACCCTTGTGGCTGCTTATATAGTAGCAAGTTCCACAAAACCACTAAGTGGTATTACATAAACCATGTGCTAAAACCATGTGCTACCTAACCCACTGACCCCACATTTAATATTGGGCATTTAATTTTTTTCCCCAATATTAAATAATTACATGAAATACTATCACAATGTTACAATACAACTCATCAAGAATATTCTATGGGAATCTTTACATGTTGCACGTCCATCTAGGCACAACATAAAATAAAATAATAAAATAACAATATTATGCAATGTGTGCAACACCCATTATCTCAACACATCATCCCACAAATCATTAAAAATAATAGTATTTTTAACTTCTTAAAACCATTCATTTTAATTCTCTTTTCAAGAAAGAACTATTCTTATAATTGAAATTTAAAAATGCATTGGAATAAGTGTTCAATTTAATTTTTTTTCTCCAACAACTTGGTTCTAATACCACTATAACAAAACAAAATAATATCAAATGAAATGCATGCACACACTGAAAAAATAATTATAAAAAGAAGTGAATATATACAACCCAAAAACTATTTAGACATTTGAGTAAAACTATATAAATAGTTACATAATTAAACTACCAAAAAAATACTTCCTAAATAATAAATAAATTAAAGATGGTCCCAAAGAATTAGTTATCAATGTTTATTTCATTTTAAAAGATCTTGTCATATGTATAGTTGATGATAATGACCTCAAGCGTCAAAGATAGAAGTATTTCACATCATTATGCTCCCCTAAAAATAATGTTTTCCTAGTTGTATATAGAAGAAAATTATGGACAGTGTATACCATGATTTAGATACATTGGAGAACCTCCAATTAATGGGAATTCGTGCTTGAAAACATGCAAGAATTACAAGGATGGTTTGGTAGAGCTACATAAAATAGAGGGAACTAAACCATGCTATAGCCATTCATTTCAACAAAATAACTATGTAAAGATTGTTTTAAGTTATTCACTAGGTCCTTCAGGGAATGTTGGGTAGGTAGAGATCAATTCTTCTCTATTGAACATGCCTTCTATTCAAAGACCTCATCAAGTGGAAAACCATCTATGCTACTATCATGAAAGTCCAATATAGGAAGTTTTTCACTTCTTTGTTTAAAAACCATTGAGTCATCTTCTTGACATCCAAAGTGAACAAAATCTATTATGTCATGAAAAAATGACTAAAATTTTGTGAGGTGTTCTACTCAGAATGATATTTTCCAACTCCAAAACATGTACTAATCTCTGATATGTTAGCATACACATAGCCATTCACTTTGAGAACTTCCAAAGAGTTCCCACAACACTAACTTAGAGAACCTATAAAAGTGGATATATCCATTCCATTAGGAGAATTATTTAACAACATAGAGAAAACTAATGCACAAAATCTGGTGGAAATTTTCTTCACAATACACTTGCTTTCAATAGATAGCCAAAGAAAAATAATTCTTGGCTTGTTATTGTTTGAGAGAGCAATATCTAACCAATAGTGGATTAGCTCTCCAATAAATGTAAAACCTATCTTCTTTAGGTTTAAATTTTTTGCTAATGTCCCTTCACATTTCTTTCAAATTTTTGGCTTCTATGTCATTTCCACCATCTGAGCATGCAAGCAATAGTCTCAAACAAAACTTAACTTGTAACATATACTATATGGAATAAAACATAGATTTTTTGTGACACTTAGTTGTTTCCATACATTTATGTCTATAATAATCTTTGCCTTGATGAGTAATACTTGGAAAAATTATACTATCATGATGTAGTTCATTACTTAAATTTTGTGGAGGCTTTCCAGAATCAAGGATTTTAGAGTGCAACAAACTACCCACCATAGTTGAATTTGATATGCTTCAATCAAAAAATAAAATGCAGTATTAGAAATATATAAAAAAGGATTTGATTTGAATGGTAAAGATTGGTTTATACTCCATGGGAATCTCTATGCTATCTGACCTAGCTAAGAATATAAAGTAGACAGTTGTTTCCAAATTCCATATATTCATTTTGGACCATGCATTTGTGAACAAGAAAGTGCAAGTTTCCCAACCCAGAGAGGGGTTGGATGATAGTGGTTCCACAAGAAACATTATGTCATCTCCTTAGAAACACACATAAACTAAAATTAGAAATATCTTTGACTGGCCTTTTTCCCTGACTTAAACCATCACACTTTATTTACTAGCCTAAATAGGACACTTCTTGATGAAGGATCCTATGAGAAGTAACCTATCAACTAATGAAATATATTGGATTTCTTCTTGGAAAAAGTTGTAGTTTTTGAACTTATTCAAACTAATTTGCATTTTATCAAAGCATTAGAAGGCTTTTTGAACAAATACATGGTGTTTCAAAACATACTATTTTGAGTCATAGAAATATTGATTACCTCTTTTTTTGCAAATTGGATGAATAAAAGTTTATTGTTAAAGACTAAGAAAGAATTAGCTAGAGGCACAAGAATAACATGATACATACGATTGTAAAAAGAAAAACCCTAAATTGGCTATTGAAAAAAAATATTCAAAAAAATCAAGATTGAGAAGCCGATCGAGGACTCAAAGGAGGACGGAGGAGTAAAGGGTAGGAGGAGGCAGGAAGGATTGAAAAATCCCAACCAAGGTATAAGAAAAAGTCCAATACATTCAAGGTTGAAGAGGAAAGCTCTAAGAATAATGATAGGGAGTAGGAGGAAGAGAAAAACTCTAACTCCAAGAGAGAAAAAGGGAAATAAGAGAAAGAGAAAAGTGAAAATTCTATTGATGATGCCCATATGTCTATCGAAAACACTCAGGCATCTACTAGTAGTGCCATAACAACTGAGACTACCCATGTTTTGGCCAAGTTTACCCTATAACCCATTACCTTTTGTGAGGATAGTAGCAAATTGGATACCTCCCCTATCACCATTTCCTCTTTGGTCAAGGAAAAATCCAAGGTTTTTACTAACCCACAAGTTTTGTAGGATGACAACCAAGTGGCAAAATTTAAAGAGGGGGATAAGAAGTTAGAAATGGAAACCAAGGAGATGGAGGAGGAACAAAAGGATTTGATTACCTAGCTAGATCAAAGGATCAAACTTTTAGAGGAAGGGTTCTATTCCTCTAAATTTTCTCTAAAGGTCACTCATGTTGCTGCTACCACCCTCCAATTGTTGGCACAGGAGAAAGATGAAACAAGAATGGACATGGAGGATAATAAGCTCCTCTATAAGTTTCTTGCTGAGGATTGGGCTTAGGTTCTACTAGTTGGGAAAGGAAAGGAAAGAGATGAGAAATAAGATAGTAGTTATGGGGGATCTTTTGATCCTAGTTATTTTATATTATCTTGCTGCTACTTGGTTTGCTAGTTTTTAGCTATTACTCAAACTTTGGTTGGCTTGGTTGTGCCAATATTTCATATTCTAAACTTAAGTAGTTTGATTATTATTTTAGTTGATAGTAGTTATGGGGGATCTTTTGATCCTAGTTATTTTATATTATCTTGCTGCTACTTGGTTTGCTAGTTTTTAGCTATTACTCAGACTTTGGTTGGCTTGGTTGTGCCAATATTTCATATTCTAAACTTAAGTAGTTTGATTATTATTTTAGATCTCAACTATAGTTTAGATGTTACTGTTTATGGTAGGGTACTTTGAACATATGTAGCTAGGTTAGATCTTTAGTTGTTTTGTTTATGCTTGGTGTTTTTGGCTGTCAGTTTGTTTTTGTGGCTATAATGTACTCTGCTAGTTTTTGTTGGTAGCATGTTGGTTACTAGCTTTTTATCTATAAGAGTCGACCCCCTTGTTTTGGTCACTTTATATTTCAAAAACATGATACATACAATAATTACAAAGATCATCTTGCTTTGTGTTGATTACCTATTTCAAAAACCTTGACTTCTATTCTTTTTAGTAATATGAATAGGTTTCAAATAAATACATCCAACATTCTATCACCACATAAAACATTGGAAGCTAGACAAACAAGATTCATATCATGTTGTTTTCCTAAATTTATAGTAAATGTTAAACATATATTTGCATTCATTCAAAAAAAATATTCTTAATATTTATTCTTTTATTTTTTAAGAGTATTTTTTCCTTATTCTAATCTAAAACCATGTTTTTTTAATGATTGAAACTAACGATGTTCAAATTTTTCATAAAATCTAAAAATTTGTTTGTATTTTTTTTAAATTTCAATAAATAAATAAATAAATAATATGACATCTAATCTAATATTGTATACTAGATGTTAGTTAAAATACTTTGTAATATGAACATATTTAATATGTTGTAGTCTAGTACAACCTATTTAAGGAAAATCACAACTATTGAGAATAAGTATATTAAGATACTTGGCAATGGAAGACAAAAAGAAAAATAATTGGCATTACCTAACTATTTCCCAAATTGGAAAGGTGTGTGATTATTAGATGGTTTTCATTGATACACATCCCTCAATGCCCTTAATAAACTTAGTCCAACTTAACTCAACCTCTTGTACTAGTTCAACTCATGGCTAAAACTCTGAAGACCAAAACTACTCTTACTAGGCCTAATTCAATTAGCCCTTGAAATTGGCTATTATAAATTTTATCAAACCTCTTCCAAAACACATATCAAATAATATAGAGATTTGGATGCTTGCTTTCAATGTATCCAACATATCACAAAACCAAGTGTATTTTTTTTGGACAAACATATAGATCCCCTAGGCTGACCTACTACGATTAGGCCTAATTAGGCCTCTTTTACAAGAAACTATGTCAAATGAATCTCTCCAAGACATAAAAACCTATCAAAATCTTTATTTTTAATTCTAATCAATAAATTTCCAAACCCTTTCAAGTTTCCATGCCCATTTGATTAGTCAAATAACAAACTATCCCTTTTGTGGGCCTAAACTAGAACTTTCTCAATCTATGGCTTCTAATCCTTTTAGGGATCAAAAAAGGTTCCTTCACCATGTACTCAACGTATATTAACACGTTCCATTAGAAAATACTACCCTCATTTAGATAAATACTCCTAACTAATATATGGCACCATATGTCCATACCCTCAATAACACACTTTTGCTCCAATAGGTGGTCTCCAACCCTTCAAATCATCTTCCCTGCATTTACCATATTATTATAAATCAATAAAATAAATTGGATCAGATACTTTATAAAAATTTTGATAGAGACATAAAGTAGAATGGGTCAGGTTAGCTTATAGGACCCTCAAAACAATGAGATGTCATCAACAACTGGACATGAACAAACAAATGTATTAAGGATCAATGTATATGGATTTAAAATACTTGAACATGAATAGAAATATATTTAAAATTATATTATAATATATAATAATATTATGTAATACAAAATTTAAAATATATACAAATTTAAAGTATGCGTATATTCTAACTTTGAGTAAAAAATGCAAGGCATTTATGAGTTTCTATCACCAAATTGATGATTGCATTCAATCCCCCATCTCTTAACAACAACTTATAGGTGTGTGCATGTGTATTATACTTGCATCTAAATGTAAAACACTTTAATAGGACATTATTATTTTTATTCAATCAAATGCAATGAAATAATATAATGCAATTGACTACCAAAGAGAATCATATTGCTTCCTATCTAGAGAGAGTGTAATTAGGATTGAAAGTTCTCTCAAATTGAAAAGATCCTAACAAGTGCATTAAAACCCTAGGATGGAAGATTCAAAGCTTTGAAAATTTGCATTACAAAATTAGGAATGAAGATCTAAACCTAAAATAATTCAAGTACAACACATTTACTATGAAATCAAGCTAAGTACATGTAGTTAAGTAAGTGATGAATTCTAAAACATGTAATTAAAAAAATGAGATTATGGATCATTTGAGCTTAGAAATGATCTCTTTTATAGACACTTAGATTGATTCCACAGTTTTGATTCATTCTAACTTGATCCATGCGAGTGATCCATATGATTAGCTCTAATAGGTTCAAGTTGAGCTTAATTTCCCTTTTGTGATGACTTGTTATTTAAGATCTTTTATTTTTGTTTTTTAATTAATTACCTTATCTATGCATTTAATGGGATTAAATTAATGAATTAGTCCAAGGGTAATTATTAAGGGATTCGATCAATTTAATGATGTTCTATTATGGATTATAAAGCTAATTTGATGATTTTAATAAATTATGCAAGTAAAAAAATAATAAGATTAGCATATTTAAGAGGTTTGTTCTCAACTATGGAAAATATAGCCTTCAAGAAAAATGGCCTATTTTAGGGTGATTACAATTTTCCCTCTTTGAATTGATGTGTGAACAACACATTGATTCAAAGAATAGATGATTTTGACTTGGAGAATAATTTGATATGAATCAATGAAAGTACTCCTAGTTTGATGATTGAGAATTCTTAGATTAATAAAATAAAATTCAATTGAAGATATGAAGCTATCAATTTTGAACTTGATTAAACAAGAATTGGTCATGCCAATTCTGATCTTAATTAATCAAATATTGTTAAGAGATAAGAAGCATATTATGTTTGATGTGAAGTGATAAAACTAAACATCTAGAAGATGATTTGATTAGATGTATTTAATCGACTTGGTATGGATCTCAATAAAATCAATAATTCAAACAATCCTAATTTGATCGAAGGAATCTAAGATTCTCCTAATTGATTGAGAAGACTAGAAGTAATTTGATACTAGTTTTGATGAAATTTCTCATTCCAAGATTGATAAGAGAGCCTCAACCTAATATGGTTCTAGATGAAGTTGATGCCCCTACTATTGAAACTTGATCCGATTCACTAATTTGATTTGATTTGGTGATAGAAAAAAATTCTTATTTGAATCCCTACCTAGATTTGTTTAACATTTGATCATTTAGGTATGATCATCCTCCCTAGTAGCAAGATTGAAACAAAACTAGATGTAATCTTGACTTCAAGCATTGATATTTATGTGAAGATATTATTAGGTCACTTTGGATCATTAAAATTCTATATTGAAGGTTGATTAGTGTCTTACTCATATTTATTGTGTTCATAAGATCATTATTTGACTAGCTTATATTAATTACCATTAAATAATACATTTTCAAATTACCATTAAATGCATAGATAAGGTAATTAATTAAGCTATTTTCAACATTATAGCCCTTTCCAATAAACTTGTGTAGTTCATTCCACCAATTTTGACTAGCTTTGAAAAATATTTTGGATGTAATCTATATCATTGCTACACTTTTTTGGACTCATCTGTTTCTTGGTCAACTATATTTTTAGTAGGGTTGACTTTTCCTTTCAAGGGTTAAATTTTGTATTAAAATATTTTGTTGACTATTTTTGTTTCTCTAGTTTTATTTTGGTCCCAACATATCCATAGGGCACTAACTCTCTAGTTTTCGGATATATTGATTGCACTTGTATTATCACAATAGATAACCACTAGTTCCTTTATTTTCTTTTTCATTCCTAACAATAATTTCTTGATCCATATTATGTTAGAACAATTTATAGCTACATCATCACACTCTACTTTAGTTGTTGATTGAGAAATACAATATTGCTTCTTTCTTTTCCAAGATACTAACCCCTTTTCAAGAAAGAATGCTCCTCCACTAGTGATTTTTTTGTCATCAATGCTTCTTGCCCAATCTGTATTAGTAAAATTTATTGACTCAATATTTTTTCCTTTCTTATACCATAAACCATATTCTTTAATTCCTTTTGGGTACCTCATAATTCTTTTTACTACATGTTTGAAAAGCCAAAGTTGGCATTGCACGAAAAGATCGACCTGTTAATGCTCGATACAACCAATAGTACTATAGTATGATAGGAGGATTTTAAACCATGTCATGAATCCTTTGACAGATGCTAGCCCATTTCCAAAAATCCTCCTCCTAGCATCACTCATCGTGGCTTGCAAGATTCAAACCTATAACCAAGCTCTGATACTGATTGTTAGAAAGGCTAGAGTTGCTATTGCACCAAAAGATCAACCTGCTAATGCTTGATACAACCAAAAGTCTTATAGAACCATAGTAGAAGATTAAGCCATGTCACCAATACTACAAGGGATGTTAGCCCACTACCAACACTACCATCATGTGATTTTATTTAGGGTTTGCATAAAACCTTATTATTAGAATTCTTTACAGTAACAGAGAGGGGGGTGAATCAGTTACTCGAGGTCCAATAAAACTTTTCACCTATCCTAGTGAGCCCATTAAACACTCATGCATCCAATCTTACCATTGTAAACTTTTAGGTTACTAATAAATCAACATGTGGCAATAAAACATGAAAGATCAACACATAACACAATGATTTACATGGAAACCCAATTTGGGAAAACCCATCAGTAACATGCTACCTTGTTTCTCACTCTTCTGAAGTGATGCCTTTGAAAGGCCAACCCAACTAAAGGTTACAACACATGCTATTAAATATGACCTAGTTAAAGGATTTCAATCACTCTATTAGAAGTGAGCCTAGTTAAAGGACTTTAGGACATTCACTTGGAATGCCACCCTATTAAAGGATTTTCTAATGGATGTTAAACCAACCTTAGTCCAAAGGATTTTTCCCTAACTAATACAATTGCTAGAGAGTAACAATAAGGACTTTGACCTGATAAGACTTACAACTTAGCTTACTGATTTCATGTCACAATTCGGTTCACAAATCTGCTTGGCTTTTAGTCTTTACAGTTCTCATTGCTTGTTATCCCCTTAAGCTTATGTCTCCTTAAGATTCTTTATTGTAGTACTAATTCAGTCACTCCAATGGTCCTTTGATGAAGTAGAGCATCTATACTCTATTCTCCTAGGCCTTCTCTTTGGCACCACTCTCCAACCACTTGAACACACACTATGTCACCTTATGACCATATATTCCTTAAGTAGGAATTCTCAATAAATTTCATGCTCTAAATTTCATTGTCAAAATTAGGGTTTAGATGGATTAGGTAAGATACAATGTCTTCATCCCTTATCTTGTTTTCTTCTAGAAACTTCTCATAGAATCCACCTAAAATTGCCTAAAAATGGTTAGCCTAGAATTTTGTACCACCAGCTCATCATCCTTATCTAGAATCTAGTTCACAAAACTCAGTGTAACAAACTTATTAGCTTAGATCTAGTGAATCTTTGACTTTTCAAGTAATGCAGTAGCTTGAAACTATTGGGTTTTTGATGCTCGACACATACTATGTACTCGGCACCTATTACGTTTTACTTGGCATCAACTATTTTTTTTTGATGCTCAACACCTATTATATTTTGCTCATAACTAACTAAGTTACTTAGCACACACTAAAATCTGCATTTACTTGGCACCAATTGATAATCTACTAAGCATAAACTAACTTTGCTTAGCACCCACTATAGACTTTGTTTAGGCTTTGCAGATAGTCAAAGTAGTACATATTCTTCTAAAGTTTCTAAGTGTAGCCAACCTTTTTATATTCAAGTATGTTACCAATACATCATTTCACCATTGTCTTAATTGATCCTTTCACTTCATTACAAAAGGATAACTCAACCTTTCCTCTAGATGCTATTGTTACATCTTATTGATTAAATCCTCTTCATCAATCAACTAAGTGATAGTACTTGGATCTTATAAGCAATTGTCTTACCAGCAAATAGTAAGTTTGACATCAGTGAAAAAATAATGATTGAAACATACTTCTTCAAGAATCTCTCTAATTTATCAAGATTCCAACTAGGGTAAACTTTAAGAAAGCCGCTTCTAAATAAAGAAATAAAATATTGGCGAATCTTTCATTATTTTGAAAAAACAAAATTATTTCTATTGGCAAATCTATCTTTTTTTATTCTAAATATGATTAATATTGGTGATTATTTTTGCATCATAATTATTTTTTTTGTATAAAACATTGATGAATCTCAATAATAATAGGAAGTTCATTAATCACCATGGAGTATTACAAATCAAAATTGAACATTTTTTTACCTCGTGAAATATTATGAGAATCATTACATATACTTTAAATAAATAGTGAAAAATAAATCTTGGTGATATTTCCCTAAAGTAGCTAATAATTATGATAACTATTGGCTAGTTCAATTTAATTTCTCCAATAACATATTATATTTAGGTAACTCAAATCTATTTATGTAACGAATATTGTGGCGAATATTTGAGTTTAATTTTTTTAATAAAATAAATTATTGAGCGATTCTAAGTATTCTATAACTGAATTATATAAAACTATGGTGATTTAGATTGTATCAAATCTTAAATTATTAGCCAAATTACTAGCCAAAAAATTCTAAAATTAGCCAATTTACGAATATTAGCCACTAAATTATACCCTGATTCCAACAATCTCCCTCTTTGGCATTGATGGAAAACTAAATTGATCAACCAAGTTACCTAAATATTAACTAGGTCAAAATAGTAAGGAAAATGCCAAAAAGAAATCTTGTATCCAAAATTGTTTCTTCTATCAGCATCATCAATTTTCTTATGCTCCCTTTGAATCTTTAATATCTCCTTCTTTCAAAGTATTAGTGTAATTATCTCTTTTGCTGATACATTGCTTTTTGTTCTGCTTCCTATTCGATATTGTCATCTTGATTGATTTATGTTTTTTCTCTTTCTCCCTCTTAGCTACTATTTCTCCCTCTTTCTCTTTTTTGTTGTTTACTCTCTTTGTAATCAAATTTTATCAATTTCTCCCTCATTAGTTCTTTATCAATTTTCATCAGTTTTTGATATTTCTCCCTCTTTGACAACAATGTCAAAGACATAACATTTTAGCATCTTCAATCATACAAATGTAGAATTTGAAGCTCTAGTTTCTCCCTCTATCACAATGCTTGTGACTATTTTGGAATCTTAGCACTTTAACTACTTTAGGAAAAACCTAAAGTAAGATCATCTATGTCAATTTATGTCATTCAACAATTAGCCTATTTGATGTAGGGTAGTTCTTTTGTTACATAAATAGCCTTTGATAGGGGTATTACCCCTAGCTTATATCTAAGATATTCATATGCATCATTAGGTAATGGCTTTCTAAAATTTTTAGCAATTCGTTCCTTTGAATTAACATATTCCATCTTCACCTCTTTGTCTTCCACTAATTCTCTCACATAATGATACTTAATTGCAATATGCTTTATTTTGGCATGGATCATAGGATTCTTTGATATGTTGATGGTACTGGTATTGTCACAGTAAAGTATCATAGGTTTAGTTATCTTTTCCTTCATACCTTTGACTAGATGCTTAATCCAAACAATGTTTGTACAGTTTATAGTAGCAACAAAATATTCAACTTTAGCTATGGATTGTGAGGTACAACCTTGCTTCTTACTAGTCCAAGTGACTAATCTTTTGCCTAAAAATAGTCCTCCACTACTAGTGCTTTTTTTTGTCATCTATGTTACCTCCTTAGTATGCATCATTATAGGCTCTTAACTCAATTTTATTAGTCTTTTTATAGTATAATCCAAAGTCCTTCATTCCTTTTAGGTACCTCATTATTCTTTTCATTTCCATAAGATGATTTTCTCTTGGGTTTGTAGAAAATCTTGCTACTATTTTAATAGACAATGCAATGCCAAGTCTATTGTGTACAACATATTGTAGCTATCCAATCATTGATGTATATAATGTCTGATTTACTTCACCTAACTCATCATTCTTTGATAACTTTTGTCTTGTTATCATTGGTGTACTGACTAGTTTCGAATCTTCCAGTCCAAATGTTTTGAGTATCTCCTTGATGTATTTTGATTGTGTCACAAATATGTCATACTTTAGTTGGTAAACTTATAGATGAACAAAGAATTTGATTTTCCCAAACATAGACATTTCAAACTCATGTTTTATCTGATTAGAAAAATCTTTGCATAGGGCATCCTTTCCTCCAAATATTATATCATCAACAAAGATTTTAGATATTAGAATGTCCTTACCTTTTTTTAGTCTTGATATATAAATTACTATTGTCATTCATTCTCTCAAATCCAATCTTTACAAGGTATTTGTGAAGTCTTTCATACCATGCTCTAGGTGTTTGTTTCAAACCATAGAGTGCTTTGTGCTATTTACATACCATATCCTTGTTGTTGTCATCAACAAATCTCTTTCGTTGTTCTATGTGGACCTTCTCTTTCAATATACCATTCAAAAAAGTAGACTTAACATCCATCTGGTAGACTTTAAAACCTTTGTAAGAAGCATATGTAAGTAAAGTTCTTACTCCTTCCATCCTTCCAACAATAAGGGCAAATGTTTCCCCATAGTCTAGTTCTTCTTCTTGAGCACAACCTTTATAAACTAGTCTAACTTTGTTTCTTGTGATTTCACTATTCTCATCTAGCTTGTTCCTAAACACACACTTCATAGCAATCACATTCTTGTTAGCTAGTATTGGAACTAAACTCCAAGTTTTGTTCTTTTCTATTTGCTCAATTTCCTCTTCCATAGCTTTGCACCAACCATCATCTTCTAATGCATCTCTCACTATTTTGTGTTCTATCTTGCTTAGCAGACATGATTCATTCCTTAGTATCTTCCTTATCATTGGTCTCACATCCTTATTACCAATTATTTGTTTAGCAGGACAATGTCTTCTCACATACTTAGAAAGCCTTGGTTTTGTCCTTGTTTCCATGTTTGGTCTTTTAGCTTTAGAGTCACTATGCACATCTCTTTCAAGTAACTCAACATCTCTTCCATGTGTGTACTAACTTCAGAATCAAAATGTATATTTTTTTCATTCTACAACTCAGCCTCTGAATACAACTCAACATTCACTAGTTGTGACTTGACATATACTAACACTTATTACTGGTAGACTATTGGATTGGTAGCTTCTTCTTCAACAAGCATTCCCTCATAGAAGAATACAAAAGATTTGTATCCTTCTAGTCTTTTGATGGGTTCATCATCATGAACTTTTGTGTATTCATCAAAATTTACATTTGCACTCTCCACAATTTTGTTAGTGTTAGTATTTAAACACTTGTATGCTTTACTTCTTGTGGAGTATACAAGGAATACACCTTCATCACTCTTTATATTAAACATGCCATTTCTAAAATCTTTAAGAATATAGCATTTGCTACCAAACACTTTGAAATGTTTCACATTGGGTGAGTGACCATACCATAATTCAAAAGGTGTTTCATTTGTACCTTTCTTGATTTGTAATTAGTTCGAGGTGTAGACTATAGTACTTATAGCTTCTCTCTAGTATTTTAGAGAAACATTTTTCTCCATCATCAATGTTCTAGCATAGTGTATTACTAATCTATTCCTTCTCTCAGCAATTCCATTCTATGGAGGGGTCCTTTGTGCTGATCTCTATCTCTTGATTCCTTTTTCATTACTAAACATCTCAAACTCTTTTGATGTGAACTCTCCTCCTCTATCTAATCTCAAGCATTTCAAACTCTTACTTGTTTCTTATTCAACCCTTACCAAATACCACTTAAACATTTGAAATGCATCAGACTTTTGCTTTAAGAACATGGTTGTCATCATCCTAGAGTAATCATCTACAAACAAAATTATATATCTATCTCCTTTGTAACTTTTTACTTCTATAGTTCCACACAAGTTAGTATGAACAACTTCTGAAACATCTTTTGAAGTAAAATTTTTTCTTTTGAAACTTGACTCGGTCACCTTACCTAGCTAACATTGTTTGCACATTATATTGTTAGTCTTTTTTAGTTTAGGCAAACATTTTACATTCTTCATATTGTTGATGCTAATAAATTTATCAAAGTTTACATGACATAGCCTTTTATGCCATAGCCATACATTATCAGTTTTAACAATAAGACAAGTGGCATCATCAATATCTAGGCAAAACAGATTGCTCCTAGTTTGGTCTCCTTTTCCTATCAGATTTCCATTACTGTCAAAGATCTTGGCAATTATATTTCCAAATTCAAATTTGCAACCTATATTTCCTAGTTGTGATACATTCAGTAGATTTTAATTCAATCCTTTGATTTAGGAGCATCCTGGGTTGCATTTCTATCCTACATGTTTTTGGTTTTTAGCTTGCTATTGAAACTAGGTTTCGTTGAAACTATATTTTTTGGTTTCTCAGTGCCTGTTCTAGAGTGCGTAACTAATTTTTCTTAATTAATGAAGACCTATTCACTTCATTGATTCAAAAGGGCCTAGATTAATATCTATTTTCTAGTGCACAACTTCTAACTCCTTATAGTTTGGGAGATATGGCAATTCTCTCGAAACATCAATTTCTAGCAGTTCTGCATGATAATTTCCTATACTTGACTTTCAGAGTGGATGCACATTTTTTCTTAAGGAATTATACTTTGCACATAAAAGAGTTTGTAGAGGACCTAGATATCTTCTTATAGTTCAAAGTGTGAGTTCTAATTCAATCAAAGCTAGGAGATATCATAATTTTTCTCGAACATCAATTTTAGGACAGTTAATTGTTGATGTAGGCCAACTTGTGTATTTAATTTAGGTTTGTTTTCATTTAATATTTTTTGAGAGCTGACTTGTGGATTCTCCATGTTCTAGAATGAATTGTAAGCCATTTTGACAAGTATAAATAGAGTGTTTAGGCTAGGAGCTAGGGTAAGGAGTTAAGAGTTGGAAGGGAAGAAGTGAAAGGACAGTTTTGAAGAGGATTACAAAGCAAAACTAGAAAGTGGAAATTTGTTGCTGATCTTTGTGTAGGAATGTAACTTGTATCTAGATGTAACCCAGAAAGGCTTATGGCTAGACATATTTGTTGAATATTTTAAGAATTAATAAAAGTACTTCACTCTTCTTCCTCCTTCGGTATTGTTCTTTGTGTTTTCTTCTATTGTGTTAACTTTTGCAGGGTGGTTCAAAGAGCTAGGTGTGCCCTTGGCCCTAGTTTTCCTTGTCCTTCCATGCGTCAGGTGGTAGCAAAGCTTGTGGTCCATCCTTGTGGTGATTGGATCATGTAGAACCTTGATTTGAATTTGGTTATAGGGTGACAGATCTATGGATTTGACCTATAACTTGTAGAGAGTTACAATCTTGTAGGAACCTAATTTGTAAAGATGGTTCATAGTAGAGGAAATGTTGATAATAATATATTCGATCAATGGAGACAAATTGCAGCTAGATTAGATGTTGTGGAGATAGACTAGAGGAGAGGAGTCCATCTTGAGGATATTAGTGATGATGAAGTAGCAACACCAAACCATAATCTAGAACCTAAAGAAGATCAAGTTAAGGAAAGATTGTTGAGAGTGTTGCATAGGGAAAATTCAAAGCCTACTATCGAAGTTGTTCCTTATGATGGAAAGTTGGATACCAATGTTGTATTGGATTGGATCTTAGATATGGAGAAGTTCTTTGAATATGAAAACACTCCTAATAATAGAAAGGTGAAGATTGTAGTTACTAGGTTAAAAGGTCATGCTTCATTGTGGTGGAAACATTTGCAAACTGATAGACAAAGGAGAGGAAAGGAGAAGATCAAAACTTGGCTAAAGATGGTGAACAAGATAAAGAAAAAATTCCTCCCTACTGGTTACCAAATTAGCTTGTTTTCTGGGTTATTAATCTTTTCAGATTCTAACAAGGCTTCCATAGACCATAATAAATTTATGATCTTTAATAAGCAAGTGAATTGATTTAGAAAGATCTATCTCTTTTCTCATACAACATTCAAAGAATCCCATTTTCACCTATAGCTTTAGATTGTTCTTGTCAATCCACCAAACACTTCATCCATCCATTTTTCTCTTTTTTTTACTAGCTAAGTCACTTAAGACTCGCCTATGGCTTCTTGAAAAATATAGAAAAATTGCATGTGAAAACTCCAAAATTTGTATTTACATGGTATATACATTTTCTGAATATATCCCAAGAGGTTGTATAGGTTCAACCACTAGTTTTTAAGTTAAGGTCATTTTAAGCACACTAACTTTTTGTAGTCTAGTGAATAGTCACAAAGTTAAATAATTTAATTATACCTACGAAAAACAAGAAGTTTGAACCAAATTGCACACCAAAAGTGTATATTCTAGGTCATATCAAATCATGCAAAAGAAATTCCCAAGTCAATCCATTAACATGTAGATTCATGGTTCACATTGTGACTGAGATAAAAGATTGTTGGTAAAACTATTTTCTTCAAATAACATATACATACAGCTATGCCTCCAAACTTGAACTCTAATTGAAAATTATCCTAAATTCCACGCATGTACCATAATTATTTCTTCAAACCCACAAATTCTTCTTTGGTAGTTTGCAAGAAGTTTCCAATGTTGTCAATGACAACTTTTGCATTTTGACACTTTGATCAATCTATTACCCATGAACACCTCAAATGGGTCTAGTATGACTATTAGAGAATGTACAATCTCTTTTAACAACATTTTCTCCATTTCCACTCTATTGGAGCTCATTTGACTACCTTTGACTCTCATTGAAAATTTATTGCTCACAAAGTAACTTTGACACAACTTTTAAGACAATCTTTAACACATCTAATCAACATCTTAACTAGAATCCACCATACACCACACACTTGGGGCTTTATTCGAGTTCTTATTTAATAGTAGTTTAGTTAGAACCACTTACAAACCAAAATTTTATTGGATCTCTACTAAGTCCCTAGGTGTGTTTGCGCCATATATGTAATAATGTCATGTTACAAATTCAAGTAGAAACTAACAAGGTTTTTTTGGAGGTGGCCTAACCTTAGGAATTACTTAATCATTGAAGTAATATGACATGTATTGTTGTAGAGTCATCTATGGAATGCACTCTTCCCCATGTCCATCAAAGGGGTCACAATTCTTCTACTTGCCACTCATAGACACCTCACTCTTAGGCTCTCCATCACTCACCTAGTGGTGGGCTTATTGACTCGCATTGTCGCTCATCTTTCCCATGACAATTTCTCCTGTTGATTCTAGTCAGACTTCCTCCAGTAGAGACCCAAAGTGGTCATTTTAAACCCCTTTGACCTCCAATTTTACCACCCAGAATGGAGGGAGAAGAAAAGATAATACTACTCTCGATGATGGGTGGGATCTTCCTAAGCCATCCTCTAAACCCATTGATGTCTGGGGTTTTGATGATCGTCATGATCCTCCTCCCTTGGGTGGCACTACTTTGGCTACTTGAGGGTAGTTCATATTTTTTTATGAATACTTGATTTTGTTTCTAGTTGTGCACTATATGACCTCTTGTGGAGTGATCTAGTATCCCCCAATCTTTTTTGTGAATGTGTGACTTTAATATTTATATTAATAGAGAAAGGACTATTGATAAAAAAGAAACCTAATCCAATTAATAATATGCTAGATAGAAAAGAGCTCAGAACTATGTAGTTTTTACCATTTTCTTTTATAGCATTTTATAAAAAGAAATGCTGATTTGATGACCTTATTGGATAATTTGTATGAAAATCCCTCAACATCAAATAAGGTATTTCTACAAAAGGATATGTATTCAATATAAAAATAGATAAAGATAGTTATATTTCAAATCATTTAACTGAATTTAGAAGAGTTGTCATTGAGATAGCTTCTATTAATTTTGATATTAATGAAGAGGTTTAGACTCTTAAAATTTCTCATTTTCTAGATATAGCTAGAATAGCCTGGCTACAATAAATAGTAATTCTATTTTTGGTTCAAAAACACTAAAGTTTGATGTTGTTAGTGTAATAGTTTGTGAGAAAATGTGAATGAATAACAACAATGAGATTCTAATGTTGGGTCATGCTTTGAACTTAGAAGAGAAGGGGAAAATAAGAGAAAAGAGAAAATTACATGCCATCATAAAAAATTAAAAGAAAGGTCAAAAAAAAAAGATAAAAAATTGATTACTAATAATATGACAAACAAAATCACAATAAAAATAAATTAAATTGTAACTCTTTTAAGACTGTTAATCACTTAAAAGAAAATAAAGTTACTAAGATGGAATTCTTGCTTACTTAGATTCTTGACTGAAACATCATTTCATACAATTACATGGAAAAATAAGTTTTTGAAAAAAACAAAATCCATAAGAGAAAATTTTTCAGAAAAATTGAAAAGCAATGACTTTAGTGATATAGGCTAGCCTTTTCCCCCCCATTTTGGCCATGATCCTTTATGGATTGGTTGCCTTTGTCAATTAACTCATGTAGTCAAACCATAGAAATAGTCGATCAAACTGACGCTACTTGGAGAGCTAAGTGATATATTCAATTTATTGGAGTTGAAGGATAATGATAGGCAAATGCTCTAACATGGTCGTAGCTTGGAGGTGCTGTCATTTTTATTAGTTCCTACGTAGCAGAGAACTATTGTCGAAGGCTCATCATAACTCGTGATTAATTTTTTATTCCACTCCCAATCAAATTATTTCATTATCTTTGTACATTGGTAACTTTAGTCGTTCTCCTTTTAAAATGAGAAAATATGGTCTATCGCTATTGGTAGACTGTTCAAAATGCTTGTTGGAACATTTCCCTTGGGCGGATCTATGCAAGAGAAGGCGTTAAAATCAAAATGGCATTAGATTCCCAAGTGATCATCATAGCTGGCATGTTTTGGCATGATAGTTGACTACCAAAATGTTGGGTCTATAGATTCTCGTAACGACTGCCCCTGCAAAACAAATGCCACATCAGCAGTCTCTGTAATATGCGGAAAAATCAACAAGAGTCAAAGTCTTTTGAATATTGACTAGTCAACATTAGTCGATTAACTATCATTAACTTTACATATATGCTCAAATTTAAAAGAAACTGTAAATTCGTTACCAGATTACTAATAAACATTAGTCGATTAACTATCATTAACTTTACATATATGCTCAAATTTAAAAGAAACTGTAAATTCGTTACCAGATTACTAATACCAGATACTAGATACCAGGAAGTATAACCATGGCGACCAAGTTGAAAAGAGCTCCAAAACCACCCAGTAAAACCAAGGGAAGTAATGAAATTGTGCAATACATTATTTACACATTCTTAATATGCACTATCTACACATAGGTATTTCCATAAGTTTCTTTTCAATAAAATATGCATTTTGTAAGAGTTATCATAATACAACATTCATAGAATGTGAAATATTTGAGTTGCATGACAATTTTTGGGTATTATCCCACTATAAATCTCAAGCTTCTCATAAAATTCTAGGACAATAATAAGAAAGATTCATATCACTTTTCCTAGTTTATCAGATGGAATCATACTTTAAATTTCCTAATCACTAGGAACTTTCATCCATTTTGAACAACATTATTCCAAATAAGAACATATGCAACATTTAAGCATAAACCAAAAATATAGTCATAGACAATTACTATTCATCAACTTAAACTGATTACAATAGGATACAATATGCCCAAAATTAAGTTATTAGATAATGCATCTTTATTCTAATGACACCTCACTAATTTGGTATAGTACATGTCTGAACATTCACAAATAAACAAGTACAGTATTGGTTCAAGAGTACACCACAACAAGTTAACCACTCAAGAAAAACAAATTTTGGAAGAATGATTATTACATTTCAAGACAAAACTGAATTCAGTCCAATCAAGCAGTCAAGAACATCACATGTCCAATAATGTTCATATTTTTATGATAAATCATAGTAATTTTGTCTTGAATCTGTTAATGAGTAAGGAGCAATTTTTAAATAAACAAAAGCTTGACACTCAAAGCTACCAAGGAAATGGTGAAATAAATCCCTATGTTTGCAGTTAAAGGGAGTCAATGATTTGAATGAAATCTAAGTTTCAAGTATTTCCCATCAAGATCTAAGTAATTAATTATGATAAATGTAAGTAATTAATTATGATAAATGTAAGTTAGTGACTAATACATGGAATAAGACTATTGCTAAAATGTCACCTATAGCATTCACTCACCAATGGAACCATCTTTATCTAGCACAACTGAGACTACAACTGCTCAATGGTCCAATTCTTACATTGTGACAGGTTTTTGCACAAAAGTGTGTTTAAATATCACAACACATCATCCATCATAGAGTGGTACCTCTAGTTCGTACTGATCTAAGATACCGCCCTTTCATATCTACTTGCACTTTGTGTAATATGAAATTTAAACCCGTGACCTCTTTCCATTACTTAGAAGTGTATAATTACCAGCCTTTTAACCCAGAATGATAATGCTTATCCTGAATATTACCTAAATTCAAAAGTCTGGTGGCCTTTCCAGTGGGGGATTTTATGTTAATACAGATGAATCATGGCCTTTCCAGAGGGGGATTTTATGTTAATACAGATGGATTTGAAATAATATGATGAATCATGGAATGTGATCTGAAATGTTGATGAAAAATTATTACACAACCTACTCGAAAAATTGTCAAACACAAATGGATTCGCCTTTTATTAACTCTCCAATCAAGTTCTTCACTGCAACACAGCCTCTACAGTAAAATGGGCGCTTAAAGAAATGTGATCCAGATTCAAAACTCTCTCAGTGCAATAAGGTGACTCGAAGCTCCAGAAACAACAATACGGGACTAAAATATAATAATGAACAGGGTAAATACATAAGGATGACCCTTCACCAACAAACCCTGTATTGGGCCACCTATCATCCCCCCAAAATAAGTTGAGAAACAGTGCACGCAGTCACAAAACCCTCTGTACCTAAATGTAAATTCACCATCGTTCACAGGCACAAACAAGTATGTTTTCAATAAAACTCTGCCCCAGATTTTTTTTACCATTTTTGCCTTTACTTGTGGATCTGTTTCACCCAGAGCATAATAACAGAAAATTTAATCACTTAAAAGATTTCCATGTCAAACCATTGTCACTTGCTCATCAAACTAATCCAGAATTCAGTAAGAATTTGTGGAAAGGAAGTGTTAAAACTCAGAAGTGATCTTGAAAAATGTGGATACTTAACCAAATGCCAGGTGAGCTCGCGTGCTCCGTCCACCATTATCGTGTGTAACTGCCCCCCTCTCCCCCATTATCTATCGTTGTGTATATCTAGAACTCCTGAGATGCGCTACCAATCTCTGCCCCCTTTTCCTTCCCAGGTTTTTTCGGTAATAAAACGCCTTGAATATTGGGCAATACGCCCCCATTGGCTATTGTTACAGAACCCAACAACTTACTCAACTCTTCATCATATCTAACAGCCAACTCCATGTGTCTGGGAACGATCCTGCTCTTCTTATTCTCCCGTGCAGATTATAACGGTTTCTTTATATAACTTCCATTCGAAAATGCACCCATAATTAATATAATGATTTTATTTTAATTAAGGAATGATTCATTTGTTTTGATCCTCGTGGCAGTCTAATAACGAATTTATCGGTACGTGAAGAAGTGGTTGTGACATCATGACATTTTTACAAATGGCATAACACTTGGCATAGCTGCATGCTTCTTTTGACGTGCAGGTGAGCCATGTGTAATATTTATTTTCTAGATTTGATTCATTTCAATTTTTGAAACAGAACATAATACTTGTTCAGCTACAGAAACAATGAGGATAGATGACTTATGCAATCACTGACCGTGCCACATTTGAATGTAAAATTGTCTGCAATTGCAATTTTTGTGCAATCAACTGGATGAAGTATCAGATCAGATTGGGAACTGAACACATTAGAAATTATCCAACCCCTAAGCTTTCTACTTTTCATCAACAACAATCTCATGACAGTCCCCCTGAATCACCTTCTTTTACTTCTCAAATGAAGGTTCAGTTTAGAAATCTGTTTTAAGTTCAGAAATTTGTTACTTTCTTTTGTAGAATTTGTCCATATTTTGGCACATCTTTTCTTTCTTTTATTGTTTTGAGGTCTTTCTTTCATCGTTTTGAGGATATCAACTTCAGATTTAGCCCTCACTATGATAGATCAACGACAATAAACATCACATTAAACTTCCTTGATACATCAGCATAAGAATCAATCTAACAATGGCAGGATTCTGTTAAAACCTTACAAATTGTTTGATTATAATATCTACTCCGCAATGCTTTGGAAAATTCATAGTCCTCCAAGCCAATTTTTATTTAAGAAAATATAAAGAAGGTTCTTTTAAAAGGCGAGCAATTAGAAACCTATTTACTTTTTTTAATTGACAATTTTTTCAACTCAAACTAATATAGAAATAATCATACTAATGTAGAAATAATCATAAGAGAACATTAATCTTGTCCTTGTAAACAAGGATTAAAAAAATGATCCTTAATGGAGCCTGAATGATTGTGATATATCTCTTAACAAAATAGAAGATCAACAAAACACTACAGCTATTATGGCGAGGCCTGAGCCACCTAACAATCAACATTAATCTGCATTGAATTTGATTCAGTCTTCTTATCTCTTTGTTTCTAAACAAAATTAATCAAAATTAAAACAAATTTTCTGGTCTTCCGTAGGAACTTGGCTGCTTTGCAGCTCTTGTTTAGTTAGACTGCACATACCATTGGTGGTTTTAAGAATGACAATAAAACAACTATTTATAAGATTAATGTGACAACAATGACTGAAGAATCTACACTAATTTCCCAAGCTCTAAGGTTGTAACACAGACAAAGGTGATTATGGTGATAGGAAATAAGTTTGTTATGACTGGAATAGAGTCAATTTTGGGAAATTCATGTAAATGGTTTTTCTATAGACTAATGAGGACATTACTCACCATTTTATTAGACTAAATATTTTCATTTTCTTTGATTTTTCCAAAGTTCATTGAATTCTAGATTCTCCATGACACGAAGAAAGTAATCAGTAGTTGCAGCTTGAATGCATTAGTTTGGTATAAAGAAATTTTTCTTTTGAACTTGCAAGCGATTGTTTTGTATGGCAGTGTTTGCCTCTATATTCCATACTTATATGAAGTCATCCCTATTCCCTTCATATTGAAATAATTACTGTGATTACTGTGAAAGCAAAATGCTAATAACATGGTGCATTGACCATGAAGGAGGAATGTGAATTGCTCTGTGTATTGACTGTCGAAGAGAAATATGAAAAGTTGTATCCATTACATGTTTTCAATAGAAGAGAGTTTACAGTTTCAGTAAATAAATATTCGATTGGAACAAGGTGGAAGTTTTATGATAAGTTCCAAGAGACTCATTGGAAATGTGTTGGTGACTAGGTACATAGTTCCAAGAGACTCATTTTCAGGCGCAATGTAACTGTAGGAGTGATTGAGCATGAAAAATAGTATTAAAATAGACATAGAACACTTTTTAAATTTTATGTTAAGCCTATAGTTGAGAGGGAAGAGTGCAATGGTTGACGAAAAAATATTTATTACCAAATAGAATTAACTAGATATGGTTAGTGTGGCGTGGAGTTTCAACATTCTGTTAAGGAATTATAATATTGTCATGGATTATTTTCTTTTTGCAGTGGAGAGAAAAATGTACATATCTACATTTTGTTGGTTGTGAGTTTATATTGTTGAGGAAACATTCAAATATAGGAGGAATTATTATAATAACGTAAGTAGATAGAGTTTTTACATGTAAGCATCGATATTGATTGTTTAGGAGTTATTATAATAACGTAAGTAGAGAGAGTTTTTACATGTAAGCATCGATATTGATTGTTTATGTGTGACTTGAACTGCATTAAAGAAAGTGATATTAAATTTATGATAACGACTGATTCTACAATAGATAATATTAGAGGAGTAGTTGTTTAATAAGAGGTAATAGCATTTTACTATTGTATCAAAGTTGAAACAAAATAGGGTGCATTCTTCAAATGTGTGTTAATTGATTTCAATAGGTGAAAAAAGTTTTAAAAAGAATATTTAATATTGATATATGTTTTAGTGGTAGTAATTTATATTCTATCAAAAGATCAATCTATCAATGTCTAATTTAACTAGTAGACTTATAGAATTTATGGGAGGTGGTTAAATCATGTCATAAATCTTATTAAAAATATTGGTACACTAGCAACAATTGCACTAATCATGGCTAACATGAACTCAAAATTATGGCCAAGCTTTGGCACCAGTTGTTAGTAGTAGTGGTTTTCATTGCACTCAAAGATCGACCAATCAATGTCTAGTATAACTAGACTAATAGAGTTCATGGGAGGTAGATAAACCATTTCACAAATTTCATGAGGGAAAGTGGTGCACTGCCAATAATATGATTAGTAGATTATTCTTTCATAAGGAAGAGGAAAAGACAATTACAACTTTATCTTGAGGATGTAGAAATGATTATGGAGTTATACCAAGATGCAAAAAATAAGATAATTAATTCAAGGAAGAAACATTAAGACAAAGACAAAGGAAGAAGTTAACAAATGGCCAACAAAAGGATTTGTAATAGTTAGAATTTGAGTTGGCAGACTTAAAAAGCATATTAGAAGATTATGAGAAATTCAACAATAAGAAGCCAAATAAAAATTAAAAAAAAAGATTTACAACAAAGGTATTGAAGAGTAACGAAGAGCTAGAAAAGAATGAATTAATTTATTCATGCTTTAGGAAAGAGTCAGTTTTTGAGAGGGAAGCCATTGACATGAGGGGTATACAAGGAGTCACAATGTTAGAATAAGAAAAGGAAAAATCTATTGAAAAGTTGTCAAAAATATTAGTGGATAAAGGACCCTTGGATGATTTTTCCAAGAGTTATAAAGAGAAGAAATAAATAAATATGATGAAGATAGTTATAAAGAGAAGAAATAAATTAATATGATGAAGATGAAGAGATAGTTGACTTTGATTAAATTGTTGAGTTGTTATCTTGAAGAATGGAAATGCATTAAAGAGTACAATGTGAAAAGAAAAATGGAAGACTACAATTTAGAAGAATGAAACTCATCACAAGAGAAGGCTCAAAAAATTTATTAGTAGACACAATCCACATTGCAAAGGGAGCTACAATAGGTGTAGAGATATTTGAAATTCTCATTTATGATGAATATTTATTGGCTTTAGAGAACACAACATGTTGGAAGTAGCTAGGGGATTGTCTTGGGAATCCCAATAGTGATGAAAAAGAGTACATCATCAATTTCTTAAAGAGGAAATAAGGATGCTTGAGGTTGAGAGAAAATATAAGAATAGTTTTGGTATAAAGGATAATGTCCAAAAGGTTTTTTTTATGAACATCACACTAAGCTAATAAATGAAGGTCTCCTCAAAAAACATGATATGGATGTTGATAAAAGATTGATACAAGTATGAAAATGTGTTTTTCTAATTTTTTTGTCACTAATGTTAAACCTGCTACCTATTGGTAAGATATTTACTTAGATGATTTGAGTACTACCATTTGTTTGATTGGTGAAGAGGATTTGATCAAATGAGGTCAAGAATCCTCATATGTCAAAGTAGAGTAGTAGCAGCCTTTAGAATAGTAGGGGACCCAGCACCACCCTTTGATCAAATGAGGTAAAAATAACACATAGAGGAAAGGTTGAGTTATCTTATGTAAAACAAGTACAAAGATTAGTTAAGATAGTGAAAATATAGTGGATTAATTATCTACTTAAGGTTGCAAATGATGGATACACTAATTTAGTCTAGAAGAACAAGTAAGAAAAAATGAGTCTACTAAGCTTGATAAAATGCACAGTAGGTGCCAAGTAATGTTAGTGCAAGCCAAATAGAAACTCAATTGGAGCTAAGAAAATCTGAATTTTAGTGTATGTCAAGTGAATTGTAGACATTGTAGAGAAAAGTTAACATAGTGTAAGGCAATTGAAGTTTAGTTGATGTCGAGCAGATCAATAAACTTTAGTATGTGCTGAGTGAACTTCTACTGGATGTTGAGCAAGATAGTATGTGTCAAGCATGAGAATGTTAGTTAATACCGAGTGACAACATTATGAGTTTGATCATGAATTTGATGAATCTAAGCTAACAAGGTTGATTTCTTGGATTGTGTGAACCATGTGGAAGATAAGCTTGATGAGCTGGTGGCACAAATTCAAGGAGGATTGAGAAGGAAGTTTTTAGAGGGAGAAAAATAGAAAGATGGTTAGATTCAATGAATCCTACCTAACCTTAGAATAGAAAATTGTGATTAACCAAAAAAAATCCAAATTCTCTTTATAAGGGATTACAAGGCCAGAAGCAACTGTTGGCATGTGTGAGAACCCAATGAAGACAAGGAGTCTAGGGCATTGCTTCATATGGTGGCATAAGGAAAGAGTCTCCAATTGACATGCAAAGAGAGAAGGCTTAAAGGGATGAATGCTTGAAGGGTGAACAAGCTATCAGAGCTAAAGTGAATGAAGCCAAGCAAAATGGAGGAATGAAATAGAGATATGTAATCTGTAATTGAGTTGTGATTGATTATCATATCAAATCCTTACTGTTACTCTCTAATAATTGTATCAATTTAGGGTAAATCCTTTGGATTAAGGTTGACCTAACGGTCATTTGTAAATCCTTTAACCAGGTGGCATTCTCGTGGAATGGCCTAAATTTCTCTAACAAGGCTCACTCCTATGGAAACATCTATACAACCATGAAAATGCACTTCCATACGAAGGAGAGGACTTAGTTAATTTTTTAAAAAGTTAGAAAAAGTAATATAAAAGAAGTGCATTTTCGTGGCTGTATAGCCACGGGCCACTCCTAATAGGGTGATTAAAATTCTTATCTAGGTCACATTTCACAATGCGTATTGTAGCCTTTAACAAGGTTGGCCTTTCACAGGGCAGATCACTTCAGAAGATTGAGAATTAGTAGCATGTCACTGGTGTTTTTTCCCAAATTGGGTTTACACATAAAATCCTTGTGTTATATGTGTGAATGATTCTATTATGTTTCATTTTTACATTTTTTCAAATTGAATTTGACATAGGAAAATAACCTACAAGTTTATGTTTTAAATAATATGATGAATGCATGCAAGATACATGTTAAGGAGATATATGTATGAGTTTTGTTAAGCACTAAAAATTTTATTTGGGATTTTTTGACCATGGATAACTAATTCACCCCCCATCACACCCACCCCCCCCCCCCCCCCCCCCCCACGCTTACTTATTCTAAATTATTCTAACAATTGGTATCCAAGTTGTGAGAGATAGTTTCAAGGTACTATATGTCAAAGATCAAAATTCCTAAGAGAAAGGTACCCAGTTTTAACAAGGAAAACTTTCCTGGATGGAAAAGTTTGATGAAGCTACACTTAGGAGGACATGGTGATCATACAAAAATTACAATTACTATAGAACATGTTGACCTTGTTGGAGCCCTCACTACTGAAGATCTAAAAAAGAAGAAAGAGCACAATTAGGAAATGTTGGAGATTGCATCTGCCCTAAGTTATTTTGATTTTGATGATATCAAAGATTGTAATATTGCAAAGAAAATGTAGGATGCTCTTTAGACCATCTATGAAGGAGTCACCAATGTTTTAAGAGCCAAATCTAAAATTCTTAGAGTTAAATTTGATAAAATGAGAATGGAAGAAGGTGAGAACATTGTTCAATACTACTTTAGAATAAAAGAAGTTGTAAATGCTATAAGAGGTTCTACTGGTAAGATAGATGATGATACTATGTTGAGAAAAGTATTGAGGATACTTCTTTCCATCTATGCTATTAGAGTTTTTTCCATACAAGAGTTGAGATGTATACTTGTCACTAACTTGACACTTAAGGATTGGTAGGTAGGCTTACTACCTTTGAACTCTCAAATTTTGATAACATCAAATTTGAGAATGTTGAATCTTCTTTTAAAGCTAAGTTGTAACTAAAGAACTTGATGTGAAGAAAAAGAAAAATGTCAAATATGTTTCTAGTGATAGTGATAAAGATGAGGAAGATGTTGAAAAACTTGAAGCATTGTTGGCTAAGAGAGCTCATAGAGTAAAAGGAAAATACAAAGGTAAGATGCATATTATATATTTCAGTTGTAATGAAGTAGCTCATATTGTTGCTCAATGTCTAGAGAAGAAGAACCATAGAAGTGGAGACAAGTTCAAAAGAAAAAGAGATGAGAACAACAAAGACTACAAGGATAAAGGAAAGAAATCATGCTACATTATTGAAGAGGAATCCAATGAAGAATCTGGTGATCATGAGGATGAATTTTTCTATGTTGCAATGTAGGATGAATCAAATGAAGATGAGGTAACTACACTTGTATCTTATGTGAACAAGAGTGACAAATGGATTATTGATAGTGGTTGTTCCAATCACATGACTGGAGAAAAAAGTAAGTTCAATTCCCTTGTGAATTATGATGGAAATAGTGTTAGATTTGGGAATGATGCACCATGTCTTATCAAAGGAAAAGGATCAATTAAGTTCATAGATAAGATCACTTTTTATAATTCTGATTATGTAAAAGGACTAAATTACAATTTGCTAAGTGTTTCACAATTGAATAGTGTTGGCTATAAAGTTGAATTTGGAAGTAGAAAAGCCAAGATATATGATGCTAATCAAGATTTAATTGGGAATGGTGATCAAGCTAGAGGTAATATTTCAATCTTGATATGAATGATGCTACTTGTCTAGTTGTACAATTTGATGATGTTTGGCTATGGCACAAAAGGCTATGTAATGTTAATTTTGATAATTTAGTTAGTATTAGTAAGATGAAGAGAGTTAGAGATTTTCCAAAACTAAACGAACTAGAGAATGTAATATGCAAAACAATGTCAATTAGGCAAGATGACTAAATAAAGTTTAAAAGTAATACTATACTTAAAAAGGAATTCTTCATCTATTTCATACTAATTTATGTGGACCAATCAATGTGCAAAGCTATAAAGGTGACAGATACATTATCCTATTTGTTGATGATTGTTTTAAGATGATAACCATTATGTTTTTGAAGCAAAATCTGATGCATTTCAAATGATTAAGTGGTACTTGTCTAGAGTAGAAAATGAAACTAGAAAAGGGTTGAAATTTTTGAGATCTAATAGATGTGGAGAATTCACATCAAATGAGTTTGAGATGTTCTATAATGATAGAGGAATCAAAAGATAGACTTTTTTGATGAATAGTCCTTTTCTATTAATAAAAATATACTAAGATTACAATTCAAAAAAAAGGGTCAGGGGATACAAGATCACCCTAAGAATGAGTTCACACAGCCATACCCAGAATAAAAACACATGGTCGCAACCAAAATCAAACACTATTCATAAAATATATATATATATATATATATATATATATATATATATATATATAAGGCAACCTTAGGCAGCCAAAGCAGTGCTAGCTGAGGGTGTTGGTTCATCTCTATCATGGAAGCCTCAATCATCTTTGGGATTGGGGGGTGGGCTGGGAATAATCTTGCCATCATCAAGAGTAGCAGCAAGAGGATCTTTGGCCACAAATGAGAAATCACTAGATCCAGGCAAGGCCATTTCCTAGAAAGCACTCGACGAGCACTAGGAGGAGGAGCCAGGGACCAAATAGATCCACCATAGGATGAGGAAACTGAGTGGCACCTCTATGCACTTTTTCCACCACTAGGAGAGTGGTGGCAGGAAGCCTAGGAGTGCGGGGTGTGTGAGTGGCAGCCTAAGGAATGGTGTCGCAGACGGTAGCCACAAGTCATTGAGGCATCTATCAAGGCATTAGGAGGAACTCTTGCAATTGTGCAAGGAGCATTACCCCAATGGTTTAGCAGCTCCTACAGGTGAGCTACCTCAATGGCAACTTTGTTAGCTTGCACTTGAATCCGCATAATTACATTATTACAAATGTATGCCTTAGTGTACATGTGATGGGGACACAACCCAACACAGAATGGACACAACAGGAAAGGGGAAATTTTATTAACTATGAAAATATGCTAATACACTCAGAATAGAGAAAATAGACTTCTACACATGCCCTATGGGCCTACAATAGCACAAATCTAGAGATAAATTCTTCTCCTTGTACCTTCTCTCAAACTCCAGTCCGAACTACCTTTTTCAATGCCATAAATGTCCTTAAATAGACCCCAAAGGGTTAAGGATTAGGAATACATTCTAGAAAGTGCTAGTTGGCATCCACCGAGAAAATAGAAGGTTCCAAAAGCCGTGTTAGAAGTCATCGCAAAATTAGAAGAATCCAAAAACAGTAACCGAACTTTCGGGAGGCATAACTTTTGAACCGTAACTCCGATTGACAAACTGTTTACATTTCCAAAAAGCTCTCGAAGCGCTCTATAGCCCTATGGACCAGCCTTGCTCATCCCCCATTTTTCAGCAATATACAAGGTCATTTAATGCCCTAAATCTAATTTTGAAGCATTCTTAGGAGGTCTCTAGAAACTGAAAAAATGCAATAACTTTCAAACCGTGGTGACTTTTGACCTGATTCTTTTTCTGGAATTCTCTAAATTACAATTACAATCATCTGGCCAATTTACACCTCCTAGTTCACCAAAATGATGGCTCAATTACATACTCCTATTTTTTAGGCATTTTCACGTATCCTACAGTGCTCAAATACTCTAACCTAGAACACTGATAGTGGAACTGTGAGAGTTGGAACCTTTATTTGACCCAAATGGGTATCCAGAAATGAAAAAACATGAAATAGAAACTAAGTCTAAGTACCTTTTTTTTTTTGGTGACATAGGATTGCCCTTATACCTCTGGATGCTCCTGCATTAGACACCCAGGGTAGATTGAAAAGTGAACCTGCCACTTTATGGATGGTAGAGGAAATCTCAAATAGGAAACCTTAGTTGCTAATATCCAGGTTGAGTCCTCAATCAGTTGGCCTTTCCACTTAACCAAATAATCTTCATACTACCTATTTCTGGTACTCCTGCCCACACGATGATCTAGAATGTCTTCTATCTCCTCCTTCTTAGAAGCAGGAATCAGACATGGCTCTAACATCAACTCCTCATCTGCACCATCATCATGATACTCTGTTAAGTCTGCAATGTTGAAAATAGGAGAAATATGAATTCCATCTAGTAACTCACCTCATATGCATTTCCTAAGTCATGTTTCTTCAAAATTTTGCAAAGGCCAAATTTCTTCATCTTCAACTTGTTGTAAGTACCTACTAGAAATCTCTCCTTTCTTAAATGTACCATGACTAGATCCCCTACTTGGAACTCCTTATGTTTTCTCCTTTGATCAGCCCTAGCTTTATACTCTTGATTCATCTTGGTAATGTGTGCCTGGACCTCCTCATGTAGATTCTTGATATGTTCAGCAAACTCTTCTGCTTCAGCACTTGTCCTTTCCCCTTGCTCCATCTTTCTCAATTCTGGTGCAGTCCTTGGGCTACTTCCATATACAATTTGGAATGGTGATTTTCCAGTACTCCTATTTATAGAGTTATTGTAAGTAAATTTCTCTTGTGGTAGAATCAAATCCCATCCCATTGGGCTTATCCCCAACTAAACATCTCAGCAAATTGCCCAGACTTCTATTTACCTCTTCTGTTTGACCATCAGTCTGTGGGTGATGTGTGGAACTGAATTTCAAGTTTTTTCTCAACTTCTTCCAAAATGTCCTCCAGAAACACCCAACAAATTTAGTATCTCTGTCAGAAACTATACTCCTTGGGAGACCATGTAGTCTCACTACCTCTCTGAAAAACAAGTCTGCAATATGGACAACATCATGAGTTTTGTGGCAAGGAATGAACTGTATCATTTTGGAGAACCTATCAACCACCACAAATAATGATTCATTACCCCTTTGTGTCCTTGGAAATCCAAGAACAAAATCCATACTTATGTCCTCCCATGGCTTTGATGGAACATGCAATGGTTGATATAGTCTAGTATTGTGACTAAATCCCTTGGCCACTTGAAAAACCTGACAACTTTGTACAAACTTCTTCACATCCTATGATATCTGAGGCCAAAAATAATGTTCTCTAAGAATGGCAATGGTTTTGTCTCGACCAAAATGTCCTGCCATCCCTCCACTGTGTTTCTCCTTAATCAAATTTTCCCTCATGTAACCTCTTAGAATGCATAATTGACTACCTTTGAACAACATACCATCCTGAATCAAATAGTCTAGCCACTTGGTTCTATCTACATCAACATGCTCTTTACAAGCTTTCCATGCTTCAACAAAATCAAGATCCTCAGGGTACAGATTCTTGAGTTCATCAAATCCAACTACTTTAACCTGCATTACTGTAAGCAACAACTGTCCCCTACTTAGTGCATCTGCAACCCTGTTATATTTCCCACTTCTATGCTTCAACACAAATGTATAGCTCTACAAGAATTCTACTCACTTCATATGCCTCTGATTCAATTTACCTTGGCTATTTAGGTACTGTAATGTCTGGTGATTAGTATATAAAAAAAATTCCTTTGGCAATAAATAATGCCTCCATTTCTTTAAGGCTTGAACTATTGCATAGAACTCTTGATCATAAACAAAATACTTCTTCTTTGCATCATTCAATTTTTTACTAAAATATGCAATAGGCTTACCTTCCTAGCTCAATATAGCTCCAATAGCACTGCCACTAGCATCACAATCCACCTGGAATACCTTTCTAAAATTTGAAATTGCTAACATAGGTTGTTCTGTCACCTTCTTCTTTAGCAATTCAAAACTTCTTGCAGCTTTTACAGTCCACTTGAACTCTTTTCTATCCCCTCTTATTGTGTCAGTCAGGGGTGCACATATGCCACTGAAATTCTTAATGAACTTTTGTAAAAACTAACCAAACCATGAAATGATCTTACCTCAGTAGTAGATCTTGGAGTAGGCCATTTCAAGATGGCTTCTATCTTCTCTGGATCCATTTTAAGACCTTCAAGTGATATAACAAACCCCAAGTAGACTAACTCCCTTTTTGCAAAGATACACTTCTTCAGATTAATTAATAGTTTCTCTTCCCTCAACCTTTCAAGGACACAATGAGTATGCAATAAATGTTCTTCCAAAGTCTTGCTGAAAATTAAAATATCATCCAAATAGACAATAACAAATTTTTTGAAGAACTTCTTAAGTACCTCATTCATAAGCCGCATGAAGGTGCTTGGGGGATTCATCAATCCAAAGGGCATGACTAACCACTCATAAAGAATTTGTATTTGATGATAGCCACTTTTGAGATCTATCTTTGTGAAGTACTGAGCTCCACTCAAACAATCCATAATATCATCCATCCTTGGCAAAGAAAATCGATACTTGATGGTTATCCTATTTATAGCTCGAGAGTCTGTACACATTCTCCACTCTCCATCCTTCTTTGGTGCTAGTGCTGCAGGTACTGCACATGGACTCAAGCTCTCTCAAATCAAACCTTTCCTTAATAGCTCCTAAACCTGTCTGTTTAGCTCCTCAATTTTAGTAGGAGTCATCTTGTTAGCAGCCTTGTTAGGAAAACTAGCTCCTGGGATTAAATCTATCTGATGACTAATTTGCCTTACTGGTGGAAATCCTTCTGGAACATTATCAGAGGTGACATCTCCAAACTCACCTAATAAATCTGAAACTTCAAGTGGTATTTCACTACTACCTTCCTTATCTTTTCTAAGAATCAAAGTATATCACATACGCTGATGTTTCATGCCATCTAAAAACTTCCTTCCATCAACAAAACAAATCCTAGCACTGCTACATACCTTTTCACCTTCCCTTTTCATGGGCTTCAATTTGTGGCAAACTCCATCCTTTGTTAGAGAGTATGTGTTTGCATGACCATCATGTACTGCATGCCTATCAAACTGCCACGGTCTTCCCAACAATAGATGGGAGACATCCATAGGAATAATATCACAAAGAACTTCATCATGGTAACTCTCAATTTTAAATTTTACTAAACATTGTTCACTTACCAGGACCTTATGATCATCCTTCACCCAAGCAATCCAATAGGGCTGGGGGTGTTTCTCCCTCTTGAGCTTCATCTTAGAGACCATTTCCTCTGATACCAAATTATCAATGCTACCACCATCAATGATCATATCGCAACATTTATCTTCACACTTGCACCTGGTACATAATAGACTCCTCTTTTGTCCTGGTTCAATCTCACCACTTAGTAGGACCCTTTCATTTACTAAAGTCTCTCCTTTTTCTACATCCTTTGAATGTGATGATTGTGCATCCTCATCCACATGCGCAACCCTAGCTTGGCCTTCAGTTCTCCTATCTATCCTTCCTTGACATTGAGCGCATTCAAAGGCACGATGACCTTCTTCATTGCAATGGAAATAGGTACCATGGAAGCCTCCTCTTCCTTGTCCATGTCCTCTACCTCTTCCTCTCTGATTTCCAAAGTCTTGATCATGGGAGTGGTTGAAACCCTCGTTCCTCTTGTTTTTTCTAGTACCCACATCTTCATTTTTCTTTTGGGTCTCATTTTGACCTCCAAATGACCTACCACTGCCCCTTCATCCTTGACCACACCCTCTTTGTCTCCCTTCAAACCTTTTATTTAACTTCTCTTCAACTCGTAGGAAAAATTGGTATGCCTCTTCAACACTGGGCATTCTTATTAGACTTAATTCCTCCTGGATACTAGGTCGCAACCCACTAATATAACAACAACCTTCTCCTTATTTGCTTCTACATGCCCTGCTCTAATCAAAAGTTGGTAAAACTCCGTCGTATATTCCTGGACTAATCTTCCTGCTTGCTTTAACCCATGCATCTTCTTAAATAGATCAAGCTCATAGTCAACGGGAATGAATTGCTTCTTCAATTTGTCCGCCATGTGATCCCACCTTGTGATCTTATCCTTTCCTCTTCTATTTCTTTCCAATTGAACCTCTTGCCACCAAATCTTTGCATGGCCCTTCAGTTTGGCCTTTGAAAACTTAACCCTATCTAGATCCCTAATATCCTCATATTCAAAGTACTCTTCAAGTTCATTGATCCAGTCGATCAACTCATCTGGTTTCAGATTTCCTGAAAATACACCCACATCAATTGTAGGTCTTTTCCCAAACTTAGCAATGGCCCTAAAAAGCATTTCCTCTTCCTGATTTAGAACTTCCTTGTCATCTTCCCCTTCTAGTCCAAATTCTTCTTCATTTTTGTCCTCACTTTCGTCACCTGTAGCAACATTCGCTCCCCTACAGAGCTCCTCCTGCAATGCTTGGACTTGCCTTTGGAGGGCTCTAACAACCTCAGGATTAATAGCTCTGGCCCTTCCACTATGCTCTCTTCATGGAGGCATCTTCTTAACTCAAGCCCACAACCACACAGTCCTGGTGCAAACTACCTTACAGTCGGTGCTCTATCTACACACTCAAGAAAATTGGCTCTGATACCACTTGATGGGGACACAACCCAGCACAGAATGGACACAACAGGAAAGGGGAAATTTTATTAACTATAAAAATATGCCAATACATTTAGAACAAAGAAAATAGACTTCTACACATGTTCTATGGGCCTACAATAGCACAAATCTGGAGATAAATTCTTCTTCCAGTACCTTCTCTCAAACTCCACTCCAAACTGCCTTTAACATTGCCAAAAATGACCTTAAATAGACCCCAAAGGGTTAAGGATTAGGAATACATTCTAGAAAGTGCTAGTTGGCATCCACCGAGCAAATAGAAGGTTCCAAAAGTCGTGTTAGAAGTTGGGGAAAAATTAGAAGAATCCAAAAATGGTAATCAAAATTTCGGGACGCATAACTTTTGAACCGTAGCTCCGATTGACGAACCATTTACATTTCTAGAAAGCTCTCAAAACGCTCTATAGCCCTATGGAAAGCTCTGCTTGTCTCCCATTTTTTTGCCTTGTACGAGGTCATTTAATGCCCTGAATCTAATTTTGAAGCATTCTTAGGAGGTCTCCAGAAATTGAAAAATTGCAATAACTTTCAAACCGTGGTGACTTTTGACCTGATTCTTTTTCTGGAATGCTCTAAATTATAATTGCAATCATCTAGCCAATTTGCACCTCCTAGTTCACCAAATGATAGCTCAATTACATACTCCTATTTTTTAGGCATTTTTACGTATCCTGCGGTGCTCAAATACTCTAACCTAGAACACTGATAGTGGAACTGTGAGAGTTGGAACCTTTATTTGACCCAAATGAGTATCTAGAAATGAAAACACATGAAACAAAAACTAAGTTTAAGTACTTTTTTTTTTTTGGGTGACACAGGATTGTCCTTATAGCTCTGGATGCTCCTACATCAACATGGCAATATTAATATATAAAAAATTGTGTGTCAAAGGAACATCATTCCTATCTTTCCACAATAAAACAAAATTTCCATCTTGAAAGTATGCCAAATCTGGGTGAATTTCTGAGGGATTCTAGAAGAATCACCCAGTAGGATCATGTGCCAAGAAAAGGGTTTAGGCCTTAATGGCTTGAAAAAATCATGAATCTAGTGCCAATAATTTTGGGCACACCTACAAAACCAAAAGATATGCAAGAAAGACTCTGGTTGTCCACAAAAAGGGCATTTGAAATTTGATACCCCAATATTCTTGAGCTGAGGCCCCAAGGGAAGACCTTGGAAGGCAAGGCACCAAGAAAAATGGGCAATCTTGGGTTCTGTTATAGCACTCCAAATGGTATCAAAGCATTTTCTCCATTGAGAAAGAGAAGATTGCAAATGTCATCTCTGGTTGAGCATGTCCACCATAAGAAGATGGGGAAAAAGCCATCTATATCCCAAACTTGGCTTATAATTAGAAAATGAAATGGCAAGATACCACTTCTAATCATGCCACCAAGGTCAAATAGATTGAATACCCACTTTATGAATTAAGTGGACTGGAATTGAAGAGAGTAATAGGTCAAAAGTCTATGGATTTGAACAGATAAGGTGGTACTAGACTTGCATATCTTACAAGGACCTAAAACTCATGGTAACCCTTGAGAAGAGGTCCTTCAGACTTTGATGCCTTGTTTGAAAAAATGCAAAGCACTAGCACCTTGAGTCTTGGCAAGAGGAGTACCCTAAATGGAAAACAAGCGATACCACCAAATGTTCTACTAATTCAAGGAGAGGCCATTGTAGAACTCATCACCAACCCATCAAAGCCAAGTCTTAATAGCTTCCCAAGCTTTCCATATGATCTTGATGACAAACGAGCCCTATATGGTCACTGGCTCATGCATGATGAGAAGGGTGTGGAAACCAATCCCTTTCCAAGTAGATCTATTGATAGGAAAGCCAAAAGATATGCAATGTCAAACCAAAATATTCCAAGCTTCATCTCCAATGATAGAATGAATAATCCATTTAGCACAAAGAGCAAGGGCTTGTTTCTGAGTGGAAAGAAGGCCAAGACCACTAGATTCTTTTGGGAGACAACAAAAGTCACAAGCAACTTTGTGAAAGCTATGATGATTAGAACCAAAAGCCCAGAGAAAATCCCTAAGAAATCTTTCTAACTTCTGATAAGAAGCTTTGGAGGTTTCCCAACATGAAGAATAATAAACATGAGTAGCCACAAGAACCTTCGAGCAAATCTGGAATTTGCCAACAAGGGAGAGCAGTTTTGTAATCCAATAATTAAGCTTCCTGGTACTCTTGGCAAGCACAACATTCTAAAGTTCAATAGCCAAAGCCTAGAAAAAAAAACAAATGCCAAGAAAGTGGAAAATATCCCTATGCATAACCCATTTCCATTCAAACTGGTTGAGCCAAGGTGGAGCTGGCAAGAATGACTAACAGAAGCAGAGCATTTTATGCCATTGAATGGCAGATCCAAAGGCTTGAAAAAAGGTGTCTAGGAAACTTATAGCATTGTTGATGTTTTCTTCGTTGTCTAAAAGAGTGAGAAAGGAATCATCCACAAAGTGACCATTAACTAAATAGGAAGATGATTTAGGCGAGGAAATGCAACAAACTAGTCCAAAAGACACAGAATGAGCTAGCAAATAGCCAAAACCTTCAATAGCAAGGACATAAAGCACTAGAGCCAAAGGGAAACCTTGCTTGATTGAATGAAAAAGACCAAAAGCCTCTAATTGCAAATTATTGATGGTAGTGCAAGCATTAGCATTGCCAAAGAGCATCTCCAGGAACTGTAAAAAATTGGGGCCAAAACCCAGAGCCTAGAGCATAGCCAAAATAAAGGCCATTCAATGTGATCATAGGCTTTAACAAAATCTATCTTTAGAAAGATAGCCTTCTATTTGGACTTGCAAGCCCACTCCATGCCTTCCCAGACAACAATAATGTTGATAATAATATATATGGACTTAATAAAGCTAGTTTTCTTAGGGCGCACAATTAAAGGCAACATGTGCCAAATTTTGAGAGTAAGTGCCTTGGCACTAATCTTATAAGACAAATTCAGAAGGGTAGTCAGCCTCTAATTGTATATGTCCTCTAGATCACTGGCTTTAGGTATGAATTTGATATTTCCTTTATTTATAATGGCTCCTAAGCTTTTAGAATGATAGGCTTTAAGATAAACTTTGTGCAAATTAGGACCTATATGCTCCTAGAGGTGTTTGTAAAATTCACAGGGAAACCCATCACACCCAAGGGATTTGTCATCAACCATGGAGTAGACCACCTCTTTAAGGTCTTAGAGGGAAAGAATTTTCTCATAGAAAGCACATTGCTCAACTGCTAGGTGGTTTGGAGTAACAGAGATACACTTTTTGAGAGCTTCCTCCAAAGCAACCGAATTTCCCTGTGAAGCAAACTTGTTCTCATAATGATGAACAAATGCTTGCAAGATGTTAGGGAGACTAGAAAGAACATTGGTTCCTTGTTTGATCTTTTTAATCCCAACATTGGTATGATAGGCTTGAAGAACCTAAAAGGAATCCTTTGAAGCTATATTGCCAACCTTCAACCAGTAGAGATGGGCTTTGATTTGGGCTCCTCGAGTAGCATAATTATTAGCAACTTGTTTTTCATGTCAAAGCTTGGCAAGATGAATTTGAAAATCCATACCAAATGGATTAAGGGTGAGAGCCTCAGAGGATTTTTTGACTGCAAACGTGTTGACTTCATATGACCACTTTCTGGAAACTACCAACTGTCGCCCATAGATGCGCAAAAAATGAGTAGTTCTGGTAATGGAATCATTCCACTATTAAATCCATCCCTTTTGGGAATGTAGACATGGCTCCAAATTCTAGCTACATAAGATATGTGTGATGGTGGAAGTATGCATCAACATAGACGTATTGAGGAAGAACTGAGACTTGGCAACTTTTGGGATGACTGTTTTCCATGAAATGACAAAATAAATGAGATAGTGGTCAGATAATGTCACATTTGTTAAGGGAATGATAGGTAAATCTCAATCCTCAGAAAAGAGAAAAAATATTGTGCAGTAATCATGGCATGATCAAGACGCTTTAAAATGCAATTAGAGCCAACTCGAAAGTTGGACCAAGTGTGCCAGACCCCACTATCCTAGTAGTGGTTAATATTAGGATAAAAAAGGCCCAATTTATTGTGCATGTAGTACCAAGCTTCCCTTTCCCTAGTTGTCCAATGAAAGGGAAGAATGTCATCTTTGTCAAAGGCCACTTCAACCATAGTGAAGTCACCACACATGACCCAAGTAGCTAGAGGCAAATTGTTAGCCAGCCAACCCCACATCTAGGATCTTTCCACAACATTATTGGAATCATAAACATTAATGACTCCAAAAGAATGATTGTTTTAGATTACGGTAAAAATAGGTTTTGAAGGGACCCCAAAACCCTTTTACATCCTCAAAAAATGAAAAAACATGCTAACCAAAAGGAAAGAGTCCATAAACCTACTAAAAAGTAGTATCAAAATCAGGTTTTACAGGGACCTAAAACCATAATTAAAGCCCAAATAATAAACCCAAGTTTTACAAGGACCTGGAACCGATAGTATATAAAAAACTAAAAACCAGAAACTAGGACCAAACACAAGAACCAGAAGAACCAGCTAGCAAATAGGACCTACATAGGAACCTGACCAGAAAAGAAGACCCAAGAAACTATTGCAATTCTGTAATCATCTTCACACCCTCCTTACCAATCTTAGTCATATCCTAGATGGATTTAGCAGTCGAAGAAGCAGCATCAATCAAAGCTTTTTTCCTTGAACTCTATCTTGTCCTCTTGCTCCCTTTGAAGATATGGTTCCTTCATTAACTCCTTTACCCAAAGTTGTTACCACTCCACAGATGCTTGAGGTGACTTGCTCCATTTTTGTTCCACTTTCCCTGATGAGCAGTCTAAGATTCTACTCATAGTCCTTTAGTTTTTTTGGGATATCTCCCATTTGCACCTCCATGTGTTGAATAATAGCCCGATCAGCCTCCTGATTATGTTGCAATGTATCCACTTTCTTCTTTAGCCCCATTATTTCATTATATAACTAGGAGTCAACCTGAAGGAAAGAGTCAGCTTTTTGTTTAGCAGAGTGGAGGAAGGAAAGACTGGTTTCCCTCTCCAAGGAGTCACCCGCATCATCAACAATGGTGTGTGGAACAGGGCCATCTTTATCAATATGAATCCCCCCGTCCAACGGTTCCATCTCACCAGACTCCTCTTGAGTATGGTGGCTCTGTCCCACCTTATCATATCCCTCAATCTTCTTCAGAGGAGTGGAAGCTTTCCCCATATTTTCCTTCTCACTCAAAATGGCTAAATCATTATTTTGTTTCTCTTTGTCACCTCCCCCAGACTCGAGATGAGTGTCCTCATTTTCAGACTTTCTTTGTTCTGAATTCACCTCTATAGTATCTTCCTCTCTCCCCTCCTCATTATTGTCTCTCGAGTTTGGGTAACCATCCAGCTTAGAGCTAAACTCCCTAGCATCTGTCCCCTCCTCTTCCTTAGGGGCCTCCTTTTCAGAGTCATCAGTGCTCTCCACCTTAGTGTCCTCTTCCTCAATATGTCTTTGAGAATTGGAGGGTTTCAGTTTAACCTTTATTATCTTTTTGACACTCTCATCCATTTTTCCAGTAACAGGATTAGGACTCTTATGCTTGGCAGTAGACGGGGATGAAGCAATGGACTTATTTTTACAAAAACCCTCAATGAGTAAAATTAAAATAATTCTATGCATGGGGTCAGAACTGTGTGAAATAATAGCAGAATGAAGAAAGGTGACAAGAGAGTAACTACACCACCTCGGCCAGCTTTGTGCTGAGAGGAAAACATAATGCCATCCTACCAAATGACATAGCATGTAGAAGAGAGCATGAAACTAGAAATCTTAACTTCTTGCAAACAAAGAAAATCAAAATTACCAAGTCTATGATAGGTATCTTGGACATAGTACTTTCTGGAGAGGTCTGTAAGATCTTGAACATTCCATGATAATAAATGCATGAAAATTATTCCATATCATCCTCATCCTCAAGAGAGGAGTAGCTATTCTACAAGAAGGTAGAAACCTAGTTGAAGTCAGAAGAAAAATCCTCTAAACTTATAGCCTATTGTTTCACTTCTGGTATCTTCACACGTCCAGGAGGACTGTGAGAATGCCCTGTCACTTGTGGTGCTATAGATGAAGCAACAAGAGGGCTACAAACCACATTTGAGGTAGAAGCCCTAGTGGCTTCCTTAATCCCCTATGTAACAATAAGGTTTGAAACTTGTGAAACCCCCAGAATAGGTGTTGTGGAAACTACTTTCATCCCTACACTGGTTAGAATTGACACTCTTGTGGGGATAGGAGGAACTACAAGAACTACCAAATAGGATTGTTTAGGGGGCAATGGATTCAAGATAACCTTGCCCTTGTGTCCAACAGTAACCCATTCCTCTTTTTTCCCTTCGGTTGGCTTGGCAAGCACTTCTTTAGGCATGGGTTTAACCCTAGGCATAGCCAAAGGGAAATCCCTGATCTTGTGTTCCACAAACTGGAACCTATAATAGCTGTTGGGGAGGTTCAAATAGAGAACCTTTGAGAGAAGGTTTGATACCCAATCTAGATTTTGAAATTTTTTTGAAGATCCTTGGAAAGATAAACATTGACACAAACACATCTTTGTGGGCAAGCATTAAAAATTTTCTCAGGCTCCTTTGTGCCAACTTTGCAAAAGGCTTTGGAAATGGACACAATGAAAGGCCAATATGGAAAGGGTAAACCTAGGAACCCAACACGCATAGGAACCCTAAGACTTTTATCACCAGAGATGTTGGCGGTCAAAATTGAAGCCCTAATTTTGAGTACCATTGAAGAGTTTAAGCCCTATAAATGCTTTTTGATGCATATGTATCTGGCTATCCATTTAAGGCCTAAGAGGTGCTTAATGCTTCTAATACCTTGCATTCAATTCATCTATATGTTTCATGAAGTTAAATTTCCATTCTGAGCCATTTCGTGAAGTTCTATTTTTTGCAATGTCCAATTCTGCATTTTTGCTTAAAGTGTCAAACAACAACAAGAGGCTATGTTTGCAATTGAATATCTCATACCCAGTTATGTTTCATGAATCGCTACTTTGGGAAAGCATAGTTTCCATACCAGAGAGCCTATGTTTCAAATTTCAAGTCATTTCAAATCCATTTGACTAGGTTTTGAATCCCTCAAAGTTGGTCATTTATTGATGTCATGCTGATGCAATTTGTTTTGAATTCTGGGAAGCCCTGCTTGACTTGTTATAATTTTGACCCATTTGAATGAAATGATAAATTTCCTTTTTCATTGCATTTTAGAGGTTAGAGACTTGCTACATTTCAAATTTGAGCTTATGACGAATCTGTTTGATCAGTTTTCAAATGCGATTCCAAATGCAATTTGTAACCTTTTACTGGTGTTTAGAAATGTAGATTGGTTGGTACCCCTGTTAAGGATGTCATAACTTGAGACCTGTGATAGATGAGATCAAATGGATTGTACCACTATGTTGCACCCTAAAAATACTTCAAATGTGCCAATTTCCAAGTCTTGACGAATCTGTCTACACACTTTCCCAGGTCAATTCCATTTGAAAAAAATGCTTTTTCGTAAGTGTTTCTAGTCTGCAAATTCCGAGTTGCCCCATTTGATCGCTCGCCATTTGTGCCTAGTTATTCATCATGAGCCCTAATGGTAGATTTATATTCTCTTCATAACAATGAACCAACACCCCAGTTTTCACTTTCTCAAGTGTCAGTTTGCCCAATTTTTAGAGCCAAATCCAAACGTGTTTTATTACTTTCTAACATATTTTCTTGCAGGTAATTATGAGAAGGTAACTTTGACAGTCAATATATTTTGGTTGAGAATTTTTCATGAGATGAGATTCAATAGGGTAGGAGTATGCAAAAAAGAGAATCAATGTGTTTGATTCTAGAGCCCAATCAGGTGTTTTAAATCAATGTTTAAGGCTAGTCAAAGGACCCTGGCACGAAATTGACAGTTGGCAAAAAAGGGGTAAAGTGATTTTCAAAAGTTGAATTAATGATGAAGATTGATTTCAATTATAATCAGGCATTCATTGGATCAATTTGACATATTAGTTGTTTGGAAACAAAAAATTTTTTAGCCGGACCCACTTTGGGCTCTGACTAACTTCAACAAGTTGATAAGATACCACATCAACTATGATGCTCCATTAGAACATCTCTAACTATTTATCCACAGTGTCTCAAGAAGTCAAAACTTTGATACTAGATTTGGAAAATATATTAATGCATTCAAATAATCTATCCTTCTCCTCTGGTTGTTTATCCAATGTGAAAAAATGCTTGCTAAATGGTTAATGGTTGGTATTGTAACAACACACATTTAGAAAAATCTTGGTTAAAAACTTGTATGCAACCATAGACGGATCAAGTTTGGGAGCATTAGAAGTCTATCAACATGATTGATTTCATGCACTCAAGAGAGAAATCCCAGGCACTAATTACTAGTTACCAAGCAGGAAATCTATTGAGCAAATCAAGGAGCCAATGCAAGCAAGATACAAGGATACCAAAAAGTGCATAGAGTCAATTCAACTGATTAGTAGTCCTTATGAATATGTAGGTACTGATCATAAAGGCTTAATAAGTGAATGGGATTCCTAGCTAATGGTCAAGGCATATTTCCCCAATTTGGATAAAATGTGTTAGAAGATGACAGTTGTGTCCTATCTCAAGGTCATATTGCATGTCTTTCCCAGGTCTGAGAGTGTGATTAGAAAACCCGTGAAAGTTTCATTTATTATTTATCTTCCTCCAAGCCCACAGCCATGGCTTTGAAGTAGAACACCACAAACAATAAAAAAATTGTTAGCACACAATTAATATGAACCAAGGAGTGATGTGTCATTTTTCTACCAGTGGCTCCCATATGTAGTTTAAAATTGCTTAGTGTTGGGGATGATACTGCTCCAACAAACAGAGGAGACCCACATGAGCAATAAGCAATAGATTTGGAAGCAAGAGGCAGGGCAAACCAAGCAAGAGGGAGGAGTCAACACCATGGGAGCTTCCTTGCAAGAAGGGAAGGTGTCTTTCATAAAGTAAATCGATGCCAACCAAGTACTCCATGCAAGGAGCTTCGAGTGCTGAAAGAAAATTATAAGAATTAGGAAGATGGTATTATTAGATTTAAATATAAAGTGACAAGCTATTCAATGGGTTTTTTATTTTCTATTTCTTCAAGACAGAACCAATCTTTCTCTAATGCATATTCTATTGACCATGGGTAAACTAATTTTCTAAATTCAGCATGTAGAACAGGAGGAAAAAGAGACCATTGTATGTGTTTTTCTAGCACTTTTTTGACTATAAGCAAATATAGAGACATTCTACCCATCTAGTGTAGACAGAACAAATGGTTGGATGTCCTGAAAGAAGCCACTTGCATCCATTACAAAAAAAAAAAAAAAAAAAGCTACTCCCATGCTAAAACAAAGCAGCACACACAACAAACAAAGGGCATGAAAGAAAGGAGGCCATGACATGAGATTAGCCAAGTTCCCACGTTTAAAATGGAGAGAAGCTGTGAGTAGAGGAGAATGAAATATTTAGGATTTTTCATCCTACATTGATAACTAGGTGTAAACTTTACACCTTAAATACAAAAGTGTTCAATAGCTTAGTGTCTCATAGACAATGCTTTTTAAAAGTTAAGGCTTCTGCATGTGGGTCCTAGCTAGCTAACTTTGGAGGTTAAAAAGTTAAATTTTAAACCAATATACAAATTGGAGTGTTGAAATCATCTAATGATGTGGAAGTCATGCCAGAAAATTTGAAAGATCCGGCAAGGTGCTATGTCACCACCGAAAAATGGCTAGGTTTTTCGATAGCAACATAGCGACCTACTGGAAAACCATGGAGATCCAATGAGGAAGTTGTGGGATGCAATAGTAGTGATGTGGGAAAATTACTATCTAACAAGTGGCAATACATGTGGTAGTGATGTGGTGGGAAGATCTCATAGATGAACTAGATTGCAACATGTGGCACATTCGATGGTGGTCGACATGTCACCAAAACAAAGATGCACACCAATTAACCTAGCAACATGGCGACCCAATAAAAAGTTGACACATGGTAATGAGCTAGTGGTGAAGTGGATGATTCATAAAGTGACATGTGGTAGAGGTTTTAGACATGGAATGCTTCCTGAGGTGTTGATGTGGCGGAGAGTGATACATGTCATGAGGTTGCTATGTCATTGATGATGTGGCAAAATGCTAACTAGGATAGTGACAAAGCAACCAACAACGTGGCATGATGACATGGCATGTTGATGTGGCAAAACATAGTACAAATCAAATAATCCCATCTAGCATCCAACTGGTAGGGTTCAGATGCTGAGCAGGAGTTAGCCAATTACAAGTTGACATGTGTTAAAAGGGAAGTCAACCAAGTTTGACCCAGATAGAAAAATGAGAGAATTTTCAAAGTCATAAAATTAATTTTTTATTATATCTTCCCTGAATCATGTGTAGGTCCCTTTTTCTATAAAGTTTGATTTACCCTATAGTTTGAACTTTATAAAAGGTCAAATTTTTGCAACATTGCTTGGCAAGACTATAGAAGGAGCCTTGATTTTCAAAGGGGCATAACTTGGGAAATTTTTATCTAAAATATGGACTTCAATATACTATTGGAGCCTGGAGGAAATGAACTTTCTAAATATCAAGTCAGATTTTGTACAGGTATTCACCAATTCAAGCTACAAGCAGATTTGTAATTTCCAGGGCATTCTCAACAGAATAGGTAGATTTCATCATTATGCATCCAAGTTGGATAGGAGGCAGATATGAAAGTTTGTTGAACCCTAAATTTGGAGGAAATTGATTCCAAAAAGTTTTCTTGGCTTCTAGAGGTCATATTTAACTAATTTTTCAATTTTGCCTTGAGTTCAAATTTGGCATCAAAATTAGTTATGATTTTCAATCAAATATCTTAGATACTTCATGCTTTTGGAGGACAAAATGATTGAAGATTTGATATGTAGTTGCAGAGAGAGAGATTAGAGAGATTATTTTCATGCTATGAAATGTTTTTCCAAGTGGACACATGTCATTCTTAGATCAGGTCTAGGAATTCTCTCCTCCTATATCTTTCTTTCTTTCATCCATTGTAAGGGTTGGTTCCAGTTTTTGGAGAAAAACTACTCATTGTTGTGATACCATTTTTTGGTTCTAGTTTTGATGTGTTCCCATCAATGTGACACCATATTTTTTTAGCAATTTCTCTTGTATGAATAGCAATAGGAAAGATAATACAGCAAGTTTAGATATATTAGGTGTTTCTATGTTTTGATTTCATGCATATGAATGTATAGTTGAAACGAAATGAATACAATTGAGTAGAAATCTCTTTAGTTGCATTCTAATTCTTGTCTCCTTCCTCTTATATTTGCAATGTTTTGTGTTTAAGAACAAATATCTTAAACTAATTTGCAATCCCTTAAGGTTGTTTGTCTAGATAAGTTTGCCATTGGAACAAAAAGCCAAGTAAATGCTTATTTACCTCAACAGGTTCGTAGGTTTCATCAGAAGGATATTCAATAAATAGTGAGAATCCTGATGAAGATAGATGTCTATTTACAAGGTGAATGGATAGATCAAATATCTGAATATATGAATATTTCTCAGGTATCTATATGTAAGTATTTGATTCATAGAATTGCCCAATTGATAAGGCATTGAACAGTTATAGGATCAATTAGTTTTTACTACTGCATATTTGGTGTTTTGCTGAAATCAACATCATTAATCAAATATTTTTCTCCTTTTAGGTTGTAGAGCTGAAAAGTCTAACCCCCACTCATCTTATGAATTGCATTGTTTTTCATTTAGCTATTGCAAATCTATGTTATTGCATGAGTTAATAGGAGAAATAAGGGTTAAATCTATTAATTATAGATTCAAGAATATGTTTAGCACTGGTACCATATAGATTGAATCTGAGGTCCACCTACCTAGCTTTTGCAGAGCCTAAAGTAGAAGAAGGGTCTAGCCTTATAGTTGGCCGAGTGTCTAAAAAGATGTGTTAAGGATGGGAGTTAGCTGCCCCTAGATGTGTCTTGTTGTCATTGGGATAATTTGAAACCTGTAGCATTTTCAAACACCAACAAAATGGTGACGCTGCTAGGGAATCTATGAAGGAATTCGTTGTTTAAAAGTACTAGAATCTCTGATATACATATCATTTTTAGAATCTATATAATTGACAAACCTTGAGAATTTAAAGAAAGATTCAATACAGTAAGAAGAATTTGCTACAATAGCAATGTCATGAAGTGTTTTCCATATCTCTACTGAAGATTCATGTTCCCCAGTTAAGTTTTATCCATTTGCAATATTAACTTTGAGGTTGAATGTAAATTGCATTGCTAAAGAGTGTTCATCTTAAGTCAATTAAACCGATTGTTGTTTTCAAAGTATTTCTATAATTTCAGAGTTAGAATTGTGTAAAGGTGGTTTCTCTCTTCTAAGTCTTTAAAGATTTGCAAAGTTCTACAAGTTGAAAATCCAGTTCAAATTTGTCATGTTATGAATTATGTTTTAAATCTTCCTCACAATTGTGAGTGGTGAATCTCTAAAGGATCTTTGTACTAGTGTAGATTGGTTACATCTAAATTTTTTCAGGACTTTTCAATTCAATTGTGTAGATCTAAAGGTTATGTTAAGTTTTAGACAAGAAGAGAGTCTACGAGTTCCTGACTGATGAGTTCTAAAGTGTTGATTGATTTTCTATCATAAGAAATTTGAATGTTAAAATGAATCATAGTAATGATTTTATTTTGTTCTCCTCAAGGAGATGGTAATTCTAAGGATTTGATCAGCAGTGTGAAGAATTGAAATCAACACCTATGCCAATCAGTAGATCAATGTTTTCAAGCATCAACTTAAGGTATTTTCCACTTTCATGTGATTTCATTTCCATGAAAGTAAGCTTTACAAAATATTCTCCATCAAATGGTTTTCAACATTAAATAGGAGAATGGTGTAACACATCTCAACATACTTTGTAAAGAATAGATTCAACAAAAGTCTTTTTACATTTTGAAGTATGTTTGAATATCTAAATTTGTAGAAAGAATTCCAGATCTACTACAATTAATAATTTTTGAATGCAACCTTGGTGAATGAGTTTTAAATTTGTGAGAAATGTCAAATTTCCCTTCACCTAGTATACAGTCCATGGATAAGAATTCTAGATGTGTTTCTACCAAGAGATATCTACCATTAGTTTTTTATGGTATTCATGGTTTTCCAAACCTTGTGCCTTACAATCTTAGAAAATATTTTCCTAATTTTGGTGGGAACTATGAAAATTCAACCAGTCATCATGTTTAGATGTTCAATGACTTGGTTGATGATTTTGAAATTGCTCATGAAGATGTGCATATGAAGTTATTTGTTCAGATCTTGGAAGGCGATGCTAGGGATTGGTTTTCCTTTCTACCAGCATGCTCAATTTCATCTCAGGAGGAATTACTTTCAACCTTCATGAATCGGCTTGCGAAAATAATAAGCATATCTGATTATTTTAATAAGTTCTTGAAAATCCAAATCAGGAATGATGAGTTAGTACCTAAATTTAATTTTAGATTTGCAAAATTTTTGAATGACATTCCTGAAAGTTATAAGCCAGATGATCAAGTGTGTTTAGTGGTTTATCTCAGTGTATTTGATAAGAAGATGAGTTACTTATTGAGAGATAAAGAGCCCAAGACTTTGCATCAGGCATTCATGAAGGCAATAGAGATTGAGAATAACATAAAATATGGCTTAAGCTAGAGTCACTTCTCTAGGAATGCTTGTGGCAAGATGAGGTGCAAAGCAAAAATCAATGTCATGAAGAGTGTCTGATTTCAGATCAGCAAATGGATACTACTATTGTTGTAAATGATTTGGTTGAAAATTTAGAATTAAAGACATGTGAAGATAAAGTCTCTTTGTTGCAAACAAAAAATGATTTCATTCTTGCTGAATTGAATGCATATGTTGGTAATATTATAGCATCAGAAGATAGAGTTAGTTCACTTGATGAGTCATACATACAAGATGTAAGTTCAATCATTCCTTCTCGTATTGGTGATTTTCTATATGATGAAAACATATCGAATCAGGAAGGGGAAAGGTACTCACCATAGTGTGAGGATAAAGAAGCTAGAAGTGATGTGTCAAGTGATGAAGGTGAAGTTGCTAATCTGATGTATTATGAAGAAGCATCATGTGAAGACAATGATGAGAGTGTTTTCTTGAGTCAAGAAGAGGACATTGATAGTACATATTTGTCTTCATATGAATTAGATGCAAATTTTGAAGAAGAAATCAATGATGGAAGTGAGTACTCTTATGTGAGTAAAGGTATGAGTTATATTTCTAAATCTAAAAGTGAAGTTTCATTTCAAAGTTATGTGAATCAACTTGAGGTTGAAAGTTGTGAAGAAGAGTTGTCTACACAATATGAGGATAAAAAGATTGTTTATAAAGATGAATTGATTAGTTGTGTAGAAGAATATCTTGAAGATATATGTAGTAGTAACCAACAATATATAAATTTTTTTGAGATTAATGCATTAGCACCTATTGATAAGATAAAAGGTGAATGGTTTCCAAGACATTTGAATCATCTAGATCAAGACAATGAAAGTAACATTGATTTATATTCTACATGCTTTGTTAATGGAGTTGATGGTGTGTCTTCTCGTGATGATTTTGATTTTTCTTCTTCATATGCTGAAAGTGTCCATGACAGTGATGTTAGAAATGGTTTTAATTTTTTGACTAATTCATTATATGGTGAGGAGTTTGATGTTGATCAGCACATCAAGTATCATAATGTCTACAAAGGTGCTTTATATGGAATTATCAACCCTCTTTTTGAAGAGCACATGGATGGTTCATATTTAGTTGAGGATGACCTTAATGATCATACTTTATCCTACTATTGCAAGAGACCATATTGTTCTTCTTTAGAGTTTGGCAGTGATTATGAGGATGATGTTGCATCTGATGATGTGGATAACAAATGTGTTTGACAAAGTTACTATTGAAAATCAGCATGCACCTTGTAATGAATTTTATGATGAATACTCTTATGTGATGACTAATCCACTTGCTAATTTCAAAGAATCATTGGAGGACTTTGGATTAGTTTTAGATTATGACATTGATGACATGTGTGAGTACAAATCTAATTGTTAATTTGAATACAATCTAGCTATGCACAAGGATGCACATTTTCAAGGTATGTGTGATCCCTTTCCCCAAGTTGAGTATGAAACTTTCATATTCAAAACCAATAGCATGCATGATTCATTTTTTGAAGAAGATTTTCAATTTGAGTCTAATATTTTTGAGAATGCTGATCAGAACTTTTATAATGAGCAAGTGGTTGAAAATGAATCTAGTTTTTATATGCATTATGAAAGTGAAGTGTAGATTTAGTTTGGCCAAGTGAGTTGATTCATGATGCTAATCTGATTAATGAGACTAAAATGAATAATATTTCTAGCTTACCTTGTGTACATTCAGATGAAAATCAGGTTTATGACAAAGATAAGAAGTTTTGTTGAAGTTTGGTGGTCTGGAGTCATCGTGTGTAAATAATAGGAGTAGTAGTTTCTTGCTTTCAATAAAATTGTTCAAGAGGAAGTTTTTTTTGGGTGGTCTACTTCTTCCAAAGATTTGAATGCTTGCCATGCCCACAAGGGACATGCATCCCCAGACAAAGCCTGTTGGCAGTCAAAATTGAAGCCCTAATTTTGAGTACCATTGAAGAGTTTAAGCCCTATAAATGCTTTTTGATGCATATGTATTTGGTTGTCCATTTGAGGCCTAAGAGGTGTTTAATGCTTCTAGAACCTTTCCTTTAGTGCATCTATATGTTTATTGAAGTTAAATTTCCATTCTAAGCCATTTCGTGAAGTCATGTTTTGAGCAATGTCTAATTCTACATTTTTGCTTAATTGTCAAATAGCGATAGGAGGTTGTGTTTGCAATTGAATATCTCACACTCAGTTATGTTTCATGACTCACTGCTCTAGGAATCTCTAGCTTCTTTACCAGAGAGCCTATGTTTCAAATTTTGAGTTGTTTCAAATCCGTTTGACTAAGTTTTGAATCCCTCAAAGTTGGTCATTTATTAATGTCATGCTGATGCAATTTGTTCTGAATTCTAGGAAGCCCTATTTGACTTGTTATAATTTTGACCTAGTTGACCAAAATAAAAAATTTCCTTTTGGATTGCATTTTAGATATTAGAGACTTGCTATGTTTCAAATTTGAGCTTATGACAAATCTGTTTGATCAATTTTCAAATGTGATTCCAAATGCAATTTGTAGCTTTATTAGTGTCTAGAAATGCATATTGGTTGGTACCCCTGTTCAGGATGTCATAACTTGAGATCCATGATAGATAAGATCAAATGGATTGAACCACTATGTTGTACTCTAAAAATACTTCAAATGTGCCAATTTTCAAGTCTTGGAAAATTCGTTTGCACACATTCCCAGGTCAATTCCATTTGCAAAAAATGTTTTTTTGTCAATGTTTCCAGTCTACAAATTCTAAGTAGCCCACTTTGACCGCTCACCATTTGTGCCCAATTATTTGTCATAAGCGCTAATCACATATTTATATTCTTGTCATGATAGTGAACCAACACCCCAATTTTTATTTTCCCAAGTATCAGTTTGACCAATTTTCAAAACCAAATCTGAACATGTTTTATTACTTTCTAACATGTTTTCTTGTAGGTAATTCCAAGAGGGCAACTTTGATAGTCAATATCTTTTGACTGAGAATTCATCATGAGATGACATTCAACAAAGTAGGAGTATGTAGAATAGAGAATCAGTATGTTCGATTCCAGAGCCCGATCAGGTGTTTTAAATTAGTTTTTAAGGCTAGTAAAAGGACCTCCTAGCATGAAATTGGCAGTTGGCAAAAAAGGGGTAAAGTGATTTTCAAAAGTTGAATTAATGATGAAGATTGATTTCAATTATAATTAGGCATTCAGTGGATCAATTTGACATATCATTTGTTTGGAAATGAAATTTTTTTTAGCTGGACCCACTTTGGAGTTTGACTGACTTCAACAAGTTGATAAGATACCAAATCAGCTATGAATGCTCCATTAGAACATCTGTAACAATTTATCCACATCTCTAGAAGTCAAAACTTTGATACTAGATTACAAAAATACATTAATGCATTCAGATAATCTATCCTTCTCCTCCTGTTGGTTATCTAATGTGGAAAAATGCCTGCTAAATGGTTAATGGTTGGGATTGTAACAACACACATTTGGATAAATCTTTGGTTAAAAATTTGTATGCAACCACAGATGAATCAAGTTCGGGAGCATTAGGATTCTATCAACATGATTGAGTTCATGCACTCAAGAGAGGAATCCTAGGCACTAATTACTAATTAGCAAGTAGGAAATCTATTGAGCAAATCAAGGAGTGCATGCAAGTCAGATATGAGGATGCCAAAAAGTGCATAGAGTTTATTCAACTAATTAGTACTCCTTACAAATATAGAGGTACTGATCATAAAGGCTTTATAAATGAATGGGAGTCCTAACCAATGGTCAAGGCATATTTCCCCAATTTGGATAAAATGTGTTAGAAGATGACAGTTGTGTCCTATCTCAAGGTCATATTGCACATCTTTCCCAAGTTTGAGAGTGTGACAAACAAAGTTGTGAAAGTTTAATTTATTATTTATCTTCCCCCAAGCCCACAACCATGGCTATGAAGTAGAACACCACAAACAATAAACAATTTGTTTGCACATGATGAATATGAACCAAAGAGTGATGTGCCATTTTTCTACCAGCAGCTCCCATATGTAGTTTAAAATTTCTTAGTGTTGGGGATAATACTACTCTAGCAAACAAAGGAGATCCATGTGAGCATAAGCAGTAGATTTGGAAGCAAGAGGTAGGGAAAACCAAGTGAGAGGGAGCAGTCAATGCCATTGGAGCTACCTTGCAAGAAGGGAAGGCATCTTTCATAAAGTAAATCGATGCCAATAGAGTACTCCACACAAGGAGCTTCAAGCATTGAAAGAAAACCACAGGGATTAGGAAGATGGTATTAGTAGATTTAAATATAAAGAGACAAGCTATTTAATTAGTTTTCAATTTTCTATTTATTCAAGAAAAAACTAGTATTTCTCTTATGCATATTATGTTGACCATGGGTAAACTAAGATTCTAAATTTAGCATGTAGAATAGTAGGAAAAAGAGACCATTGTATGTGTGTTTCTAGTACTTGTTTGACCATAAGCAAATACATAGACATTCTGCCCATCCAGTACAGACTAAACAAATGGTTGGATGTCTTGAAAGAAGCCACCTACATCCATTACAAAATAAAAACACTACTCCCATGCTAAAACAAAGCAGCCCACACAGAAAACAATGGGCATGAAGGAAAGGAGTCCATGACATGAGATTAGCCAAGCTCCCAAGTTTGAAATGGAGAGAAGTTGTGAGCAAAGGAGAATGAAATGTTGAGGAGTTTTTATCCCACATTGATAAGTGGGTGTAAACTTTACACCTTAAATACAAAAGTGTTCAATAGCTTAGTGTCTCATAGACAATGCCTTTTAAAAGGCAAGGCTTGTGCCCGTGGGTCCCAGTTGGCTACCTTTGGAGGTTTAAAAGTTAAATTTTGAATGAATATATGAATTGGAGTGCTCACCTCATTCAATGACATAGAAGCCCCACTACAAAAGTTGAAAGATCTAGCAAGGCACTATGTCACCACTGAAAAATGGCTAGGTTTTTCAGTAGTGACTTAGCGTCCTACTAGAAAATAATGGACATTCAATGAAGAAGTTGTGGGACTCAGCAGTAGTGACGTGGGAAAATTACTATTTGACAAGTGGCAATACATGTGGTAGTAATGTGGTGGGCAGATCTCATAGATGAACTAGATTGTGACATGTGGCACATCTGATAGTGGTTGCCATGTCGCCAAGAAAAAGATGTATGTCAGTTAACATAAAGACATGGCAACCCAATAAAAAGTTGACACATCAAAGTGAGCTAGGGGTGAGGTGGATGAGTCAAAAAGTGACATATGGCAAAGGTTTCAGACATGGCACACTTCCTGAGGTGCTGACATGGTAGAGAGTGACACATGTCGCAAGGTCACTATGTCACTGATGATGTAGTAGAATGTTGACTAGGATAGCAACATAGCGATCGATGACATGGCATGCTAACATGGAAAAATAGAGGATGAATCAAATAATGCCACGTAGCATCCAAGTGGCAAGGCTCAAATGATTAAGTAGGAGTTACTCGATCACAAGTTGACACGTGTTAAAAGGGCAGTCAACCAAGTTTGACCTAGATAGAAAAATGAGGGAAGTTTCAAAGTCATAAAATTAATTCTTTATTACATCTTCCCTGAATCATGTGCAAGTCCCTTTTTAAATAAAATTTGATTTACCCTATAGTTTAAACTTTATAAAAGGTCAAATTTTTGTAATATTTCTTGGCAATACTATAGGAGTGTGGATTTTCATAGGGGCATAACTAGGGAAATTTTTCTTTGAAATATGGACTTCAATATACTGTTGGAACTGGGAGAAAATGAACTTTTTGAATATGAAGTCAAATTTTGCATAGGTATTCACCAATTTGAGTTATAAGTAGATTTGTAATTTCTGAGGCATTCTCAGCAAAATGGGTAGATTTCATCATTGTGCATCAAAGTTGGATAGGAGGCAAATATGAAAGTTTGTTGAAGCCTGAATGTAGAGGAAATTGATTCTAAAAAGTTTTCCTAGCTTTTAGAGGTCATATTTAACTGATTTTTCACTTTTTCCTTAAGTTCAAATTTGGCATCAAAATTAGTTATGATTTTCAATCAAATATTTTAGATACTTCATGCTTTTGAAGGCCAAAATGATTGAAGATTTGATATGCAGTTGTAGAGAGAGATTAGAGAGATTATTTTCACTGCTAGGAGATGTTTTTTCAAGTGGACACATGTTATTCTCATATCAGATCCATGAATTCTCTCCTCCTATATCTTTCTTTCTTTCATCCATTGTAAGGGTTGGTTCCAGTTTTTGGAGAAAAACTACTCACTGCTATGATACCATTTTTTGGTTCAAGTTTGATGTGTTCCCATCACTATGACACCACATTTTTTTAGAAATTTCTCTCATATGAATAGCAGTAGGAAAGATAATACACAAGGTTTAGATCTATTAGGTGTTTCTATGTTTTGATTTCATGCATATGAATGTATAATTTCAAGAAAATGAATACAATTGAGCAGAAATCTTTTTAGTTTCATTTTGATTCTCCTCTCCTTCCTTTGATATGTACAATGTTTTTTGTTTAATAACAAAGAGCTTAAACTCATTTGCAATCCCTTAAGGTTATATGTTTAGATAAGTTTTCTATTGGAACAAAGAGCCAACTAAATGCTTATTTAACTTGATAGGGTCGTACGTTTCATCAGGAGGACATTCAGTAAGTAGTGAGAATTCTTATGAAGATAGATGTCTATTTACAAGGTGAATGGATAGATCATATATCTGAATTTATGAATATGTCTCAGGTATCTGTATGTATGTATTTGATTCATAGAATTGCCCAATGGATAAGGCATTGATCAGTTATAGGATCAATTAGTTCTTACTGTTGCATATTTGGGGTTTTTATAAAATCAATATCATTAATCAAATATTTTTCCCCTTTCATGTTGAAGAGCTAAAATGTATAACCCTCACTCATTTTTGTATTATATTATTTTGCATTTAGCTACAACAGATCTATGTTATTGCATGTGTTAATAGGAGAAATAAGGGTTAAATCTATTGATTATAGATTCAAGAATATGTTTAGCACTGGTACCATATAGATTGAATTTGAGGTCCACCCACTTAGGTTTTGCAAAGCTTGAAGTAGAAGAAGGGTCTAGCCTTATAGTTGGCCTAGTGTATGAAAAGATGTGTTAAGGATGGGAGTTAGCTGCCCCTAGATGTGTCTTGTTATCATCGGGTTAATTTGAAACCTGTAGCATTTTAAAACACCAATAAGAAACTATGAAGTCTTGTAACCATTTTTGAAAAACAAGAAGAGACGAATGCATAGACCAAGGTCCATTGTTATAGATTGCATCTTCTTGTGATGGGTTAGCAAAGCAAAATAAAAAAAACCTTTGGTAAGGTTTTGCAGAGCGTCAACACAGACTCCATGAGGAGTCTAGCTCTTGTTAACCCATTCTTAGAGCATAGCTTCAGGAGGAGTCCTACCCACAAAATAACCTATCAAGGTATGTTGTTCTAACTAGTCACATGCAGCATCAAGTTCTTGCAAAGGAAAGATAATATCAAGATTACCTTGTGAAAAACCTTCGGGACAAACTTGCAAGGGCATTTGTTCTATGGTAGCACCAAGACAATCTGAAGTAGCAGCGTGAACTCTAGTAACAACTGGTTCACCACTAGCCGGGGCCATTATATCCTACCCTAAAAGCTTGCATAGTAAATTTGGTGTGACAAGTGGAGACTACAGAAGGAAAGCTCAAATAGAGAGTTGTACACAACAAAACTAAAATTTTGCATGGAGCAAGAAACCCTAGCAGAGTGAAAATACTCCCATTTTTCAAATATAGACTTTTTCACCAAGAACCCCTCCACAAAATGGGATTTCTGAAAGGAGAAATAGATCTATGATGGACTATGCTAAAACACTTATGATGGAGAAGAATTTTACTTTGAAATACTGGAGAGAAGTTCTAAGTATAACTTTCTATGCCTTGAACTGTGTACAAGTCAATAAAGGTACTCATTCTATACCTTTTGAATTATGGTATGGATACTCACCAAATGGAAAATATTTTAAGGTATTTGGAAGCAAGTGTTACATACTCAAGGATCATAAGAATGGAAAGTTTGATGCTAAAAGTGAAGAAGGTATATTCCTAGGCTATTCCATGAGGAGTAAATCTTATAAGTGTTTGAATGCTAACACAAACAATGTTGTGGAAATTGAAAATGTGAAGTTTTATGAATATATAGAAGTATATGAAGTTGAACCTGCAAAAGAATCTAAAGATTACAAATCTTTTGTATATTTCTATAATGAGATGATTGAAAATAATGTTTTGAATCAAGTTACAAATCAACAACAAGTTTTTGTGACTTTCGAGTCATAAATAGTAAATATTGATGTTGGATATTATTAATTAATTGTTTTTTTCTTTGATGTTACAAAAATGTGATATCATTTCCATCTAATGAATGTTGAGCTCACTTAGTCAATGAAGACAGTTTTCACTATCTACCAAGCATTCCTATGATTGTCTAGTTTAGAAAGCACTGTCTTGCGAGTCCATTTGGGTGTCCAAGGAAAGCATACATAAGATGAGTGTTAACTGACCTCACTTGGTTAATGAAGAAAAGTTGGATGGAACTAGTGCTAACTGAGCTCCCTCAATTACCAAAGGATTTTCGTAATTTTTCAGAGTTAACCAAGTTTTTTTTGGTTAACACAAGAAATCACTTCTAAGTTAGTATTTACCAAGTTGGGTCAGTCAATAAAAGATTTTCTTATTTTGGCATATTAAGCTCAATTGATTTATCTATTGGTTCTAGCCAACTATGGTGATGAATATTAATTTTTCTAAGTTGTATTTGAGAAGACTTGACAATATGTAAGGTATAAGTATAAGGTTAAGTTGTGGTTTCAAAGTGTGCAAGATGTTATGAATGAATTATAAGGGATGAAGAGAGGAAGAAAATTAGAAGGATGAGAAAAATATTCTTGTGGAGTAGAAAAGCTATATTTAATCAAGAAGGATTAAGTACAAGCTAAAATAGAGATCTGTAATCAACAATTCAATTGCATCTCAATTAGGTCATTTCATTGTTACTCTCTAACCATTGTAGTAGTGATCTAAATCTATTAACAAAGTTGGTTTAACAATCATTTGTAAATCCTCTAACAAGGTGATAGTTCTATTAAATTGTTTAAAGACCTCTAAGAAGGCCACTCTTAATAGGGTGATTAAATCCTTTAATAGGGACACTCCTAGTAGTGTGCTTTATAAGCTTTAACAGAGTTGGCTCCTAATAGGGCTCACTTTAGAAGAGTAAAAAATAGTAACTAGTTAGAATTGGTAGTTTTCCCCAAATTGGGTTTCCACATTAAATCTTGGTGGCATATGTGTTCATGCTATTTCTTTCATGCTTGCACTAAAATTTAACTAATGATAATCACTAAGAACATATTAAGATCTGCAAATTTAATCAATTACTAAGTACATTCATTATTTACAAGGTTAAAATATTTTTGTGTTTACCAAGCATCAACAATATTTAGCTTTCAAATTATAATTTGTACTGACATCTAAAGAGATATGGAATTTTATTTTAGTAGTAATTGATTCACCCCTCCCCTCTTAGTTACTCCTCTTATATTTCCAACAATTGGTATCATTTCTTTTGGTGCTTTCAAAGAAGGTTTCAAGGACCTAAGCTAAAGATCAAGATGTCTTATAAAAGAGAGATTCCAAAGCTCAACAGAGATAATTTTGTAGCATGGAAATGACTTATGAGGTTACATCTTGCTACTACCAATGATTCAAGGTACAAGTGTCTTGATACTGAATACAAAACTCACACTAGAACATTATTAGTTAAAGATATTGTTGAGAAGAAGAACTATAACATCATGATGATTGATATTGCATCTGCTCTTGATTATGCTAAATTTGATGAGGTAAAAGATTGTAAAACTACTCATAAAATATGGACCAAACTAAAAGATATCTATGGAGGAGATGACAATGTAAGAAGAGCCAAAGTAGAAATTATCAAAGGACAATATGACCAAATGAGAATGACAGAAGATGAAAACATAGAAAAATATATGGAAAGAATCAAAGCTAGTATAAGTGCAATCAAAGCATCTAGAGGAGACATTAAGGAGGAAATTGTTGTAAGGTACTCAGAACTCTTTTTCCTATCTATGCAATTAGAGTATCTACTATTCAAGAAATGAGATGTGATCCAAATAAAAAATTAAACTTGGATACTCTAGTTGGAAGAGTGACAACTTTTGAACTAGATAACTATGATAACTATGTTCCTATTTCTAAGAATATTGAATCTACATTTGGAGCCAAAATCTCACTAAAGGAAAAGAGCAAGAAGTCAAAGAAAAATCAATCAAAAAGTGAGGAAGAAACTGAAGAAAGTTTTGATAGTGATCTTGAAATTGTTGAAGCCCAACTTGCAAAGAAATATTCCAGAGGTAGAGAAAAATATAAAGGTAAAATCACTCTAATTTTTTTCTATTGTGAAGAAATTGGTCATATTGCTGATAGGTGTCCAAACAAAGAAAGCAAGGATTAGAAGACATCCCACAAGTACAAAGGAAAGAAGGAATTCAAACATCACAAAACCTACAAGGACAAAGGTAAGAAAACTTGTTTTATAGCTAAATATTATGATAATAGTGAAGATGAAATGGTGTATATTGTTGTGAAAAATGAAGAGGATAAGATGGCACTTATTTCTCATGTTATCAAAAATGATACATGAATTATAGATAGTGGATGTTTACATCACATGACTAGAGATAAAATAAAATTTGAACATTTTGAATACTATGATAGAGGTAGTGTAAGGTTTGGAAATAATGAACCTTGTTGTATAAAAGAAAAAGGTTGTATCTCATTAACTAATGAATTTATATGTAATAATGCCTATTGGATTGAAGGGCTAAAGCATAATCTCCCAAGTGTGGAATAGTTGAACAACATTGGATTCAAGGTAGAATTCATGGATGGCAAGGAAAAACTATTGGATAATAAATGAATTCTTGTTGGATCAAAAAAGTAAACAAAAGGTAATCTATTTTATTTTGAACTTGGTGAATGCTCATGTTTTATTGCTCAAGTAGAAGAAAGATGGTTATGGCACAAGAGATTATGGCATGTAAAATTTGATAATATGGTCAAGATAAGAAAACTTAAAAGATTAAGAAGTATTCCTAGTTTGAAGAAACCTAATGTTGGTAAAATGGGAAAGACTAGTTTTAAGAGCAAAAACTATCAGTCAGAAGAAGTCTTGGCAGTTGTACATATTGACTTATGTGGACCCATTGGAATAAAGAGTTATAGTGGGGAAAAAAATCATTTTTTTTGTGGATGATTATTCTAGAATAATGACAATGATGTATCTAAAATAAAAATTAGAATCTTTTGAGAAATTCAAATGGTATCTAGCAAGAGTAGATAAAGAAACTAGAAATAGAATGAAATGTTTAAGATGAGATAGAGGTGGGGAATCAGTTATTCAAGGTCCAAAATTGCCTATTCAAACTTTTCACTAAGTATAGTGAACCCAATCAAACTAACCATGCATCCAAGCTAATTCTTCCAACCTAGCAAGTTACTAATAAATCAACATGAAAAAATCAAACATGAAAGATCAACAAATAACATAGTGATTTATGTGGAAACCCAATTTGGGAAAAATCACCAGTAACATGCTACCTTGTTTCTCACCCTTCTAAAGTGATGCCCTGTGAAAGGCCTACCCTATTAAAGGCTACTACACACTGTTAGATGTGACCCAGTTAAGGGATTTCAAATACCCTATTAGGAGTGTTTTTGATTAAAGGACTTTAGAACATTCAACTTGGAATGTCACCCTATTAAAGGATTTCTCAATGGTTGTTAGGCCAACCTAAGTCCATAAGATTTTCCTCATGATAAAATTGCAAGAGAGTAACAATTAAGGGCTTTTGACATGATACAATTGATAACTTGACTTGTAGATTTTAGATCATAATTCATCTTCACACATTTTCCTAGCCTTCAATCTCTATAGCTCTGATAGCTTGTCTACCTTTCAAGCTCTATCTCCTTGAGTCTTCTTTCTCTTTATTCCAATGCAATCTCACCTCTATGGTCACTTATCAAAGCAGAGTTTTTGTGCTTTGTTCTTCCCTCTTTGTGTCTTTTCCTTGACACTTCATACTCTAGCTAACCACTCTCTAACCACACTTTGATTCTTTGACCTGTAACTCCTTATGTAGAAGTCTAGAATGCATTTCCCACTCTATTCTTTCTACTCATACTTCGGTTTGAATTGATTTAATAAGGTATGATGTATATTTCCCTTCATTTTGTTTCTTCTAAAAACATCATGTAGAATCCACCTATATTTGCCTTAAAAATAGTTAACCTAAAATTTTGTGCCACCAACTCAACCTTCTTATCTTCCACTTGGTTCACTGAATTCAAGATAACAACCTTATCAGTTCAGATCTAGATAATCTTTGACTTTTAAAATAATATGGTAGCTCAACATTATTAAAATAATGGTGCTCAACACACACTATGTTACTTGACACCTTCTATAGATTCACTTAGCATCTACTAAATTTTATTGATGCTCGGCACCTATTACATTTTCCTTGCTCAGCACCTGAAATTTGTTTGGCACCTACTATTTTCTTAGCACCTGAACTCTTTTACTCAACACACACTAGATTTTGCATTTTCTTGGCACTAACTGAAAAATCTACTCAACATGAACTAACTGGTTCAGCACCCACTAATGAATTTAGTCTAGCTTTGTAGATAGCCTTGTTACAACTTATTCTTCTAATGTTTCTAAGTGTGACTAACCTCTGTATCTTTGAGTATATTAACAATACATAATTTTACCAATTTCTTAAGTGATCCTTATACTTCATTACAACATCATAACTCAACCTTTCCCTTAGGTTCTTTTGTTACATCTTATTGATTAACTCCTCATTAATCAACTAAGTGATAGTACTTGAATCTTATAAGCAATTGTCATTCTAGAAAATAGTAGATTTGACATCAGTGACAAAAAATTGATTGAAAACATTCTTTATCAACAATCTTCCTTCTTTTAATATTTTTGACACTGATCTTTTCAATCATATTCTAACAATCTCCCTCTTTGGCATTTATGGCAAACCAAACTGATCAACCAACCAAGTTACCACAATGTTAATAACTCAAATGCCAAAAAAAAACTTGTTATCATTTCATATCTCACTCTTTGCTGGTATATACTTATTTCTCTAATCTATTCCCTTGTAGATCTATCATTCTAATTTATTTTCTTCTTCTTCTCCCTCTTAGCTATTGTTTAGTTTCTTCTTCCTTTCAGCTATTTCTCCCTTTGATATCCTTTCTTTTTCACCCTCTATATATCTGATCCTCTAGATTTGATCAGTTTCTTCTTATTTGATACTATTTGATCAGTTTCATATCTCCCTCTGATCTTCTACAGTTGATCATTTTCTGCTATTTCTCCCTCTTTGACAACAATGCCAAAGACTTAGCACCTTAAATATGCAGATGTAAACTTTGCAACTTCCAATTTCTCCCTTTGTCACCATGCTTGTGACTGATTTGGAATTTCAGCACTTTAGTATCCTCTGCATCAACTTATATTATTTCAACAATCAACTTATTTGATGCAGGGCAATTCTGTTGTTGCTCAAATAGCTTGGGATAGGGGCTTTACCCCTAGCTGACCTCTATGATATTCAAATGCATCTTTAGGTAATGGTTTTGTGAAGATATCTACGATTTGTTCCTTTCAGTTGATATATTCCATCTTTCCTTGTTTGTCTTCCACTAGCTCTCTTACATAGTGATACTCAATTGCAATGTGTTTAGTTTTTGCATACATCATAGGATTCTTGGATATGTTGATGGCACTAGTGTTATCACAATAGAGTATCACTGCCTTAGTTATCTCCTCCTTCATTCCTTTCAATAGGTGCTTGATCCATACAATCTTGGTACAATTGATGGTAGCTAAAACATACTCAACTTCAGCTACACAAACTTTGAGGTACAACTTTGTTTTTTGCTAGTCCAAGTGACTAGTCTTCTTCCTAAGAAGAGTGCTCCTCCACTGGTGCTTTTCCTATCATAAATAATACCTCCCCAATCTACATCAGCGTAGGCATTCAATTCAAAATTTTCACTCCTCTTGTAGTATAACCCAAAATCATATGTTTCTTTTAGATACCTCATTATTCTCTTTACTACCATAAGATGATTTTCTCTTGGGTTTGTAGAAAATCTTGCTACTATCCCAACATCTAATTCAATGTTTGATCTTCTATAGATAGTATATTATAACTTTCCAATCATTGATCTATACATTATCTAGTTGACTTTAGCAGATTCATCATTCTTGGATAACTTGTGTCCTATTATCATTGGTGTACTAACAGGTTTTGAATCCTCTAAGCCAAATGTCTTGAGTATGTTCTTGATATAATTTGATTGGGTCACAAATATGTCACGTTTTAGTTGATGTACTTGTAATCCAACAAAAAATTTAATTTCTCCAAACATTAACATTTCAAACTCATGTTTCATCTGGTTAGCAAAATCTTTGCATAGTGCATCTTTTCCTCCAAATATTATATCATCCACAAAGATTTTTGATATTAGGATATCCTTACCTTTTTTTGACTTGATGTATAAGTTGATGTTGTCATATGTTCTTTCAAATCCATTCTTCACCAAATATTTGTGAAGTCTCTCATACCAAAACCTAGGAGCTTGCTTTAAACCATAGAGAGCTTTATGCAGTTTGCAAACCATATCCTTATTGTTCTTATCAATGAAACCCTCTAGTTGTTCAATGTAGAATTTCTCTTCTAGTATACCTTTAAGAAAAGTAGATTTTACATCTATTTGGTAGACCTTGAAACCTTTTTAGGTAGCATATACAAGTAGAGTTCTAACTCCTTCCATTCTTTCAACAGGGGTAAATGTTTCCCCATAATCTAGTCCTTCTTCTTGTGCATAGCCTTTGTAGAGTAGTCTAGCCTTATTTCTTGTGATCTCACCATTCTCATCTAGCTTGTTCCTAAACACCCACTTGGTTACAATCACATTCTTATCAACTAGTCTTGGAACTAAAGTCCAAGTCTTGTTCTTCTTAATCTACTCTATCTCTTCTTCCATTGCTTTGCACCAATCATCATCTTGTAGTGCATCTACTATTGTCTTGGGTTTCACTTTTCTCAATAGACATGACTCATTCCTTAGTTTGTTTCTTGTCATTGGCCTAGCCTCCTTGTCACCAATAATTTGATCTGCAAGATGGTGCCTTCTCATATACTTGGATAGAATAGGTTTTGTCCTTGTTTCCATGTTTAGTCTTTCAGCATCAAAGTCACTATGGACATCTCTATCAAATAGCTCTACATCTCTTTCATCTATACTAATTTTAAAATCAAGATGTGCATTTCTTTCATTTTATAACTTGACATCTGAATGCAACTCAACATTTACTAGTTATGACTTGGAAAATACTGAAACTTGTTGTTGATTCCCAACTTGATTGGTAGCTTCTTCTTTAGCAGGCATTCCCTCATAGAAGTCTAAAAAGGAATTTTATTCTTCTAGTTTCTTGATGGATTCATTATCTTGAACTTTTGCATGCTCATCAAATTTTACATTTTCACTCTCCACAACTTTGTTAGTGTTAGCATTTAAACATTTATAAGCTTTACTTCTAGTGGAGTATCCAAGGAATATGCCTTCGTCACTTTCTGCATCAAACATTCCATTCCTAAAATCTTTAAGAATATAGCACTTACAACCAAATACTTTGAAATGCTTAACATTAGGTGTGCTGAAATAATGGGTGTTGCACACATTGCATAATATTGTTATATTTTATTATTTTATTTTATTATGTAATGTTGTACCTAGATGGATGTGCAATATGTAAAGATTCTCATGGAATATTCTTGATAAGTTGTATTGTAACATTGTGATAATATTTTATGTAATTATTTAATATTGGGAAAAAGAATTAAATGCCCAATATTAAAGGTGAGGTCAGTGGGTTAGGTAGCACACGGTTTATGTAATACCACTTAGTGGTTTTGTGAAACTTGCTACTATATAAGCAGCCACAAGGGTAGTTGTTGTAGAATAAGAGTGAGAAAGGCAAGAGTCGAGTGGGACAAGGCTTGATAGGTTAGCCAAGGGATCATTTGTGAAGGTTGGAAGCATGGCATGAGATGTGTGGATTCATGCTTGTTCACATAGTTTGTTCAGTTGTGGCTATGGCCATGAAGGCTTCCATGGTTGTATTGCAATGGTATTTTTTGTTGAATAATACATGGTGATGGATGCTTTTGGAGGCTAGGTTTTTTTCCTCAATGAGGGTTTCTCAGGGTATATCTTGTGTCACAATTTTGTGGGTATGTTGTCTATTCTCTTGCATGTGAATTTTAATTCCATATTAATTTCAGATCTATTATGGATTATGTGGAAATAGTTATATTCTTTATTGCCAAGTTTCCTTACAAGTGGTATTAGAGCTATGGTTTTATTATTGTAACCCTAGATTGAATCCAAGGGAATGCATGAGAGGATAAAAGAAAGAGCAAGATATTACAATAATTTATTGCAGATTTGAGGATTTTGGGTTTGCTATTATGATGGGATGTTAAAATATTTGAGCATGTGAAATTTTTTGGACAAAAGAGTTTTTCGGATGTTTTATTTCAATTAGGCTTTTAGGGGGGGAGCTTGCAGAAATGACCTCTAGGGTAAAAACAAACCTCGCCATTAGATTCGGGTTGACTTTTCTATAAATTTTGATATATAATATGCCCTAGTTTGGCCATGTTTAGAGGAAATGAAAAAAAAAATTGGTTTCAGTCCATGATGGCTATCAAATTTAATCCCGTCGAAATTTTCGTCACAATAAAAAATAAAAAATCATAGTGAAAATGGTAAAAAGACTATCTTAGTAAAATGGCCATAACTTTCTCTCAAAATATTGGATTTTAGAGTTCTTATAGGTGTTGGAAAGATAATTCAGAGCACTGCAACATGGTCTAGGTTTGGTTTTGTAATTTTGATATTTTGTCAAGTTTTAAGAGCCTTAAAGTCAGATGTTATTTATCTAGAGCACAGATTAAGGCATAACTTGGGCATACAAAGTTAGATTTTGGATTTTGAGTAGTCAACGAAAAGCTCTTGAAGAGCTCTACACATTGGTTCAAATTTGGTGCAAGTTTGGCATACTTTATTTGGTTATATATTGATCTAAATAGTTTATAGATATATTTTGACTATGGTAACATTGTGAGTTTATGGCATTGGAGATTTAAGATTTGATGTCATTGTATATTCAGTTCATTTTTCATATTGATCTCATGATAATATGGTTATCAGTGTTTGGTTTGGATATGTATGATGACTTGTTGGATCTACAAGTTGTACGGTGTTGTAAGCAGTCTATACTTACAAGTTGCATTTATGACTTGGTTATGGGTTATTGATGCATATTCAAATTGGTGGCTTGGATTTGGGTTGTCTATGCCCTAAGTCACATGATTTATTGATTTTTTCTTCATGTAGAAGGGATGAGATGTTGTTTCCAAGTACAATCATGGTGGAGGATTGTGGTTGACTATTTTATGCTGATAGGTTAGACATATTGAGATCCAGATGCTCGGTTCATGGATGTGATCATGATGCCATGGATTTTGGCATGACATGATTGGATATACAGGTACATCCTTGATGTTCATTAGTTTGAATTTCTAATTTCTTTATAGTGGTATATCTTCTTGGTTGAAGATCATGGTTATTTGGTTTCTTTTGAGGAGCTCATGATGTGCACTTTGAGTTATTTGATGGTTTGATGCCTTGGTTGATTCTCATGGTTAGAGGATGGGTTTTCATCATATGTCATGGATAGCTTAGATACATGATTTGGTGGGAGCTTTTGATAGTGATGGGGTGATAGTAAAGGATTAGTTCTTGATTTGGTTTGGATCTTCATGTAGGAGATGGATTTTATGATGCCATAGGTGACTTGGTACCATAGTTGAGTGAGAGTTTTTTGGCATTGATATATTTATTGAGTGTATGTAGATGTTGGAGGTTTTTCTTAGATCATGTTACTGCAGAAGGATCTTTGACATTTGCATGGTGCACTTGTTATCTTCATTGTATGTGGAGATGGTTCTTCATAGTATGTGGAGATGGTTTTCTTCATGGTGTATGGAGATGGTTGTATTTTGAAAACTCACAGGGTTCTTGGTAAAGGTACAGTTTATGCTTTTATTTGGCATGTTATCCTTGGTATGAAGATGGTTTCATTATTATGTCATGGTATACTCCTGATATGTGTTTAGAGTTGTGACATGTTATGGTATGTTCATATGGAGCATGTTATCTCTTTGGTTGAGATGGTTAGATCATGTTGTCATGTTTATGTTTCTAAGGACATGGTTGGAACTTTGACATTGATCTTGGCTTAGTTTCTTGGTATTGAGTACACTGATCATAAGCTGAATACTTCATGATATTTTTATGTTGCATTTGGAGTTGGCATGGATTGATTGGTTACAAGTGCTCATGGATACTTAGAGATGGTGGTGATGCTGATTTCTCTTGGATTAGAGAAATATTTTTTGGGATGATTGATGGTTTCAACAGGAAGTCCGAGGGGCAGTCACCTGATATGGACTTGAGAGGAGATTATTCTTAGATGAGTCTTGGTTGGAGACTTGGGTATCTTGATGAGCATTCTCATTCCCCACTCTTGGTCTACTCAGCAATTTGCTACTTGAGAGGTATAGCCCATTGTTTTTCTCTTAGTTGCATTATATTTATGTTTGTCTTTCATGGATATGGATCTTGAGCTAGGGTATATGAGTTAGTTTTGGAAGGTTCATTTGAGACATGGTTTAGCATTGGTTATCTCCTTTGCATATGTTGTTATGTTGGTTGAGTTTAGGAGATGGTTTTATATTGGGCATATCCCTTGGATTAGAAATGGTTTATTGAGTTTAATCTTCTTGTGAGAGGCTTACATCCATGATTAGTTATATGGTATGGTTTGGGTGTTGTTGAGGCTTCTTGTTGGGGTTTTATGGAGGAGATCATACTTGCACAATTTACATTTAGAGGTGTGTGTAGAAGGACATGATACAGGTTATGATTTGCATGGTTTCTCTTGGTCTTGGTTACCTTCTTAGATGTTCAATTTTTCCTACATTAGATTTGAGATTGGTTGGAGATTGTTATTACTAGTTTGTGCTCATGTATGTCATGTGAGAGATGACATGGTTATTCCTTTATCTCTTTTCTCTATTGGTTGTGGAGAATTTGGGAGACTATTGGAGACTTGTTACAAGAGTTGTTCTTGTAGGATATCAGTTTATGTATTAAAAATTTCTTTGATACTACATGGATTCATTTTTTTAAAAGATGTTGTCAGTGGATTGGTTATAGATTTGACATTATCTTTTGCAGTGGGAGCTGCTTGGTATATATGTGGCAGGTATTGCTCTTGAGGCTTGTGATTGGAGGTTACAGATTGGATATGTTGATGGTATGAGATTCACTTGGTATACCTTTTAGAGGTATGGATATTTGGATGGGTTTGTCACTTTTTTGTGGGTGCTATTTTTCATGTCCCATTTTCAAATAATTAAAATAATAATCTTTCCTAAGGCAGGCTGGCCCAAAAATTGTGAAGTTTCAGAAAAAGGGGCTAATCTTGGAAAACCAATGGACTAATAAATGAAAATTTATTATTAAATATGTTTTATTAACCCCTCTTGGACATGAGTTAGGGTTATGCCCTCTGTTAAGTGATTTGGAGGCATTTTGGGCTCATTCCAGTACTTGATTTTTGCTCATTTCTTTGTTGTTCTTCAAAGGCTACCAAACTTGTGGAGAAGGAGACCCAAGAATGGGAATTTTTAGGTTTTAAAGAAGGCTAAGTATGGGATTTTAAAGCCATTCCATGTGCAAGATCATGCAAAGTTTTCCCTTGTGTTGAACAGTGCAAATTTGTGGGTTTTTGGGTGTGTGTTTTGTATCAGTTTGGTGTTTCCGGGTGAGTTTTTCATATCAGTTTGGGTTGCTACTATATTTAGAAATTTTGATATTAAAATAGAGCTGAATATATGTATTGGGTCATGGTTAAACTATTGTAATAGATTATTAGTGTTTTGTGGTGTTTTCAAGCTATTTTGTGTTATTTTCGGGAGCCCGATGAGCATTGTTTTTGTCCTCCGTTTGGGAGTTGTTGTGTAAATGCTATAAAGATCTGAAAATATTATTTTGTAGGCTATTATGCTACTATTTTTTTTTTTAAATATCCACTTTCAGATTTATTAATAATATGTGAAGCTGTGAAGTTTTTTATGCTATTTCGAGCATACCCGATTTGGGGTTTATTGAGAAATTGTTGGATCTTTGAAATATTGGTTGTTTGATTTTGAAAATCTAATTAGAGGCTTGAAATATTTCTCTTGAGGCTTATGATTGGAAGTTACAGATTAGATATGTTGACGGTAAGAGATTCACTTGGTATACCTTTTAGAAGTATGGATAGTTGGATGGGTTTGGCACTTTGTTGTGGGTGCTATTTCAGATATGGATATTTTGACAACTACGGATACATGTGATTACCTTTAGATCAGGTTTTTTGTGCTTGGAATTTTAGTTGGTACAAGATTTTATGATCTTCTAATGTGAGAGGTTGGATCACTTTCTCTTTGGATGGCTTCTATGTATGTCCAGTGGCAGTGGAATAATAGGAGGTGAGATCATTCATGTTTGAGATGTTGGATACTTTGATTTTTCTGCAGGTACTAGGATGGAGCACTTGGTGTATTTTGATCCATGATGATGGACGTGCTAGGAGGGATTGTTCCCTTGTTCATTTATGTGGCTACGGATTGACCCTATGCAATGTATACAACAAGTGGGAGATTGTTGAGATAATGGGTGTTGCACACATTGCATAATATTGTTATTATTTATTATTTTATTTTATTATGTAATTTTGTACCTAGATGGATATGCAACATGTAAAGATGCTAATGGAATATTCTTGATGAGTTGTATTGTAACATTGTGATAATACTTTATTTAATTATTTAATATTGGAAAAAAGAATTAAATGCCCAATATTAAATGTGGGGTCAGTGGGTTAGGTAGCACATGGTTTATGTAATACCACTTAGTGGTTTTGTGAGACTTGCTACTATATAAGCAGCCACAAGGGTAGTTGTTGTAGAGTAAGAGTGAGAAAGGCAAGAGTTGAGCAAGATAAGGCTTGACAGGTTAGCCAAGGGAGCATTTGTGAAGGTTGGAAGCATGGCATGGGATGTGTGGATTCATGCTTGTTCACATAGTTTGCTCGATTGTGGCTATGGCCATGAAGGCTTCCATGGTTGTATTGCAATGGTATTTTTTGTTGAATAATACATGGTGATGGATGCTTTTGGAGGCTGGGTTTTTTCCCTCAATGAGGGTTTCCTAGGGTATATCTTGTGTCACAATTTTGTGGATATGTTTTCTATTCTCTTGCATGTGAATTTTAATTTTGTATTTATTTTAGATCTATTATGAGTTATGTGAAAATAGTTATATTCTTTATTTCCAAGTTTCCATACAAGGTCAGTGACCATACCACAGTTCAAAAGGTGTTGCATTAGTACCTTTCTAAATTTGAACTCGATTGAGGGTGTAGACTATTGTACTTATAGCTTCTCTCTAGCACTTTAGTGTAACATTCTTCTCCATCATTAATGTTTTGGCATAGTCAATCACTGATCTATTTCTCCTTTCTGCAATACCATTCTATGGAGGAGTTCTAGGTGCTGATGTTTGTCTCTTAATTCCTTTATCATTGCAAAACACCTCAAATTCTCTTGATGTGAACTCACCTCCTCTATCAAATCTTAGGCACTTCAGGCTCTTTCCTATTTCCTGCTCAACCCTAGCCAAGTACCACTTAAAAATTTAGAATGCACCAAATTTTTTCTTTAAGAACATGACAGTCATCATTCTAGAGTAGTCATCAACAAACAACATTATGTATTTGTCTCCTTTTTAACTTTGTAATTCTATTGGATCACATAAGTTAGTATGGACTAACTCTAGTACTTCTTTGGAAGTATAAGTTTTTCTTTTAAAACTTGACTTTTTCATCTTCCCTAGTTGACATTTTTTTCATATTGTGTTGTCAGGCTTCTTTAGTTTTGGCAATCCTCTAACTTTCTTCATCTTGCTAATGCTAATCAGATTATCAAAGTTGATGTGACATAGCTTCTTATGCCATAGCCACACATCATCAAATCTTACAACAAGACAAGAAGCATCTTCCATATCTAAGTAAAATAAGTTACTCCTAGTTTGGTCACCCTTTCCTATCAAACTTCCATCAGTGTTATAGATTTTGGCAGTTTTGTTTTCAAATTCTACTTTGCACCCTACATTGCCTAACTGTGACACTCAGTAGCTTGTAGTTTAGACCTTCAACATAATATGCATTATCACATGATATTTTCTTTGGAAGTTTAATAGAACCTTCTCCTTTGATTACATGGAGCATCATTTCCAAATCTAACACTATTACCATCATATTGAGTAAAGGTGAAAAACTTACTTTTGTCCCCTGTCATGTGATGAGAGCATCCACTATCTATGATCCATTTGTCATTCTTGTTTATACAAGTTACCAGTGTTGTTGCCTCATTTTGATCTAATTCATCTTTCATGGCTACATAGACTACTTCATCATCATTTTCATTTGAATCCTTTTCTTCAACAATGTAACACTTTTTTCCTTTGTCCTTGTAGTCTCTACTATCATCTTCTCTTCTATTCTTGTACTTGTTTCCTTCTTTGTAGTTCTTCTTTTGTGGAAACCTTGCAACAATATAACCTACTTCATTGCAATGGAAACAAATAATAGGAAGTTTACCTTTGCCTCTATAAAATCTTCTAGCCAGCAATGTTTCCAACTATTCTACATCCTCCTCATCTATTTTGTTGTCACTAGATGCATATTTAATCTTTCTTTTCTTCTTCTTTGGTTGTACCTCTTCAGCATCCTTCAACAATAGCTTGGCCTTGAAAGCTGATTCAAGGTTCTTAGTTCTATAGTTATCAAAGTTAGATAACTCAAATGTAGTAAGCCTATCACTATACCTTCAACAGTAAGTTTGGTTCTTGGTATGCATCTCAACTCTTGGATGGATGATACTCCAATAGCATAAATGGGGAGAAAGGTTCTTAAAACTTTTCTATTAATAGTTTCATCATCTAGAACACCATTAGCACTTCTTATTGCACTTACTACTTCCTTTATTCTAGAGGCATATTAGGCAATGTTCTCACCTTCCTCCATTCTCATGTCATCGAATTTTCCTCTGAGGCTTTCTCTTTTTTTTTCTTTGGACATTTTGATCTCCTCCATAGATATTTGACAAATTTTCTCACATCTTGAATCGAGACGTACATCTTTTGATGTCATCAAATTTAACATAACTAAGGGTAGAGGCAATCTCTAGCATTGCCTGATTATGCTCATTTTTCTTCATGTCTTCTATAGTAGGGACATGAGCTCAATTAACATGTTCCATTGTGATTGTGGTTTGTGCATGATCACTTATAGATCCAAGGTGCAGCATCATCAAACTTTTCCATGCTATGAAGTTATCTCTATTGAGCTTGGGAACTTCTCTCTTAGGCATCTTGATCTTTCCTACTTCTAATACCTTTAAACCAAAATGGTAGATGGCTTCAATACCAATTGTTAGAAATAATTTAGTATAACTGAGAGGGGAGGTGAATCAATTATTCAAGGTCCAAAACTGCCTATTCAAACTTCTCACTAAGTATAGTGAGCCCAATCAAACTAACCATGCATCCAAGCTAATTCTTTCAACCTAGCAAGTTATTGATAAATTGAAATGCAAAAATCAACCATGAAAGATTAACACATAATACAGTGATTTACTTGGAAACCCAATTTGGGAAAAACCACTAGTAACATGCTACCTTATTTCTCACCCTTCTGAAGTGATTCCTTGTGAAAGGCCTACCCTATGAAAGGCTACAATACACTGTTAGATGTGACCTAGTTAAAGGATTTTAAACACCCTATTAGGAGTGTGCCTAGTTAAATGACTTTAGAACATTCAACTTGGAATGTTACCCTTTTAAAGGATTTCTCAATGCCTATTAGGCCAACCTAAGTCCACAGGATTTTCCTCAACTGATACAATTGCAAGAGAGTAACAATTAAGGTCTTTTGACCTGATATAATTCATAACATAACTTGCAGATTTCAAATCACAATTCATCTTCACACATTTTACTAGCCTTCAATATTAGTAGCTCTGATAGCTTGTCCATCTTTGAAGCTTTGTCTCCTTGAGTCTTCTTGCTTGTTGTGCCAATGGAATCTCACCTCTATGGTCACTTATTAAAGCAGAGTCTCTATGCTCTATTCTTCCCTCTTTGTACCTTCTCCTTGACACTTCACACTCTAGCAAACCACTCTCTAACCATGCACTTTGATTCTGTGACCTATAACTCCTTATGTCAAAGTCTAGAATGCACTTTCCACTCTATTCTTTTGAGTCATACTTGGGTTTGAATTTATTTGATAAGATACGATATATCTTTCCCTCCATTTCATTTCTTCTAGAAACATCATGTAGAATCCACCTGTATTCACCTTAAAAATAGTTAACCTACAATTTTGTGGCACCAGCTCGACCTTCTTATCTTCCATGTAGTTTACAAAATTCAAGATAACAATATTATCAGTTTAGATCTGGAAAATCTTTGACTTTTCAAATAGTGCAACAACTCGACATTATTAAAATATTGGTGCTCGACACATACTATTTTACTTGGCACTTTCTGTGGATTCACTCGTCATCTACTAAATTTTACTGATGCTCAGCACCTATTACATTTTCCTTGCTTGGCACCTAAACTTTGCTCAGCACCTATTGTTTTCTTGGTAGCTAAACTCTTTTACTTGGCACACACTAGATTTTGCATTTGCTTGGCACTAACTAGAAAATCTTCTTAGCATGAACTACCCTATTTGGCACCCACTAATGAATTTAGTCAAGCTTTGCAAATGACCTTGTTACAACTTATTCTTCTAATTTTTTTAAGTGTGACCAACTTCTATATCTTCGAGTATATTAACAATACATCATTTTACCAATGTCTTAACTAATCCTTATACTTCATTACAACATCATAACTCAACCTTTCCCTTAGGCACTTTTTTTTATATCTTATTAATTAACTCCTCCTCACTAATCAACTAAGTGATAGTACTTGGATCTTATAAGTGATCATCATTCCATCAAATAGCAAGTTTGACATCAATGACAAAAAAAATTATTGAAAACATTCTTTATCAACAATCTTCCTTATTTTAATATCTTCAACACTAATCTTTTCAATCATATTCCAACATTTCTGCATTGAAAGAGGAATCAAAAGACAAGTATCAGCCCTTGGTACACCTTAGCAAAGTAGTATAGCTAAAAGAAGGAATAGATCCATCGTGGATTGTGCAAGGATACTAATGATAGAAAAGAATATTACTATCAAATACTAGAAGGAAGCTATCAACACTATAGTTCATGTTTTGAAATGAGCTTAGTTGAAGAAAGACTCAAACCAAACTCCCTATGAACTATGGTATGGCTACAAACCCAATGAAATTTACTTGAAAGTATTTGGTAGCAACATTATATCTTGAAAGAAACTAGAGAAGGAAAATTTTATGTAAAAGGTGATGAAGGTAAATTTCTATGATACTCTTGTAAAAGTAAAGCATACAAATGTTTGAATTTGTCTACTCATAAGCTCATAGAGAGTGGATGTGTAAGAATTGATGAGTTTGTAGAAAAAAGTGAAGAAGAAAGTAGGAAGGAACTAGAGGAATACAAAATATTTGTCTACTATGAACCCAATACATCTCCAAAACTATTTGAAAGAAAGGACACCTCATCTCCCCTAAATCTCCACTAGTTATTGAGTTGTAGGAAGTGCAAACTGAGTCACATTCTGAAGGACCCAAGTCACAATCAAAGGCTACTGAGCTAGTTCAAACCAATTTTGATGGACCTGAGTCACAAACATAAGGACCTGAGCTTGAAGATGAAGTTCATACTGAAGATAATGGAATTAATTCAAAGCCCAAAGAACCTATGTTAGCAAGATATGTCTGAAGGAATCATGTGCCTGATCAGATTTATTAAAGACAAATTTGATGGAATAATTATAAGAAGCAAATTGAAAGGTACATGTTTACTTGCTGAATTTTAACTTGGAAATGTTAAAGATACTTTGGAAAATGAAAGTTGGGTTGAAGCTATGAATGATGAAATAAAACAAATAGAGAAGAACAAAACCTAGACTCTTGTTCCTAGGCCTAAGGATAAAAATGTAATTGGTACAAAATGGGTATTCAAAAATAAGTTGAATGAAGATGCCAAAAATATCTAGAAAAAAGCAAGATAGGTATGTAATGGTTATTCTCAAGAAGAAAGTATTGATTATGGTGAAAAAAAATTCCTTGTTGCAAGATTAGAAGGTCTTAGAACTCTACTTGCATATGCAGCTTACAAAGGATTTAAAATATATCAAATGGATGTTAAGTTTGCATTCTTGAATGAGATTATTGATGAGGAAGTCTACATTGAACAACTAAAAGGTTTTATATATCCTAACAAAAGAGACATGGTTTGCAAATTACACAAAGCACTATATGGTCTCAAACAAGCTCATAGAGCCTGGTATAAAAGACTACATAACTATTTGATACAGATTGGTTTTCAAAGAACAAATGATAATAGTAGTTTATATATCAAGTAAGAACCAGACAAGAAGATTGTATTGGTAGAAATATTTGTTAATGATACCCTATTTATAGGAAATGATGACTTATGCAAAGAATTTTTAGAAGAAATGAGCAAGGAATTTGAGATGTCCATATTTGGTGAAATAATATTCTTTGTTGGATTGCAGATACCACAAAGAAAAAATGGTATCTACATCGCTCAATCTAAGTATATCAAGGAGATAGTAAACAAGTTTGGAATGGAAGATTCAAGACCAGTTGGAATTCCCATGTCTACTAGACATAATCTTTTCAAAAATGATGATTCCAAAGAAGTAGATTAGACCTTATACATATCAATGATTGGAAAATTATAGTATGTAGTACATACATGGCCTGACATTGCCTTAGCAGTTGGAATAGTGGCAATATTCTCAACAAATGCTAAAAAAAATCACATGATGGAAATCAAAAGATTCATAAGATATCTGAAAGGTACTAAAGACTATGGCTTATGGTTCTAATATTGTTTGGTTCAAACAACTGTGGGAAGTAATGAAGGTAGAGATCAAAAATCCAGTAGTCATATATTGTGATAACACCAATGCAATCAATATACCAAAGAATCCAATGATGCATTCTAAAACAAAGCACATTGCTATAAAATATCACTTCTTAAGAGAATTGGTGCAGGATAAAGAAGTCAAATTGAAATATGTATACAAAAGAATAGATTGTAGACATATTCACCAAGTCATTACCTAAGGATTCATTATTGTATGTAAGAGGTAAGCTAAGGGTCATTCCCCTATTTGAAGCTCACTAAATAAAGTTTAGTGATACATCAAACATGAGGAGGTTGAAGATCAAATAAATGATGCAGTATTGACAAAGGCTTATTACAAATGAATTAGTACTTAAGGTACATTGATATTATCAAAAAATTTGTCGTTGGCATGTGTTATTAAAGAGGGAGAAGTTTACTATCATATCTCACAAACTTTTTGAGATGTGTTGTCCAAAAGAGAGAAGTTCTATGAAGAAATATCAAAGAGGAAGAATAAACTTGGAAGATGATTGTTGCAGATAGAAGTTTACTAACAAAAGGAGTTTTGTTCTCAAAATTTCATTATGATATGACATGTTGCATTGCCATCAATTCCAAAGAGGGAGATTGTTGAATACAATTAATTAATTATGTGTTGTCTTTGATGTTACACAAATTTTATATCATTTTAAATTAATGCATGCTTGAGCTCACTCAGTCAGTGAAGACAATTTTCAGTGTCTACCTAGTATTCCTATGGTTTCCTAGTTCAGAAAGTAGTCTCTACTAAGTCCACTCGGGCATTGAAGGAAAACATGTAGAAGATGAGTGTTAACCAAGCTCACTCATTTAATGAAGGAAAGTTGGATGAAGCCAGTGCTAACCGAGCTCACTGGATTTTTGCAAGTTTGTAGTGTTAATAGAGTTTCTATTGGTTAACATAGGAAATTTCTTCTGAGTTAGTATTTATTGAGTCGGGCTAGCTAATGAAGGATTTTCTTATTTTGGCATATTAAAATCAATTGATTAACCTATTGGTTCTAGCTGACTATGGTGATGAATATTAATTGTTCTAGGTTGTTTTTGAGCCAACTTGACAATAAAAAAAGGTATAAGTATAAGGTCAAGTTGTGGTTTCAAAGTGTGCAAGATGTTATGAATGAATTATAACAGATGAAGAGAGGAAGAAAATTTGAAGGATAAGTAGAATATCCTTGTGGACTAGAAAATCAATATTCAACTAGGAAGGATTAAGTAAAAGCCAGAATAGAGATCTATAATTAGTAATTCAATTTTTTCTCAATCAGGTCATTTTATTGTTACTCTCTAACCATTGTAGCAGTGATCTACATCTCTTAACATAGTTGGTTTAATAACCAGTTGTAAACCCTCTAATGAGGTGGCACTTCTATTGAATTTTCTAAAGACCTCTAACAAGGCCACTCCTAATAGGGTCACACATAATAGTGTGTTTTGTAACCTTTAACAAGGTTGGCTCATAATAGGACTCACTTTAGAAGAGTAAAAACTAATAACTAGTTGCATTTGGTGATTTTTTCCAAATTGGGTTTCCATGTTAAATCTTGGTGTCATATGTGTTCATGATACTTCTTTCATGCTTGCAATAAAGTATAAGTAATGATAATCACTACCAACATCTTAAGATCTACAATGTTAATTAGTTACTAAGTACATTCATATCTACTAAGTTCCAACATTTTTATGTGTATATTGAGCATCAACAACATTTTGCTTTCAGATTGTAATTTGTATGAACATCTAAAGGGATTTGGGATTTATTTTAGTAGTAATTGATTCACCCCTCGACTCTTAGTTATTCCTCTTATATTTCTAACAATCGATATTAGAGCTTTTGGTGCTTGTAGAGAAGGTTTCAAGGACCTAAGCTAAAGATTAGGATGTCTTATAAAAGAGCAATTCCAAATCTAAACAAAAATAATTTTGCAGCATGGTAGGGACTTATGAGGTTACATCTAGCTACTATTAGTGATTTAGGTTGTAAATATCTTGCTACTGAATACAAAACTCCCACTAGAACATTATTAGTTAAAGATATTGTTGAGAAGAAGAACCATAACATCATGATGATTGATATTGTATGTGCTCTCAATTGTGCTAGATTTGATGAGGTAAAGGACTATACAACTACTCATGAAATGTGGACCAAACTAAAAGATATCTAAGGAGGAGATGAAAATGTAAGAAGAGCCAAAGCAAAAAGTCTCAAAGGACAATTTGACCAAATGAGAATGAGAGAAGATAAAAACATAGAAAAATATATGGAAAGAATCAAAGCTAGTGTAAGTGCAATCAAAGCATCTAGAAGAGACATTAAGGAGGAAACTATTCTAAGTAAGGTACTTAGAACTATTCTTCCTATCTATGCAATTAGAGTATCTTCTATTCAATAAATGAGATGTGATCCAAATAACAAATTAAACTTGGATGCTCTAGTTGGAAGATTGAAAATTTTTGAAGTAGATAACTATGATAGCTATGTTCCTATTTCCAAGAATATTGAATCTACATTTGAAGCCAAACTCTCACTTAAGGAAAAGAGCAATAAGTAAAAGAATAATCAATCTAAAAGTGAAACTTAAGAAAGCTCTAATAGTGATCTTGGAATTGTTGAAGCCTAATTTTAAAGAAATATCCCAAAGGCAGAGGAAATTATAAAGGTAAAATCCCTCTAATATGTTTCTCTTGTGAAGAAATTGGTCATATTGCTGCTAGGTGTTCAAAATAAAAAAGCAAGGATGAGAAGAAATCCCACAAGTATAAAAGCAAGAAGGAATTCAAAAGTCACAAAACCTACAACAACAAAGGTAAGAAATTTTTTTTTATGGCTAAAGATTCTAATAACAACAAAGATGAAATGGTGTATATTGTTGTGAAAGATAAGTTTGATGATGAAGAAGATAAGATGGAACTTATTTCTCATGTTAGCAAAAATGATACATGGATTATAGATAGTGGATGTTCACATCACATGACTAGAGATTAAATTTTTTTTTAACATTTTCAATACTATGATGGAGGTAGTGTAAGGTTTGGAAACAATGAACCTTATTGCATAAAAGGAAAAGGTCATATCTCATTAACCAATGAACTTATATGTGATAATACCTATTGGGTTGAAGGACTAAAGAATAATCTACTATGTGTGGAATAGTTGAACAACATTGGATTCAAGGTAGAATTCATGGATCACAAGGAAAAACTACTGGATGTCAAAGAAAATATGGTTGGATTAGGCAAGCAAACAAAAGGTAATCTATTTTATCTTGAACTTGGTGAATGCTCATGTTTTATTGCTCAAGTAGAAGAAAGCTAGATATGATACAAGAGACTATGTCATGTAAACTTATATAATATGGTCAAGAAAAGAAAACTAAAAAGAGTAAGTGGTATTCCTAATTTGAAGAAACCTGATGTTGGTTTGTGCAAAAAATTTCAAATTGGTAAAATGGGAAAGACTAGTTTTAAGAGAAAAAACTATCAATTAGAAGAAGTCTTGGAAATTTTACATACTAACTTATGTGGACCCATTGGAATAGAGAGTTACAATCGAGAATTCTTTTCATTCTTTTTGACATAGTGTAAGGCAGAAGATCCCCAAAGGAGATGTCCTAGCCCCCAACAATACAACTATGTAGAAGAAACACAACAACAAGAAGCACTAATGCAAGATCTAATACCAAATTACAACATTATATTCATAAAGTATAACTAATTACATTCAATGTGTCGGGCTATAAAGCCTTCCCAGTTACAACCAATTATAAAGCAAGTAATAGTTCTGCAAGATCCCTCAAGATCCAATTCAAACACTAGCTAGTCCAGATCCAAACTTTGGTAGAAACCTCCAAGGAAGATCTCAACTTATGCTCACAAGCCCTTCAAGCAACCTCCTCGTTTTCCAAGCCGTAGCTTCTAGCTCTTCTCCAAATTCACTCTTCAAGCTCCTCTTCTTCTCCACAATTGATAATGATGACTAAAGACTTCCCCAAAACCCCTAGTTATACCAATCTAAGCCACAAGTCAGTCCAGAATACAAATTAAATACAAATACATAAATTAAATGCCACAAGTAAGCCTACAACAATAATTAAATACCCAAAATTGATGTCTAAGAACATAGTGATCTCTCCTAGCTTCAGATGAATTAGAACTCATGCTTTAAATAATAGGTAGAAATCTAGGCCTTGTTCAATCCTTGAAATTTTTATCCTCTAACTCATTGTGGAAAATTAATTATATAGCCTGAAACAGATACCAAATTCTTAGACCATGTCGAGAAACCAAAGACCATTCTAAGCAACCAAAGACCATGTCGAGCTCCAAGACCATGTCAAGCTCCAAAGACCATGATGAGATCCATAGACCATGATGAAATCCAAAGACCATGCCGAGCTCTTAGACCATGTCAAGCTCCATAGACCATGTTGAGCTCCCAGTGTATGTCGAGCACTAGTACTTACCAAGCTCCATAACAATTAACCAAAAATTCCTCCACACATACAAGATTGCAAGCAAACCCAAGATGCTCCTACATCAGACACCCTAGGTTCAAAAAGATTTTTTAGTAACTAGAAGAATATCTTTTGGGATTTAGCACATAAATCCTAAACGGGTTCTTCACATACATATCCTCTAGGTCTTCAGCTTGCACACTCCTTCCCTTTCTTTTCTTCTTCTTCACATTCACCATAGGTGTTCCATAGGTCTACTTTCCATGTTGATCTCCTACCCTCATAGAATTTTCCAACTCAACTTGGCTACCAATACTCAGGTTTCTTCTACCAAGCTCTTCATTCTGCAAAGGAATCAGGGAAAGCTTCCTACCACCTTTCTCAATAGTAAACACATTCTTAACACAATCATGCACAACCCTACAATCATACTGCCAAGGTCTACCAAGAAACACATGAAAACTATTCATATCCACAATATCACACAACACTTGATCCTTATACTACCCAATCTAGAAATCAACAAGGCATTGCTTCCTCACTTCCAAAGCATGCTCACCTTACAACTAGCCAATCCTATAAGGACAAGGATGTCTCATTCTCTTCAAACTAAGTTTCTAAACCATCTCTTTAGCAACAAGGTTGTCAACACTACCACCATCCACAATCACTTTTTAGACTTTACTAGCAAACTTACAATGATTTTTGAACAAACTAGTCCTCTGATAAGAATCCAATGTTCTCTGACCAACCAATACTCACTAGGCCAACAAGCTTTCTCCTTGCTCAAGCTGACTATTCTGGACTTCAACTTTATTCACAACAATAGTTGTCTTACCAATTGGACATTCAAAAGATCTATGTCCCTCTTGACCACACTAAAAACAATTACCTTTGAACCCACCTCCACATTTCCTTCTTCTCTATTCAACAAGTTTTGGTTCACCTTATGCTTTTGGTTTGGCTTATGCTGAACTATCCTACTTTTCCTTCCCTCGAGAACTACCTTGAGTCTTCCTCTTTAGCTTCTCCTCTACTCTCAAAGAATATTAAAAAGAATCCTCAACTAAAGAAATATTAAGCATACCAATCTAATCCTGAATATTGAATCTCAAACCATTAATATACTAAGCTACCTTCTCTTTTGACAATTCTTGATGCCCAGACCAAATATTAAACTTGTAGAATTCCTCTATATAATCTTTCATAGTCAGATCCTTCTACTTCAGATTTTGTAACTTCTTAAACAACTCAAGTTCATAACTAGTAGGAATGAACTTAGCCTTCAAACTTAGTCACCATCAACCTCCATCTAGTTATCTTCATTTTACCTTCCTCTTCCCTATCTCTTTATAGTTCTTTCCACCAAAGAGCAGCATCTCCCTTTATCTTAGTTTTTGCCAACCTTACTTTGAGTGGATCCTCAATATCCTCAAGCTCAAAGTAGTCTTCCAATTCACCAATCCAATCAATCAACTCTTTAGGATTTGAAGTGCCTAAAAAATTAGAAACCTTCATTTTATGCTTCAACTTCAACTGAGATCCAAGTCAAGGAAACTGACCAGCCCTAATTCTAGTAGGTCTCTCCACATGATCAAATCTATCCTCACCAATAGATCTAGAAACTTCAAAGTATTCAACAACTTCCTCATAAATAGTTTCAGTACCTACATGCCTAGGTATACCACCTAAAGCACTCACAATTTTAGCAATCATGTCACTCTTCATTGATGCTATCTGAGATCTGAATTTTTCTCTAGCATCTTCCATCTCAGATTTGAAATTTTCTTTAACTTTCTCTGAAATTCTTTCTTCTAAAACATCAGTAAGATCAAGAATTTCCCTAGGGTCCAATATTTTTGGAGGCATCTTCCCAAAGCAACAAATCCACTAACCAAAAGATCAATCAGTTGCAAGATCAACCTCTATCACCTCAAGTCCTATTGAAAACTACCTCAGCTTCGATGATCTATCTACATGCTCAAGAACAACTATGCTTTAATACCACTTGACATAGTGCAAGCTAGGAGATCTCCAAAGGATATGTCCTAGCCCCTAGTAATACAACTATGTAGCAAAAAAACAACAACAAGAAGCAATAATACAAGATCTGATACCAAATTATAACAATATATTCATAAAGTATAACTAATTACATGCAATGTGCTAAGCTGTAAGGCCTTCCTGATTACGACCAAATACAAAGCAAGTAATAATTCTATAAGATCCAATCCAAACATGAGCTATTCCAAATCTACACTCTAGTAGAAACCTCCATGGAAGATCTCAACTTGTGCTCGCAAGCCCTTCAAGTAACCTCCTTGTTTTCCAAGCCACAACTACTAGCTCTTCTCTAAATTTTCTCTTCAAGATCCTCCTCTTCTCCATGATGGATAATGATGACTAAAAACTTCACCAAAACCCCTACTTATACTAATCTAAGCCACAAGTTAGTCCAAAACACAAATTAACTACAAATACATAAATTAAATGCCACAAGTTGACCTACAACAATAATTAAATGCCCAAAATTGATGTCTAAGAAAATAGTGATATCTCCTAGCTCTGGATGAATTAGAACTCATGCTTTGAACTGTAGATATAAATCTAGGCCCTCTTCAATCCTTGAAATTTTCATCCTTTAACTCATTTTGAAAATTTAGTTATATGTCTTGAAATAGATACTAAATCCGTAGACCATGTTGAGCAACCAAAGACCATGTCAAGCAACCAAAGACCATGTCGAGCTCCAAAGACCATGCCAAGCTCCAAGACTGTGCTAAGCTCCAAAGACCATTTCAAGCTCCAAAGACCATGCCAAGCTCCCAAACCATTTTGAGCTCCATAGACCACATCAAGCTCCCAATGTATGCCAAGCACCAATCCTTACCAAGATCCATAACAATTAACCGAAAATCCCCCCACACATGTTAGATTGCAAGTGAGCCCAAGATGCTCCTGCATCACTTTTTGTTCATGATTATTCTAGAATGATGGTAGTGATGTATCTAAAAGAAAAGTTAGAAGCTTTTGAGAAATTCAAATGGTATCTAGCAAGAGTAGAGAAAGAAACTAGAAAGAGATTGAAATGTTTAAGATCAGAAAAAGGTGGTGAATTCATCTCCAATGAATTCAATAATTTTTTCATTGAAAGAGGAATCAAAATACAAGTATCTGCCCCTGGTACACCTCAGCAAAATGGTATAGCTAAAAAAAGCAATAGATCCATAATGGATTGTGCAAGGACACTGATGATAGAAAAGAACATTGCTATCAAATACTGGAAGGAAGCTATCAGCACTGTGGTTCATTCTTTAAACCAAGTTCAATTGAAGAAAGACTCAAACCAAACTCCCTATGAACTATGGTATGGCTACAAACCAAATGTAAGTTACTTGAAAGTATTTGATAACAAATGTTATATCTTGAAAGAATCTAGAAAAGGAAAATTTGATGTAAAAGGTGATGAAGTTATATTTCTAGGATATTACTAAAGAAGTAAAGCATACAAATGTTTGAATTTTTCTACTCATAATATCATAAGGAGTGCACATGTAAGAATTGATGAGTTTGTTGAAAAGAGTGGAGAGGAAAGTAGGAAGGAGCTAGAGCATTATAGAAGATTTTTCTACTATGAACCTAATACATTTCCAAATCTATTTGAAATAAATGAGACTTTATCTCCCGAGTACCCTAAATCTCCACTGGTTATCGAGTTGTAGGAAGTGTAAACTGAGTCATATTCTGAAGGACCCAAGCCACAATCAGAGGCTACTGAGCTAGTTCAAATCAAGTTTGATGGACTTGAGTCATAAACAGAAGGACCCAAGCTTGAAGTTTAAGGTCATATTGAAGATAGTTGAATTTATTCAAAGCTCAAAGAACATGTGTTAGCAAGATATGTCAAAAGCACTCATGCACCTAATCAGAAAATTTGAGACAAATCTGATGGAACACTCACAAGAATAAAATTGAGAGGTACATGTTTACTTGTTGAATTTGAACCTAGAAATGTTTAAAATGCTCTAGAAAATGAAAGTTGGATTGAAACTATTAATGAAGAAATATAACAAGTAGAGAAGAACAAATTCTAGACTCTTGTTCCTATGCCTAAGGTTTAAAATGTAATTGGTACAAAATGGGTATTCAAAAATAAGCTGAATGAAGATGGAAAAATATCTAGAAACAAAGAAAGAATGGTATGTAAAGGTAATTCTCAAGAAGAAGGTATTGATTATGGTGAAACATTTTCCCCTATTGTAAGATTAGATGGTGATAGAACTCTACTTGCATATGTAGCTCATAGAGTATTTAAAGTATATCAAATGGATGTTAAATCTGCATTCTTAAATGGGATTCTTGATGAGGAAGTCTACATTGAACAACCAAAAGTTTTTATAGATCCTAACAAAAGAGACATGGCCTAAAAATTATAAAAAGCACTATATGGTCTCAAAAAAACTCTCAGAGCATGGTATGAAAGACTAAATAACTATTTGATATAGATTGGTTTTCAAAGAATAAATGATAATAGTAGTCTATATATCAAGGAAGGACTAGACAAGAAGATTGTGTTGGCAAAAATAATTTTTGGTGTACCCTAATTATAGGAAATTATGACTTATGCAAATTATTTTCAAAAGAAATGAGCAAGGGATTTGAGATGTCCATGTTTGGTGAAATATAATTATTTATTGGATTGTAGATACAGTAGAAAAAAAATGATATCTACATCACTCAATTTAAGTATATCAAAAAGATATTGAAAAAGTTTGGAATGGAAGACTCAAGACCAGTTGGAACTCCCATGTCTATTGGATATAATCTTTTCAAAAATGATGACTACAAAGAAGTGGATCAAACCTTATATAGATCAATGATTGAAAAATTGTAGTATGTAGTACATACAAGGCCTGGCATTGCCTTAGTAGTGGGGATAGTGGCAAGATTCTTAGCAAATCCTAAAGAAAATAACATGATGGAAATCAAAAGAATCATGAGATATATGAAAGATACTAAAGACTATGGCTTATGGTACAAACTTGGAGATAATCTAGACTTAAATGTGTTTATTGATGCTAATTAGGTAGGAAGTCTTGATGATAGAAAAAGCACTAGTGGTGGAACATTCTTTCTTGGTAAAAGATTGGTATCTTGGATGAGTAAGAAGAAAAAATGTACATCTCAATCCACAATAGAAGCAAAATGTGTGGTAGCAATAGTCAATTGTTCTAACATTATTTGGTTCAAACAACTTTTGGAAGGAATTAAGGTAGAGATTGAAGATCTAGTACTCATATATTGTGATAACACCTATGCAATCAATATATCAAAGAATCTAGTGATGCATTCCAAAAAAAATCACATTGCTATAAAATATGACTCCTTAAGAGAATTGGTGAGGGTAAAGAAGTCAGATTGGAATTTTAGAAGTTGATGAAAGCCAACTTCACAGCTCACCAAGATCACCTGTATGCAAATAACTTATCGAAGAGAAACCAAAAGAGGAAGGGTAGAGCTTGGAGAAACTAAACAGAATGAGAGAAAAATATTGCAACAATGAAAAATAAAATTTCTATACATATGCTCTATTGAATATATGAAATTATAATAGGAGATCCCAAATATAAAGGCCTCTAGGAAGCTTCTAGAACAAGCTAGAAGATGCTAGGAGATAAGCATGACAACTAAGCATACGTCCAAAAAAAGTGGATTACCATCCAAGTAGGTGAAAGGATAGGTATGACAAGGTGTTGACAACATGTACACAAACTTATGTATTGTCAACAAGTCAACACATAAAGGTATGCTAACTCCTAGTTGAGAACTAATAACTAATGCACTTAACCTAAGTAAACCTAAGTAAAAGCATAAATAATAATAATTTACTCTAACACCCCTCCCCCCCCACCCTTAAGTGCAATTTAGGGGAATGCACTTAAGCTCACAATAGCTAAGATGAAATGCAGAATGGGTACCAACAATAAGGCCATGTTAGGTACCCATGAACAAGTGCATAAGAAATGTAATGCAATCTCTATAAACCAGAGACAAAGGAGAAAATCTAGTGGGAAAAACCCCACTCTAAAAAGAGAGTTGAAAACCTAGTGAAGGATTGAAGAAGCCTCCAACTAGAGAAATGTACTAGAAAAGAGGAACAAGAAGATCATGAAGAACATCACTGAAGCACAAAGAAGTGACAAACTCTATTAAAAAGAAACTACTAATTTGAAGAACCTCCATAGAAGTAAAAGGTTGTGAACCAAAATTTTCTATATGGTAGATGATCCATCTCACCAAAATCCATAGGTAGCCAGTCACTACAATTGCCTAGTATATAGGATCAAATACTGAATACATATCTCACTTCATTGAACCATCCAACCAAGGAATCATTAGAAATAATAGAATAACCCCCCCTAAATGCATATGGGGTGAGGTGACAGGAAAATGAAAAAGTGGGAAAAAATCCTCTATAGAAAAAACCAAGAATAATGAAAGAGAGTAAGAGGTACAAATACCTATAAAGGCATGTGTCACCAAGACATCATGGGGCTAAAGGAAGAGGGCACAAAAATGGCATACAACTATCCTCCCCATGAAACTTTATAAAATAGTGTGAGTACAATTGTCTCAACACAACATTCATGATTCCAAAATGTAAGAGTGGCACTTTATCTCAATGTGTTTGCATAAATATGCTTACAAATGATACCAACAATGATCAAAAAGAGAAAAAAATTGATGCAATAGATAGTATAATCCAAAACAAAAGATCTCATGCCATGAAAATGATCCTCAGACCTAGAACACCCAAGATATCTACCATAGAGAAAAAATGCAAAAAAACATGATAGAAAGAGCATGTGGTAGAATCTAAATTAAATGATAGCAATTATGAAAATTAGACAAAACCAATTTTTCAAAAATATAACATTTTCAAAAAATGGAGATGGGACACACAAGATATGCTTGTTGGAGAAAATAATAGAACACCTAACTTTGTCTATAAAAATAGGAAAAAACTACATAAAATAAAAAAATGCCTATATCAATGCCTCCATCATGGAACTAGCTTTTCGATGTTTCTTTTGGATTAGAAAAATAATTCTGTATGCTCAAGTTATGGCCAAAACACCACAAGTAGGTAAAAAAGGGACCTAAAGGAGAGGCAGGATTGCTGATGTAGTATTGACATCATGTTGATGTCAACATTCCATGAGCCTAAAATTGATGGCTAGGAGGCCATCAAGGACAAAAAAGCTATCATGTGGAATCCACATGGCAGTATTGTCTAATGTGGTATGACCACGTGGCATGTGCCAACATGGCATCCATGCTACATAGAACATTTAGATGCTGCTAAGTGTGTGGGTGGTAGAGAGGGCCATAGGGTAGTGATGAAGAGCTACATCTGGTGGTGGTGGTCATAGGCGTAGTGAGCTCTAGTGGCCCAACTTGGTAGGTGGGTGGGCAGTCGACTGGGCAGTGGGGGCTATAGAGTGGCAATCATACTACAGCTGCATCATGGCTACATTGCCAGTGGTAGTGACACTCAATCTGCACACTGGCCACATGGTGGTGGTGCATGGGTGGTGCCATAGTGGCCACTTGGTGAAGTGGCTAGTGTGGCTACGTGAATACTATTCTTTTAACTTTTTTTCAAAAAATGCATTTGTATGGCCTCCTGGATAAAAATTTTTCCCTCTTGAAGAAACTGAAGCCAAAAATCAAAAAAATTATATGAATCTTGACTATAACAAGCCTTCTAAACTTAATGGCAGAATTTAGGCCCAAAGTGCCCCAAAAAATTGCTTTTCCTCCTAATTGAAGAAAAAAGTCACAAAAAAATTGGGTTTATGTCTCCAAATCATGGCTTAAAAAATCTTTCAACTAGGAAGCAATAGGGAGACTCTGATACCATGTAGAAGTTGATGAAAGCCAACTTCACAACTCACCAAGATCACCTGCATGCAAATAACCTGTCAAAGAGAAACCAAAGGAGGAAGGGTAGAGCTTGGAGATACTAAATGGATTGAGAGAAAAATATTGCAACAATGAAAAATAAAATTTCTATACAATATGCTCTATCAAATATATAAAATTAGAATAGGATAGCCCGAATATAAAGGCCTCTAGGAAGCTTCTAGAACAAGCTAGAAGATGCTAGGAGATAAGGATGAAAACTAAGCATACATCCACAAAAAGTGGATTATCCTCCAAGTAGGTGAAAGGATAAGTATGACAAGGTGTTGACAACATGTACACAAACTTCTTTGTTTTCAAAAAGTCAACATGTAAAGGTATGTTAACTCCTAGGTGACAACTAATAACTAATGAATTTAACCTAAGTAAACTTAAGTAAAAATGTAAGTAATAATTATTTACTCTAACAAGAATATGTGAATGCAAAAGAACATATTGCAGACATATTCACCAAGTCATTACCTAAGGATACATTTTTGTATCAAAGAGGTAAGCTAGGGGTCATTCCCCTATTTGAAGCTCACTAAATAAAGTTTAGTGATGCATCAACTAAGAGCAAGTTGAAGATTAGATAGTTGATGCAGTATTGACAAAGGCTTATTGCAAATTAATTAGTACTTAAGGTACATTGATATTATCAAAATTTTTGTCTTTGTCATGTGTTGTCAAAGACGAAGAAGTTTAGTGTCATATCTCATAGAAATTTTGGCATGTGTTGTCAAAGAGGGAGAAGTTATATGAAGAAATATCAAATAGGAAGAATGAACTTGGAAGAAGATTGTTGCGGAGAGAAGTTTACTGATAGAGGGATTCTTGTTCTCAAAATTTCATTGTGCTATGACATGTTGTATTGTCATCAATTCCAAAGAGGAAGATTGTTGGATACAATTAATTATACATGTGTTTTCTTTCATATTACCCAAATGTCATATCATTGTAAGTTAATGCATGTTGAGTTCACTCAATTAGTGAAGTTAGTTTTTAGTGTCTACCGAGTGTTTCTATGGTTGCCTAGTTCAGAAAGTAGTATCTACTGAATCTACTTGGGCATCAAAGTAAAGTATGTCGAAGATGAGTGTTAACCAATTTGACTCGATTAATGAAGAAAAGTTGGATGGAACCAATGCTAACTCAGCTCACTTGATTACTGAAGGATTTTTACAAGTTTGTAGTGTTAACCAGTTTTTAGTTGGTTAACACAAGAAATTACTTCTGAGTTAGTATCTACCGAGTTGGGTAAGCTAACAAAGGATTTTTTTATTTTGGAATGTTAAGCTCAATTGATTTATGTATTAGTTCTAGCTGACTATGCTGATGAATATTAATTTTTCTAAGTTGTATTTGAGCCAACTTGACAATATGAAAGGTACAAGTATAAGGTCAAGTTGTGGTTTTAAAGTGTTCAAGATGTTATGAATGAATAATAAGGGATAAAGAGAGGAAGAAAATTTGAAGGATAAGAAGAATATCTTTGTGAAGAAAAAAAGCTATATTTGATCAGGAAGGATTAAGTACAAGACAAAATAGAGATCTATAATCTACAATTAAATTGCATCTTAATTAGGTCATTTCATTGTTACTCTCTAACCATTGTAGCAGTGATCTAAATCTCTTTACAGAGTTGGTTCAAAAGCAATTTGTAAATCCTCTAACAAGGTGGCAGTTCTATTGAATTATCTAAAGGCCTCTAACAAGGCCACTCCTAATAGGGTGATTAAATCATTTAAAAGGGTCACACCTAACAATGTGTTTTATAACCTTTAATAGGGTTGGCTCCTAAGAAGGCTCACTTCAGACAAGTGAAAAATAGTAACTAGTTACAATTGATGAGTTTTTCCAAATTGGGTTTCCACATTAAATCTTGATGTCATATGTGTTCATGCTATTTCTTTCATTCTTGAAATAAATTTTAAGTAATGATAATCACTGACAACATCTTAAGATCTACAAAGTTAATTAGTTGCTAAGTACATTCAGTATTTACTAAGTTACATCATTTTTATGTGTTTACTGAGCATCAATAGTATTCATCTTAGAGATTGTAATTTTTATTGGCATCTAAAGGGATATGGGATTTATTTTAGTAGTACCTAATTTACCCCTCCCCTCTCGGTTACTTCTCTTATATTTCCAACAATTGAGTTGCACTTAGCAACTATGTTGTGTTCAAAAGCCAAGTTGCAAAATGAAACTAAGGTACACTCTGATAATGAGATATATACACATGAAAGAGATGTTGAATTACTTGATAGAGAAGCACACATTTATCTTGAAGTTAAAATACCTATTGAAGAAAATAGAGTAGAACCAAAATTGTCTAAGTATGTCAAGAGACATCATCCTACTATACAAATTATTGGAGATAAAGAGGCTAGACCTATGATAAGAAACAAGTTGACAAATGACACATGTCTATTGAGCATACATGAACCTAAATTAATCAAGGATGCATTGGAGAATGATGACTAGAGTCAAACTATGAGAGAAGAGATTGAGCTAATTGAGAAGAACAAAACTTGGTCACTTGTATCTAGACTAGAAAACAAGAATTTCATTTGAGCCAAGTGGGTGTTCAAGAACAAGTTAGATGAAAATGGTGAAGTCACAAGAAATAAGGCAAGATTAGTTTTCAAGGGGTATGCTCAAGAAGAAAGAATAGACTATGGAGAAATATTTATCCTTGTTGCAAGACTAGAAGTGTAAGAACTCTGCTTACTCACTTTGTATACAAAGGATTCAAAGTTTACCAAATGGATGTGAAATATTTATTTATGAATTGTATATTAGAGAGATAGGTTTATATTGAACAACCTGAAGGATTTTTTAATGCTAACAAAAAGAAATGGTATGTAGGCTACACAAAGCTTTATATGGATTAAAACAAGCACCTAGAGCATTGTATGAGAGACTTCATACTTATCTTATGAAGATTAGATTTGAGAGAACATTTGATAACAACAATTTATACTTGAAGACTGAAGGTGGAAAAGGTATTTTACTAGCTTAAATTTTTGTTGATGATATCATATTTGGAGGAAAAAATGTACTTTGCAAGGAATTTACTGATGAAATGAAGAAAGAATTTGAGATGTCCATATTTGGAGAAATTAAATTCTTTTTTGTCTTGAAAGTGTGTCAAATGCAATATGGTATTTATATCACATAGTCTCAGTATGTGAAGGAAATATTGAAAACTTTTGGATTAGAAGATTCAAATCTTGTTAGCACACCTATGGTGATAAGACACAAACTATCAAAGAATGACAATTCTATTGATGTGAAAAAAACTTTGTATAGGTCTATGATTGACAGATTACAATATATAGTTCATATCAGACCTAACATTGCATTAGTTATTGGGATTGTTGCAAGATTTTCTTCAAATATTAAGCAGAATCATTTGATGGCTATTAAGATAATTATGAGATATCTGAATGGAATAGAGGATTTAAGTCTATACTACAAGACAAATGAAAATTTTGAATTGAGGGCCTGTATAGATGCTAATTGGGCTAAAAATGTTAATGACAGAAAAAGTACAAGTGATGGAGAATTTTTCTTGGGAAAGAGACTAGTTACATGGACTAGTAAGAAATAAAATTGCATACCTCAATCTACTGTTGAAGTTGAATATGTTGCTATTGTGGTAAATTATACCAATATTGTATGGATCAAACAGCTACTCAAAGGAATGAGGGAGGAAATTACTGCACCTATTATACTTTATTGTGATAAAAAAAGTGATATAAACATATCTAAGAGCCCTATGATGTAAAGAAAGAAAAACCATATAGCTATCAAGTATCATTACTTGAGAGAATTGGTTCAAGACAAATAAGTAAAGATGGAATATGTGAATACCAAAGAAAAAAATTCTCATATATTCACAAAAGCTTCATCTAAGGATTCTCATGGGTATCCAAGAGGTAAACTAGGGGTGATACCCCTATAAAAAGTTGTTTAAGAAGATAGAGTTGTGCTCTACATCAGATTAAATGAATGACATAGACTAAAAATTGATGCAATGGATCTTATTTTAGGACTTGCCTAAAATAATCAAAGAGATGGAACACATCATGAGCCACAAGTTAGGTGAGAGAGGAAGAACCTAAAATTGCTACATATGCATGTTGAGATAATAATTGTTTGGAATTCTTTTCAAAGAGGGAGATAGAATACTACCAACAACTATAGAGGGAGATACTAACTCAAAAAAAAGGAGATATCTAGAAGACTGTACCAAACAAAATGAGAAAGACGGAGATAAAATAATTAACAAGTAAAGAAGGATAGAGATTATTGTCAAAGAGGAAGAGAGTTACAAAGAGACAAGATGGATAAAGAGATAAATACTTGGATATAAAAAAGAGGGAGTCATCTAAAGAAAGTTAGAAAGTTAGAAGGAGAAGCCCTACAAGATGAAATATAGAGGGAGTTATGAATGATAAGTTTTCTAAATGAGAGGGAGTCATAAGTAAGAATTTTGATATAGAATTTTGTATCTTATATAGCGAATGAAAGCTGATGATAGAGGGAGAGATTTCAATAAAATAAATTATTTTCTTTCTGGTATCACTTTTGGTATTAGTTTTCCATAAATGCCAAATCAAGAGATTGTTGATAAAAGATTGATACAAGTATGAGAATTTGTTTCAATAATTATTTGGTCACTAGTGTCAAACTTGCTACCTACTAGTAAGACATTTTTTTAGATGATTTTAGTACTATCATTTGTTTGATTGATGAAGAGGATTTGATCAAATGAGGTAACAAGAGTACATAGAGGAAAGGTTGAGTTATGTTATATTAAAAAAGTACAAAGATTAGTTAAGACAATGATAATATAGTGGATTGATTATCTACTTAAGGTTGCAAATTATGGATATAATGATTAAATCTAGAAGAACAAGTAAGAAGAATTCATTTTGCTATGATTGGAAAAATGTACAATAGGTGTTGAGTAATGTTAGTACAAGCTAAGCATAAAATCAATTGGAGCCTAGAAAAACTAAATTGCAGTGCATGCCAAGTGAATTGTAGAGAGTGCTGAGCAAAGTGAACATAGTATAAACCAAGTGAATTTTAGTTGATATTGAGCATCACTAAACTTTAGTATGTGTCAAGTGAACTACTAGAGGATGTCGAGCAAGATGGTATGTGTCAAGCATCAAAATATTAGTTAATGTAAAGTAACATCATTATGAGTTTAATCATGAATTTGATGAATCTGAGCTAACAAAGTTGATTTATTGGATTGTGAGAACTGTGTGGAAGATAAGCTTGATGAGGTGGTGACATAGAATTCAAGGTAAACCATTCTGAGGTAAATTTAAGGAGGATTGAGAAGGAAGTTTCTAGAGGGACAAAAACATAAAGATGGTTAGATTCAATGAATCCTACCTAACCCTAGAATGGATGATTGTGATTAAGCAACAAAAGATCCAAATTCTCTTTATAAGGAAATACAAGGCCAAGAGCAATTGTTGTCATTTGTGAGAACCAAATGAAGACAAGGACTCTAGGGTATTTCTTCATATAGTAGCCTAAGAAAATATTCTACTATTGGAATGAAAAGCAAGAACACTTAAGGAGATAAATCCTCTAAGGGTGAACAAGCTATTAGAGCTGAAGTGAATGAAGCCATGTAGATTGAATGACTGAAACATAGATCTATAATCTACAAGTGATTTGTGATTTATTATCAAATCAACACCTTATTGTTACTCTCTAATAATTGTATCAGTTTAGGGTAAATCTTTTGGATTAAGGTTGACCTAATAGTCATTTGCAAATCCTTTAACTGGGTGGCATTCTAATAGAATGGCCTAAAGCCCTCTAATAAGGCTCACACCTAATAGGGTGATTGAAATCCTTTAACTAGGTCACATTTAATAGTGTGTAGTATAAAATTTAATAGGGTTGGCCTTTCACATAGTGTCACTTTAGAAGAGTGAGAATTAGTAGCCTGTTAGTGGTGGTTTTTCCCAAATTGGGTTTCCATGTAGAATACTTGTGTTATATGTGTGAATTATTCTGTTATGTTTCATGTTTACATTCCTACAAAGTGATTTTCATCTAGGAAAATAACCTACAAGTTTAATTTTTTAATGATATGATGAATGCATGCAAGATACATGTTAAGGAGATATTTATATGAGTTTTGTTAAGCACTAAAAAGTTTAATTGGGAGTTTTGGACCTTGGATAATTGATTCAGCCCCCTGCCTCTCAATTATTTTAAATTATTTCAACAATGGAAGGTGCACCTAAATGACATAACACATGAGAAATGAAAGTAGTTGTGCTAGATTTTTATTCCTTTAGCCTTATTTTATTTTAAGTACTTTATGTGAAGTTATAGAAATGATGTTAAGAAAAATAATGATTTTCAATGAAGGTGAACTACCAAGCTTTCAAGGAGTTGGAACAAGAGGAAGAAGATTAATTAGAAAAGTTGAATATTTATTCAAGAAAGTGTTGGAATTAGAAGAAGAAAATATGTGATGATTTGAAGAGATGTCTAATTTGTTGCAAGGGAACACTATGGCATTGTTCCTAAGTTAGAAGGATGGTTATATTATATATTATTTATTCCTATCTCTTTTTTGGACATTTGATGTCATAGAATCTTGGGATTAAAAAAATCCTACATTAAAAAAGGAAAAGGAAACTATATAATAGTTAGTTGACTATTTCTTGAACCATGATTTCATGTAAATAATTTTTGGAATAGAAGATTAAAAAAAATTACAAAGAAGGGGAGAATTATGTAAAGCATCAATGATAGGAATTTTGGATGAATCAACCAATGATTCATGCTCTTAGTCCTCATACAATACCCTTAGGGTATCTCTCCCACACCACTTTTCACCTATAGGACTTTCATTTCCTAAGGATCCCCTAGTCTCTCTAGCCAACCCAACTACCAAGAAAGATTCCCCAATTAAGTCAAAACGTGATGCATTCTCACTTCATTCACCATAGCCCTTAAGTAACATAAAGGCTCTCAAACTCTAAGTCTTGAACTAGGCCTTGAAAAGTTGTGGAGGTATTATCAAATTATTCAACTCAAACAACTAGGTGTGTTAGAAGTTGTTGGAAATTATTGAATAAGATCATGAATGAAGAGTGATGGAATTGGCAAAGAATGTTTTCAATCATTGTTTTGTCATTGATTTCAAACTTGCTACTTGCAGGAATGACAATTGTTTTAGTGATCCAAATACTATCAATTGATTGATTGATAAGGAGGAGGCAATCAATAAGATGTAACTAGAGTACCTAGAGTTAGGTTGAAGTTATGATGTTGTAATGAAGTACAAGGATCAGCTAAGCCATTGATGAAATAGTGTATTGTTGACATACTTTAAGACACAGAGAATGGACACACTAAAACATATCAAAGATGTAAGGGTTTAGCTAAGTTATTTGTAAAGCCTAACTAAGTTCATTAAAGAGAGAGAGCTGAGCAAGCTAGTTAGTGTTGAACAGATTCTTATTTGAAGCCAAGAATGTTCATCTTTATAGTGTGCTGAGTGAAGAAGAAATAGGTGCTGAGTAAATATCAAGTGCCGAGCAAAAAATTAGTGCTGAGTGAAGAAGAAACAGGTGCTGAGTAAATATCAACTGCCGAGCAAGAAATAGGTGTCAAGTGAAGAAGAAATAGGTGCCAAGTAAATATCAAGTGTTGAGCAAGAAATAGGTGTCGAGTGAAGATACAAATTTCGAGCAGGATACAAGTGTCGAGTAACACAGAAGAAGCCGAGCATCAATAAAACAATAGTGTCAAGTTGCTGCATTATTTTGAAAATCGAAGATTCGCCAGATCTGAGCCGACAAGGCTATTACCTAGAATTTTTTTAACTAGATAGAAGATAAGAGTGATGAGATGGTGACATAGAACACCATGTAAAATGTTTTTGGTGAATATGACTAGACTCTAGACAAAGTTTCTAGATGAAGAAGAGATATGTGGTAGATACATTGTATCTTACCTAATCTATTGAAACCCTAAAGTTGGAGAGGGAGAATTGAGTGGGAAAGATATTCTAGATTTCTATTTAAGGAATCATAAGGTCATGAAACAAGTGTAGGTGGTAGAAAAGGATGAAAGCATGAAGTGTTGAAGAAGGTGCAAAGGAGAACGAGAGCACAGATACTTTGTTTCACTAGATGACCACAGATATGATTGCATTGGTATGATGAGTAAGAAGACTCAAGGAGACGAAGCTTGAGAGGAAGACAAATTGAAAGAACTGAAGTGATTAAAAGCCATGAAAAGGATTGAGCTGAAGTGTGATTTGTAATCTGCAAAATATGTTGTAAGTTGTATTAGATCAAAAGCCATTGTTGTTACTCTCTAGCAATTGTAATAGTTAAAGATAAATCCTATGGACTTAGGTTGGTTTAATAGCCATGTTATAAATCCTTTAATAGGGTGACATTCCAAGTGAATGTCCCAAAGTCCTTTAACCAAATCCATTCCTAACAATTTGGTGAAATCCTTTAACAAGGTCACATTTAACAATGTGTTTTAGCCTTTAATAGGGCAAGCTTTTCACAGGGCAGACCATCAGAAGTGGTTGAAATTAATTGCATAGTTATTTTGTGGGTATCATCCACACTCCAATTTTACCTTCTTATTCCTGGAGGGTTTCTGGGTTATCAAATTCTTAGTGTTATGGTGTGATGCATGTTTACTTTCCATAGTTGTTTCAATATTAAAATTGCATGCATGATAAGTTCATATATGCACCATTAAGGATTTGTAGAAAAAAGTATTATTAGGGCATTTGGACCTTGAATAACTGATTCACCCCCCCTCTCAATTATTCTAAAGAATTATAACAGAAGTCTCATTAGTTTCATCTTCCCATTTGATTTCTTCATTTCTTCACAAATAGGTTTTAAAAGTAGCCCTGATTAGGTCTCCTATAGAGAGAAAATAGGGCTTTTCTCCTATGCCATCAAAAAGATACTTAAACAAATTTCTATGTTTCTTGGTTAATTATTCGTCTCCTTAAATATATTTGGCATCTTGAGGTCATATCATTCCATGCATTTCCCTAACCCAAATTAGGTGAAAAAAAAGATTTTTAGGCTTCCTAAGGTTCTTCAACAGTCAATATTGTTTTAGGCTTGTTCTAGGATTGGTATTATCCTCTCCACTTCATGGAATGATGATAAGACATCCTTATTCTATGTCCAAAGGGGAACTTGGACCCTATATTTTCTCCTCTACAAGAAATGTTGATTTCTATATGGTCTTCCCTAGCCAGACTCATCACAAGCTCACCTAGGGAAATATTTTAAACTTACTTCCTCTACATTTGAGGGCCTTTTCTTCTATACATGTTATGTACATCAAGTCTAATCACTATTCCCAAGAGGCTGTATAGAATGGATAGTGAGAAAGTGAGTTAGAGCTCCATCTTCAACAACTACCTAGGAAAAACCAATGGCAATGTAAAACCAAAACAATTTTACAAAAGGAAACCAAAATGATCAAAATATTAATCTACCTATTAGTGTTTTGCAAATACTAAGCAACAAGGCTTAATATGAAGATAATAAAACTCACAAAATCTAGAGATTAGCTATTTCCCATAAACAATTATGCATGTTTTCTTACCTAGATCAAACTTCAAATAAACCAAGATTGGTTTTCTACTCTTTAGGCTCTGCAGAACCAAGGTGGGTATACCTAATGGATGGAAGAATTCTCAATATAATGTTAGACACACTAATTTTCTTATCCCATAACAATTCACAACAACACACATCCCTTAACAGCATATTTGGTCATAATTCTCCTCAGGTTTGCAACTATTTCTTGACGATAGTAGCTAAGACTCAGAGATCAGATGCAAATGTGTGTTGACCAGAATTTACAATTTTGAATAGTATAATAAACTTGATTATGAAAATTAACTTTATTCTTATCTATGACCTTCAATATGAAAATTAAAATAATCAAATTAGAGCCCTATCCATTGGAGATTCAGGGTCTATTCAATTCCTAAATCTAAGTGATTACATTACAACCAATACTATCAATAGTTCTCACTGGATCTCATACTTACCAACACCCATTCTATTACTATGGCAATGCCATCAATATCACTAAAGCATTTACCTAATTCATTGAATTAAAAGCAATAATGAATTGATATACAATTTAAACTCAATTGCATTCAATTGGACAAGCCTTTGCTTCTACAACTTCAAAATAGCCATATAGTAGAATTGGAGATAAGATTCAGGGAGAACATTAAATGGGGACAGTTCATGTTCTTCATTAACTTTGTTTGAAAATTGTATACAGTTTCTTAAGACTCAGAATGACTCAAAAAAAAGACATATAAATCCTACCAAATTGGTGTATTCTCTTCAAATTTGCAAAAAAGACATATCACAAAATATACATCAAGAGTATTGGACCAAAAAATTTAATAAAACTAAAAAGCTCAATTATTCAGACTCTTTCTCTAGCCCTAGAATCTCACTTATATAGTGTGAGATGCAACAAGCTTCAGGCATAAAGAACTGATAGCTATCCTTTTGACAAAAGATATTTACATTTTGTAAACAGTCACAAAAGGACATAAAATTTATGTAATAGAAAATTTTTTAAATCAAAATATTATTTTTAGGTGGGCTACTTTTCTGTTATATATCAAAATTGTGAAATCTATGATTTTTTCTCATGTTATTCTAATTCTTCGAAGTATGTGGCTATTAGGCTTGAGAGTGACGTGTCCTATTCTATTACCTACAAGCTCACCTCAACTCGAGGGTAATCATCATCTTCATCATGGACTATTAAAGTCACAGTTACCTCTACATCTTCCTCTACCCCATCATTTTTTGACAATCTATTCTAGAGACATAAATTTATCTTTCCACTCATTGAAAGTAGTGTCATCAAGGCAATCAAAGTTTAGGATTTCCCACTACACTTTTATTACAAAATTTCCAACTACTTCCATTTCAATGAGGTCCTTCTTGATAACACTGTAAAATAATTACACTATGACTAGCTCTTCATTGGTCATTGCCTATAGTATATGCCCCTTTTCATTTACAACATTATTCATTATTTGGCACAATATTTCATCTAATTCCTTTTTCCATTCTTCATTTTCTTTTCTTTTATCAACCCTTTTAAGAGCACTAGGTAAAAGGTCAAACTTTTCAACTATGTACTTGGATAGGAAAAATTTTATTCTCTTCCGAATAAAAACCCATTTATTATCAAAATCCTCCAACCTATTAAATAGATAAAAAAATCTTTTCTATTTGATGATATGGTAACTAGATGACAGATATGCACATAGTAGTAATGTCATTATTTCTTTCACTCCATTTATGTACAATGGGTCTCAATTTATCTTCATCTCCTTTTATTTCATCCCATATAGCTATAATTCCTACCAACTAATCATAAAATGTTGGCCACTCAATTCTATCTACTAGGTACATAATAGCTTGCCTAAGTTTTTCTTCATATTGATTATTCAATTCTATATGCATTTCCCATAATTTGTCTTTTTCCTCTTCAAAATCCTCTATAGTATAGAACTCATGCCTCTATGGGGTGTTTGGTATTTGAACAATAGGAGTTGACTTAAATGGCTCAACTGGTGGTAGAGGATACACAATTCTTGGTTTGCTAGGTTCTCCCATCTTTCTCTTCCCAAGCTTCTTATCCATTTTAGATATCTAATTTTCCCTTTTCCTCATAAGGCTTCAGTACTTATTCAAATTTGGCATTGATTTCTAAGAACTTACTTTGTTCTTTTCCAAACACCACATCCCCAAACTCTAGTATTTCTTTAGCCATTCTAGTGATTTGTTGACTACCCACTTCATCAACCCTATATACTATAAGAGTACTAGTATGTTCTGAACTAGAAATTTCTTGTATTCTAGTCTTATCTCTTTTTTCAATTGACCAAATTATTAGGGCTTGATGATCATTACTGAATTTGATTCCCCTATGTTCTTGTAATATTTCTTCCTCTATCTTATACTGAAAATTTTTCTTATTTCTAATTGAATCAAAAATCATAGCATTAGCTATGTCCCACTTAGACAAAATTAGAACTCCTGACTCCCTAACTAATTTCCTCTCAGCCTCAGGTGTTAACAGGGAAAAATCACTCAAAAAATTAGATTTTAACTCTTCCTCAATATTAGAATCTGGTTTGCCAAGTTGTTTTGCCTTCATTTTCTTACATATTTTTTCAAAATTTCCTATATTATTTCTCCACAAAAACTCTACAAAAGCCCTATATTTAAAAAAATTCTCATCATCTATGAATTTTTGTGAGGCTTGAGCAATGATTGTGTCTATTTCCTTACATTGATAGTTAGCAACTATGAGGTCCAAGGAGGGCATAGGAGGCTCTTGAGGCACTCCTCTTTCCATGTCTATAGAAGTAACAATTACATCCCCTTCCCCATCCATTTGTCTTAGTTACTCTCTTAAAGATGATTCATCTTCTATTCTGATCAGCATTTGATTTGGGGAATACTCTTCTACACGAGAAGAGGATCCTTGTTCCAGTTTTTGCCCTTTTGGAGCACCAGTTCCAGGTGGGCTCTCTGGCCTTGGCCTTCTATGAGGGGGAACCTATTGTATATTTTGAACTAAAATGTATCCTTCCCTCTTCTACAATGTATACTACCCTAGAGAAACTATCATCCTACTGTTTATTCTTCTCTCCACCTTTGTTGCTCTATCTGGATAGGCTTTAACATATGTAACCTTCTTCTCATCCATAGTTTGCATCATTGTAGTAAAATTATTTATTAATACATGCATTATGGCCCCCCAATGTTTTTTGTCTTTTAAAGGATTATAATCAAGGTCAAAATCATTAATGAATTCTAGATCTTTACTAAATACTATCCATTTCTCCTTCTTAAACACCTGTTCCTATAAGGAGAAGATATTCCTAATAATATCTTTAGGGAAGTATACTAGTTGTGTAATATTTTTTGCTTTTGCTCTCTCTCCCTCAAAAGATCATAGAATCCCTCTAGATCAATATACCTTGCATGGGATTCTTCCATATTGTATTTATTCAAAAATAAATTGAGGTTTCTCCATCCTTTACTTACAAAAAAAAAATCATGTGCTAGGGTGACAACCAAGAAGAAAGTACCTTTACCTTTACCAATAATGTCTCTTTCTTCAATAGTTATGATTTGCCATAGTAATTCTACTATCCCTATCTTCAAAGGCACATGGAAAGGTAGAACATGAGGTTTTCACAAGAAACCATACACTCTAATCACTGTAGAAACATCATATAGGATTATATCCCACAAATTGTGACTAACCAAGAGTCCTATTGCATGGTCTTCAGGTCTAATCAAATCTAATAGTGATAGTGGGATTCTAGGGTTATCCCCTCTCACAAGAAATTTGAGACTAGATGAAAAATATTTGTCAAATCTTACATAGCTGACATTCCTAGCCTCCCAAGTCATATCAACACTCCATAACTACACTGGTAACTTTTGACCATCCTTAGTTAATTCCAGCTCCATTCCTTTAGAGAAAAATGTAACTCCCTTAAAAAGACATATGTGCATGAGTAGGGAGTGCCAACAAAAGGCTTTGGTTACCTTTCCTTGTGATATTCCTACCAAACCATTATGGATTTCTTCTTCAATAGAAGTGGCAAAATCCATAATACTACTCATTCCAAACTGTAATTTTTGAGCCATAATAAGAACAATAGAGCCCTAGATGTATTCCCCTTCATCTATCCCAAATATTTTGTAGAAGGTGAAGTACAAAGCTTGAGCCCTAGGATTAAAGTATTTCTTCATCAATGGCTTTGGTGTAGTGGATGTGACCAAGGGTAGTGTACCAATTCTGGTAAAATGCTATTGTATAGGTCCCACTCTTAGATACACTCTCTATGCATCATACCTTGCTTGATGGTCATCCATGTCAATAAGCTTGTGTACAACATGGTTAGGGTTGAGGTTGAAAACCTCACTAATCAATTTAGGAGAAACCCTAAAGAGATTGTCACCAACATAATTCTTCATAAACCTAGTAATATAATCATACTTTTTAGCTAAGTCAGTCAGTAGATCACTATCAAAGAAATCCCTAAGAACTACTAATTTTCCAATATTGAATTCCTAGACATTGCTCATAGGGGTATCTAGGCTTCTCTTAGCAAACCACTTTTTGAGTAATTCTAATCCTCCCACAGAAACCTGGGCATCTCTTAAGTAATTGGCTTTGTCATAGAAACCCTTAGCTACCACCAATCTAGGGTTCTTTGGAATAAGATCCCTACCTACTATTATTTCATGAATAGATGGGGGGAATTTCTTAAGAAAATCATCATGGATAGACCTCTTGAGATAATTAGTATGACCAGAGAATTCCTTTCATGGATGCATCTTTTGAAAAATTTAACTTCACACAACACTAATTTCTTGATTTTCAAAGATTGCAAATCACCTACCTACTAAGTTGTCCCTCTTTTTCTATAAAATTTTGCTGCAATTTGCTAAAAACCTAGTAGAATTTTATGCCCTAGCTCTGAAAACCCTTGTGCTCTGATAACCTTTCACAATTGTATGATTCAATAATGGTAAATTTGTGAATTATACTAAGGTATTAAGATCAAATGAATGATCTCTAAGTTATATTAACTTCTTTTAGCCTTTACTATCATGTCATGCTCAAGTTTGAATTTTATCTATTGATCTCACAACATCAGATAGTTTTGTTTCAAAAAAACAAAATTTCTTTACAGCTTTAAAAAATTTGGCCACGTGTCAAATAGGCACTTCCTTGCATTACTTAAAGTTCTTGCATCTTGACAATGGAGGTAAGAGTCGACCATCGATCTTCCTTTAGATCTACACTTATGAAAATTCTAATATCTTTGCAACAAAATCTTTAATAGCGAATTCCAAAGGGCATCATAACTAAGCACCTTTTTCTAGCCTAGCACAAGTCAATGCATCTCCATTGCAAGTGGTCCCACCTTGCCACACATTGGCACTTTCTTACATTACATAAAATTCTAGCAACTTCATAATGCAGGCAAGCACTAACCTTTGATCTTGCTTAGATCAATGATCACAAAAGTTTATATTTCCATAACATCCAATCAGCTTCTTTAACAAATAGAAAATCTCCTCATAAAATGATACATTCTAACAAGTGCCACACCAGCAACTTCCTTATTACCTTCTAAAAAGGTGGGTCCATAACATCATTATTTTCTACGTGTCATTAAGGTGCTTCCCTACTTTATCTAACTATTGATCATTTTCACAATGTGGGTAAGTATTAGGCATTGATCTTTGAAAGATCAATGGTGACATAATCTGAACCTTTTGACAACATGAAACACCAGTAATGACATTAACATGGATAGGTGTTGTTAAGGTGCTTCCCCACTTTATCTAAAACTTGTGCAATTTCATCAAGCAGGAAAGTGTTATCTATTGGTTGACCTAAGATCAATGGCAGAGAAAAAAGATATCATGGGGGACCACATTAGAAAGCTTAGCCAATGAAATAATAACACCTATGGTATGAATATGGAAAAACTATTAGCATCGATGGTCCATTTCATAAAATGCAACCTTGACATCACCATGGACACGTGTCCACAAGGTGCTTCCCCACTTTATTTAAAGTTCTTGCATTTTGACAATGTGCGTAAGTGCCAACTGTAGATCTTCCTTTTGATCTACAATGGGTAAGAAATATAGTTGAGATCTTCTTGTGGTACTTCACCTATCTTCACCTTGGACAGGTGTCAACACAACACTTGCCCACATCACTTAAACTTTGATCAACTTTATATTGCAGTAAAGTATTGATCGTTGATCTAGCAAAGATTAGCCATGCAATAAAACTATGAAAAGAATGACCCACTTGGAAAAGAACGAGCAATGAGAAAATAGGTGAGTGGAAGATTTCAAGACTCTGTGGCATGAATAGGGTCATGCGTCAATGAAAACTATGTGTCTCAACAAAGCTTCCCCACTTTACTTAAAAATCATGTAACTCGACAATGTAAGTGTTATCCATCAATCTTACCTAGATCAACAACTAACAAAAATTACTCCCTTAAGCTCAAAACACTTCACACTAATGCACAAGAAACATGACCATGGTCAAGGGAGGCTTAGAAAATAAGAGGTTTAAATGCAGAAAATAAAAATAAATTCATCTTTAATGAAAAAGAAAAACTTAGAGTAAAATGTATTCCCATGCTATTTTGAAAATTCTAACCCTTTTGAAAACTAGAGCACAAAATTAGGGTTTTAACTTATCATTTAGAAACTTGAACTAGGGTTTTGATTAGGGATCACTAGATCAACAAAAAGGCCCTAATTCTTTTATGGGGCAGTCATAAGGCACATTAAAAAGACCAAGCAAACAATACCAAACAATAAAATCAGTAAATCAATTCATTCAAAGGATGTAGAGGTGATAGTATGAATCTTGAACTTCTAACTACCTACTATCATCACTAATAAAGAAACTACATACAAATTGCTTCCAAATGTTTATTTCAAAAATACTCAATTTGTACAATGAGAATCCAAACCTTATCATAATTCTTTTCATCCCTATATAAGGTTTTTTGGTGGTAATTTACCCCTTAGGACTCCTCTCCATCTGTTTGCAACTTTCTTGACAAAAGTTGCAATTTTTTAGAGTTGCAAAGTTGCACAATGCAACTTTTACATCTTTTAGCAACTTTTTCCCAATTGAGTCCAATGACCTCCATTTCTTCCCAAACTTAACTGAAAAATTGAACTAAGGTAAAAATATCACCCTAACCCTTCCTGGTACCTATTGACCTTATGATGATGGCATCATCATGCTTTGGGCCTGCAACCAGAGGGCATTACAACCTGCTAGCCCCTAGTTGCACCTAGTAAAAGGATCTAATATCCTATGAAAAAAAACCTTATTACACTTCTACTTTGGTAAACATGACCTTATATCCAACACATCCAAAATTCCTTAACACTCACACCCATATAAAAAAAACATGAAACATTAGATTTCCTAGGCAATCCCTAGGTGTTCATGGACCATTCTCCCCCCTTTGAACAACTTTCAAGGAACATGAGGATAAATCAAAGACATATCAATGCCAAGCTTTTTGAAATATTCTTTCTCTACCCATGTGTCTTTAGCTTATGGTTTTCCTTTCCATTAGATCAGGTGCTCCATGTAGGTCTTATTCCTAGTAGACTTCCTTATCCTAGATTCCAATATCTTTTCAACTTATTGATTCAACTTGGGAGGTAAGGTTGTAGTATTGATATCTTCTAGTATCTCCCTACTATTCTGACTTACCTTTGGAAGTTGTCCTTTGCATTTGACTTATTTTTTTATATTTAATATTGGTGAAGCATTCAAGTCTATAGGAAGCTCTACCGTATAGGAATTATGTCCATATTTTTATAACACCTTACATGGACCCACTCTCTTTATTTGCAACTTTGTTGGTACTCCTTTTTGTAGTTTGGATTTTTGTAAGTGAACCATAACATAGTCTCCCACTTCAAACTGTAAGTCATTTATTTACATGTCTACCCTAGCCTTCAACTTGTGAGTAGCCTCTATTATAGTCTTCTTCACTTTTTATTGTATCTTTTTCATCATCTGATAGAAATATTAAGCATGTCCACTTCTATACTCCATAGCTCCTAGATGTTTGAGTTCACACACACCCCCTTGGTGCATATCATACACAATATCAAAAGGACTTCTCCCTATTCTCCTATTCATTGTATCATTGTAGAAATATTTAGTTTGATGAATGATCAAGTCCCATGTATGTCAATACTCCTTGGTTAGGCATATTAGAAGGTTACCTAGCACTCTATTGATCACCTCAGTTTGACCATCATTTTGAGGATGGTAAGCTGTACCAAATGATACATTAGTTCCTAGCCTACTACATAAAGTCTTCCAAAAGTAACTCATGAACTTTGCATCTCAGTCAAAGACTATGTCTAGGGGTATTCCATGGATTCTTATTATCTATTTGAAAAATAAATGACAAATGTATCTAGCATCATGGGTGGTTTTATATGGGATAAAATGACTCATCTTGATAAACCTATCTACCACTACATAGATACTACCCAACCCTATTTTAGTCTTAGGAAGACCTACCACAAATTCCATGCTAATGCACTCCCATGTCCCATTAGGAATAAGTAGGGGTTGGTACAAAGCATCATTATTGGCTCCCCCTTTTTCTTTCATTAACACCACACATTGCTCTACATAACTTCTGACATTGCTTGGCAAATTCATCCAATTGTAGAACCTCTAAACCAACTTCAATGTTTTATTAATATGAAAATATCCATAAAGACTTCCATTTTGCTTCTCTTGAATGAGGTTATCTCTCATTGAAACTTGAGGAACACATAATTGATTCCCCTTAAACAAAAATCCCCTTTGCAGAGTATATTTAGAGAACTTACTATGAAAATGATTTTGAAAATTAGAACATGCCTTACATACTTCCAAGAAATCTTCATCATCCTTATAGAGGCCCTTGAAACTTTCTATGCCAATGCTTTACAATTGTACCTCTTGTACTATTAGCATTCTTATGCTTAGTGCATTTGTCACCTTATTTAGTTGTCCCTTCTTTTGCTTAATAGTGAATGTAAAAGATTGTAGGTATCTCATCCATTTTAAGTGTCTATTGCTCAACTTCTCCTAAGTTTTAATGTAGCCAAGTTCCTAGGTAATTAGTAGACACCACAAATTCCTTAGGTAGGGGGTAATGTATCCACTTCCTCAATAACTACACTAGAGCATATAACTCCAAGTCATAAGAAGAGTACTTTTTCTTGGCCTCATTGACATTCTCACTAAAGAAACCTATGAGTTTTCCTTCATGACTTAGTACTCCTCCTACTACAATCCCACTTGCATCACACTCTAATGTGAACAATTTTTCAAAACAAGAAAATAATAGGATAGGTTGGGTAACCACTTCTTTTTTCAATCTTTCAAAGGCTCTTCCTACCTCAAGAGTCCATTTGAATTTGGTCTTCAATATACCTTTGATGGTGTCTAACATTGGTGCACAAATACTACTAAAATTCCATATGAACTTCTTATAAATTTGAGCTAACCCATGGAAACTCCTTACCTCAGTCCCTATGGTTGGTGTTGGCCAAATCAAGATAGTCTCCACCTTTCTTGGGTCCATCTTAAAAAAAACCTTGTGATACTACAAATCCTAAGTATACAAGTTCTTACTTGAGGAATTCACACTTTTTCAATTTTATAGACAACTTCTCTCCCCGCAATATTTTGAACATAATTTCCAAGTGTTTCATATGTTTCTCCTTGGTTTTTCTAAAGATTAGTATGTCATCTAGGTATACTACTAAAAACCTACCAATATAGTCCTTAAGCACTTCATTCATTAACCTCATGAATGTGTTAGGGGCATTTGTAAGTCCAAATGGCATAACTCTCCACTCATACAACCCTTCTACAGTCTTGAAGGTTGTTTTCCACTCATCTCCTTCTTGGATCCTAATCTAGTAATAGACACTCTTAACTTAGTGAAATACCTAGATCCTCTTATACTTCTTGGATCAAATCCTCAAATCCTAGATGTAAGAAATGTGTACTTGATTGTAGTCTTATTTGTTGCCCTAGAATCAATACAAAGTCTCCACTTACCTCATTTCTTGGATACTAATACCACTAGTACTACACAAGGACTAATGCTCTTCTTTATCAATCCCCGGTCTAGCAATTCCTACACTTGTCTCGCCAATTCTTGGTTCTTCTCTATAGTGGTCTTGTAGGATACTATTAGCCATGTTTTTGCTCCAACAAAAAATGGAAATTTGAATGGCTAACATCTTTGATAGTAAAAATATTTTAATCTTCAAATATTAGGGCATGTGAAGGATATATTCAAACTTTGATTATATACGTTATATCCTATCTCCAAGGTTATTCTCAATTTAATGCTTTAGTGGGCTTGCATCTTCTCATTTGTCCAATGTAAAGGAATCAATGATCATCGCTTCATCATTATCAAAAGTTGTATGACCAAAATTCTTAGCAAAAAAGATACAATGTGCCACTTATTTAGGGTGAGCCTTCCTTTCTCCATGGCTGGTGGAGTTGTCAAATGAAATATAGCTAGTGATGCCAGTTTTCTTGATGTGATCTTGTCCACCATCAAATCAAAGATAATCAATGATTGTCGCTATGTCACTATGCAAAAAAGTACATTCATTTTCCATAGTGAGATAGTTATGATGTGACATGTGGACTTGTGGGTCCTATTTCCTTTGTGGGTTGTAGGCAAGGTGGAAAAGGTGTCAGATGAGTTGGCATAATGCAATATTTCCATTGGATGAGGTACTAACAATGGTTGACCAATATTCAGCATCATCAAATGTAATAAAGATCAAGCATCATCATTATGTTTCTAACCAAAGATGAAAGATCATTACCCATAGAAACATAAAAAAAGATAAACACGTGTCTTAGTTGGCACAATTAGAAAGTAAATAGTTATAGTTAAGTTCATGGTTTTGCGGGACAAACAACAATTAAGTTTTAAAAGTGGTGAGGTTAAAAGGATAAGGTGGTCAACTCATGAAGAATTTGCAAGATGGAAAAAGGAAATAATATCATTATTTTGCATGGCTCATCCTGGTTGATTGACCCATTTGACTACTAATTCTTGATGATTTGTCGAGCCAAGAATGGGAAGAAGTAGTTTTTCTACACAATTTGATATCTATGATCAATCCTAATCACTCTTGAATGAATGTCATGCTAGAAATATGTGAATGACATTCCTTTCACTACCTAATTTTCCATCTACCCATGAAGAATATTAATGGCTTCATTTCATGTCAACTTGAGGGTTTCTTTTAGTCAGGGTTTTATGATTTTCACTCCTCTCAAGGTGTACCAAATCAAATCTATCATCTAGATTGAATCCAATCTCTCTCTAATAGTCTTAAATGTATTGATGAAGTTGTGAAGAAATCCATAGGTCATGCTTGAACTATAAGGGCACATTTCCAAACCCTTGTTAGGGTTGACTCTTCTTTGTTTCTTTAGCATTTCTTTGGCATGCACATTGTAAATTCCCTTTACCTTTGAACTTCATGATATTATGCCTTATCTCTTTCAGCCATTGATGTATTGTGTGAGATTCATTTGCCTCTCAGAAATGTATTATAGTTGTCTATAATTTGCATGAATGTATCTCTTTTGATCTATGAATAACATATAGTGAAACTCTTCTTCTTGCATCATTCATGTAGCTATCTAATCTGCATGTGATTGTTAGATTAAACAAGTTTGAATCTATATACTTTGGTGTCATGATAGTTAACTATGCATGTATGGGAAGATATAAGGTTGAACACTCTATTTTGGTGCATCACCTCCTTAGAATAGATTAGGTAAGTGTTCCATGCATGTCTTCTTACCTTTATCACCTCCAAGTGTAGTTTAGGTACACCCTGATAGCAAAGGAAGTCAGCCTTCTTTGGAGACTCAACCTTATTTTTCATGTCCCACAACATGGAGGTTTTTTCCATGTTTCACAAGGTTTCCTTTAGGTAAAACCTTTAGGCAAGGGTGAAAGATTTTGTGACTAGAATTTTTGGCATTCCCAATGGGACCAATATTGAAGCATTCTTAATTTATTATTGGCCATCCTTGTTCCAATATTCTTATAGGAATGTTAGGAAGCATGAAAAATGTACCTTATTTTTAGGTACAAAAATACTTACAACCCTTCCACTTCATCCCATTCAAGTGGATCGACCTTTTTCTGAATGGGGGTTAGATTTCATACGTCCTATTAACCCTCCTAGCTCTAGCCATAAATGGATTCTAGCTACTACAGATTATTTTACCAGGTGGATAGAGGAAATTTCATTAAAGGATAATATTGAGAATTCATTTGTTGAGTTCTTAGATGGAGTCATCACAAGGTTTGGTACTCTTTCCATCATCATTTTAGATAATCCAAAACCATTGATAGGAGCTTAGATATGTACATGGGTAGTAGATCATGGAATTTATTTGAATACATCTTCTAATTACTATCCTCAAGGTAATGGATTAGCTAAATAATCCAATAAAATTTTGATCAAAATAATGAAAATAGCCATAGAGGATAGTCAGATGTGTTGGCATCAGAAGTTGAGAATAGCCCTTTGGGCTGACAGAATAACACCTAAGAGGGCCATTGGGAACTCCCCTTTCATGCTAGTTTATGGAAGGGAAACAAGGCTTCCTACCTCACTAGAGTTCCCTTCTCTAGAATTAGCTTGTCAGTTAGAGCTGATTGAAGATGATGCTATGATAGTGAGGATACCATAACTGATGGAGTTAAAAGAGAAGAGAAACCAAGCTATACAAACCTTGGAAATACATTTGAAGCAAATGAAAAAACTCTTTGACAAGAAGGCTAAGGTCAGGAATTTCAAGGAGGGCAATCTTTTGTTGAAGTGGGATGTAGATAGAGAAAAACTAGGGAGACATTCAAAATTTGATTCAACATGGAGTGGTCCCTATGTGATAGTCAATTGCAAGCAGTCAAATACTTTCGAGTTAAGTAGATCTAATGGTGAAATTTTGTCTATTTTAGTCAATAGAATACATCTTAAACATTGCTTCTAATGAGGATGAATGTTTCATGTATATAGTTAGAGTATTTTTCTTTTATTTCCTTCCTATTTTCCAAGAATTAAAGGGTACACATGCTGTTGTTCCTCTAGAATGATAGTTTTGAAGAACTTTTAGAAAGAAGACAAAGGTAGAATTTCTTGAGTTTTTGCAATTATAGTTGTCATAGTTCTTTAGCATTCTGATTTTATTGAGTGGATATTCATTTTTTTTACAACTCCATAGCCCAATGGATACTTAAGATCATTGATCATGTACTTAGTGGGCTAGTATCCCCCTTGAGTGGCCAAATTTGTTAGCCATGTTTCCCTCCCACCAAAATTGGAAATTTAAATGGTTAACACGTCTAACTATCATAATATTTGAATTTTCAAATATTAGGGAATGTGAAGTATATATTCAAACTTTTTTTATACACATTATATCCTAATTTTCTAGGGTGATTCACAATTTAATGTGTTAGAATTCCCACATCTTCTCATCCTTCTAATGTAAAGGAATCAATGATTGTTGCTTTGTCATTATCAAAAGTTGCAAGACCAAAAGTTTGAGAGAAAAAGAGATAGTGTGCCACATATCTAGGTGGGCCTTCCTTTCTCCGTAGCTAGTGGAGGTGTCAAAAAAAATATAGCTAGTAGGGTTTTATTCACTCTTTGCATTGTGGTCTAGTTTTCTTGGCATGATCAAGTCCACTTTTTGATCAAAGATAATCAATTATTATCACTAGGTTGCTATGCAAATATGTACATTCATTTTTCATAAAGAGATAGATATGGTGTTATGCAATGACATGCGGGTCATGTTTCCTTTATGGGCTAGAGATAAGGTGGAAAAGGTGTCAAATGGGTTAGTGTAACTCAGTGTTTCCATTAGATGAGGTATTAACAAGGGTTAACCAATTTTTAAGACTGTCAGATGGAATAAATATTGAGCATCATCATTATGTTGCTAACCAAAGATGTAAGGTCATTACCAATAGCAACATAACAATAGATGAACACGTCTTAGTGGGCTCAGTTAGAAAGTAAATAATTGCGGTTAAGTTCATAGTTTCATGAGACAAACAACAGTTAACTTTAAAAGGTGGTGAGGTTAAAATGATAAGGTAGTAAACTCATGAATACTTTGCAAACTGGAGAAATAAATTAATATCACTGGTCCATGTAGCTTATCCTAGTTTCTTAACCCAGTTGATTGTCGATTCTTAATGATTTGTTGAGCTAGGGATGGGAGGAAGTAGTTTTTTGACACGATCTAATCTCCATGATCGATCCCAACCACTCTCGAATGAATGTCATGCTAGAAATATGTGAAGGACATTCCCTTCTCTAGATATATCCATATACCTAGTAAGAATGTCAATGGCATTGTTTCATGTCACCTTCAAGGTTTCTTCTAGTTAGGGTTTCATGATTTTCATGCCTCTGAAGGTGTACTTGATCAAATCTTTCATCTAGATTGAATCCAATCACTCTCTGACAATCTTAAATATATTGATGAAGTTGTGAATCAATCCAAAGGTCATTCTTAAACTATAAGGGAACATTTCCAAATCCTTGTTAGGGTTGACCCTTCTCTATTTCTTTGGCATGCACATTGTAAATTACCTTTTCCTTTGAACTTCATGACATTCTACCTTATCTCTTTTAGCTATTGATGTACTATGTGAGATTCATTATTCTCTCATCAATTTATTGTGGTTGTCTATCATTTTCATGACTATATCTCTTTTGACATATGATTAACATATAGTGAAACTCTTCTTCCTTGTGTCATTCATCTAGTTATCTAATCTACATGTGATTGTTAGATTAAACAAGTCCAAATATGTATACTTTGGTGTCATGATAGTTAACTATGCATGTATGGGTAGAGATAGGGTTGAACACTCTATTTTGGTGCATCACCTCCTTAGAATAGATTAGGTAAGTGTTCTATGTATGCCTTCTTCCATTTTCCCTCTCCAAGTGTAGTTTTGGTACACCCTGATAGAAAAGGAAGTTGGCCTTCTCTAGAGACTCAACTTCATTGTTCAAGTCCCACAACTTGGAGGTTGTTTCCATGTTTCACAAGGTTTCCTTTAGGTTAAAACTTTAGGAAATTGTACAAGCTTTTGCGAAAAAAGATACCTTGTTAGGTAATGAGGCTTCTAGGATAAAGTCAATCTAATGACTAATAGCCCTTTTAGGAGGTAATGTTGCAGGTGTCCCATCATTGATTATGTCTTTGTACTTATCAAGAAAAATTTACACCTCCTCTAGTATATGTGTTGGCATGGTCTTCACTTCTTCCTTAGATTGTACCATGATAGCATATCCTTCACCACTTGCCACTACTCAATAAAACACTAGGGGTCTTTGATTGTGGTTCTTCATCCTCCATCAGTGACTATATTTTGAATGTCCTACCATGCTTCTTAAAAGAAATATTATTCTCCTTCCCATCATAGATGAAACCTCTACCATACTACCATGGTCTTCCCCATAGGAGATGAAAATCATCCATGGGAAAGACATCCCAGATCAACTTGACTTTGTATCCTCCACTGGAGAACTCCACCTATGCTTTTTCATTCATAGAGGCACTTTTCCCTTTGTTGAACCATGTCACCTTGTATGGATTGGTATGGGGTATCTTCTCATGTTTGAGCTTCATTACTGCTTCTTTAGAGATTGTGTTATCTATGGACCCTAAATCAACAATAACCTTGAAAACTTTTCCAAGTATTTTGCACCTTATTCTAAATAAGGCTCTCCTTTGCTTTGGCTCCTCCTTCATAGTTTTTGTAACTAAAAACCTCCTAACCATTAGGTTCTCCCCCACTTATGATTCAATATGGTTGATCTCAGGTAACTTGACACTTGATGTGTCTTCTTGAGCATATACAATCCTTTTCTTATTCTTAGAAGATGATACCTTCTTAGGACACCTATAAGAAGGATGACCAAACTATCCATAGCTATAGTACTTCATGCTAGAAAAGTATGAGTTAATTCTTCCTACACCTCTTCCTCTATTAGAAGCCCCTTGAGTTCCTTTGCCTCTTTGATGGCCTCCTCTAGAAATAGTTTCATTTCCATGATCTATAGGCTTAGACTCTCCTTGATTTCTTTTTTCAGTCCCGCTACCCTAGTATCCACCTCTATGACCTCTTTGGTTTCTCCCTTTACCTCTATCTTTGTAGGATGGATCATGCTTTCTTTTGTTTTTTTCTTCAATCTTTATAACCAATTGATAGCATTGATGTATTATTGTAGGACTAAGAAGAGTCATCTCTTCTTCAATGTTCCATCTTAGCCCACTAAGGTATCTAGCTACCTTAATATTTTCATCCTCTGCCACATTTAACCTCATGCAAATCTTTTCAAATTTCTCTGTCTATGGAACTTATATCAAGATCTCTTTGTCTTAGATTTTGCCTCTTTTAGTGCAGCTAAACTTCATAGTCCTCTAGCATATATTTCTCTCTCACCTTAAGAACCATCCCTATCCATTAAGAGATTGGTTTCTTACCTTCTTTTTCCCTATCTTCTTAAATGAACTTCCACTATGTTAGATAAGAGCCTCTCAATCTTTATTTTTCCACCTTGACCTTTTCTACCTCAATGACTCCACATTCAAAATGGTTCTCCATTCCCTCCATCCATTTCATGACTAGATCTAATTCTATCTTTCCACTAAAAAATGGAATTCCTTCAAGTGCCTTCCCACTCATAG